>OX451216.1:66432143-67665696 GCA_949628195.1 Phasia obesa | reverse complement strand
CGGTTACAACTTTTCTCGATTTATATTCGAACTTCCTCAGGGGACCGCTCCATTCTTTCTCCTAACTACATATTTGTTCTTTTCCTAAAATACCTTTTTTTGTCAAACTTTCAACACTATCTACTCTTTTGCAGATTATAGCAGCGTTTGTCATTCATATTCATTCAATAATAGGCCGAGCCAGTTGGAAATTGGAGTCAAGAAACAAAACATGAATTTCTGACGTGTGTTCGAAAATGATGCCTAATGTGTAGCTATGGGTGATGTAGATATTAAGGAATCAGAAGCTCTTAATTTTCTTGGCATGAAAATCTTGTGCGATGTCTAATGGACTAAAGAAGCTTTCAGTTGCATCGTTTTTTTCTTAACAGTGTAAAAGATTCTTCACTCCATCTGATCTTCTTACTATTTATATCACTTATATCTGGCCCAAAAAGTCTATTTTGTATACACTCTAATGAAATCAGGGAAATTATACGCTATACCCACACATTTTTGCTTACAACACGCTTCTCATTAGGTGCCCACCTATTTGTGGTCTATTTGCCATTGAATCGTACTACGCATTATAGAGAAAATTCGTTTTCACCCGAATAGCTCGTATGTGGAATAAACTTCCTGCGGATATCTTTCCTGTCAACTTCAATATGAGAAAGTTTAAGTCAAATGTCCACAAACACTACAATAATAATTGTTTTAGTTTCAGCACAATGCATTGCATGAGTAGGGGTCATTACCTGAGTGTTGGTCTAAAACAAAAAAAAGATTGGATCTACTGGGTGGTCCAAATATAAGTATATTTTTAATTACGTATAAGTTATTTTTACACTGATAGATAGCATCGCACACCGAAATCAGTAGCTTTACCTTACAGACGCTCCAATAGGATATCAAAATATCATATTTTCTAACGTGGTGCATTTCGATATTGGAAACAAAAAACTCGCAAGACTATTTCGAAAAGCCAATACATCCACAGAGAGTGACAGTTTAGATTTGTAAGGTCATTGAAATGGTGGCATCATTGACCCATTTTTTCTAATGTTTCTGGAAACAACATTTCAGTCAACAGCGAGTACTACAGAGCCATGATTACGGACTTTTATGGTCTGAAATGGAACATATCAACTTGTATAATCTTTGGTTGCAGCAGGATGGCACACCACCATGTCAAACAGCTCATCAAACAATCGATGTTTTACGCACTAAGTTCGGTAATCGCCTTATCAGGGGCCAATTTACGGCATTCTATATCGATCGAAATTTTAACTGAATTCCGATGGATATCGAATGCCGTAATTTGCCCCCAGCTATCTTGGCGATTTGAGCCATTAGACTTTTTCTTTGGGGTGCCGTTAAAGACCGATTCGATGCGAATAGTTCAGAAGCGACCCACACAATCAAGGCTAATATTGTTCCAGCCATTCGTGAAATTCACAACAAAGTCTTGAAAAAATGAATCGACAAATAAAGCTACTGCGAAGCCAGTCCCATCAAAATAAAAATATCGATTTAAAAAAAATTTGTTGCTGCATGGATGAATTTTAATTAAATTTTGTGAGAAGGTACCTTAGTACCTCGGCTAGGCGTAAATATGTCTAATTTCCAAGAGAAAATACGTAATTTTACCGATTTATGGTACCGAAAACTTGACAGCACCTTTTGTTTTTGTAAGCGGGAAATTTTAGACACTATTTACAGAATTTTATATAAATTTAACAATTTATATAAAATTCTGTAAATGTTACAACATTCTGCATAACTACCCCGGAATGTGTACGTCTAGATAAAGTAAATTCATAAACTGCATATCTGCCAGTTTCACAATGTCGAAAGAATTCGTTCTTTCGTACAAATTCGTTCTTTCGTTAAAACAAATTCAAAAATTTTGTTTTGAAAGAAATTGTATGAAAAAAACGAATTATTTTGACGTTGTAAAACAGGCAGTATTACTTCAGCACTATAAAAGTAAGAGTTCTAAAATTGTGTATGTTGGAGCTGATTTGGTCATAAGTGTCAGTTGTGAAGACATATACCCTGGTCTCGATTCAATTTATGGAATGATTAGAGAAAAATTCAGATGTGATGCCAACACACTGTGAAATAACTCATTAAGATGCACACAGGAAAAATCCAGGCTGTTGGAAAAAGGTAATAGGGGACGAAACAAGCTGTTACGTATGAGTAAGTCTGAACCGATAATGTACAATACCACTAAAGTCTACAAACGATTACAAACTTTACATTATTTTAGGTAATTGCTGTTGGATTGCTCTGAAATTTGGAACATGAGGTCAGAATGAAATAACAATAACAAATCTCTCACAAAAAAATTAGAGAGTAATATTGTTGTAGTTGTTTAATGAGAAGCCTTATTTGTTGTTTTTTGAATTCCACAACAGTCTACAACACGACTTTGTTTTTGCAGTTTACCGTTATAATAGGATTCATTATTTCAAACAATATTATGCTCTTATATTTAGTAGCTAGCGCAATATAAAACATCTTTAATAAAATATTTCAGTAAATTATTAAAAAATGTGTGAGACTAGTGAAGATATTCGAAAAGTTGTAGTTAAGCTAAGGAATGAAGGAAATTCCTTATCAGAAATTGGAAGAGTGCTGAATTTTTCCAAATACACAGTGCACACAATAATTAAAAACTATAATGCTACTGGTACATATGCCAGTGCTCCACGTTCGGGCCGTCCAAGGAAGCTGGATAAGCGTATCGAGAGAGTAATAATATTTTGGGTGCAGTTAAGCTGGCAAATGAAGTGCTAAAATGTAATGGAATCAAGGTTCATCCGGAAACTATCCGACGCTGCCTAAAGAAAAACAATTTGAAGTCGCACGTTGCAAGGAAAAAGCCATTTGTAAGGCAGGTTAATATGAAGAAAAGGTTGGAGTATGCAAAGAAGTACGAAAATATACATGTTACCGACCCAACGTTCTGGGAACGCGTTATCTTCACAGATGAATGCAAATTTAACGTTTTTGGAAGTGACGGTATATGTAAAGTTTGGAGAAAACCAGGTACTTCTTTAGCACCAAAGAACTTACGAGCAACCGTTAAACATGGAGGCGGATCAGTCATGGTGAGGGGGTGTATGTCCGCAAGTGGTGTTGAAAAACTGAAGTTTATCGAAGGAACAATGAATGCGCACATGTATTTAAATATTCTCAAGGAAGAGTTTGTTCCTAGCATCGAAATACTGCACCTAGATGGCGGCTACACCTTCATGCATGACAATGATCCCAAGCATTCTTCATTGATAGTCAAAGAATGGCTATTATATAACGTTAGCTCGAAGTTAGAGCATCCTCCTCAATCTCCAGACCTGAATGTTATTGAACATTTATGGGCTTATTTGAAGCAACAGGTCCAAAAAGATAATCCTTCATCTGTCGCTCAACTGAAGACAATTTTAAAGCAGGAATGGGGAAAGGTATCACCAGATTTTACAAAAAAACTAACTTACTCCATGCCAAAGAGACTAAAGGAGGTGATTCAGTGCAAAGGAGGACCAACCGTTAAGGAGGAATTACTTTTACAACCGTTTGTAGACTTTTGTTGTGATACAAAAATAATGAAAATTTAATTTTTAATTGTCAAAATTGTAATATTAAAGAATGAATTAATTTTTTTATTTTTTTTAATTTTCTAAAAAAGATATAAACAATACAATTCGTTTAATTTTTTTAACAAAATAATACAAAAATATATCGTTTGAAGACTTTAGTGGTATAGAGTATGTAGTTATTATAACAGGACAAAATTAAATCAGATACTTCTTGAAAAATATTCGACTTTGTGATGATGATATCTGCAATATCGTAATAAATGTTTTGGCTAATTTTTCTTTCAGAATATGTATACAGGTATTGCAGGTTGTGGAAGCTATGCTAATTCTCAAATTTACAAAGCTCACGAAACGACTTAAGAGGATTGATTAAAACAGAGCTATAGATAATGGGATGGTGAATCTACAGACATATAGGTGTGTGAGAACATCTCTCATCCTAATCTAACCTACCAGACATTGTGGTCTTCGATGCTATTAATATACAATACGAAATTTTTAGATCAGAATTTGCTGTTATCGTGAGCTACCGGATGAGATTTCGAAATACGTACTGTGTGTGTATCCTGCCTTAGGGTCTCGCAGATCAAAATGTCTAGGAGGCTCTTTGTTGTCGGTGAACTCAAACGTACAAAAGATACATTGGTTCGCGGTTCTTAGGGTGTATTACTTAATAATAATTAATAATAATAATACTGACCATAACAGAACGTTGACATTCTTATTTTGTAAGAACGCCATATCAGCGTTAAAACTAGGCTTAGACAACAAAAATATCGCCAAGGAAGCCAATCTTAACTCCCTACTCTAACACATAAAATGTGTGTCTTTTATACATTTTTACTCTGTAACTTAAAAACTTCATAAACTATAAAAATGTATGTACAACGAGTACCATCATCATTAAACATGTCATATTAATTTAGTTTTATTTTTATGAGCCTTGTTGTACAAACATCTATTTTGTGGTTGATTAAAGGTAGTTTTCCTAACAGTAAAGTTTCCAAAGAATTTTTCGTCTTACTAACATGCAAACCTAATTTTATTAAGTTTTATGGAAATTCATATTTTTCATTTATACACTCTGGATCAGATGATTAGAACCACTGAAATTCAAACATAAGAAAGAAAAAAATATTAGCCCGTTGCATTCGGACATTTTTTTTATCATATTTTATTTATTACATTTTCAATTTATTTGAACTCGTATTTTAAATCTAAAAAAAAATATATACTTGTTAAGTCAAGCCAGAGCTAGACAAAATAAAATTGTATGTTTCACGGTTGCTGTTATCATTTGCGGTTTATACTTCTGATGTTCGGACGAGAGAAGCAATTACTTCCTTCTTAGACGAATATAACCACGTTTAACCAGAATGTTGCGGGCCAGTGGATTCGGATGCGTTTCAAGCTTCGTTAAATACGTTACTGCATATTTCCCTGTTTCTGCTTTAACTGATATCACGTTTAGATCTTTGTGGATGTTTTTTTTATAAGTATACAAGGGACATACGGACATAAATTTACAATATTTTATAAATAACTAGCTGCGTCAGCTACTTCGTGAATCTTCTTGCATTATTTTGTTCGATTTTGATTTTAAAGTAATCCACACTAAATTTTAAGACTCTTACTTTTATAGTGCTTCAGATATGGTTTACATATTTACTTTTTATAGAGGTATCCATAACTAGGTAAATACTCAGGAACATAAGCTTTATTTAAAATTATTGTAGAGTTCTGCAAATAGTATTAAAAATTTCCCGCTGACAAAAATAATAGTTGCCGTCAAGCATATTTTCACAACTTTTTCTCTTGAAAATGAGATACTTTTTCGAAAGTATCCTATATTTGAACCGAGCTACTGAGGTACCTCCTCACAAAATTTTATTTAAATTTATGCAGTGGTTTTTACGTGATGCGACACACAGACAAAATTCTGAAAATTGCTGTTTTGTATTCCATTTCGATTTACTATCTGCACCAGCCACAAAATTAAAAAAAAAGAAATAATTTACGTACAGAAATAGCCCCGTTACAGTTTTATTAAATGTAAAATAATACGTGACAGCTATGCACAAAACTGATGTTGATAGTGCGAGATTGTTAACAAGCCAACGCACATAGGGGTATTTTGCCAATCTAGCCGGACATTACTTTTTTTTTAGCTTATATTGACTCTAAAAATGTATTGAGTATCCCTAGGAAAATGAAACTTTGCAGAAAAATCTGTTGTGGTCATAGGCTGTCAAAGCTATAAAATAGGAAATATCGGATCAAGGAGAAAAAAGTTCCCCTTGGAAGAACCAATCCTACCTCTGAAAAATACAAGTTTGTTTTTTAATTTTCCCGTCATTTTGTTTAGCAATTACAACTTTTAAGGTCAAAGAATGTTCAAAAACTTAAAGTTGGCCCACTTTTGTGGGCGGTGAAATTAAAAATTATTTGAAAAATAATGCAATTATTAAAAGAAATAGATTACATACTTCTTACAACCATAAAAATTTATTTTTATGGGCAGGGAGAGGTATTCCTTCAATCTCACCCCCAAAACGTCCCTGTGAAAAAAAAAATTTTTATTTTTTTGCCAATTTCCTAAAAATACTCATTTTTAAGCTTTCCAATGCCTAACCAATCCCCGCCTCCCAAGAATATTATTTAAAAAAATATTTTTTTTAATTTGTTACTTGTATTTTATTTATCGGAAAATAATTAATTTATTCATTTATGATTGTAGCGATAAATTTTATTTAAAATTATAACAATTAATTTATAAAAAACAACTTCTCCCTTGCACTAAGATGATGATGATGGCACTCATGGTTCTTCTTCGTCTGATTCTTCAAAGACCTCTTCCGAATCTGAATCCTTTTCAGCGTTAATTACAGGTGGAAGCATGAAAGAAATTGCGTTTTTCGTAAAAGGTAATGACCTTTTTTTTTGGAGTGGGTCTAGTAAAGAGTGGGTCAGAATAATATCTATGTTACACTAAACCCTTGAAAACTCTCTAGCAAAATTCTGGCTGTAAAGCCGGAAATGTTTGTTTCGTGCCTCAGCCGCTTCTTCTGATAACAGCCTAATAGACAACAATACCTCATTCATAACAGTTGCACCATGTATTAAAATCTTGTGCATTGTAGGTGTCATAGGATGCCACTCATATAGAGTAAAGTAAAGTTTTGCAGTATCTAAGCAATAATCGGCAAACTCGTGCATTTGGATTTTGTGACCACTTTATATTACTTCAATAATAACCTTGATTCGGTATATGAAATCAAACTTAATTCTAGCTATTTCTGCAGCTAATTCAGGATTGGAAAATCTTCTGCTAGTGTTACCATCGTTGGTGTTTCCAAATCCAGCTTTCGGTACACCCACTATTATACCTAATTCACTTCTAAATTTTTCTTGGATATTTTGTTCCTCGCGTTAACAATGGCTTTGTCCGCATCAGAATTTATTTGCCATTTTTTCACTGTCAGTTTATATGACAGGTGTAATATGCTCTCAAATAGGCGAATTCTTGCATGTAAAGTAGATAGTCCGAAAGAAAGGGCATCTACGTCTATATCTCTTTTGATATTTAAATTGTTTTTTCTACAGGCAATAACAGTGTTAGATGTAATGCTTTAAATAAAAAACATCTACCTTCAGTTATTAAAAACCAAAACATTTTATGAATATACAAGGGTTTCTTACTCGTATTTACCTAAGAAAAAACATAAAAAGGTAAAATTTTCAAAAAATCGCAAAAAAAATATCGCAAAAAGCAGAATAAAAGTAGAGATCGTAAATTTTGTAGTGATATATAACATTTTTAGGATCGCGATGGAGATCACTTTTTAAAAGCTTTTCACTTTTTTTTTGTCAAAAATTTTACCAAAAAAAACCTTTTTTTTAATTTTGAACGAAATTTTTATCATTAAAAAAAAATTCTAAAAATGAACATAAGTAGCTACTAATAAACCCTTTCACAGAAAAAATATATTGCAAACCTCTCAAAATTGTTTAAATTCAATAAAAACGTATGCGATTTACTCAACTTTCCTGATTTTAACAGTGTCCCAAAACGACAAATCTCAAGCAAACGCCTTGAAAATTCACTATACGATGCAGAATTTTGTTGTCTGTCGAGCTGCGTACTTAAATTTTTACATTTCCCAAAATTAATTTTTGGCCTAATGTCTAGATTGGCAAAATAGCAATTTTAGCAATCTAGCCGGACATTACCTTTTTTAATTTATATTGGCTCTCAAAAGTTATTGAGTAATCCTAGATAAATTAAACTTGGCAAAAAATATCTTATGGCCATAGACTGTTGAAAGGCATGAAAAAGATGGGACCAAGAAGAAAAAGTTCCCCCTAGAAGAACTAATACTTCCTCTGAGAAATAATTTTTTTTTAATTTTCTCACTTTTGTTTAGCAAATACGACTTTTAAGGTCAGCGAATATTCAAAAACCTAAACTTGGACCCAGCAGATTCTTAAACAGTGATTAAAAATGCTTGACTATTTTCAATGTATATGTAATTGCTTAAGGGCATTTCACACTATAATACAAGTATTAGCAGTAAGTTCTTCTTCATTTTTATTTTTGCTTATGTTTAACTCTTTACTGTGAAGTAGTGGCTGACTACGATTGCTGTTTTTTGCTGTTATTCGCTGTTACTCGCTGCTTCAGTCTTCAGTTTTAGAAAATTCTTTGACAGTGAGAGATTAAAATTATGGCGCCACGTGTAAATCCAAAAAAGACTTAATTATGAAGATCTGCAAAATAAAGATTTCCAATATTGTTTTACAGCAACAGCAAAAGAAGAAACACACATTAACTTATTGCTTAAGCAACAGCAAACGTTTTCAAAAAAAGTGCTTTGCTAATTGCTTTGCTGCACAAAGAAACAAATAGTAAGCTTAAGCAAATAAGTTGCTCTTCTTTTTTTTGCTTTTGCTTCGCTTTGTTATACAAACTGTTATATAAATGCTGAGGAATTCAGTTGTTTTATTTGCTGAAAAAGATGTAAGCAAAGCAAAGATTTTAGTGCTGTTGCTATTTTTAAGCAAGCAATTCAAACCCTGTTCTAAAATAACGTTTTATGTCACCGCCCACAAAAATTTTTACCACACCCAAAAAACGAAACAGTAAATTATTTTAAAACCACAACCAAAGATTTATTAGTACACCCAACTCTGTTTTTACATGGTCTTTTTTACACGGTTTAAAAACAAAAAAAAATATTTTTTACACGATTTTATTCCATTTAGCACGATTCAAAATCTTTTGGACTTAGATTTTTTTTGTAAAATTTAAGTTTTGAGAAATATTTTCATATCAAAAATTTAGAGGACTTCCCTTTTTGTGCAAACAAGCATTTTTACTTGTCAAGACAATTGAAATGTGTTTATTTATATTTTGTGAACTATCAATGCATCTCTAAAAGAAGACGTCGAAAATTACAAATAAAAAACTACAACGTAAAGCCATTTGTTTACAAAACAAAATATAAATTTTAGAGCGCATTCGAAATAGAGAACGCTCAATATTTATTTCTTAGCAAAATGTTCGGTTTAAACAAAGCTAAAGTAAGAACTATAAAAAAATTGAAATTCAATTAGGCAATCGTTGATTTCTGGAACGAAACTATCTGTTAAGTCTTCAACATCCACTAAAGATGCAAATACACATTACCTATATGATTAGTAAAATAAACATGATTTCTTGTCTTTAAAAAAATTCTCGTTTTTCACTAATTTTAATAGGTTTTAAAGATAAGGAACCAATCACCTATTTTTGTATATGATCAATGTCTTTTTTTACACGGATTTTTCTGGAACCAATCTACCGTGTAAAAACAGAATTAGGTGTATTTCAAAATAATATTGCTATGACTAAAAACAAATAAAAAATGTTTGGTTTTTTGAAGTTTTGCGTTTAGTTTTTTAAATTTACTAGAATCTATAAATATACTAGCTGTGCCCGCCACGTCATGGGCATCCTGACGATATTTTGCTCGATTTTGCTTTGAAAGTATTGCACACCAATTGTAAGACTCCTAATTTTATAGTGCTTCTGTTATGGATTATGTATTTCCTTTATATAAAGTTACCCATCCCAGGATAAAATTCTAAAATTTATAAAAAGTTCTAAAAATTATTGTAAAGCTCTGTAAAAGGTGTTTAAAATATTTTAATAACGTTGTAATTCCACAAAGTAAAAATACAAATCAAATACCAATTTTATTCAATTGGCGCCTAATGTTAATCAATAGTGTTTAAAATATCCCAGTTTTAAACCGAAAATTTCAGCACCTTTAAACCGGAAATTGCGATTTTTCTCTGCTTTTTCTCCACTTTCTCTTGAAAGTGAGAGATTTTTGCGGAAAAGAGTATACTATATTGGAATCATAGTTCTAAGGTACCTCTTCATAAAATTTTATTAAAATCCATCCAGTAGTTTTTACGTGATGCGAACACAAATGAGAAGCAGACAGACAGACAGACGGAAATGAGTTACTATTTTCTTATATGTATAGATATTTTACTATATTTCATAATGAAATTTTATATTTTACAATGTTACTTTTAAGTTGGACAATAATATGGTTCTTATGCAACAATATTATTGTTATGTTAATAATAATATAATTCAATCATAATATGAGCCATTTATTTAGAAAGGGGCATTAGTCAATTGTTCAAAAATATCAGGGTAGCGATAACATTGATTACATTTTAACGCTATATCTTCATAAAAAATGTTAAGCTCCACTGAGATTGTGTTTAAGAAAAGTTATACTAATCAACGTTATAACGAAGATGTTTATTTTGAGAGTGACAAACCCTTAAATATATCAATTTAAAAGCAAACTGACTAATGCCATTTTCAAAATAAACGGTTCATTTGTTGCTCTCAGATTATGGTTACCTCAACCGTGTTTTTTCTCGAAAACGGATCATTCTATTTGATAAGTTAAAAATCAGAAGATATGCATTAAAATTGAATGTAGTTTTTCCCACAAATATCATTTTTCAATATGCTTAATACTGTTGAAGATATTCCGAAAGTTGTGAAAAATAGATTTTTTGTCCCATTTAACAACGTAAAACGATAGGTGCTCTGTTTTTACTCTACATATGAATGTTGCAAAAGTTTTGATTTATTCACAATTTACTGATGTGAGAGCGAAGTATACCACCACCTAAAGCTTCCCTCTTGTTTGATAACATTCTTTAATATTTACCACTTTATATTTCTTGTTGCTTCAGTCAAGATAAGATTTGTGTCTTATCCCAATTTTCCGCACAATGGTGAACGATAAACATCAAATAAAATACTGTTAAATTAAACTTTAATGTTGTTGTTATTTTTGTAATCTTAGGAAAATGCGCCTTCCGGTATTAATAAAGTTTTAGCTTTCGATGAAGAATTTAAAAACAAAAATTTAAGTAGTTCAAGTGGTTCTAATCATTTGGTCGAGAGTGTATTTGAATATCGTGACAAAACTCCCTCATATTGATTTACGTACAAACTTACCTACGACTTAATATAAACATTTTTCCTTTGACAAAACTAGAATTATTTATTTGTTTATTAAACGTTACAATGATGACTAGCACACTACTTGCTAGCCTACTGAAATACCCGAAAAATTTAATTTGAAATACCCTAAAAATTTAATAACAGTGTGAGTAGTTATTCGCTATTTTTTAACCATTCAGATCATTATAGTTAGGTATGCAAGTCGATTTAACCATTTCCTTCTGTTCATATTAACATGAATGTACCGAAGATCCGAGACAATTAAGCGACAAATGTATATAGCAGACTGATCTGTAAGATATAGCTTTTAAAATATCTCTTACAGATCAGCCAGATGTGGATGAGTTAAGTTAAAACATGATTTTTATTAAATAGAAGACATTCTATTTTCTTTAGATTATTTTTTATTAAATCTTTAAGTACAGGCGAGAGCGTTATGATTGGAATAACTTTGCTGACAAGTTAGCTGATTTATCAGAAATAACACAGCGCGGATTCTTGGAATCAATAAGGATACAAATATGTAGTGAGGGAAGCCTACAAAGCAGATGAGACTGTTTCTTGACTCTAGTTCTCATTAGTGAGTGCCTCGATAGACCGATTGGTAGTGCGCTAGTCTATCAGACTGGAGGTTGCGGGTTAGATTCCCGCCAAAGAGAAACTAAAAATTTCTTGAGACAAGCAAAAAGCTTCGCGGAGGTAGTGTTGTCTTTAAAAAAAAATTATTTAAAAAAATGGAGGAGATTGCAGCACAAATATATCAATAACTCGAAAACGGGTCATTCGAATTGATCAGTTAAAAATCAGAAGGTCTGTATTAAAATTGTCTTCAAGTCCCACAAAAATATAATTTTTCAATATGTTCAATACTGTTGAAGATATTCCGAAAGTGAAAAATAGATTTTTTGTCCCATTTAACAGCGTAAAACGATACGTACCCTGTTTTTACTCTACATATCGCACTTGATCAACAACAGGGTAATAACTCGAAATTTTTAAACTTTCACTTTTTGCAAGAAATCAACCAACAACATCAATATCCACCTACTGTAAAAATTTCAACGTATTCTGATTACTCTTTCTTCTCGAAACCCGCATATGAGACCACTTTTCTGATAGCGTCTTTATATCAACAAAAAGGTATTATTTTTATTTGGCAAGAATTACAAAAAATTTAAAAGAAAAACAGTGTAAATATATTATTAAATGGAATTTTCTTACTTTAATATGTTCGGATTTTTAAATTATCTTAAAATGTAATCACAAACAGTTTTTTACCTCTACTGAAAATTTAAAAATTTTGAGTTAATACCCTCTTGTTGATCAAGTGCAATATGAATGTTGCAAAAGTTTTTATTTATTCAAAATTTACCTTATTTTTATCAAAATAAAATGCCATCATAATGTCATAATATGCAGGTGTGGTACATTTTATGAATTAAAAAATAATCAATTTATATATATACATATGTATGTATGTACATATATGTAAATGCTAGAGGGAAAAAGAGTGGAATAATACAACTTTTTGATAAATCTTCAAAAATTATCTCTGTGCTCATGTTTCATGTCACACAATAAGAAAAAAAAGGCTTCAGGAAGCTGCACTTCTGGATCGGAGTCGTAGAAAAGTACCTTTCCTTAGCAATCGGAATGACCGATAAGATAGGGGCTTGCGAACTAACACCTGCGTAGTAATAACTGCAATAACGTCCTGTGGTCTGACGAAAAAAAAGATAAAATTGTTTGTATCAGAGGCGAAATCTTTTGTAAGTCGCCCCCCAAATAAAGCGTATTACTATATTCAAAAAAGACAATTAAGCATGGTGGCGGATCGTTAATGATTTTTTAATGCTTTTATTCGTCTAGCGTTGGCCCAAATGTCTGGATTCTGGGGAAATCTATCGCTTCTGATTACCTGGGAATTCTCCAAAACAATATGCTTTCCTTTTCCGAAGGCGAAATGTCACTGAGGTGTCAGTTTATACAGGATGACTACCCGAAACATTCCGCTAGAATTTAAAAATGTTGGCTTTAGGTAAGGGAAGTACCCGTAATGGAGTTTTCTTTTCAATCATCGGACTTAAAACCTATTTGTTCGATTTTACTTCGAAAGCAATCCACAACAAAGACCCTTACTTTTTTAATGCTTCACTTATGGTTTATATATTTACTTTATATAAAGGTATTCATCCCTATTAAAATATTCCGCTTTCAAAAATAAAAGGCGCCTTAAGGTATACATATTGGTAAATTTTTCCACTTTCTTTTTCCACTTTCTTTTTTTTGAAGACAGGAAAAAAGTTACTGTTTTATTATACATATCTATAAATACCGAATAAATTTTCATTTTCCGTCCCTGAGTTAAAAAAAAATCCAATAAACTTAATATTAATTCAAAAATTATTTTTTAAGTAGATGATTTCACACCCAAGCCCCTTGTCTAATAAAATAAAAACGAACTTACCAGTAATTTTGTATTTGCCAAATTTTAATGTAACCCAAAGCAGTGCCCGTAAATAAATATCGATTCTTACGATCAGTAGCCATAGTCAAAACACAATCACCAGTTTTGTGGATGGCATTTAAATCTTTCAAATAGCCGCCACGCTGATGGTGAGAATAGACTTGTATTACACCTGTCTCCAAAGCAACAAAAACACTGCCTAAATTATATATTTTTAAAAATGAAGTGGTATTGATATATTTTTAATTGCCAAATTTGATTTAAATTTACCATGCTCTCTTGTCATTGGACGAGTTTGTAAAAATAAAACCGCTTGCACTGACATTGGCAATAAACTTTTGGGTTTTAATAAGTGATCGATACTAGTAATAGTCGCTCTATCGTTTCTTCCATCTTTCTCTATAAGAGAATATATCATGTGTTTATTAGTTTCTCGTATTGTTTCAGAGATAGACCGTCGCACAAAACGCGATACAGTTATGGTACTCATACGATCCACATCCATATCCATATCTATTTGGTTGTCATCAGGTGTAAGAGCAGGTGCAGGTGCAGATGCATTATTATATTTAAGTTCAATGAATTTTTTGGGATTGGACACACTATAACGTCTATAGGGTTGACCAGTCTCTAACTTCCAAAAAATTAATTCACCTGAATAGGTTGCGGTTACAACACCTTCGCCCAATTTAACGTCGGCACAGGTAATATCATCCGTATGAAATGTGGGCCATTTTTTAGGGTCACCATATTCACGACCCTCTACATCGTTGAATTCGGTAACCTGTTGATCCCAACCAACTGCAAGAATTCTAAAAAAAAATATTTTTAAATTACGTTACTTGTTGTCAATGCCTACCGACTAAAGAATTTGAATTCAAAGAATAATTCCAGATTCTTCGATATTCACAACAATCGTTCTTACCTTTCAATAACCCATATAACGGCCGTCACTGCATGTTCCGGTCTTATACTCATATTGCGTATGCATACTGCATTATTATAATTCCAAATCTTAAGTGATCCATCTCGGGCTCCTGTAAGCAAAAATTGTTCCAAGGGATCAAAACAAGCAGCCGTTATTTCTATGTCGATATGTTCACCGTACAACTGTTTCGTATGACAGTTTTTAATAATAATTTTCCGTCTACCAGTCCACGGGTCCCACACAATAATGTAACTATCCAAACCACAGGTGACCACATTTCTGAATAAACGATTGTACAATGCCACCGATACAGGAGCGGCATGAGTATTACCATCTGTTAGATCAACCCGTACACGAGGATTACATTTGATTGCAGTTAGCTTACGACCACCAACCAAAAGTACTCTTAAGTAGACGTGGTAGTAATAAACCAAATCGTTTTCGCCCGGTATTAGTCTTACTAAGTCACCATAGGTTTGCAACAAAACATGCTCCGTTAGATCCCAAACTTTTATGATTTTTTGATAGTCCACACTATAAACTTTTTTCTCTTCCGGTTGTACAAAGACCATAACTATGCCACCGTTATGACCAGTCAATATTCCTGAAGGTTCACTGGAGATATAAACGTCCCAAATGCGTACAAATGTATCGGGCCCTCCAGTCACCACAATGTTATTTGCTTCATCCACACAAAAGGTGGTAACGCCCTGAAATAATGTTTTTTTAATGCGAGTTTAAGTAAGTATTAAAAAAAAAGGTGCTGGAGGAATTACCCAGCTAAAATATTTTGTGATTAAGTCAAAGAGAAAGGCAAAAGAAACTTTCTTTACGACATTTAATTACGATTTGATCTGAAGTGAAAAAGTAGTTGGGGAATTTTCTTAGAATTAAGGAAGTTGTTTAAGTATTTTGTAAATTTGTTTAACAATAATGCTAAATTTACCACAGAATTTTTATTGTTGATAATAGAAAATGATTTAATCAATTTAAGGAAATTCGATAAAAAAAATCGATGCTCAATTTACTCACTGGGATTTTAATCTTTTAAGGCAATTGTTGTTTGTCATTTATTCACATGAAGCGATTCTTCAAATGGCCCCAGAGAAATTAGTCCAGACATTGCAATACACATACTGTGTAAATTACGAGGGCCTGTCTATATACGTCAAATTATATCACCCGTGGAGACACCCTTTAACTCTTACTTTTATTTTTCATATTATTTGTTGTTGCGAATGTAGTAATCTAGTGCTGGCAATTTCTAACTAGATACAACTCAATATTTATCAATTGGGTACTCAATAGTAGTCAATACTTTTGATTATATAAAAGAAATGCACTGTTAATCAGAGTTTTAACGAAGTCGTTAAATTTTCTATTTAATGTATTTTTAAAAATGTAACGCTAAAAGTATCGAGTAACTACTTTTGAATATTGAGTACTCAAAAAAAAAGGATCAGATACTCGATACACGATACCCCTTACACAATACTTTACCAGCACTATAGGAAAACACCCACGCTTTAAAGGTCAAATACATCAAACTACGTCACCTCTGGCACACTTTTTGAACTAATTTTTGAAATTATTACATTTTGTTTTAGCGGACATAGCAATACAGATATTGTGTAAATTACGATTGCCTGTATATAACGGATCAAAAATAAGCCACAATACTTCAAAATTAAACAAGAGCGTAAGGCGTAAAATAACTGCCAAAAATTCTCATGTATATACAAAATGAATGAAGCAAACCTACATAGCGGCGTCAACGCAATTGGCAAGTGGAAAATCCAATTTTGATAGAGCGTTAGATAGTGAAGTTATTGTTTTTTTTTTTTTTTTTTGTAAGAGTTGTGCCATTTTAGCTATGTTCTGCTTTATCTAGCGATTTTATCTCTATTTTGCGCCTTAGTTTATTAGCTTTTACTGAACAAAATATGTTAACATTACTATTTATTACAAAACGTTGCGCTCTTATTTAGGTTTGTTCAAAGTTAGGCGCTAGACGTTGTTACGCCTTACGCCTTACGCACTTGTTTAGGTTAGACAGTTATTTGATTTTTTCATACTTTTTGTTGTTGCGAATGTAGTAATACACACTGTTATAAAATGACAGTTTAAAAGAGAAGGCTAAATACGTCACCTATGGGTGACATTTTTGAAGTTATTACATTTTGTTATAGCGGACATATGTCTATAACGGTTGAAAAGATGGGTCCATATACATAAGTCAAATTACTTTTTGATATTGGGAGCTATAGCGATGCGCACTTTTGAAAGTTTAGAATGCCTTCTCTTTACGGTTCAAAAGATAAACAAAATCCTTTGGTTTTTATAAAATTATAAATATTTTTAATGGGGCGAATCTGTAAGCATAACCTTTCAAATAAAAAAAATCAAAGTCGATTTAAAAAGGGAACTATTTGAATGGCATATTGGCGAAAATCTGATTTTCAAATAAATTTATCTGTGATAAGGCTTTGATTTCTACATACAAATAAAGTATAGTAATCGTGAAAAAACGATGTGGGGATTTCAACGGATATTTACGTTTTGAGATCTCCTTAATCCAGTTTTACTATATTCGCGATTATGTCTGTGGGTAGGTGTGTATACCACTATTTTGGCGAACGCTCTTTGAGATATCAAAATGAAATTCAATATGTGCCTTTGGTATATGGAGATGAAGAACTGTATAGTTTTTGGGCATAATTAAGAAGGGGAAGGGGTAGTATATATTACACCGCAAACCGAAAATAATTATTTTTTCGATTTAAATATACTTTGAACTTTTATTTTTTATGTCATTTATCCATAAAAATATCTATTTCCATTAGGTATGGTGAAGTTGAGTGTAGCCACTCCGGATTTGTATTACATACTTGCTTTTAAAAACTTTAATTGCCTGCTTGTTACTGTTCAAAATATATGTAAGCACGTATATGTACATCATAATCACGTATTCTATGGTGAGGTTCGATACACTCGCGACTTCTAGGGAACAGCCTTTAGTATTTTATTTATCAGTGCTATTTTTAATACTTTTTGCTACAATAAATATTGTTTTACATAAAATGAAATTTATAATCAAGCTTAAGTTCGTTTTTATTCTCTCCAAGAAAGAATTAATTAAATTACAAATTAGGTGATAATATTAAAGAAAAATTGGGAAAATTTAATTTTTAGACACCAGCAGGAGCGGAATGCACATTTTTATTAAATATTGTTTGTAATTTTTTTTAATCTGAAAGCTCCGGGTTCTAACGCAACTTCAAATATTGGTTGGGGAATATATTCCCGATTTATAATATTAGATACATTTTTTCTTTAAACCTATTTTATACAAACTGAGTTTAAATCAGCTGGATCAACGCAAGCTCCATACCTTTTATAAATATCTGCAGACCTTTGCCGCTCTTCATTTGGTAGTTATAGAAATACTTTTTGCGGATATCAAATTTAATAATTCCGGGAATTTTTCAGATAGCGAAAAAAAGTGTTGTTCTACCAAGGCAATGTACGGGTGTGTGATTTAGACTCTAAACTGCCTTTCTAGCATACTCTTCGGATGTAGCCCTTCACGACTATTTCCTGTTTCCAAATTTGAAGAAATGGGTATGTAATTAGAGATTTTTGTCAAAAGAAGTAGTCAAAATTGACACACCCGCTTTTATTGAGGGCCTTGAGGAATTTAATATTTGGACGAAATAATAAAAGTAGAATGTAGTCCAGTGTAATATATCGAGCTTAAAGAAAACTGTGTTGAGAAATAAAAAGTTTTTCCCGAAGAAAATATCCAAATAGTCAGGAAATCATTAAAATAGCCTTATACCGTTTAAAATAACCGACCTAAACATGGAAAGAGTGCACAGCTTTAAAATCTCCAAGTTACAGTCAAAAACAAATGGGATATTTCGGATAACCAAAGATGGCGAATTGAAATGCCAAGATAAGTGTTCTTTAAGTCCACAGAAAGTTTCCACCACCAATGACATAAATCTAAAAAATTTGAAACAACAAATAACACGTATGGCCAGCATGAAGGCAATGGATGTAAACGAATTCGAAGGGTTTGAAATGTGAACTTATCGACGCATATTCAAAATACCGTGAACAACAATACCACAGGAAAAAGATATTTTGGCTAAGATATAAGAAATCGGAAATATAAACTACTGCAAGGCACCATCTATACATATAATTAAATAGTAACTTATTTCCTGTCTGTCTGTCTGTGTTCGCATCACGTAAAAACTACTGGATGGGTTTTAACAAAATGTTGTGAGGATCCTGATTTCAATATAAGACACTTGTAGCAAAAATATCCAAGAGAAAGTGGAGAAAAAGCAGTGAAAGAACGCAGATATTTTAGTAAGGATAAGACCCTTTATTTAGTAAATACATAAACCATAACTGAAGCACTAAAAAGTAAAGGTCTTTGGTGTGGTTTGCTTTCAAAGCAAAAACGAACAAAATATTGCAAGTTCGCTGGCGAAGTGACGGCCACAGCTAGTTCATTATAAAATTAAAGGAAGACCTTCCAGAAGAAAAAAGAATTTATCTGTATTCCTAAAATCCACGACTAGGCCGACTTTTTGGCGTTTTAAAAAGTGAGTCGATAAATAGAGAGAAAATAGAAAATGTACAAATTATATTAAAGTATAAGACACAAAGTATTTGATTGGCCGCCAAATGTCGAAAAGCGAATATAGAAGAAGAAGATAACCTGAAATGAAAGTAAACTTATGTAATCAACTCACCAGTGGAATACGAAATATTGTTTTATCAGCTCCGTTTACCAAAATTAAACCTGGACAGCGTCCCCGATACTTTTTAGTGTTACGATATTCAGCTGCCATAAATGCCGAATTTAAACGTATTGAAAAAAATACTTTTTGAATCATTTCGTTATGAATATTGATATATTCCCGGGTTTTAAATAGCGGTAATTTACCCTGAAATAATAAATACTGATATCAGCACTAAAAGTATTATATGTATGTTACCTTTAAAATGTCACTCCAGAAGACTTCAATTAATGCTGCTCCCGGCTTAGACTGAAACGGACCTCGAAGAACAGAAGAAAATTCTAAAATTCTCACATTACCACCATAATCTCCCAGTATAAGAGTAGAGTTAGTAGTGCGTTTCGGATGAAAGCTATAGGCCATACAACAGACGGCAGAAGGCATGCTACGGATTACAATACGCAGCGTAAAACTGCTGGCTATGGTTTCGTGGAAGCGCAATTCCCTTTCGGTGGATGATGTACAAACTATACCCACATCGGAGAGAGCTTGTATGCATAAGATCCATGTTGTCATTTTTAAGTGCACTGAAAGAAATAGCGTGTTTAATTATTTTTTCTATAAATTTAACGATTTCTGTGGAATTCACGCACCAGTAAGGTGAAATAATTTTACCAAGTGAGAGCACTACAGCAATACATATAACATAACAATTTTGACAGCTTGCTTGCACAAACAAAATAATATATTTTTGATAAGATGTTTGCACAAAAGGCAGAGCAAAAATTAGGAAGCGGCTCCTTGCTCTCACCTGGTAAATTTAATACACACGTTTCAAATATGATGTTCCAATCGTTTTATGTAAAACGTTCCTAATATATTTTCTAAAACGTGTGTTTTCTAAGCATATTTAACATACAACTTTCTGACATGCCACTGCGCAAAGGTTCCAATTGTGCTGTCCAGAAACGTATTTGTCCCTCCTTGCTAGCTGTTATCCATACTCCTTTACTTTCCGGCGAATCACTTGTGACAAAATTTTGCATTGCAGGTTTTTCTTCATTTTCGCCATCGCCAATATCTTCTCCGTCCCCTAGTTTTGACTTCTTTTTTTCATTGGCATCATCTGGGACTATATCGGGTACATTTTTTAACAAACCAATAGCACATACAGCTGATCTATGTTCAGATTTCTTAATAAGAGGAGCAGAAGATATTGGTAAAATTAATGATTCCTTTTGACTTGAAGGATCATCCTCTTGAAATCCAAATATCAGATAGGAAATGAATTCATTCCAATCACATTTATAATCTTGATTTTGATTAATTTTTAAAAATAAACGATTATATTCGATATCGGTAAAAATAATGTTATGGGCTTCTAGTTGTTCCCGTAGTTCTTCATACGAAAGTTTCCCTTTTGCCATAAATACTTTATTTAAATTTTCCACTTCTTCTATCTTTAGCCATTCATGTAAACGCTCTGGTCTATCGAAAGCTTTCACAGAACAATTTGAAGACAATGTCTGATATTCGACAATAGTTTGGTCCTTGGGCGAACCCGAATTTTCCTGAATTTCCATTATGCTAAGCTTTTTTTCTTGTTTAAAATTCAGTTAGAATATTTTTTTAGTTTCTTTGAAAGAAAAATTTAGGAAATTCTAATTTGTTATAAGAATATAAATACATATGCATACATACATATATACGTATGTATTTTATTTTTATTCGAAACACTATTTGTTGTAGTTGATTGTCATAAAAAAGTTCTTCATGGATTCGAACCTAACATAGTGTCTATAGTCTAGACCTGACATAAATACATCTGGACAGAAGTAAGACCTGCATGCTAAGCTCAACATAAGCTCAAAGCGTTATTATATATCCTTATAGCAATACTGGACAAAAATTCGCGCTAGATACTGGTACAAACGCATATGGAATAGGAGATATGCAATCGCAAATGGTAGAAGGGACAGAAAAAGTTATAGGTTACTACACCAGAGTACTTTCGAAGCCTAAAATAAACTATTGCGTAACTTGAGAAGCGCTCCTGATGTGTAAACATTGCACAAAGACAGAAAAAGTGGGAATGAACATAGCTGGACTAAAAAGAGGTCGTAGCCCTAAATCTTCGCAGTTAGCACCAATGTCTAAAGTACATAAAAATAAGGACTCTAACGGAATAAGTTCCCACAATCGTTTTACTATCTTAGATAGCGAAGCAAGTGAACCTAAAACGGCACCCAAGTCGTTCAAACCATCTCCAATTTATTTAAGGGAGAAAAATTCGAATGACTCATTTTATGTGATTCCCATCAAGCGTGGTAACATTGATGAGACAAAAATATAATTTATTGATGAAAACAGTTATCGTAAAGCAGTAAACGAGTTTGAAAGCTGCAAAAATAACTTTTATACCTATCAGAGATGGCCTCCAAAAAGCGGGATTTAAGGTAAAAAGTGTAGACAATCTCAGAATCCGAGAATATGTCCCCAACCTCTATTTCGCGTTGAACTGCAACCTGGAGATATGAGATTAAAAGAAACGAAACGCACCCTATTTATAATTTGAAATATCTGTTACACCGCAAAATAAGCGTAGAGGAACCGCATAAGCGATCAGGACCCGTACAGTGTCTCAATTGCCAATAATATGGTCTTACTAGGGCTTACTGCAAGTTGCCTCCGGTTTGCGTTGCGCCCGCCCAATGCAACAAAGCAAGGGATTACTCGAAAGTTAAAAAGTAGTAATTGCAGTGGAAATCACACTGCTAACTACAGAGGCTGTCCAGTTTTTTCCATGGTAAGGAACCTCTCAAACCACTAAGCACCCGCAATATCGAGCAAATGCTCATTATCCTCAGTTAGCCCAACCAACACCCAATATGTTTCAAACGCGGATATGTTAAAACCCAATCATATTTCAGTACATAAAGCAACACCAGATCCTAAAGAGCAACCACCATCTGGTAACTATAATCGTGAGCTCTATGAGCAGCATGAAACAAAAAATAGTAATAGTTGCAGGCGCTACTAAACAAACCTGAACCTGAACTGTTTCTGGAACGCAAACGGCTTACGTCAACATTACAATGAACTCGAGTACTTCCTCAAGAACCAACAAATTGATGTCGTGCTGGTTTCCGAGACACACTTAACAACAAATAGCTTTGTTTAAAATCAATGGCTATATTTTATATGATACTAAGGACCTCCGTGGATGAGCATATGGAGGCTCGGCAACACTTATAAAGGAACGAATCAAACATTATTTACTGCAAATTTTTGTAAGGATTACCTTCAAGCAACAAACATACGTTTTGGGGATCACGCCTAATAACTTCAAAAGGTCGTGTTTAGTTTGACAACATTTTCAAAAATGCGTCTGAATGTGATATCGAGTGGACAACCCACCTATTGGCCTACTGATCGGCAAAAAATACCTGATGTTATTGATTTTTGTGTAATTAAGGGTATGCCGACAGAAATAATTAAAGTTGAAGCGTCACTTGAATTATCCTCAGATCATTCACCCACTATCGTCTATATACGGGACAAACAAAACATCATATCACCAACGACTAGCACAAGCATTAATAGGTTGAAATATAGAAAGTATCTTAGTACTCATTCTTCGGAAAACATCCCGCTAAGAACACCTAAAGACGTAGAGCGGAGTCTTATTGATTTTGACCAAAACCTCAACTCAGCTGCCAACATGCAACAATAACCCGACAGCTAGCTAGATACAATCAAACTTATTCTGTAGATGTAAAGATAAAACCAGTAACAAGATATTATTTGAGTTGCCCAGTATAGCTCGAAAAATCATTCTTTTTATTTTTAATGCCATTTTACGTCTTGAGTACTTTCCAACAGACTGCAAGGTGTCCTTGATTACCATGATTCCTAAACCAGAAAAAGACTACAAAAAAATTTAATCATACAGATCTATAAGCCTTCTATCTAATATGTCAAAGCTTTTTGAGAGGATGTTAATAACTAAGCTAAACCCTATTCTAAGCGACAAAGGAATGAACAAAATGCACTCATATAACTTTCACACTGCCTAGGGGATCGTGCCCCACTATTCGAATAAATAACCAAACGATAACATAGCTTTCAGACGTGAATTATCTCGGTATACAACTTGACCGGCGCCTTACTTGGAAAAGCCACATAGAATCAAAGTTAACACAAATGAAATTAAAAGCCTTTCTTACTGCCTCAGCTAGCAATGTAGAAAAAGAACAAAGGCGCCAAAATAAGATTCTACGTATGATTACATTTGCTCCTTGGTATATAAAAAACTCGAACATCTATTACACAGTGATACAAAAAAGAATCAAGTAGAAATTTCTGGGAAGTGACATTATTTTTCTTGTAGGTCTCGTCGAGTATAACAAGAATCGGTTTGTGAAATTTTCCAAACACCCTCAAAATCTTGAGAACCGGTTAAAAAACTGGTTTTGGGGTCCTTTGCGCACTTATAAGCCTGTAACTTAGTTCGTTATCCACCGATTTTCAGTTTTGCTACTGCTTTAGAAAGAAAAAATAAAGACCTTTCGAACAATATATAAAAGGGATCCCAATGTTGAGTACGAGATCACACCTATTAAAAGAAAAATAGAGTCATGTTACTCTATGAAAATTATACAATAGAATGAAAAAATATTTTTTTCAATAACTCAAAACATAAAACATAATTAATTCAATGATTGCTGTTCTCAATCATGCAAACCCAAAGAATACAAAGTTTGATAAATCTACTATTATCTAAGGACTTAGTAAATATGTCAGCCAATTGATCAGCAGTTCCTACCGACTTCACTGTAATAACTCCTTTTTCAATCAAATCCTTATAAAGTGATGTTTAATATCAATGTGTGTAGATTTTCTGAAACAGCACCACTTAAGGCAACATATTCTGCTTCGCTTGACGATGTTGAAAATGTTTGTTGTTTCCTACTAGCACAGGAAACCGTACAACCATACACCTTAAAAACATAACCGCTTACTGACTTTCTGTTAATATCATCACTAGCCCAGTCTGCATCAGCATATCCAACCAAAACTTTTGCGTTGTCCGCGTTATATGTCAGCTTTCTCTTTAAGTAGCCCTTCAGATTCAATATTCGTTTTAGTGCTTGACAGAGCTCATCTGAAGGATGTTGCTGAAAACGGCCAAGGTAACCTATGGAATAACAAATATCGGGTCTAACGGATAGCTTTATATACATCAAACTTCCAAGCAATTCTTTAAAAGGTTTTTCAACTGGCAATTGCCTTTATATATATTAATTCCTATGGTTCCAGTGTGGAACAAAGGGCCACGGCAATTTCCTTTGGTTCAAAGATAATTTTAGCCCTTTATCCAATGGTGTTTTCACTGGATTACAATCACTCATTGAAAATTTGTCCAGTACTTTTGTGATACTTGCTTCTTGCGATATAAAAATATTCCCATCAACTTTATTAAATTTCATTCCCAAAAAATGTTTAAGTGTTCCACAATCAGATAATTCAAATTTGTTGGACAAATTATTTGTAAAACGTTCAATAAGTGTTTCGCTACTACTAGCAATTTATAGATCATCCAATACATGATTATAAACAACACATCAGAATTTTCGAATTTTGCATACAAACAATAATCATGTTTTGATCTGATAAAACCAATGATAATCAGATATTGGTTAAGTGTATCGTTCCAACACTTTGTAGCTTGTTTCAAACCATAAAGTGACTTTTGAAGACGACATACCATACCAGTTGTTACATCGACTCCATCTGGGACTTCCATATAGATTTCTTCCTGAAGATGTCCATTTGGAAAGGCCGATTTGACGTCAACTTGATATAGAGTTAAATTTCTTTTTACAGCAATAGCCACCAAAACACGAATAGTAGCCAACTTAGCCACAGGTGCATATGTTTCTTTGTAGTCTATTCCTTTTCTTTGAAGAAAACCTTTTACTACTAGCCGTATTGGATGTCCATTTTCATCGCATTTAATTTTAAAAATCCATCTTGATTTTAGTAATTTGACATTTTCCGGACGCTTAATGATTTTCCAAACTTTATTTGACTCCATTGTTTTCAATTCTTCTTTAATAGCTTCATACCACTTAGCAGCATCACTACGACCAGAAATATCTGTGAATTGGCCAGGAACGTCCATTAAATCATAAGCTTCAGAATAAATGGAATAGCCAAAACTAAATCCAAGGAATTTGCTTGTTGGTTTTCTATCTCTTTGACTTCTTCTCATAGTTTGTTCTTCACTATTTTCAATTGTTGTATGATCATTTTCTTTACTATTGTTAATATCGTCATAACCACTTTCTTCATCGTTATTAACTTCTTCATCCAATGTTATATAATCATCAGTTCCAATCGGTTCGTACTCATCAATTTGCATGTTACTTATTATTATTAAATTAGGTTCTTCTTTTTTCTTTTCTGCATAAGGAAAGTTTAATTCATCAAACTTAACATCTCTTGAAGTGACTACTTTCCTCGCATACATGTCCCACAACTTGTAGCCATTTGGAACATATCCGATCATAACGAGCTTTTGACTTTTAGCATCGAGTTTTTGACGTTTTTGTTTCGGCACCCAAGCATAAGCTTTGCAGCCAAAGATTTTAAGCAAGCTTATGTTTGGCTTAAACCCGAACCACATCTCTGCTGGTGTGACAACTTGAGTGAGTGCCTTTGTAGGACTTCGGTTAATTAAATATACACCAGTTAAAGCCGCTTCATTCCACATATACTTAGGCATGCTTGATTGAAACAACATTGTTCTTACCTTTTCTACTAAGGTCCTATTGAAACGTTCGGATATGCCATTTTGTTGAGGTGAATAGGCTATAGTTTCTTCCACTTGAATTTCTTTCAGCTTGTACCAATTATTTTGTTCTTTAGATCCATATTATCGGCCTTGATCTATTGTGAGTTTTGAAATTGAAATTCCAAATTTAGCAGTTACCATCGCCTCGTATGCAATTAAGTTTTTCAACACTTCAGACTTCTTTTTAATTGTATATATCATTGAGAAGTGAGTAAAGTCGTCGATAAACGACACAAAATATTTGGAACCATCCCAAGCTACTGGACCTATTGGTCCACAAATATCTGAATGAACTCTTTCAAGAGGTCGACTAGATTTGTTACGTGTTTGGTTGAAAGGATCACGACATTGTTTTCCTTCTACACAAAACATCACAAAATTCGATTTTCTCTGGTTTGACCATATTCTTGTTACCAGGTCATAAAAAAAGAGATTGTCCAATGTGACCATAACGTTTGTGCCATAATTGAAATTTCTCAATATTTGTTAAATTTGCTACGCTTTGGTTAATGTTAAAGCTCACCTCATATAAGTTTCCTTGTATGTAAGTAACCAGTCGCTATGAGTTCATTGTTTTTTAAAATAAAAGCTTTGTTTGTGCACAATCTCACTTCTATACCAGATGAAGTCATTTTCTTCACCGAGAGTAAATTATCTCTCAATTCTGGAACGAATAACACATTTTGTAGTGCTATATTAACCTCTTTGTTGGTTATTCCTTTAATTATTTCAACCTCTTGTGCGATTAAGGATTGATCGTCTTTGGCAACTCTTATTTCTATAGGATAACACAGCTAATTTATCGTATCAAAGTATCATCTTTCTTTTACCAAATTGTCGCTTGCTCCAGAATCGAGTTTAAACTTCAAACATGACTTATCGTGAATCGATTTATTTAAATCAGCCATGAAACAAATAGAATTTGAACTCTTGACACATTTTGCACTACGTGCCTCACCCTGGCGGCATTGATAAGATTTATGTCCAATTTTTTTTGCATTTAAAGCAACGGACTTGAAATTTTTTCACAAAATTTTTCTTTCCTGCAAACGCTGTTTTGGTGCCGTCCTCTTCTTCAGCACGATTTGAAATTTTGGTTTCTTCAAGCAGTAAACTCTCATTTACGAAATTATAATTCTGTTTGGATTCCTCTAAATTCTGCAAGGCGGTTATTAGCGGATCAAATTTTTCAGGCAACGACATGAACAGTTGTGTAAGAATATCACCTTCATTCATATTAGCACCAGCCATCTTCAGATTTCTTACTAAATTTTCAAATTTCATTAGATGTTCTGTTACCGTTTGTCCTTCTTTCATTTTCAGATTCATTATTTGCTTCCTCACTAGTACTTGATTTACAATGGACTTCTTTTGAAGACCTTCCCACATCTCTTTAGCAGTTTGCTTTTCCCGGATGTATCCCAGACAATCATTACTTACAAATTAAACCAGTTTGTCTCTTGCTTTTCTATCGTTCTTATTAAACTCCAACAATGCAACATTTTCTACCGGTAGTAGACCTGTTAGAACCTCCACCAAATTCAAATTTTCAAAATGAATTTTCAAACTAAATTGCCACTCATCGTAACCGCGACCGTTAAACTGCGGTATACCAACACTATCTTTAATGTCGCCCATAACCTATTTTAAAACTGTTGGGTTGATATCTGTTAAAAAGTTTATTTAAATATTAAAAGAAAAATAGAGACAAGTTACTCTATGAAAATTATACAATAGAATGAAAAAAATATTTTTTTCAATAACTCTAAACATAATTCAATGTTTGCTTTTCTACAATAATTGCTTTATGGTCTACAAGGCTCATTCATCAGGTAACCTCACTAGGAAGGGGAAATATAAAGGCGAAAAATTTTAAATTTTTTTATATGTAGTTTGATAGTTCAACTTCCATTTAAGGGAAAAATTGTAAGTTTAATTGTCAAAATCCATATAAAAAAATTGATTATTTTCGCCTTAATATTTCCCTTCAGTAGTGAAGCTAGCTGATTAATATGCCTTGATAGTCTAGAAATATATACTGGGACTACCCAAGGCGAATATATACAGGTGATTGCAGCGCTACAACAAGTTCAACAATAAAAAAAAAAAACAAAATCTATGCCACTTGTCAAAAACATTCGTAGAAACAAAAAAAAATAAGTAAACAAAAATAATAAAAAATTTTCGGGCTGCAAACAAAGGAAGTTATTTTAAATCTTCAAATTTCACCCACGGATCTCTATTGGCACCATCTTTGAGAAAAACCAAATGCGTTATATCATAGATCTTTTTCAATTTCAACAAAAAATTTTGGAATTTGGTTGTTTGATTTAACAAACAAGCTATTATTTTTAACCGACTTCAAAAAAGAAGGAGGTTATCTATTCGTCTGAATGTTGCTTTTTTATGTATGTAACCGCAGAACTCAGCCATTTCTGAACTGATTTTAAAATTGTTTTCTTTATTTGAAAGGTTATGCTTTCAGGTTTTTCATTTTAAAAACAGTTCATTATATTGAAAATTAAAGGGTGTCCCCATACAACATACACGTTTTTTACGTGTATTAAGAACTGTAAAGGGCACCAAATTAAAATTTTAAAAAATTGCGTGTCACTATAGCTCCCAACAGCAGAAATTAATAAAAAAATAAATTTAAAGGGTCCCCATAGGTGACGTAATTTGACCTATTTGAGCCTATCTCTTGAACCGTTATAGGCAAAACGTTGAAAATTTTACAGAATGTCGATTACTATGACCGTTATAATAAAATGTGTAGATATTCAAAATTTTAAAGGGTGCTCCAATAGTTCATTTAATTTGATGTATATGGCCATACTTTTGAACAGTTGTACACAGACCGCTAAAATTTACAAGAACCTGTATTGCTAAGTCCACTATAACAAAAAGTATAAAGTTTGAATATCGAAATAAAAGGGTGTCCCAATAGTTAATGTAATTCTATGTATGTGGCCAAACATTTGAACTGTTATAGACAGACAGCTGAAATTTACAAGGAACCTGTATTGCAAAGTCCACTATAGCAAGTATACAATTTGAATTTAGAAACTAAAGGGTGTCCCCATAAATTATGTAATTTGATCTATGGCCCTATCTTTTGAACCGTTAAACACAAACACTTAAAAATTAGGCAGAATTTCCACTACTTTCTCTGGTATGATAACAAGTAAAAATATTTAGAATTATAATGTAAAGGGTGTCCCAATAGTTCATATAATTTGATATATATGGTTAAACTTTTTAACCGTTATAGACATATAGTTGAAATTTAAACAGAATCTTTGTGGCCAAGTCCTCTATAACAACAGGTCATTAATTTAAAATTGTAAATTAAAGGGTGATGTTATTTGACCTATGTGACTCTATCTTTGAAACCGTTATAGACAGAGGCTTGAATGGTGTCCCCACCATTGGATGCTGGTAAAAATAGCTTAACTTTTGAACAGTAATAGGGAGAGGATTGACATTCACATAGTCTTTACTTTTTTCCGCTAATTTTGGCGCATCTATTATTTGGTTTAAACCTAATTCTTACAGATTACTTCTTACATTTTTAGTTTATAACTTGTGCCCTTCTATCTGTTTTGAAGTCGGTTTTTTTTGCAAAAATTATTTACACTTGAACTTTTGCAATACCGTTTGCATGAAACACTGAACTCCTCTTATGTATATTGTTGTAGCACTTCCTTAATTTTTTTTAAATTGTTTATATTTTTATTTAAACTTCCTCACAATAAACAATTTAAAAAAAATTTAATTTAATTTCAAAATTATTTTTGTTTTATTGAATTTTTTGACATTTCTAAATTAAACAGATGATGAGAATTTTCGCCCGTGCAATCACCTGTTTCGTCTTGGGACTAGCGATAGTAATATAACATAAAAAAGATATTTTAATCGGATTTTAAGGTTTGTATATAAAATAAAGGCACGTGAACAAGTAACTTCTGGATATAAACTTCTTAGGATGCCCATTCGAACACTTTTTAAAAGTTAGACTAATATTATTATTATTTTATAGGATTTTTAAAATCGGAACACATATTTTGTCATGCCCTCGATACAACTCAATGGTGATGCAACGTACTTTTGTAGTTAGAGTTTGCCGATTTTGGAACTAATTTTTGCGTACTCTGATGCATTTTGCTCATTCCCTTAAGGATTTAAAAGTAAATCAGTAATCAGCCTTATTATGGATCTCGTTGTCACACATCGACGACGATAATATTGCAATAGCTTAAAGAAAACAATCAGAATTTTCTGATTGTTTTCTTTAGACCCATTATGACTTACCAATACGTAAAGTTAGGATTTTTTTGGAGGGATAAATATTTTTTCGTTATTATAAGTAAGCTACTTTAAGGACAAGTTATAATAATGAGCATTATCCTCATTATTATAACGAAACACTACTTATCGCTGCAACAAAATCCTAACTTTAGCTATTGGCAAGTTATAATAATGGGCTTTCCTTAATCTATTACAATATTATTGTCGTCGAAGTGTGAATCCCGTTGGTGATGGTGGAGATATGTACATACATATGTACATATAAGTATATTATCTTTCTTTTAATGGTTTTTGAGTTTTTGGTTTTTAACAGAAAACTATTCGTATTTCATGAAATAAAAGCGAGAAAAAATAATGTAAGCTGAATAGCAAAATATTGAATTTAAGGTTAAATTGCAAAAGTATTATAAATTAAAATTAAGCAAATCTAAGGCATATTCATCAAGTAACCTCACTACGAAGGGGAAATATTAAGGCGAAAAAAATTATATGGAGTTTGATAGTTCAACTCATGGCATAATAATACAGGTAAAACTGTTAGAACAGCTGTTTAAATTTGCTTATCTGAAAATGTCAAACCTTATATAAAACTCTCTTCGCACACTTACATATATAAAAATTTGTAATAATTTAAAAAACAGGTTTTTATATTACTCAATGTATTGTGAACTAATTGCTGTATTATATTTAATCCTTTATTTAACTTGTAATTTTTATGTTTTTTAGGTAAAACTTTTCAACTAAATTTAAATCAGTTCTCGTAGGCGGCAATTCGATATTCGGCATAACCTTATGACAATAAAATAATATGCTGCATATTTAATTAGGTGTCCTACCTACATATATCTACAGGGTCCCTGTTTATCTACAGACTCTTTTAATGAGGGCGAAACCCACAATGTAAGGGATCTTTTGAATAATGGTTATTATATTATGGCTTGTACAGGTGACCAACCAGAATAACTTTGAAAACTGAACTTAAGCCATTTTAATCTTGAACAAAATGAATTATTGGAGATTGATCTTTATAAATTTAAACTTTTAAATTACATAAATATGATTACTTATGTTAAACAAATATCTAAAATCTTTTTATACTTCTATGTACGGATTATTAAATATTTAAAACATTTTCTTAAAAATGCTTCCTCTTACATATAATTTATTTTAATTATTTAAAGTAAACCAGTTTTATTTTTTATTATAATGTTTAATTGTTTTTATTATAAATAATAATTTGAAATAGAAGTGTTTGCGAACACAGCACATGTTATTTATATTTTTCTTTATATTTTAGTTAAATATTTTGACACAGTCGAGCAAAAACAGGTTGCTTAGTTTTTTTGAATTCGCCTTGCATATACCTGTATTATTATACCATGGTTCAACTTCTATTTAAGGGGAAAATTTGTAAGTTTAACTGTCAAAATAAATATAAAAAAAATTTATAATTTTCGCTCTAATATTTCCCTTCATATTGAGGCTACCTGATTAATATGCCTTAAGCAAATCATTGTATTAGAGCCAACTTACACCATGACATTTTTCATCAAAGAGAACCCAAGAGGTGAAACGGCGCGCCGCTGTGTTTTTGACTTTTTAGATGGTTCGGAAATTGTACAGGGTATACCTCGTTTTTTGTTACGTTTACCTATCTGTATTAGTGAGCTGGCCAATGAGGCTTTAAACTCAAGAAGAGACATTTTTAGGGTTCCGTACACAAAGTGTAAGAACGTAACCCTATTGTTTTCGCTACAATGTCTGTCCGTCTGTCAGCGCCTTTTATCTCTGGAACCTTAATAGGTAGACTCTTGAAATTTTCACAGATGATGTATAGCTGTTGCCGCTATAGTAACAAACCTATAGGGTGCTCCGATAGAGAGGTGTTATTCACGAATATGTGCCTATTTCATGAACTGTAGGTGGGATACACTTGAAATTTACAAACAGTAATTAAAACTTAGTGCACTATATAAAAAACTGTAAAAAAATAAAACTAAAAATTAAAGGGTGTTCCGATAGTTCTGTGATTTGCATTTATAAGACCTAAGTTTTGAACTATAATAGGTAGATGCTTGAAATTGTCACAGAAGGTGTGTAACTGTGGCCGCTATAGTAGCAAATACTAAATCTTATAGGGTGTTCCGATAGAGAGGTGATACTTACGAATATTGCTCTTTTCTTCAACTGTAGGAAGAATACAATAAAAATATGCAAGCAGTAATTAAAACTTAGTACGCTATATAAACAAGTCTAAAAAATAAACTTAAAAATTAAAGGGTGTTCCGATTGTGGTGTTATTTGCGTGTATAAGGCCTAAGTTTTGAACCATAATAGGTAGACACTTAAATTTGCACAGAAGGTGTATAACTGTAGCCACTATAGCAACAAATACTAAAACTTATAGGGTCACTTGCCTTTATGTCTTTATTTTTTGAGCTATAGCAGGCAACCACTTAAAATTTGCAGACAGTAATTTAATCTATATTCGCGTTATAAGCCGTATAAGGCCTAAGTTTTGAACCATAATAGGTAGACTCTTGAAATTTGCACAGAAGGTGTCTAATTGTGGCCACTGTAGCAACAAATACTACAACTTATAGAGTGTTCCGAAAGTGACGTATTATTTGCCTTTATGTATTTATTGCTTGAGCTATAGGAGGCAACCACTTAAAATTTGCAGTGATTTAAACTATGTTTGCATTATAAGCAAATATACAATATTAAGCCTAAAAATTAACGGGTGTTTCGTTAGTGACGTGATTTGTATGTATATGGCATAGGTTTGAACGATAATAGGTAGACTCTTGAAGTTATTACAGGATGTGTATTACTATGGCCACTATAACAAATAGTAAAAATTAAAGGGTGTGCAGACAGTGACGTGATTTGCATAAACATTGACTAATTTTTTAACCGTAATAGATACTCTTAAAATTTTCACAAATGGTGTATTAATACGACCCCTATGAATTAATATGACCCCTAATAAGTTGACTCTTCCACTTTGTATAGAAGATGTGTTGCCGTGAACGTTATGACAATTACTAAAAGATAAAGGGTGTTCTGACAGTGACATGTTTTTTCACGTAGAGTAACTTATTTTTTAATAGTAATAGGTAGACTCTTGATATATTCGTAGAAAGATAATTGCCATGGCCACCATAGCAAATAACGAAATTAAAGGGTTCCGACAGAGACATGATTTGTACGTAAATAGCCTTATTTTTTGAACCGTAATAGGTAGACTCTTTAAATGTTTACAGTATATGTTGTACCTCAGCCGCTGAACCAATTACTAATATCTAAAGGGTGTTCCATCAGTGACATGTTTTTCACGTATATAACCTTATTTTTTGAACCACAATAGGTAGCCATAGCCGCTATAACAAAAATTCTAAAATTTAAAGGGTTTTCCAACAGTGATGCAATTATGACTTTAATTTTAAAATTAAAGGGTGACTCATAAGACATGAAAAAATTAACAACTTGAATTTTTAAAGTTGTACTAAACATAGTACGGAACCCTACGTGTGTGAGTCTAACTCGCACTTGACTAATTTATTGTTCTTTATTATAGTTAAAAAGAATGCAAGAATTCGAATTTGATATACATATTGCAAAATTGGAATGCAATCCTGTCATAAAACTTTTTGCTAATTGCTCTTAAAAAAATTTAACACAAGCTAAATGTACAATTATATGCCAAAGTCCCTGAAGAGGTTAATATTTTGTTTATGACAAAGAAGGTATTTTTTACACAAACAAAATACATGCGGTTGTAGTTGTTGTACTAATAACCCAACATACCAAATGGCTTGTGAAAAATATTTTAAAAAGCTTATAAATATAAGCCTTAAGCTTGAGAAAGTTTTTAGAACTTATTGAAAAATGATATCGTAACAATTGTAGAAAAATCAAAACGGAACCCTTATGAAAATATTATATGGACATGATTAAAAAAGCTTATACCTATTTGTAATTGTAGAATAATCTTACAGAAGCAATATATTATTAATTTTTTTAATCTTCTTTATATAATCTTCTTTACATAATTGTAGACTTATATTCGCAAACAATGTATATTTGTATATACATACATATGTACATACATTTATGTAATTTGTGGCTAATTTCCACAAAAATGTTCACCTAAAGAAATATGAAAAGCAATGGACCACATAATCAAGTTTTCTCAAATCACATCTTTCCAGAATAGTCAATACAAAATTTAGCACACAACACTAGTATGAAGGAACACTGCCTAGGAGAGAATGCATAGCTTGCTCATATATACTCACTATTAACCACATTTTTTAAGATTGCCCACAAAAAAGTACCACAAATGAAACGCTTTAAGAGATCCTATGCTGCAATAACAAGAACTCTTAGTAGATTTGCCAATGAAATTTAAACTATTAATTTGTGGTGTAATGGCCTAATAGCCCAAAACATTAATTTTTCTATTTTGTACATTTATTTTTAAGTTTTTCAGAAAAAAAAAATTATGACAAGAAAGAAAACCAATTGTGTAGAAACATTTGTGTATAATAATGGTTTCTTAATCATTGTTGAAAAAAAATTAAAACAGACTATTATTTATAAGCTTATTCACAAGTTGTGTTGTGGTTTGATTGCTATATGGTATGTTGGGAAGTATACCTTTTTAATATGCCTTGGCCTACAGGTTATGAATAAATAAATTGAAATGGAATCCCATTGTGCATAATATTAGAAGTGATATCACTACAAACTTTTAAACTTATGCTAAGAAGATTATAAAAAAGTCTTACAAAAAAAACGATACTCTGCGAAACATGTTGATTTTATATCTGTATATGTATATACTTACATATGTCCACCTTAATTCGTACCTTTTAAAAAAACAAACACTTTCAAGTAAACATATGGCCAAGCTTACACTCGAAAACACACATTTTTATCAGAGAAGCCAATGTAAAATGTAGAGACTGTTACTATTGCAGTTATTTAGATATAGAATAATTTCTTTGTAAGGAGGGTACCCGATCCTCCTGTTCTAATCACCAAACTTTAACCCGTTTTCCTCTAGCCATGTACATAAGAGTTACTTATGCAAAATTTAATGACTTATAGTTTTCTAGGTTCGGGATAATAATTTTACACTTTGCATGGGAGGAAGGTACCATGCTCACTATTCATATTTTGTGCTTTATATACACTTATGCTCATATAATTAAGTCACTCACTTGGTTGTACCAAAAATTCTTTATAATGACCTTTTTTTCACGATTTTAAAATTTTAACACAATATTGAATAAATTTTAATTAGTTTCAAAACTACAAAAAAAATTTCTTTTAGATTAAACTTTATTTAAAACTAGCTGTGCCCGATCCGCGTTGTTGGCCCTAAATTTTTCTTTTATTTTGAACTGCCTCTCGAAGAAAATCAAAATCAGTGTTTTTAGTTTTTTCACAAAAAAAGAAATAGATATTTATTTACTTTTTTTTAATATATTTTTTTTTGCAAAAAGATATGTTAGGTTTCAGTTGGTATCGGGCTAATTAACGCCACTGCACGCTGATTAAGGGCCCAACGCCTTCAACGAAACACAGCATAGTGCAGTAGTTCTTGAGTTATGGTGCAAAAACACAAAAAAACTAAATATTGCACCATCTGTCGGACGAACTTCAAACCACACAGAAACACTCCTCACGCCCCATAGAACATGTATCGGTCCACTAGTTTTTGAGTTTAGCGATCACGAAAATACACGTCATTTTTATTGTATATAGAGATATTGTATTTTTTTCTTTTTTATTTGCATACTTTGTGCTTATATACATAATTAAGAAAAGAATTGACTGACACCGTCATTTTCTAAAATTAAGATTGAAAAAAGACTGAAATCCTACCGAGACCCATATTTTTCATATCGTCTCCGACAATTTTAAAGTTTCAATTTAAATCATCAAAAGTTTCAATTGAAATTTTCCAAAGACCAAAGACTGAGTATAAATAATTATAATTCCAAAATTAATCACCTTAAAAAATCTTAATTTATTTAGAAAATCTACAATAAAATTTAATTACATTTATATACAACGTGCTATCAGCTCATTGATACCATTACCCCGATCACCATATTCTCCTCCGCGCTTAAAGGAAACTGAAACCTTATTTTTCCAGCCTTCGCGGGGACTTGACAGCTGTAAATAGATATTGATTTAATTATTTATTTAATATTTGCTTTTTTTCGTATTTAACATACCAAAAAGGCACACAAAAATTCATTGACTGCTTTGAAATTGGGACCGACTGTGTAAATTTCATGAATAATATCTTCCAAACAGATTACACCCTTTTCACCCAAGTTCTCTTCAATCATTGTGTTCGATTGTATTGTTGTCTTTTTGCCATTAATGCGAGCAAAACCTTTCTTAAACACCAACTCACGTATTGTGCCAATATTTGGATAGCCATATACCACAAATGGTTCCACTACTTTTAATAAAATTTGATTTTCTTTGTTGTTATCCAAAAACACAGCATTATGACGTCGGTTTAAATTTAAAGATTTCAATATTTTGTTAGTGGTTTCATCAAATATCTTTTTGCCAGCATGTCTCATAACCAACAATAGCTTTTGGTTTGTCTTTTCGGCATCAGCTGTATCCAATATGTTGCCGCGTCTTACGGTTCGTTTAATGCGGTTTGCAGTCCGTTCTGCCTTGAGGTAGTTCATAACAAAAGATTCTGCTCTGCGAAACTTGTGATGATTTTTAACCCTAGCTACGCGTTCTGTTTTAAGTTTCTTTTTTTGTTCAATTGTCGCCTTATCTTGAAGGATCCGGCGCTTTCGATGTGCCAAAATCGAGACAGTTTTCCCAGGCAGTTTGTTCGGCACAGCGTACCTGTGAGATAAAAGATTTGGATTAATTGATTTTACATTTATTAACAATTCTTACTTCTCCATTATTATTTCGATAAAAATTAAGTAATTAGTTAAAAATCCTCAAACACGTGTGAATAAACTTTTTTCTACCAACAAATGAAAATAAAAACTCAGCGTTGCATGAAAAAGTCTTTGTAAGGAGAGGCTGATGTTGCCAAATATATTTATGTAAAACTAGTGAATACGTTATGGCAACGCTTTTCATAACAAATTCAAAGTTAGTCATAGGGAAAAGTAGTCTGGATTCAATTGAGTGTAAAATTTTAATTTCGGAACAAATCTAGTTTACGGACACATCATAAAAATAAAAAAGTAGCCTATTGTGTGTATAATTTAATTTTAATCAAAAAATCTTAAATAAAAAGAGTTCCGGACCCCCATATATTTTTATAATGTGTCCGCAAACTAGATTTAAGCCTTCATTTTTTTTTCACTATTTTCAATTTAGTTTAAAATTGAAACAAACAAACAAACAATTTTGTTTTTGATTGAAATCGGCATTGCACTACCCCTAAATCATATTGCAAAAGAAATTATTGCACTATTTTTTTTTTAAGCTTAGTGATGAACTGCAAATCTTTACTAGCAATCAAAAAAATTAGTTCTAATGCAAATGTTTGCCCTACCACTCAACGCAAATTTAATACAAAAATTATTCACTCACTCAATTAGTGCAAAATTTTTACTTGCAATCAATTAAAATCTGCGTTTATTCACACTCTCACTAAACTTTCAAAAATGAATGGTCATAAAAAATTTGCAGTAAATTCGCTTTTTAGTTAATATTAAAATTTTCTCTTGTTTTACACCAAAATAAAAAAGTGATTTAACGGAATAAATTGTTAATGCAGTATTGAAACGAGGTATATAATGGTAACAAATTAATACTAGATAACAATTTTTTAGTCACTTCGAACAGTGTTGCAGAAGTTGGATTCCTAGATTTTAGTGCAATTGACTAGGTAAATAAAACGATCGTTTAAATAGCTAGTCTTGTAATACCTTTGATATTAGATCCTTTAACAATAGAACAAAATGATAGCATACGAATAGAATTAAACACTTTTCTGTTGGATTATGAGACTGAATTGGGTTGTCTTAACAAATATCCAGTAATTAGGCAAATGTTTTTTTTAAATTCAACACGCCTTTGCCTTCTTCTGCATCAGTAGTGGGTTTGTTTTCCTTTAGTGGTATGGTAGACGCTCATAGCAGTTTTGAAATGCTTGTTTTGGTTAAAGCAAATAATTTGTAGAATTTTACTATTTTTTATGTATCCATTTTGTTTATTGAATTATAAAAATTTCGTTAAACTAAAAATTAATTTTATTTTAAAAGCACATAAATAATATTAAATCAAATTGACTCTCAAATTGAGTGCAAAATTTCTACGTTGCAATCAGCTTGAGTGAAGAAGAAAAAGTTTCAATATATTGCAGATTGCTTTTTTTGAAATCAAAATAATTAAATTTTAGTGCAAAGATTTTTCAACTCACCATCACTAATGTTGATTGAGATTGCAAATTTTGAAATCATCTCTAGAAATCAAAAAAATTAATGCAATAGTTTTGCATTATCACTCAGTGTGAGTTCAGATTGCAAAATTAGTGCACTACCCCCAAGTGTGATTCCATATTGCCCCATTCCGCACAGACTTCGAAACTAAGAAACTCCGTCAATTTTTTAATTTATATTTTTGGCTTAAAAATAAATTTTACACACTATAGGCCACTTTTTTTAATTTTTATGATGTGTCCGTAAACTAGATTTAAGCCGCTACTTTTAATATAAAATGATTCATATAGTGACGGGGGTCAATGAATTTTATATTAAAAATGGACATTTAAAGGTAGTATTTTCTACTAATGTAAACAGGCTTATGTTTTTACTTTACCATACGTAGCATAAGGTAAAGTATAGTAATCATGAAAAAACACGCGTTCGGGATTTCGACGGGTTTATACGTTTTGAGGTCTCCTGAATCCATGGTGGGTAAGTTGGTAAGTGGGTGGGTGGGTGTGTATGCCACTATTTTTGTGGAGTTTGTACAGGTCATACCGTTTGACATATCAAAATAAAATTTAGTATGTGCTTTTGGTATATAGAGATGAAGAGCTGAATAGTTTTTGGGCATAATCGGGAGGGGGCAAGGGGTAGTTACCTTACCCCCAAATTTTGTGAATGCTCTGCAGGTCACACCGTATGACATATTAAAACAAAATTTAGCATGTGCCTTTGGTATATAGGGATGGTGAGTTGGTGTATGTAAATTTTGGGTATAATCGGGAAGGGGCAAGGGGTAGTTTACTTACTCCCAAATTTTGAAAATTCTCTACAGGTCATAGCAAATGACACCAAAATGAAATTCAGTATGTGCCTTTGGTTTATGGAGATAAAGAGCTGTATAAATTTTGGGCATAATCGGGAAGGGGCATTTTTTACTACTGCCTTTATCCGCACGATATTTGCAAATAAATCTCATATTCACATACAGCGGGCTGGATTTTTAAATATCTATATTCAGTTTTTTGTGTTGTCGGATAGCCAAAATATTTATTTCTCATAGAACAAATGTACTAATTTACAAAAAAGTGAAAGTAATAATAAAAAGATGTGAGACAAATAAATATTTTTAAACTCTTCACTATACATACATACATATGTGAAGGGTATATCGTATTAGAAAATGCAAAACTAACATTACTCACTTTGAATTTTCTATGACGATATATAAAATCGACTTTCCGTTTGTAAATTCTACTATATTAATTTTCGATCTCATAAAAAATTAAAAAAAATATTTTTCTAACCGGTATCTCCAAATCTTAGTACTTACTCCGCTTATCGTTGCATAATGATCTGCCGTTTTATTATTTAATCTGCTACGAACGTTGAAAACTTATCATTGTCAAATAGACAAATTTAAAATTTACCAAAAGTAAATAATCCCTATACACTTTACTTTTATTTAAGTCTTGAGCAATCGATTACACAGTGCAAAAGTGAAAAAAAATACACGAACTTGACAGTATAGGTTCGATTCTACTACCAAAGGGTAGTAAAACGCTAAACTCAGTTTGGCGAATTTGGTGACCAACTTCTATTTATCAGCCTTGAAAGATCTTGACAATTAGTATGTTAGGATTTATAAAAATCTTTGAAACCAAGGAATTTTGTTTGTGATAAGGAATTGCAACTTTTCTACATATAATAAAAATTTTTTTCTGCCTGTGTTCGCATCACGTAAAAACTACTAGATGGGTTTTAATAAAATTATGTGATTGAACTCCTACTTAGTACCCTGATTCAAATATAATATACTTTTTGAAAGTATGCAATATTACCGGTATGCATACTTTAAGGCGCCTTTGATTTTTAAAAGCGGGCAATTTTAGTAGGGAAGAGACCTTTTATATAAAGTAAATACATAAACCATAAGTGAATAACTAAAAAAGTAAGGGTCTTTGGTATGAATTGCTTCAAAGGAAAATCGAATAGAATATTGTAAGAACGCTGAAGAATTGGCGGACATAGATTGTTTTAAAATAAAAAGATGTTCGTAAACTTTAAATAAATTTATATGTTTGAAAGTTTCCAGTTTCCAGAAGCAAAATCATCTTTAAATATGTAAAACAATTTACTTTTATAACTTAAATTTTGTCGATATTCCTTAATTCAGTTTCTAATGTTAAACAAAAGTCAGTGAAAAATCGCCAACCATTTTAGAAATCGCCATGTCGCCATATCAAAAATTTGTGAACCAAATAAGATTGAAAATTGCCACGTTTGGCGAGAAATCGCCATATCTGAAAACCCTGGCTATAACAACAAATACTAAAAATCACATAAAAATTATATGTTCTGATAGTGGCTCGGTTTTCACGAATTTCGCCTTATTTCTAGAACCGTAAGGGTCAGAAACTGGCAGAGCCGCCCCAAGGGCAGGGCGATCGCCTCGGTGAAGGGGGCGGAAACTTGTCTAAGAAATATCGCCGTCGGCTTTATGGATAGGAGCACGAATATTGAATATGTGACGAAGCATTCGAATGTATTCTATGACTATTAAAACAAACAACAATAAGTTGTAGAAGAACACCTATGTATGTATGCTCCGCTTGTGGCTCAATGGTTGCCAGGTGTAAAGACCGTTTTTCAAAATTACGATGAACCGTCCAATGACGTCGGCGAGTGTGCGAATTAAAAACGGCTAGCTATTGAAAAGTTAGTATTGGTTCTTTCATTGCCCACAAAAAAGTAATAAAGAAAAAATACGAAAACAATAATATTATGTATATATGAAATTACCAATTACTATACCATAAACATTCAGTAGGATTATTACGGACTGAATAATTTTTTACCATCATGTTTAAAAAACTGTCCTAAGGTGCTAAAGCTCACTTCCTATTTTGCTCCTTCTAATTCTTTGGCTGTCATCAGTGAACGTACACTTAATGAAGTTGAAATACTAGTAATACCAGATTCAGATTCTAATGACGAAGATATAAATGAAAATTAAGCTGACAAAACGATATTACTTTCTGCTCCTAAAACTGTTGGCTTGATAAATTCGGATCATCCTCTTGGTCAGAATTCAAAAATAAAAACGAAAAGAATGAGTTGATTTTTAAAGGGCCCTTGCCATTAAAGGCTGATAACTTTTATCCAAAAATTACCCAAAAAAGATATTTTTGTAATCAACATCAGCTTCGTTGTGCAGAAAATGAGGAAAAAAACGTTAATGTTTACCATTCCAGATTTCATTGAAACTTTTTTTATTTACATTCCTTGACTTCCTGATTCGAATTATAATTAAAAAAATCTATCTCTTATATTTTTTATTTTTACTACATAATATGTAAATATAAGTACAAAATAAAAAAAATATATGAGAATTATAAGTTTATTTAGACCAATTAAATGTGTAGGGGGCCAGATCACATTCTCGCCCCGGGCGCTTACTAACCTCGGGGAGGCCCTGGATACTGGCAATATACATACGCAGAAATAAATATAAAATGAAACTAGAATTTAAAGGGTGTCCCAAGAGTAAAATTTATACCAATGTATATGGACTTATTTTCGAACTGTAACAAGAAGAAAAATTAAACTAACTAAAAAATTAAAGGTTTTTCCAGAATTCGCAATTTTTAAGAATTTGGCCGTATCTAGGCGCCGCATTAAAGACGTAAAAATGTAAATCTTGTACTTTTAAAGATATTTGTATGTACATTCATACATACGTATATTGAACGTGTTACGGAACCCCTTTGATTTGTTAAATATATATATATTAATAGAGTACATACATAAATATGTATGTATGTATATATACTTTTTGTGTTTTATTTTGCGCTTGAATCCGACACAATTTAATAAAATCGAACCAAAAAACCACAGCCGTCGTCAGTCAGCCAAGCCAAAAAAATTTAACGTGTCGTCGTCGTCGGTCGATAATCAAACAGTCATCGAGCTGTGATTATATTAGGAGTTCAGAAAGTCAAGGAAGTAGATCTGTTGAATCATCTTAAAAGATGTGTTTAATAAAAAGTTTCGTGCGCAAGACAAAAAAGAAGCAAAAGAAAATATTTGCAAAAGCAATAATAATTTTATACATTCATACAAATACAATAATAATATCAACAAATTGGCACAATAAGAGAGGGTATCAAAAAGAAAAAAAATAAAACTAAACAAAAGTGAATGAAAAACAATTATTATTTATTAAGAACGAATGAGAAGAAATTGCCTGCCTGCCTGCCAATGGACTAAAAAAATACTCTTTAATTTTTTTTTCATCATTATCATCAGAAAAATTATTAAAAAATCACAAAAGGCAGGCACGTCAACAAAATTTTCTACCAGTTAAGCAGAAAATCTAACAAGACCTGCATTGGAAGTTTTTTGTTAAAAATAAAACGAAAAAATTTTAAGTGTTTTTGCTGAAATAGAAGGGGTTGTAAAGATATTTTTATTTTGTACCAAACGGCTTTGTAAATTGTACTTTTCATACTTAAATTGTACTGCACACTTTTATTGTGAAAAATGTGTTATAAATTTTATTTAGAACTAGCTGTGCCCGCCACGTCGTAGGCGTCCTTACAATATTTTGCTCGATTTTGCTTTTTGTAAGACTCTTACTTTTGTAGTGCTTCAGTTATGGTTTATGTATTTACTTTATATAAAGGTACCCATCCCTGTATAAAATTCTAAAAGTTATATAAAATTATAAAAATTATTGTAAACCTACGTAAAAGGTGTTTAAAATATTCAAATAACAATGTAATTCCACAAAGTAAAAATACAAATTTTATTTATTAATTGCGCAATAATTTTTAAAATATCGCACTTTAAAAAATAAAAAGGTGTGTTGAAAATATAAATTGATTGAAATGTTGAAAATATCCCAGTTTTAAACCGAAAATTTCAGTACCTTTAAACCGGAAATTTATTTTTCACTGCTTTTTCTCCACTTTCTCTTGGAAAAAAAGTATCCTATATTGGAATCGGAATGCTATAGTACCTCCTCACAAAATTTTGTTAAAATCCATCCAGTAGATTTTACTTGATGCGAACAGACAGACGGAAATGAGTTACTATTTTATTAAATGTAATATAATAAATAAAAAATTACAAGCAAAGAAATGCTTAAAATGGGTATGTATTGGTGAATTTGCACTAAAAAAAAATCTATATTTTATGTGGTAAATTTTTTATGTTTTAAGCAAGGTGAATTCATACCAGGTGTGAGCGATAGCCCAGCCGATTATTTTTTGCTTCATTGTTTTTGATAATGTCACGTCAAAATTACATTGTTTTATATATGCTAGTAAAATGTCAAAGTTGTTATGGTATGAATTCGCCTTGGTTTTAAGTTAATTATATTTATGAATGAATTTGCGACTGATTGAACACAAATATAAATGAATTTATTTATGTGTATTCGAATGAATAATTATATGATCGACTTAAATATTTGAATTCGTAAATATGGAGAGTACGTGTTGATGGTTAAAAAAAAATATTTTATTCAAATAAAAATTATTTTTTCATTATAATTTCAACTAGTCTTCTTTTTCAATGAAACGTAAAGTTGAAACCTAGCAAGCTATTTATTGAGAATCTGATGAGTTTTGTTCTCTTTGTGAGAGTCTCGTTGAGATTGTGTGTGTTCACATAGCCTCTCAAGGGTTTGCTTGGGTACGTTTGATTATAAAGGCCAGGGCACATAGAATCCGTCATACGTTATACTTTAACGTGCCAACTAAAATCAAAGTAACAACGGAAGAGGCTGACACAATGCGTACTTTGTTGACGGATATTAAATCAGAAAAGAGAATACTTAAAAAGCTTTTTTCACCACTTTACTTTATTTAATTTATTTTGTTGTATTTTTTTTTTTTTTGTTGCCACTCAAAACAAAAATTTAATTTTGAGAAAGAGAGAATCCAATTTATAGCTCTCAACGTACGTCAAAAGTTAAAAAAATTTCGTACTTTGCGTTGACGGAGACGTACTGATCGTGACAAAACTTATTAGCAAACCTGTATTTCTACTTTTTTGTACGTTGAAAAATGCGACATATAACGTATGGCTGATTCTATGTGCCCCTGCCTTAAGTCTTGCAACATATCGTTTATTTTTAAATACATGTTTGAATTATTTTTAGAATTTGCTTATGTATCACAATATGATGTTGTTTAGTTTGTAAACAATTCATCAAATATTTTAGTAAGAAACCGAATCATCAAAGATACGCTGTCAGACCGTTCGCCACAATCCTTACAATACCAACGATCCCGGATGTGATTCGCTACCCCCATCATGAAAATAAGCAGTTGTAAGTGAAAGTATGGCGAAGCTATTAATCGAAGACCCACGTTATTCTAAGAGTAGCCTATGTTTAAAGAGCGTTACTATTGAAGTTCTCTAGTTATATGATAATTAGCATGCTCCCCGTCTCAAAGTATTACATTTTAACACTCTACCTATTATAGTTCGCTAGGTTCACGACAATTTTTTTAATGTTACAACAACGTTCACTGTGCCAATCCAGACTTTTTTTGCTCGACAATGTATGGGGATACTCGTATATAATGTCTCTCTCTATCTATTATAATTTCCAAGTTACATATTAGATCTGTTCCAAGTGCATAACAAAACAGTCCGAACTCTTACATACAAATTAGTCCAAAAGCGTTCCAGATAACAATTTTTTTGCAAATGAGAGAGTAATATTTTTCTTTTCCTGTACAAAGTTGTACGAACTTATTCTTTGGGTAAGTTCGGTGTAGAATGAAATTATCAGCTGTTTTTGCTTACATTTAAAAATCAAAAAAATTTTAATTAAGGGACAGGTTTCTTTTTAATTTATTGAAAAGCAAAATGGAATTTTTTCAAATAAAGTTGCAGGAGAACGTGCAATAGTTACTTGGTTTTCTATTTTGCAACAATTTATAAATAATAACTGGCTTTTACTTGTTTCAGTTTATTTTTATTCACTTTTTACCAAAGCATATTTAACCAGGTGACTGCACAACGCGGAGCTTACATTAAAGAGAAATTTTATCAATTTTTTTATATGGAGTTTGACATTAATCAGGTTTTTTAAGAGAGAATAATATCTATTTTACTGTCAAAATCCATATAAAAAAAAATTAAAAAATTTTTTGCTGAAATTTCCTCTCCCTTACGCTATCACCTTGTTAAATATGCCTTGCTTTTTACAGATGTTGTCAATGATGCAAATGTTTCGCTTTTAAAATATTATGCATTTAAGCGTCTAAAATCACTAAAATAAAATTAATGTGAGAAAGTAAGTAGGATTAAACCCATTATTATAACTTGCCTTTAGCTAAAGTTAGTTATATATATATATATATATATATATATATATATATATAGGTATATATATTTTTTTTTTCCTCAAACTTTTTTCAGGAAAAATTGACCGTCCGACGTGCGACTTTTACTTTCAGATTTTCTTTAAACTTTGTCTTCAATTAGAACTGTATTATTTGCTTTGGAAATTGAGATTCTTATATAAAAAACACGTGGCGCGGAATAACAACAGTTGACATATAAAATTATCGACAACATAACCTAGGGAAAAATGTTAATTGTACCACATGCATAAAAAGTACAATTGTATCACCTTTACCATTCCTGGTAGGAACAAAAAAAAAAGGCAATAGAATTAAAAAGAGCAAGAGTTTTTATTAAATTAAAACAAGGAGAGTGGGTGCATTTCTTTGTTTATTATACATTTTCTGCGCGCCGCACATATTAGATTCAGAATTAAAAATGTTTTTATTTATTTTATGTCGTGAGTATAGATAGATAGATACTGAGAAAGAAAGTGAGTGAGTAAGTAAAGACCGGAGTGATTCAAAAATGTTAAATGCCATTGAGTGAGTTGACAATGAATGCTAACTAACTAAAAACACCACCGAATAGGAAAAATAAATTTGTCAACCTTAATTGAAACCTAAAACGTCCATGACGAGAGCTATTACTCTAAACATAAGCCAAATTATATGATATTGGCTGTGCCCGCCGCTTCGTCAGCCACCTTGCAATATTTTGTTCGATTTTGCTTTGAAAGTAATTCACACCGAAAACCTTTATAGCCCATTCAGGCTGCCACGAAATTAAGCAATTTCGAGCTGAAATTACGAATGAAATTTAAAGTGTTCATACTGGGCTTTTTGACATTTGAGTTAATTTCGCAAACAGCTGATCACGTTTAGTTACATTTATATAATTTAACTATTTTGCCGAGTCGTAAAGCAACTCCGGTTTAGTAAACAACTCTCGCGTCATCGTCATTAATTGTTAAGGGCGATCAGGCCTGATTCTGCTTAATTCAGCTCGAGAGTTTTGCGTCTCAATCTCGCATTGGCTAATGGTTAGCCTCTGATATCGAACTACGGTTTTTAGTGGTTTTTTCCATTAACCACATGAATTCGTCGATAATTGTCAACTGTACAATTATGTAATTGTACTTTCTGTTTTAAAATGTGAAACTGTTAAAATAACAGTATGTATGTATAAATTTCAACAACTGGAAGAAAAAGACAACAAGAAAAGAAGAAAAATACACAATGATATGTAATATTTTAAGAGAGGAAAAACGTTTTAAAAAAAAGTGAATAAAAGAACCTGGTGGAGACCAAAAATAAAATACAAAATTACTTAATATAAAGAAGTAAATACACAATTGGATGATAGAACCTGGTGGACGACCAATTAAAACGCACGACGAGGTGCAGTACCAACAAAAATACTAAGATTGATACTGGTGGAGACCAATAATACTCTAGGAGTGGACACTGGCGAGCCTACTTCCTGTGCAAAGGTACAGGTCGGTTGGATTTTTCGGAAAAAACTCCTACTTGTTGATAGACCCTGGCAATATAACACACAAGTGTTGGCCATTTTAAACCAAAACCCAAAAAAAAAAATTATTTGCCATTTGCTTTCGCACAACACTTTCGTATTGATTTAAAATATACATGAATATTAAAAACAACACTACATTATTTCATTTGGCTTTTAAATTTTTTTCAAACAATTCTACAAAACCAGCGTTGTCTATCGTAATTTCGACGAAATTAAGTAGAATGAGTTAATTTGGGCAATGGTAAAATGTATGCGGAATTACGTAATTTCAAGTTGATTTCAGCCGAAATCACGAAATGACTAAATTTCGTGGCAGCCTGATCGGGCTATTTCTTCACTTTATATAAAGGTTCTCATCCTTACTAAAATAATTACGTACTTTCACTAGTTTTTCTCCACTTTATCTTATAAATGAGATATTTTTTCGGAAAAAGTATCCTATATTGGAATAAGGCTACTAAGGTACCTCTTCACAAAACTTTGTTAAAATCCATTCAGTAGTTTTTGCGTGAAGACAGGCAGGCAAGAAATGAGTTACTATTTTATTATACATACATATAGATAACCGTGGTTCGCTTAACATAACGATTAACTAGCGCAGGGCCACATTGTCCTGATTTGCATTACATCGAAATAACCGAAAACTATTTTTTTAGAAGTCCACAATTAATTAATTTTCATATACATATGATTACATATCTTGTTAAAATTTAAACTCAGTATATAGAAATAATATAAAATATATACATTTTATTCATCTAATGTGGACAAAATACCAACATGAGAACAAAATGGTAGTATGCGTGAATAGGCTATCCGCAAGCAGCCCAGAACACGTAAGATAAGACGCTCATTAATATATTTCATTGACTTGCATCCGAGTAACGATGAGTGGACAATAATGAGCAGTGGAGACCAGCGAGCTAAATGCGGCGAGCTTGAAGAGATTCCATAAGCAAGTTTGAATAAGTATGAGTAAATTTTGAACATGATAACAATGAACACAGTTCGAGTGTACAAACAAAAAACACAGAGTTTTTTACACAACATTACTAACGTTCATTTTAAAGTCTTCGTTTCTTAACACGCAGTCTTGACGAGCCATTGAATTGTTCAACCATTGAACAAATTCATGTGCGCACATCAAAACCTCTAGTGAAGACCGTCGTTGTCATGTTCTTCTTCAAACAGCATTGTTAGAACATTTGTTCCCACAACGATGTCTGGCATCAAATGCTGTTTTTAGTGTGAAAGTCTGACTTTTAAAGAACGCCATCTGTTAATCAAGCGTGTAAGTCCTATTTGCTGTGCTGTAAGCATTCGAACAACATTGACGACAAACAGAAAATTATGTTTTGTCGGAGCATGCACATCGATACGTTTTCTTCACACAGCGGAAAGTAAACAAATTATTGTTCCCTATTCTGCCGAAGATTTGTTCATGTGCAAGCAAATCAATGGCTCGTCAAGACGTAGTGTAAGAGATACGAAAAACCACTAGCGCAAGCAAAACGACCTAAGCCTTATCCAAAAGTTCAACACAATTACTAAACGAAACACTCTGAGTGATTCGAACGTGAGAGGAGTAAATACAGCGCTTACTAGTATAGAAAGTTCGTTTTACTAGGTCAGCTCAATGCGTTTATGATACGAACAGAGGTTTGCTTACTAATAGAGTGGTACGAGTAGGCATGTGTTCATTCAGTAAGCTAGTTTATGTTCGAGTATGACAACTGGCTCATGAGCTATGAGTACACCCATTAGATGTGCTTGGTCATGCAACTGTTTAGTTTAAATCAAGGTTGTTGTTGAAACAACTATTGTAATCTTTTTTATGATATACTGAATGTTTATATTTAACGATATTTTTTTTTCCTTAATAAATTTATATTTACTCTGGAATCGTGCTTCCAAGCACTTATTCATTAAAAAAAAAAAAAAACAAAATATTATTTATTCCAATGTTGTTTTTAGAAATTATCGTAAAAAATTGAAAAAGTCGGTTTGCAAAAATGTGCCTTTTGTGCAAAAAAGCAAAAGTGGCTAAAAGCGCTAAAATCTAGTTGCAAAAAGTGATAGATTTTTAAGTTTCGCACCACCAGTTTTTAATTAAACGGACTAAGTTGGCATCACTGGTCGCAAGTCTGGTTTTGTGAAAGGGAAAGAAGTAAATTTACTTCTCTTTAATCAATTACATCTCCTTATTTCTCCCAAAAATATAAGAATTACGGCAAGAAAATTTGCCCATTGATAACCGGGTATTATTCTTGTTTCGTGTTTCTTGCATTGAGTATTTATTTAAGTAGGTACGGTAGTAGGTGTTGTCAACTACTTAAAAATATAAAAATATGTTCCTTATTTATGGTGCTTTTAGTATAAAGTTAAATTCTATACGTAGTTGTAAAGTAGCTTTAGATTGAGGAACACGTGCGCTCGTCATTGTCATTATCGTTTAAGGTCAATCAGGCCGTCCTTGCTGCTCGGTCTTCAAGTGGTTTGCGTCTCCCTCTAGCACTGGCTGATTGGCTTCCACGGTTAGCTGTACCGTGGTACAGTTAATTGGTGTTTGTATTAATCAGCCACGTGTAATCGCTTGGGTTACCGTGTATAACCTAAATTGTTTGCATAAATTGAAAATCGACATCGAAATCAAGAAACAACATGAAAAATTAACAAATAAATTAGAGAAAAAGATTTGCATACATTTGACAAAAGGAATAAAAGATGGATTTGCAACAAATAAATAAAAACTACATATGACCAGAAAACAGAAAAAACTAAAATAAACAAAACATTGTTTTCAACCTAACCGTCGTTTCTGGACAAGACCAAAAGCTGCAAATAAGAACCTAGTGTTTACGGCATCTTTTTACCATTTGGCACCAATATTGTTGCTGTGTATGAGCAGCAATCCAGAAGAAGAAGAAATTCTATACGTAGGATCGTAACCCAAAATGCCGCAATGTGGGTACGACAATAAGTGTTGTCAACTATTTCAAATTACGAAAATTATGACAACTTAGCTCCCTATTTATGGTGCTTCTAGAAAAAATTTACATATTATACGTACATACGGAACCCAAAAACCGGACAAAGCAGACTCAGGTTTTAATACTCTAGTTATAACACCATGGTGAATGGGTATGTATATAAGATTCAGCACACACAAATATAGCAGAATATTTCTGTCATTTAAACTTACAAATGTTTGTAAACAACCGAAAAAATCTAAAAACTCACTAATTTCGCCAATGGCTAAATCACATTTTTGACATGTAAAAGTAAATTGGCAGCACTGCAAAAAATTTATAAAAATAAGGGTTAAATATTTAAAAAAGTACCAAACCAAATTAGCAATGACCAAGGCAATGACTATACAACATGCAGAAGTAGCGAAAATGGCGCAGCTGTGCCACAAACGCCATCACTAGTTTATACTAACAGTTGCTTAACAAATGCCGACTTGTTAATATCAAACGTTGCTTTCGGTTTTTGGTATCTTTACACGTGTTAAAAGTTTTATTAATTTCCAATGAAAGAATTAAAATAAAAAATAAATAAAATACATTAATTTTTGTTAAAGAAATTGTAGTGGTACTCATTTTATCGTAAATTGGTCGATTTATGTTATATTATACATTCATATGTACATACATAAGTATATTTTTGTGTCTAATTTATTTGGATAAAAGAAAATTGTATATTTGTGATGTATGTATGTACTATGCATGTAAATAGATGACGAAATGTTGGAAGAAATTACACTAGTGTTTGTCTCTCAGTATTGTTGTTTATTAAAATGCCGGAGAAATTCAAAACGTGGATACCAGTGTGGCCATTTTAGCTCTTTTGGAAGTCAATTTAGCTCCAGAAATTTGCATCTAGCCCTAAGCTCCTTGTTAGTTCCTATCTCGAGAGAGATATTTGAGTTAATGACGAATATACTTACATATGAATTTGAAACAAAATTTCGAAACAGAAAATGATGTTGGATACCATAAACTCGCTTCTTTGTATTAGTCTAGTTATTCCAGGTTTGCTTCGCAACACCACTCTTCAGAAAATACATATGTATGTATGTATAATAAACATTTGAGAGTAAAAGTATGGCCAAACTTAAAATCGAAAAAGTACGTTATTCTTAGAGTACGAAATTTCAACAATATGTACATACATAATATGTATGTACATATTGTTGAAATTATATTATATATTATATCTGTTATAGTTTCCTAGTTACACGAAAATAATTTTTCAAGTATTAAGTAATAAAAATTTAAATAAAACGATCCTGCATGACGACGACAGTGTTATGGTGTGGGGATCAATGGGGTTGGAAATGTAGTTTTAATAGAAGGCATAATGGATTACAGTGAAAACTCTCCTAACGGACATCTCTTTTAAACGGACAATTTTCCCCAAGTCCCTTTATTTACCAATCATTTTTGGAACAAATTACTCTCTTTTAGACGGACATCCCACTGGCCGGACGTGGACACATTTTTTCTATAAAATACCTTCAGTAGACGGACAAAAACGTTAGCACAAAAAAAAAATCTCGAGTGGCCTACACTCAACTTTACCATACCCAATGGAAACAGATATTTTTATGGATATATTACATAAAGAATAGAAGTTCAAAGTATAGTAGGTATATTCGAATCAAAAAATTAATTATTTTCTGTTTGGGGTGTTAAGTAAACTTCCCCTTACCCCTTCCCGATTATGCCCAAAATTTACACAACTCTTCATCTCCATATACTAAAGGCAGATACTAAATTTCGTTTTAATATGTCATACGGTATGACCTGTAGAGCGTTCACAAAATTTGCGGGTAAGGAAACTAACCCTTGCCCCCTCCCGATTATGCAAAAAAATTATACAGTTCTTCATCTCTATATAACAAAGGCACATAGGTACATACTAAATTTTAGTTTGATATGTCAAACGATATGACCTGTACAAACTCCACATACACATAAGTTTTAAAAAATAAGGAGACTAGTTTTGAAGAGTTATTAAACATCGATCAAATTGCATATACTGAAAATGATGACATTGAAATAAATTTCGAAGATGCAAAAACTCCAGAGGTAATATCAAGTGATTCAGAAGAGGAATTTGTAGAGCACAAAATCGTTCAAATTAAATCATTCGATGAAGCACTAACACAGATTGCGCGTTTGAGTGAATGAATTAAAAAAGTAAATAAAAATACATACTTAAGTTGTTTTGGAATTTGTCTATTTATTAGTCATAATTGCATATTTAATAGCACAAAGTCCTGATCTTTTTTAATAACCTATTCCCTGAGCGGACAGGGAGATTTCACTGTATTTGAAAATATTAAAAGATAGTTTAGCGCAATCAGTTGCAAAGAGGGTGCTGTAGCTTAAGTGGTTAGCACGTTGACTACTAAGCAATGGTTACAGTTCAGTACTCACTCAGCCATGGCATAAATTTTTCTGATATGTATTTATTAATTTCTCTTTATAATAATGCATATCACAGCGCCCTCCTTCGCCGGTATTACCACATAGCATAGATTCGCCGGCAAAGCAAACTAATAATAAATTGGCTATGCTAGCTTCAAACTAATTCGCATAAATAACACCAGAGGCGCTGCAACACTGTTCTAAAAATAATCATAAGTCCCCTTTTACATTTGGACAGAAATGGACAGACAGACGAGATTTATAGGCAAGGGGTTGAAGAGGTAGAGTGTGTTTTGCATTACTTTCTATACAAATCTCGCCTGTCTGCCCATTTTCTGTCCAAATGTAAAAGCAGTGTAACGTGCAATTGCAGTGTTGCCATACGTGAAGCTTTACTATAACACTAACCATCTGTCTTATCTACTACTATCCCTTTCCAAAGGAAGTAACACAGTTAATATGTAGGCATTAATTGCCTGAGTGTTAATTCTCTTTACAAAAAAAAAAAGTAAGTTTTGCCAGGTGCAGGACAATGACCAGAAGCATTTTTCCCTAATAGTTAAAGAATGGTATCTATATACATAATGTCAAAATAGTGCTGCCCATTCTCCCCAGAGTCCTGATCTTAATGCTATATAGCACCTATGGGCGTATATGTAGACTAACTTACGCGTGCGACAATATGCATAGGTACAAAAAGAAATTCAAAAGTGCGCTCCAGGATATATGGGATAATATACCACACAATAGTTCTGAAAATCTGGTTCATTCTATGAGAAGATGTCTTAAAGCTGTGTTGAATGCTAACGATGGACATACCAAGTATTTCGTTACATACCCCTGTAGGAAAACTTAGTATACAACTTTTTTTGTTATGAAAAATTGGAGTTTTTTAAGTTTTGTTTATTTTTATTATTAAAATAAATTTCTTTAATTTAATAAACAAATGTTATAGAAAGCTGATATTTTTGTCTTTTGGTGTAACAGAAAAATATTTAAGGACTACAGAGATATTTTGAGTTAAAGACGGAAGTGTTTATTTAAAACAAAACTTCGAAACAGAACGATGTTAGACTATGTATCCCGAAGTAAAAGTATGTTCAAACGTTATTGTTAGAGTACGAAATTTCAACAATATACCTGTTATAGTTCCCTAGTTTCACGATAATTTTTCATTTTTTATACGATGTAGGACGCCCAGTCACTTTACTAATGCTCAATAAAATAGTTCCTAAATTACGTATTGATAAATATTTACCTTGTATGGAAGTTACCACTCCTACTCTTCCAAAATACAAAATTCCAGGAAGGTCGTTTCACTGGTGTAGGCAGCTATAGCTTTCCGATAAACAAACATTTTGTGCTTTATTTATGTTGAAGTGGGTTCAACTAGAAAGAGGGATTAGGTTAGGTTAGGCAGGCAGCCACATAAAAAGAAAGAAAATACCGGCACACTTGGGTCCAAACAGTTTGACCCTTTGTGTTACCTGTATAGGTAAGGAAATAGGAAGAGAGTGAATATGGAGAGTGAGTGACGGTAAGATAGGTAAGCAGACAGCCATAGACTAAGGAGGACGAAGAGGGATTAGTTCTACCTAAAAAATAAAACACGTGTGAATGGTATTTCAAGGGATCTTAATAGAACTAAAATATTGGAATATCCCAAAAAACTTGTTTTAACTCTTCCCAAACATTTTAATATAACATTGTGGATAGTGAGGTTAAGGTTAACAGACCACACAAGGATCTTTAATAAACTTGGTTTCAAGCAATCTATCACTAAATCCTCGGACTATATTGTAGGTGAAATTATTTTGTTAAAAAAGCACTTGTGGTATTTGGAATGAGATTTGACCGCTTTTTACCGGTGGATCGAATGTCAGAAAGTGCTATAGGCTTTGAAACATAGTAGATACTTCATGCAATGTACAAATATAATTTTAGGCTTTGCTGGGTGCCGGGTCGTTGCAGCGTCGAGGGAAATGGGATTGCTGATGATGTGGCGAGGATGGTTAAGCATTGTACTCTCACATGTTGTAGAGAATGGTGCAACCAGTCACTATTGCTAAAAGCAACTAAGTAGGTTCATTTTCGTATAAGCGAAGCAAATCAGTCGTAAGATTTTAACTCTTATTTCTTAAACACGGATCAAATTTGATATTACTTTCTCTTTTAATTTACGTTCGTAAAATCGTACCGTCTAAACCACCCCTTAACCCTATTAAAAGCCGTTTCACTCTACAATACAAGTATTAACACTTTTAAGGAAAAATAAACCCTGACATGATGAGTGAAATAGCGATTAGATAATATATTCATACTTTCTTTCACACTTGTTTTATAGTGTGAAACGGACTTACATCGTTACGTTGGTTACGTAAAGGTCATACCTCATCTGGTACTAAAGGTCAACTATGTCCGAAACATATTTAAAATTACGTTTGTATATATTGTCGTATATTTTTTGTAAATTATATACAAGGGCAGTTTGATAATTCCGCGATTTTTAACATGATCTCTTTAATGTTTGATACATTTAGGCTCAAGTTAGGCTAAAGTTAAATATCCCGATTTCAAAAATAAAAGTTGCTGTAGAGTTTGCAGTACCTTTAAATCGGTAAAATTGTGTACTTTCACTACTTTTTCTCCTGTAAATTAAATATTTTTGAGAAATATAAGATAATCGAGATACTAAGCTACCTTCTAACAAAAATTTTTTAAAATTTGTTCCAATAGTTTTTACGTGATGCTAACACAGACAGACGGACAGACAAAAATCCCTGTTTTGTATTCCATTTCGATTACTATCTGAACCAGCAATAAAATTAATATGTATTACATGTAGAGAAATGCTTCTGTTACAGTTTTATTATATGTATCATTTCACAATAAACAAGGTAGACTCGCGGCGAAAAAAGAGTACAACTCTGTAATAAAAATACGTACATTTTGTTGTTGTATAAATCATTTTTGGCTGTCAAAATAAAAAATGTTAGTACATTTTGACACTGTAAGATGGTGACAACAAATAGTCAGCTGAGCTCTCGAGTTTACCTGTTATGAATTCGCCTTGATATGTATGAACTAGCTTCGCCCACACACGTTGTGTGCGTCCTGACAATATGTTGTTCGATTTTGCCTTGAAAGCAATCCACACCAAATTTTAAGACTGGTACGTATTTACTTTATATAAAGGTACGCATTCCTAGGAAAAACTCTAAAATTTAAATAAAATTCTAAAAATTATTTTAAAGCTGTGTTAACGACACACAGGAAATGAGTTACTCATTATTTTAAAACTGCGCCATCTGTTGTGCAATATTGCTCAAAATATACAGATTAAAAAAATTAAAGATGCCTAAAAGTAAAAAAAATCGGCGTACTATCAGTGCTTTTTCTCCACTTTTTATTTCCGTAGTTTTTCCGTGATGCGAACACAAAAAAAGAAAGACAGACAGACAGGAAATGAGTTACTATGTATTTCATTATATGTATAGATTAGGATTTGTATGTCATAAAAGTTGTCATATAAAATCTTTTACAACAAAAAATATATATTTTGAATTGCACCAAATAAGGTAAAATTCTGGTTGGAAAAGTACCAAAAGTAGTGTAATTGTACCAACTTTACCAAACCTGATGTATTTAAATATACATATGTGTGTATGTATGTTTTTAACGAGCATACTTCAAATGTTTGGTGCAAACTTATTCGTATTCGCTTTACTTTCTTTTCACAGAACAGCGTAGTCAAGGCGAATTCATAACAGGTAGACTCGAGAGCTCAGCTGACTATTTGTTGTCACCATCTTACAGTGTCAAAATGTACTAACATTTTTTATTTTGACAGCCAAAAATGATTTATACACTAACAAAATGTACGTATTTTTAACACAGAGTTGTACTCTTTTTTCGCCGCGAGTCTACCTTGTTTATTGTGCCATGAGCGTAGTGTTTTAACTCTTAATTTAGTAACTGTTTAGCGTTCCTCTAAGTTGGATGTTGGACCACGACATGAACTGAAAAAAAAATATATGAATTAATACAATTAAATAAAAAACTGTCCTTATTTTTCGGCCACTATACCATTAACATCCACTAATTATACAAAACTCTCTACTTTAATTAAAACTTTTGTGAGTGTAAACGCAAAAATTAAATGATTTGAAATCGCATACAAATAAACGTTAAACAAAAAGTTGTTATAATTAAAATAATAAAAAAAGCAAAAACAAAAAAGTATGTCCGAACGTTATGGTAACAATGTTACCACACAATTAGTTGAATTAACGGATCGTAATAAAAAAGTAACAACAAATGACAATGTTAATGGTGCTAAAGGATTGGCAGCGGAGGAGGATGTACCGCTGGATGGTACCGGCGAAAAAATTGTACTTAAACGCAAATTAACATTAATGAATGGTGTCGCGATTATTGTTGGCACCATTATCGGTTCTGGAATTTTTATAGCGCCAACTGGAGTTTTTCAAAATACAGAGTAAGTGGCTAAGGAAACCTTAGAAATAAGCTTTTATCAAAATATGTTTTTTATTGACCTCAACACCACATTGAAAAATATTTCCTCTAAAATATTTCCATTTAGAGACATTGCAATATTTATAAATAGTAAAAATACAAACATATGTACATACATACATATGTATGTTTTTATGCTTACAGTGTCGGTCAAATCATTTAGAGATTTCAAAAATGTTTAGAGATTTCAATTTCAATTTATTATAAAGTTTTACTGAACTAAAACATCAAATGCCCTTTCGTTATCATTTATTTATATATGTATGTATATTTATGGATGTGAAGATTAATCCTGTCCAATTACCTAAATCCGAATTTTCTAAAATGGTTCATCATGCTCTCAAAAGAGCAATGTTATTCATTATATCACTTTATGTAGTCACTAGCTATCCCCAGTGCGCTTCACTATCGGCATCCTCAAAAAATAAAATTGACTACCTAGTATTACAGTTTCCTAGGTTACCGACAAAAATTTTTGGCTTTGTATGCGACGCCCATTATTCCAAACCAACCAGTTTTATTTTAATATATTATTATTATTGGCAACGTTAGATCCGTTTTCCAGAAAACATGGAAAATAGAACACCTGGACTTTGTATTTACTTTTATAAACATGCACAGTGGGGCAGAATCAAAATATTTTGGAAATATCTCAGACATTTGTAAAGGGCTAGGGCGATTGATCCAAAATGAGCATAGCAGAGAGGTATCTCCGTTTTCAATACGCTAGTCCAGTTTTTTTTTCAAAATATTTTGAACAATTTTCAGAAATTTTTTTTTTTAATTATTTCCCATAGTTAGTGAGCGAAATTGTAAATATTCTGGAACATTTTCAAGATTATATCTCTTCCAAATTAAAAACTAGACGAATTTTTATGAATTTTAGATTAAAAAAGGCCGTTAGCCTTATTTTTTAATAGAAAAAAATTTCCTAAGGAACCCAAATTTCGTATAAAGTTAATCAACCTTGTATAAGGTGGAGGTCCTTCAATTTGACCTATTTTACATCGAAATTTTTGACTTTAGCCTATATGTTACGAAATCCCAAAGCTAGGACGGGAAAAATACTGCCGCAATAAAGGTACATATATTCCCAACTATTGCTGAAAGTATTTCATGACCGGAGAGTCCACAAGTGGACTTAGTGGTCAAAAGACTAAGAAATTCCAATTTTGGGATTTTCGGCATTTTCTTGGGAATTGTGGGATTTACTTTACCTTACTGTTGCAGATTTTTTTGCGATTTAATTTTCCTGGTTACATTCGACTAAAAAGAAGAGACACTGCTTTTCTTAGCCGTACATTAAATTAAGCACTTAGCAAAAAAGCTATAGAAACTAGCGTAACCACGGTACCATTACAAAATTTTAAGCAAAAGAATAATTTTTTTAGACAAACATTGCAAGTTTTACTCTATTAATATTTCGTAGGACTCGTTTTGATATTTATTGTTGCCCTAAGTCGGTCTGGCATAGAATGGTCAAACCAGGTGAAATATTTTTCCATTCTTCATTAAGAGCTGCCTCCAGGACAGATTTATCTGATTACCCCCTTGCCATTACGCTTCCACGTTCATGTTTCACCGTCTTTCAGTCGAATTCATCTCCGTCTTTCCTCCATACACGTTGCCTTCCGTAAGAGCCAAATAAGTTTGACTTGTCTGAGAAAATAACTTTGTCCCAAAAATTCAATTCTTTACGAACATACATTTTTGCAAACTCCAGACGTTTTTGTTTTTATTTCTTTCATTTATATGTATGCATGTGATTTTTTACAAGCTAGTCCTGCTGCAAACTGCTTCTACAGAAACGTTTTTATTAAATAAGTTTTCTAGATCAAACGCAATTTTTGTCGCCCTTTTAAATAAATATTTCTTGGTAATTGAAACAACAGCCCGCCTTTCTCGACAGTTTTTCGTATTCTATGCAAACTTGAAAGTAATTTTTATCAGATATAGAAACGATTTATTCGTTTTTGGCAATTAAACATTTCTTAAACAACAATTTGTAAATTTTTTAGAAAATTTTGTTCATTTTTAACCCAGTTCTATTTTCAACGTTTATTAATAAAGTCCATACTAAATCGTTATGTAAGCAAACAGAACTTGGAATGTCGGAAATACTCACAAAGTTTTTAAGAATCTATTGCCTTAAGGTTTTTTTTTTTTGTTACAATACAGTTGCAATTAAAATCAAATAAAGTCGTGGTTCTCACATGAAAGATGAAAGAACCACAAAGTCACGAAAATAATTTTTAACTGTCACCCTGTAGAAAAAAAGTTTTTGCTCCCCCCTGCAAGTTTACTTTGTTCAAATGCATTGCATATTTAACAAAAATTATATCTCTTAAAATCAATTTAAAAATCGCTAGATTTCCTGCTAACCGCTAGGAGACCATTTTTCCCACGATTGTCATTGCAAAAACGCTATATTTAGCTGCAAAATCTCCAAATTGCCAACAGTGATACCAACCACGTATCTATGTGTATTTAGCAGAGACGCAAATATTAGTAAATGTAAGTAAAACGTACAAGAAAGTGGAAATACAGATTTTCTAATGAGTGTTGTCACAATCAGTACGTCTCCGTCATCGCAAAGTACGTAAGTTGGGCAACTTTTGACGTACGTTGAAAGCTATAATTGTTTTCTCTTTGCTTCTCTCTCTCACAATTAAATTTTTGTGTTTAGTGGAAGCAAAAATAAAACAATATACAACAAAATAATTTAATTTAATGGAGTAAAGGCCGGGGCACATAGAATCCGTCATACTTTATACGTGAACTTTTTCAGCGCACAAGAAAGTTGAACTACAGCTTTTCTAATGAGTGTTGTCACAGTCAGTACGTCTCCGTCAACGCAAAGTACGAAAGTTGAGCAACTTTTAACTTTTGACGTACGTTGAAAGCTCAACTCTATCAAAATTGAAAGCTCTCTCTCAAAATTAAATTTTTATATTGAGTGGAAGCAATAATAACACAAAATGCAACAAAATAATTTAATTTAATAGAGTAAAATGGAGAAAAAAGCTTTTATCGTGTTTTCTTTTCTGATTTAATATGCGTCAACAAAGTACTCATTGTGTCAACCTCTTCCGTTGTTACTTTGATTTCAATTGAGACCTTTAGAGTATAACGTATGACGGATTCTATGTGCCCCGGCCTTAAAATGGAGAAAAAAGCTTTTCTCGTGTTTTCTTTTCTGATTTAATATCCGTCAACAAAGTACTCATTGTGTCAACCTCTTCCGTTGTTACTTCGATTTTAATTGAGAGCTTTAAAATATAACGTATGACGGATTCTATGTGCCCCGGCCTTTAGTGTTAATTTAACTTTCTTAAGCGGCATTAATACGATCAAACGCGGACTGTGAGCACCGCTAGATGGCAAGTCATCAAACTCGTGTAAACGACCAAAATTCGTGTTTGACAGCCGCGCTGAATGAAAATCAAAATTTTTTAGATATTTTGTGTTGCCATCAGGCCATCAAACTAGTCTAAACGCATGTTTGCCAAACACAGTGTAAATTTCATTTGTTATTTTGTACACTGAACCAAATTTCGTAGGTAATATTAACGAAAAAAATTAGTTAATCCTTAACGACAAAAATATTTAAAACAATTTAAATTTTATTCAACTTTATTTTCAACTTTATTTTCATATTATTTCAACTCAACAGAATTTCTTTTGTTAAAAACATATTTCAGTAAAACTTCAAAAAACTTACTGAAAGTTAAATAAAACTCTGTTCAATTAACAAAAATTTAGTAAAAAAGTAGTAATACATTCTAAGAAAAACAACCCATAAAATTTGTTAAATATACGTTCCTAAAATAAGTTAATATGACTAATTTTTCCGTTGATTTGACAAAATTTTCGTTTATTCTATTAATTTTTTTTTTTTATTTTCGAAGAAAATTCAATATCCCTGTTTTGTATTCCATTTCGATTACTATCTGAACCAGCAATAAAATTAATATGTATTACATGTAGAGAAATGCTTCTGTTACAGTTTTATTATATGTATCATTTCACAATAAACAAGGTAGACTCGCGGCGAAAAAAGAGTACAACTCTGTAATAAAAATACGTACATTTTGTTGTTGTATAAATCATTTTTGGCTGTCAAAATAAAAAATGTTAGTACATTTTGACACTGTAAGATGGTGACAACAAATAGTCAGCTGAGCTCTCGAGTTTACCTGTTATGAATTCGCCTTGATATGTATGAACTAGCTTCGCCCACACACGTTGTGTGCGTCCTGACAATATGTTGTTCGATTTTGCCTTGAAAGCAATCCACACCAAATTTTAAGACTGGTACGTATTTACTTTATATAAAGGTACGCATTCCTAGGAAAAACTCTAAAATTTAAATAAAATTCTAAAAATTATTTTAAAGCTGTGTTAACGACAGACAGGAAATGAGTTACTCATTATTTTAAAACTGCGCCATCTGTTGTGCAATATTGCTCAAAATATACAGATTATAAAAATTAAAGATGCCTAAAAGTATGAAGTACCTTTAAATTGGTAAAAAAAATCGGCGTACTTTCAGTGCTTTTTCTCCACTTTTTATTTCCGTAGTTTTTCCGTGATGCGAACACAAAAAAAGAAAGACAGACAGACAGGAAATGAGTTACTATGTATTTCATTATATGTATAGATTAGGATTTGTATGTCATAAAAGTTGTCATATAAAATCTTTTACAACAAAAAATATATATTTTGAATTGCACCAAATAAGGTAAAATTCTGGTTGGAAAAGTACCAAAAGTAGTGTAATTGTACCAACTTTACCATACCTGATGTATTTAAATATACATATGTGTGTATGTATGTTTTTAACGAGCATACTTCAAATGTTTGGTGCCAAGGCGAATTCATAACAGGTAAACTCGAGAGCTCAGCTGACTATTTATTGTCACCATTTTACAGTGTCAAAATGTACTAACATTTTTTATTTTGACAGCCAAAAATGATTTATACAACAACAAAATGTACGTATTTTTATTACAGAGTTGTACTCTTTTTTCGCCGCGAGTCTACCTTGTTTATTGTGCCATGGTTTGGTGCAAACTTATTCGTATTCGCTTTACTTTCTTTTCACAGAACTACAGCGTAGTGTTTTAACTCTTAATTTAGTAACTGTTTAGCGTTCCTCTAAGTTGGATGTTGGACCACGACATGAACTGAAAAAAAAATATATGAATTAATACAATTAAATAAAAAACTGTCCTTATTTTTCGGCCACTATACCATTAACATCCACTAATTATACAAAACTCTCTACTTTAATTAAAACTTTTGTGAGTGTAAACGCAAAAATTAAATGATTTGAAATCGCATACAAATAAACGTTAAACAAAAAGTTGTTATAATTAAAATAATAAAAAAAGCAAAAACAAAAAAGTATGTCCGAACGTTATGGTAACAATGTTACCACACAATTAGTTGAATTAACGGATCGTAATAAAAAAGTAACAACAAATGACAATGTTAATGGTGCTAAAGGATTGGCAGCGGAGGAGGATGTACCGCTGGATGTTACCGGCGAAAAAATTGTACTTAAACGCAAATTAACATTAATGAATGGTGTCGCGATTATTGTTGGCACCATTATCGGTTCTGGAATTTTTATAGCGCCAACTGGAGTTTTTCAAAATACAGAGTAAGTGGCTAAGGAAACCTTAGAAATAAGCTTTTATCAAAATATGTTTTTTATTGACCTCAACACCACATTGAAAAATATTTCCTCTAAAATATTTCCATTTAGAGACATTGCAATATTTATAAATAGTAAAAATACAAACATATGCTTACAGTGTCGGTCAAATCATTTAGAGATTTCAAAAATGTTTAGAGATTTCAATTTCAATTTGTTATAAAGTTTTACTGAACTAAAACATCAAATGCCCTTTCGTTATCATTTATTTATATATGTATGTATTGGGTGATTTTTTTGAGGTTAGGATTTTCATGCATTAGTATTTGACAGATCACGTGAGATTTCAGACATGGTGCCAAAGAGAAAGATGCTCAGTATGCTTTGACATTTCATCATGAATAGACTTACTAACGAGCAACGCTTGCAAATCATTGAATTTTATTACCAAAATCAGTGTTCGGTTCGAAATGTTCAAATGTGACAAATTTTGTTCAGCGATGAGGCTCATTTCTGGTTGAATGGCTACGTAAATAAGCAAAATTGCCGCATTTGGAGTGAAGAGCAACCAGAAGCCGTTCAAGAACTGCCCATGCATCCCGAAAAATGCACTGTTTGGTGTGGTTTGTACGCTGGTGGAATCATTGGACCGTATTTTTTCAAAGATGCTGTTGGACGCAACGTTACGGTGAATGGCGATCGCTATCGTTCGATGCTAACAAACTTTTTGTTGCCAAAAATGGAACAACTGAACTTGGTTGACATGTGGTTTCAACAAGATGGCGCTACATGCCACACAGCTCGCGATTCTATGGCCATTTTGAGGGAAAACTTCGGAGAACAATTCATCTCAAGAAATGGACCGGTAAGTTGGCCACCAAGATCATGCGATTTGACGCCTTTAGACTATTTTTTGTGGGGCTACGTCAAGTCTAAAGTCTACAGAAATAAGCCAGCAACTATTCCAGCTTTGGAAGACAACATTTCCGAAGAAATTCGGGCTATTTCGGCCGAAATGCTCGAAAAAGTTGCCCAAAATTGGACTTTCCGAATGGACCACCTAAGACGCAGCCGCGGTCAACATTTAAATGAAATTATCTTCAAAAAGTAAATGTCATGGACCAATCTAACGTTTCAAATAAAGAACCGATGAGATTTTGCAAATTTTATGCGTTTTTTTAAAAAAAAAAGTTCTCAAGCTCTTAAAAAATCACTCGTTATATTTATGGATGTGAAGATTAATCCTGTCAAATTACCTAAATCCGAATTTTCTAAAATGGTTCATCATGCTCTCAAAAGAGCAATGTTATTCATTATATCACTTTATGTAGTCACTAGCTATCCCCAGTGCGCTTCACTATCGGCATCCTCAAAAAGGTACGCATTCCTAGGAAAAACTCTAAAATTTAAATAAAATTCTAAAAATTATTTTAAAGCTGTGTTAACGACAGACAGGAAATGAGTTACTCATTATTTTAAAACTGCGCCATCTGTTGTGCAATATTGCTCAAAATATACAGATTATAAAAATTAAAGATGCCTAAAAGTATGAAGTACCTTTAAATTGGTAAAAAAAATCGGCGTACTTTCAGTGCTTTTTCTCCACTTTTTATTTCCGTAGTTTTTCCGTGATGCGAACACAAAAAAAGAAAGACAGACAGACAGGAAATGAGTTACTATGTATTTCATTATATGTATAGATTAGGATTTGTATGTCATAAAAGTTGTCATATAAAATCTTTTACAACAAAAAATATATATTTTGAATTGCACCAAATAAGGTAAAATTCTGGTTGGAAAAGTACCAAAAGTAGTGTAATTGTACCAACTTTACCATACCTGATGTATTTAAATATACATATGTGTGTATGTATGTTTTTAACGAGCATACTTCAAATGTTTGGTGCCAAGGCGAATTCATAACAGGTAAACTCGAGAGCTCAGCTGACTATTTATTGTCACCATTTTACAGTGTCAAAATGTACTAACATTTTTTATTTTGACAGCCAAAAATGATTTATACAACAACAAAATGTACGTATTTTTATTACAGAGTTGTACTCTTTTTTCGCCGCGAGTCTACCTTGTTTATTGTGCCATGGTTTGGTGCAAACTTATTCGTATTCGCTTTACTTTCTTTTCACAGAACTACAGCGTAGTGTTTTAACTCTTAATTTAGTAACTGTTTAGCGTTCCTCTAAGTTGGATGTTGGACCACGACATGAACTGAAAAAAAAATATATGAATTAATACAATTAAATAAAAAACTGTCCTTATTTTTCGGCCACTATACCATTAACATCCACTAATTATACAAAACTCTCTACTTTAATTAAAACTTTTGTGAGTGTAAACGCAAAAATTAAATGATTTGAAATCGCATACAAATAAACGTTAAACAAAAAGTTGTTATAATTAAAATAATAAAAAAAGCAAAAACAAAAAAGTATGTCCGAACGTTATGGTAACAATGTTACCACACAATTAGTTGAATTAACGGATCGTAATAAAAAAGTAACAACAAATGACAATGTTAATGGTGCTAAAGGATTGGCAGCGGAGGAGGATGTACCGCTGGATGTTACCGGCGAAAAAATTGTACTTAAACGCAAATTAACATTAATGAATGGTGTCGCGATTATTGTTGGCACCATTATCGGTTCTGGAATTTTTATAGCGCCAACTGGAGTTTTTCAAAATACAGAGTAAGTGGCTAAGGAAACCTTAGAAATAAGCTTTTATCAAAATATGTTTTTTATTGACCTCAACACCACATTGAAAAATATTTCCTCTAAAATATTTCCATTTAGAGACATTGCAATATTTATAAATAGTAAAAATACAAACATATGCTTACAGTGTCGGTCAAATCATTTAGAGATTTCAAAAATGTTTAGAGATTTCAATTTCAATTTGTTATAAAGTTTTACTGAACTAAAACATCAAATGCCCTTTCGTTATCATTTATTTATATATGTATGTATATTTATGGATGTGAAGATTAATCCTGTCAAATTACCTAAATCCGAATTTTCTAAAATGGTTCATCATGCTCTCAAAAGAGCAATGTTATTCATTATATCACTTTATGTAGTCACTAGCTATCCCCAGTGCGCTTCACTATCGGCATCCTCAAAAAATAAAATTGACTACCTATTACAGTTTCCTAGGTTACCGACAAAAATTTTTGGCTTTGTATGCGACGCCCATTATTCCAAACCAACCAGTTTTATTTTAATATATTATTATTATTGGCAACGTTAGATCCGTTTTCCAGAAAACATGGAAAATAGAACACCTGGACTTTGTATTTACTTTTATAAACATGCACAGTGGGGCAGAATCAAAATATTTTGGAAATATCTCAGACATTTGTAAAGGGCTAGGGCGATTGATCCAAAATGAGCATAGCAGAGAGGTATCTCCGTTTTCAATACGCTAGTCCAGTTTTTTTTTCAAAATATTTTGAACAATTTTCAGAAATTTTTTTTTTTAATTATTTCCCATAGTTAGTGAGCGAAATTGTAAATATTCTGGAACATTTTCAAGATTATATCTCTTCCAAATTAAAAACTAGACGAATTTTTATGAATTTTAGATTAAAAAAGGCCGTTAGCCTTATTTTTTAATAGAAAAAAATTTCCTAAGGAACCCAAATTTCGTATAAAGTTAATCAACCTTGTATAAGGTGGAGGTCCTTCAATTTGACCTATTTTACATCGAAATTTTTGACTTTAGCCTATATGTTACGAAATCCCAAAGCTAGGACGGGAAAAATACTGCCGCAATAAAGGTACATATATTCCCAACTATTGCTGAAAGTATTTCATGACCGGAGAGTCCACAAGTGGACTTAGTGGTCAAAAGACTAAGAAATTCCAATTTTGGGATTTTCGGCATTTTCTTGGGAATTGTGGGATTTACTTTACCTTACTGTTGCAGATTTTTTTGCGATTTAATTTTCCTGGTTACATTCGACTAAAAAGAAGAGACACTGCTTTTCTTAGCCGTACATTAAATTAAGCACTTAGCAAAAAAGCTATAGAAACTAGCGTAACCACGGTACCATTACAAAATTTTAAGCAAAAGAATAATTTTTTTAGACAAACATTGCAAGTTTTACTCTATTAATATTTCGTAGGACTCGTTTTGATATTTATTGTTGCCCTAAGTCGGTCTGGCATAGAATGGTCAAACCAGGTGAAATATTTTTCCATTCTTCATTAAGAGCTGCCTCCAGGACAGATTTATCTGATTACCCCCTTGCCATTACGCTTCCACGTTCATGTTTCACCGTCTTTCAGTCGAATTCATCTCCGTCTTTCCTCCATACACGTTGCCTTCCGTAAGAGCCAAATAAGTTTGACTTGTCTGAGAAAATAACTTTGTCCCAAAAATTCAATTCTTTACGAACATACATTTTTGCAAACTCCAGACGTTTTTGTTTTTATTTCTTTCATTTATATGTATGCATGTGATTTTTTACAAGCTAGTCCTGCTGCAAACTGCTTCTACAGAAACGTTTTTATTAAATAAGTTTTCTAGATCAAACGCAATTTTTGTCGCCCTTTTAAATAAATATTTCTTGGTAATTGAAACAACAGCCCGCCTTTCTCGACAGTTTTTCGTATTCTATGCAAACTTGAAAGTAATTTTTATCAGATATAGAAACGATTTATTCGTTTTTGGCAATTAAACATTTCTTAAACAACAATTTGTAAATTTTTTAGAAAATTTTGTTCATTTTTAACCCAGTTCTATTTTCAACGTTTATTAATAAAGTCCATACTAAATCGTTATGTAAGCAAACAGAACTTGGAATGTCGGAAATACTCACAAAGTTTTTAAGAATCTATTGCCTTAAGGTTTTTTTTTTTGTTACAATACAGTTGCAATTAAAATCAAATAAAGTCGTGGTTCTCACATGAAAGATGAAAGAACCACAAAGTCACGAAAATAATTTTTAACTGTCACCCTGTAGAAAAAAAGTTTTTGCTCCCCCCTGCAAGTTTACTTTGTTCAAATGCATTGCATATTTAACAAAAATTATATCTCTTAAAATCAATTTAAAAATCGCTAGATTTCCTGCTAACCGCTAGGAGACCATTTTTCCCACGATTGTCATTGCAAAAACGCTATATTTAGCTGCAAAATCTCCAAATTGCCAACAGTGATACCAACCACGTATCTATGTGTATTTAGCAGAGACGCAAATATTAGTAAATGTAAGTAAAACGTACAAGAAAGTGGAAATACAGATTTTCTAATGAGTGTTGTCACAATCAGTACGTCTCCGTCATCGCAAAGTACGTAAGTTGGGCAACTTTTGACGTACGTTGAAAGCTATAATTGTTTTCTCTTTGCTTCTCTCTGTCACAATTAAATTTTTGTGTTTAGTGGAAGCAAAAATAAAACAATATACAACAAAATAATTTAATTTAATGGAGTAAAGGCCGGGGCACATAGAATCCGTCATACTTTATACGTGAACTTTTTCAGCGCACAAGAAAGTTGAACTACAGCTTTTCTAATGAGTGTTGTCACAGTCAGTACGTCTCCGTCAACGCAAAGTACGAAAGTTGAGCAACTTTTAACTTTTGACGTACGTTGAAAGCTCAACTCTATCAAAATTGAAAGCTCTCTCTCAAAATTAAATTTTTATATTGAGTGGAAGCAATAATAACACAAAATGCAACAAAATAATTTAATTTAATAGAGTAAAATGGAGAAAAAAGCTTTTATCGTGTTTTCTTTTCTGATTTAATATGCGTCAACAAAGTACTCATTGTGTCAACCTCTTCCGTTGTTACTTTGATTTCAATTGAGACCTTTAGAGTATAACGTATGACGGATTCTATGTGCCCCGGCCTTAAAATGGAGAAAAAAGCTTTTCTCGTGTTTTCTTTTCTGATTTAATATCCGTCAACAAAGTACTCATTGTGTCAACCTCTTCCGTTGTTACTTCGATTTTAATTGAGAGCTTTAAAATATAACGTATGACGGATTCTATGTGCCCCGGCCTTTAGTGTTAATTTAACTTTCTTAAGCGGCATTAATACGATCAAACGCGGACTGTGAGCACCGCTAGATGGCAAGTCATCAAACTCGTGTAAACGACCAAAATTCGTGTTTGACAGCCGCGCTGAATGAAAATCAAAATTTTTTAGATATTTTGTGTTGCCATCAGGCCATCAAACTAGTCTAAACGCATGTTTGCCAAACACAGTGTAAATTTCATTTGTTATTTTGTACACTGAACCAAATTTCGTAGGTAATATTAACGAAAAAAATTAGTTAATCCTTAACGACAAAAATATTTAAAACAATTTAAATTTTATTCAACTTTATACACAATTTATTCATATAAACTAATTTTTTTCAACTCAACAGAATTTCTTTTGTTAAAAACATATTTCAGTAAAACTTCAAAAAACTTACTGAAAGTTAAATAAAACTCTGTTCAATTAACAAAAATTTAGTAAAAAAGTAGTAATACATTCTAAGAAAAACAACCCATAAAATTTGTTAAATATACGTTCCTAAAATAAGTTAATATGACTAATTTTTCCGTTGATTTGACAAAATTTTCGTTTATTCTATTAAGTTTTTTTATTTTATTTTCGAAGAAAATTCAATATATAAAAATGAAAAAAGAGCTATAATATAGAAGAAATTTCGTTAAAATTAACTTGAGAAAAATTATTTGAGTTGACATATAAAATATAAATTTTTTTAAATTTACATAGTAGGTATGTATATATGTACATATTTTTTTTAAATATTTGTGGCAATAAATAAATCATGATTGCGGTTATTTTCGGTGTGTTGTACAAATTAAATTTAAGTGAATACTCTATTCGAATAGATTGTACACCATAAGCGATTTGGAAGTGATATAGTTTCGTGGAGAAAATAAGAAAAACATTAAAACAATATCGAATGCCCGCAACAGGAACTGAAAGCCTTATTCGTTTATTCCTCTTAAAACAGGAATAAAGGTAATGAGACATTTATGTTATGCAGTTTTATTTTCAGATTATGTTGCAGATTTTTCTTTTAAAGATAAAAATTTAATAAAAAATTAACTAATAATTTTAGTTAATTTAACTTATTTTTTGTCAAATCTACACCCTATAAAATAACGAAAAATATAGTCATATTGAAGAAATTTCTTCAATATAACGAATTTTACAAAATTATTTTTTTTACTAAAATCTACTGTAGATTTGACTTTGTTAGTTGTATAATAACCTACTTTTCTTCAATTCTACATCCCATTTTACAGCATTTAGGTAAATTTTTGGTTCAGTGTAAGCTAGCTGTAAAGATGTCTTGGCTAGAGCGCACGTTTTTAGAATTTTTTACATGTGTGTTGGTTTTTATGTATGGTATTGCATGTAAATGTAAGGATTTTATTTATGGGTTTTATTAGAATTTATTTATGAAATAATTTCATTTATGTAGATACATATCGATACCTTAATATAGAAAGGCTCTAACTAACGTTTTTCCTACTTTACAGGAGAAGGAAAAAACTTAATAAAAATTATAGTTTTGTAGTCGCGAATTGTTTTTTAACACAATTTTTTATTAAATTCTCCTAGCGTTTAAATTCTGTAACATATGTATTAGAAGATCATCTATCCAAATATGCAAGAAAACGAGTTAGGGCCTTTCTGTATTAAGGTAACGATATGTATGTTTATGAAAAATTGTTTGCCAAAATTCAAATTAAAAATGGCAGGTAGGCGCATAAGCAAAAATATTATTTAATTGGTATTTTTCAATTATTATAAAGGAAAATCCCATAATTAATCGTTTAATAGCCAGTTTGCCAAACACAGTTTAAATTCATTTGTAATTTTGGAAGCGAACAGTAAAGATTTCCTGGCTAGAGCGCTCCTTTTTATAAGAATTTATTGAAGTGTATGATTCATTTGCAGAAATAGCAATGAACGGCGTAATTTTTTCCAAAAATTCTTTGTAAACTGCAGTATGCATTCTTAAAAAATTTTTATAATCGTCAGGTGCCGTTATTTCCAATTCTTTCAATAATTTTGTGTTTATTCCTTTTTGTCTTTTAGCAAACCATTTTTTGTCCAAATTCGATTCTTTCTTTTTTTTCTGATTGTCGTCTTGCAATAATTCATGAATTACCAAAGCAGCAACTGATTCACGCGCCATCTGTAATAAGAACCTCACTGCTCAGTGTCTCTTGTATAATGATGTTTGACAAACTTCGCCTGATCATGTAAATGCTAAACTCTCTCTCTCTCTCTCTCATCAGGCCATGCTCACAAGCCGCGTTTGCCGTCTAAATTCTGCTTTAGTTATTATTTGAGTTATTGAAAATACTTTGATATATAAAGATTATACTCTAATAATTAGCATATAAAGGAATTAAAGGAATTAATGTATGTCGTGTCTAATATATCAATTAACCAAAAAGTATTTTGTGACTCACTGTAAATGATAAAAAACTCAAGTCTTAAACTTTGTGGGACAGCGTTATTATTTTTAAATATTTTTATTCAATTCATGCTTTAAACTCATTGCAGCAGCTCAGTTTACATTTTTTTTTATCCAGAAGAAAATGCCCTATAATACCATCAGCAATTTTTGCATGTGCAAATACAAAATATTACGTATATACGAGGGTAGTGTAAAAATTCCGTGAATTTTTGTTTTTCGAACCCAGTACGTTTCAATGCAACATTTGTCTCGTTAACTGTTATAAATTACTGGACTATTGTCGAATTTTGAGCGAGCTGTGTCTAATCGTTTATTTTTGACTGCCTTAACGAATTCAAAATAGGTGCAGATTAATCATTATTTTTAACGTATAATGTCTAGAAAAACACATCACCGAAACCAAGGAAAGGCGTAATAAATTCTATGCATTATCAATTTCATTGGCTAAAAATTTGTTTTCTGATATTCGTTGTGGTAGCACCAGCACAAATGAGATCTATCGCTAGCTGTAGTGGATAACATCCATGGAATGATTTTAGACGATCATAAAAACATATGAGGTAGCTAAGGCTGTATGCATCTTACCCGAGTGGATACATCATATTTTGAATGAATATTTGGATATTGAAAAACCTGACCGCGCGACAGCTCACACCCAACTGTGTGACCAATTCAAAGGAGTGTTTGACGATGTTCAGGCGCAGTCCGAAAGAGTTTTTGAACCGTTATGTAACTCTAGATGAAACATGACTTCATCACTATACATTAAGAGATCAAAAACAACTAAAACAGAGTTGAGGCTAAGGTTGGTCACGTGGCCAACAACATTATATCGACAGTTTTTTGGAATGCACGCTGTGTCATTCTCATCGATTATTTGGAAAAGGGTAAAACGATTACCGATTGAACCTGTCCTGTAGTCTGCTTTTGGGGGAGTACTCAAAGACCTCCTACGCAGGAACGCCAGTGAGGTGCTCAGATATAATAGAAGCACCTTATGCTTATGCTGGATAACGGCGATAGTAACAGGTCATGAAAACTTTAAGTACCATCTAGCCAAGATACAAATTTAAGATGATACTTGCAGACTGTGCCTGGCAGAGTAGTTCACATTGTGTGTGAATGTCTATTACTCGCTAGCATAAGACTTAAGATCACAGTCAGACACACGTTAAATGTGGATGCCATGGGGGATCTAAGCATTGGACAAATGCTAGCATTTACTAGGGACTAGAGTGACGAGAAAGAAGGCCGACAGTTACCAGTCGACAGTATGAAATTACTACCGCCGCCGACTTCAATTGAAAGCAGTTAGCTGCCGCCGAAGTGTTCGGCTAATATCAGCTAAATGTTTTAGCCGGCTTTATCAGCTAAGCTGTTTTTTATTTCCGCCGCCGGTCGTTATTTCATATCGCCTTCTCCTCTGACCGATACTGTTAAAAATTGCGATACAGGATACATCGATCGTTTTTTATTTTCCTATCCCTACCTGCCCCTCTCGAAGTATTCTTTATTTTCAAACTTTATAAAAAATTTTTAATTTGTTTAAATAAAATTTGAGACGCATGATTAATTTAATTGACTATTAAGTCCTTCTTAATTGATTGATAAAGAGTTCACTATTAATTGGTCGAAACATCATGTGGTAAACAATTTTTGAAATACACACTTTCATTTATAATTATAGATCAAATTTTATCTTTTATATACATACATAAATACATACATATATACATACATACATGTGTAGGCATAGTATAATCATTTATTTTCTTTTTTTCTAGATCAGTTGGAAGTTCGCTTCTGATTTGGGCAGCTTGTGGTATTCTTTCTACAATAGGTGCATTGTGTTATGCCGAACTGGGTACAAGCATTACACGTTCAGGAGGTGATTATGCCTACTTGTTAGTGGCTTTTGGGCCACTTGTAGGATTTTTAAGATTATGGATTGCCTTATTGATAATAAGGCCAACCACACAGGTAAATTTTGGAGTAGATTTAAATATAAATAATGTGTTTAATTAAAAAGAGAAAATAAATAAATTAACAGATAAAAAGTTAATTGGTTGTAGTTGATCTTGAATATAATGTATATATGACGAATTTATTATTCACAATTAACTTGGAACAGATGTTTGATACTTTCTCAAAGCCACATGTGCATTCATATGCCTGTACGTACAAACAAACGTAAGCCTAAAATACCCCAGCAAGCATAAGTTTGCAATATGATTTGAACATTTGTTTACATATATAGTTGTTCCGAAGTTATCATCATCATTTTGGCAAAAACAACAAAAAAAAAAGGGTAATAGGTGCTAACGATCTGTTATAGTTTCTGAGACATTATGAAGCGATTTTATGACATTCACCAGGGATGGAAAATAAAATATTTTTTTTGTCAAAAATATTTTGAAAAAATAATTTTTTAACTCTTTTTTATTATTTATTTAAAGAAAACAGACATACATATAAATATGTAGGCTAGTCTAGGTAGTGTGCTGATCAATTAGTAATTGGTTGTGGGTTCGATACCCACCAAAGACGCGTATTTTCACTACAAGCTGAAAAAGAGTTCAGAAAGATGCTTGTATTAAATTTTGGTACTTTAAACTTGTTAATTGCTTTAGCGACAGGAAACTTCAGGTATCATCTGGCCAAGATAGAAATCAAGGTAAGACGATACTTGACGAGAATGCCTTAAAAAGATTGAGACAGTTACGCAGATTATGTGTGAATGTGCAGTACATTAGCTAAGATAAGGCTAGGACCACGAGCATATACATATTAAATAAGGGTGCTATGTGGACATGGCAAATGTTAACAATAACATGATGAGGATAAAGTTTGACCGCTATCAGTCGCCAGTCTAACACAGGAACGGTAAATGACATTTTCAAATTGTACTAACCGGTCCACACTTTATTAGAATTTAAATTTTAATGTAGAATGCTTATGTAACTATAATTAGATTATTTTCAGCGAAAAAACTTGTTTTTTTTTTTTTGTTATTGTTATGCAATGGTAAGCAAATGTGTTAAGTCAAAATAAACAAACGTTAATTTGTTAATTTTTCCTGATGATGCTACACAAAGGAGTAGCGAAATATCGAAAAAATAAAAATTAAAATTATTTAAAGACCTAAAGCTTAAATAAAATAGTTAAATTAATATAAACAAAACAAATTTAAAAACAAGTTCTAAGTCCATCTGAAAGCAACTCATGTTTTATTTCAATAAATTTCTTTATTGTGAAATCACTTTAAGTAGTAGCGAATCATTTATTCACAAAAATTCGAAGAAATCACACAGATCTCCTGAACTCAAATATAGACTTAAAGATTGCACGAAACGGTTAAGACAGCTTTGAGTTGCCCCATATAGGTCGCAGAATTATTCTTTTTGTTTTTAATGCCATCTTACGTCTTGAGTACTTTCCCATCGAGAGGAAGGTATCTTTTATTACTATGATTCCTAAACCAGACCACACAAAAGTAGAATCATACAGACCTATAACACATTTATCAAACATGTCAAAGTTGTTTGAGAGAATATTAATAACTAAGCTGAATCCAATTCTTAGCGCGAAAGGATGTATTCCGAACCATCAATTCGGCTTCAGAAAACAACATAAGTTTTTACTAAAAGAAGGTGATTTTTTAAGCTCGCCACAGCTCATTGAAGCCGGAGTTCCCCAAGGAACCAATTTTCGGACCAATTTTATATTTACTGTACACATCAGATATGCCAATTAGCACCCGAGTCCACACATCAACATTTGCGGATGACACAGCTTTTTTAAGTATGCATGAAAGCGCCCAAGTAGCATCACAACTTTTACAAGACCATATACTCAAATTGGAAAAATGTTTGGAAAAATGAAATGAGTAAAGGTGAATGAACATAAATGTACTCACATAACTTTCACACTGCGTAGGAACTCATGCCCTCCTAATTGCATAAATAACCAAATGATACCGCAGCTTTCAGACGTTAAATACCTGGGTATACATCTTGACCGTCGCCTTACTTGGAAAAACCACATAGATTTCAGGTTAACACAAATGAAATTAAAAGCAGTACAACTAAATTGGCTTATTGGCAGAAACTCCACCCTGAGCTAAGATTGTAAACTTCTACTGTACAAGTCGATCCTCAAACCAATTTGGTGTTATGGCATTCAATTCAAAGGCTCCAAAATAAGATTTTACGGATGATTACAGTGGCTCCCTGCTATATAAAAAAGACGAACATCCACAAAGACCAAAACATGGCATCAGTCAAATCAGAAATAGCGAAACATGCAGTAACGTATCTCAAGAAGCTTGAATCTCATCCAAACCCCTTGGCGCGCAACATTCTAAATGAACCTGATTACATTCGAATTAAAAAAAAAGAGATACTGCTTTTCTTGGCCGTACATCAAAGGGATGACCCGCAAATAATTGCAAAAACCATGAAACAAATATTATTTTTGAAGACAGGTACTTGAAGCAGACTGGACACCTAGTACTATGATCGCTATTATAATACGTTTGCACAATTAAATTAAAAGTTAAAGGCCATTACCCATAGATGTGATTGTAAACAACAACAAAATATTAAACAGGCCTCTTAAAACACGTGTACTTTTTAAGTTTTATATGGAACATAGTACGGAATCTACATAGGTGCGTGAGTCTGACTCGCTCTTGACTGATTTATTTGCAATTAAGTAAGCCTTGCCTTGAGTAAAACCGAGTTTAATTCTTCACGTCCCTGCTTAATACATATACTATTATCTACTGTTTTACTATGGTGGAAACAGAAATTGATACATATCTCGAAGTGTAAAGTTCAAGTAGCCTACACAGTTCTTATACTTCATTGAGTTTTTTATGCTGACGGCTCAAAAGATAAGCAGCAGGGTAGGTAAAGTTGATAGAATTGTTTGACTCATTTGGTACAATTTAAACTGGTCCCATGTTTCATTGTGCGGACTATTTTATATGTCTTATTTCAGATACTTATGAAACTTTATTTTTAACCCATTTCATTATTTATGTCTCACTTTAGGAAAGAAGAGATGAACTACTTAATTTTATATTAGGTTTACGGGTAGCCTGAAAGTATAAGAGTGAGTCTGCACAATGGTCGCTACTTGTAAACTGTAAGGGCAATTTAATAATGGAAAAGTGATTTAGTTATACTTGGGATAGTTAAGTAAATGAAAGTAGCTATTAAAGTGGAGATGTTAAGATCATGTGGAATGTTTTGTTTGATAAACAATTTGGGTTATTTACTAAAACAAGGAGAAAGTCCTGACAAGGAGAAAGGTATTGCTTTGATTACGAGTTTAAAAAGAATCAAGACACGTGAGCACGATCTTTATCCACGATAAAAATAGGAGATAACGTTTTTACAAAAAAAATTTCTTTAAATTTTTACAAAAAATTTTCTTTTAATTTTTAAAAAAAAATTTCGATAAAACTTTTACAAAAAAATTTTTGATAAAATTTTTACAAAAAGTTTTCGATAAAATTTGTAAAAAAAATTTGGATAACATTTTTACAAAAAAATTTGGACGAAATTTTTACAAAAAAAATTTGGGCAAAATTTTTACAAAAGAAAAAATTGTCTATATCTTTATATTCAGGGGTGTCATAGAAACCAATATTGGTTTTGCTAATAATTGTCGGTTTGAAAACCAATATTGGTTTCATTTGGTGTCACGAAACCAAGTTGGTTTTTAAACTGTTGTTTACATTTTTATTATTTTCCATTTTATTTTTTGCAGAAAATTGACAATATAATATTATATTTTTTCATTAAAAGATCAGTAAAAGTGTTTTTTGTGAAAATAATTGATATGAAATAATTAAAAGGTGATAAGTGGTTATAAATAAAATAAAATGACATGAGCAGTTGTGGCATTTTTGTTATTGAAAGATGAACGCTCAGAAAAGGTGACGAGACGAATTCTGAAGATGTAGAGGGCACACCTTCCACCAACTGCGAAATGCCACATAGCTTAGCGTACTATGGCCTCTTCAGTTGTTGTCAGGTGGATGCTTTGCAAACGGTCCAGCGCCAGTTTCCCTAGACTCCGTCTTATTTTGAGCTAGTTTTTTTTTACCTCGCTCTTCGACTCAGTCCATTTCTGTACGAATAAAAAGACATTTCATAAAACAATACTATTTGTTCTGTGGAAAAAATTTTGTTTACCTTTTTCCACCCATTCACGTCAAATTGTGATGGGTCGGCACTATTCAGTGAATCAGCCAGTTCTTCCCGCAGGGTGTTCACTGTTGGTTTGTCGCGCTTCGTGAAGCCTTTAGCTAAATCTAGATATTTCTCCATGAATTCCATGATTATGGTATTTTGTGTATTGTTTTTATGTTTTCCCCTAGAAAATAAAAAGGTCAATGCAACAATTTTTCTTTTTATAAAGCAAATATTAAATTAATTTACTTACATTTCTAAAATATATCGCGCTGCAAAAAAATAAAAACTAAAAAAGCGCGCAATAATGAAAACTGACAGCTGTTAGCTGCTTGGTTTATTTCCAATAAAAAACCGATAACATTGGTTTCTGTGACACCTAAAACCGACACTCATTCTAGTTCGAACATAAAACCATATTTTGATGACACCAAAGCATTTTTTCTTGTCGGTTTTAAAACCAATTCTGACAATATTGGTTTCTATGACAACCCTGATTATATTTGTAATAATAAAGTTGAAAATCATAAAAGTAAAAACCGAATATACTTGTATTATTGTAAATTTGGGAAACATAACAGAGTAAGGTAATACGTATTATTCTTATGATGAAGGGTATATAGCACTCTTACTTGTTAATGATCTTTTTATTTGTAAAAATATATTTAAAAATATTAATTTAATGTAAAATGAGAAAATAAGCTTACGTTGAATGAGTGCGATATTAAAAAAATTCTGTAACTCTATTCTTTAGTATTGACAAAATTTCATGAAAATAAAAAACAATTCTAAATATAATAATAAACATTGTATGTTTATTTTCCAATAATTAAACAATTAACTTAACATAAAAAAAAACGTATTTAGTACAATTTTAGAAGACGATTAGCACAATTTTAGAAACGATTAGTACAATTTTAAAATGTCATTTACCATCCCTGATAAGCACATATACGAAAGAATAAACGTATTATATACAGACACTATTTAATTTTTGCTTATTGTTTATACATGATATTATAGCGAACATAGGATTACTAACCCTGTGTAAATTTCAAGAATCTGTCTATAAGGTTTAAAAGGTAAGACCATATTTGTCGAAATCGTTTATCCTAAGGCAACAGTTATAGTAGACTTAGCAATAGTGCTGAGAATAGCCACTACTTTCAAATATTCGATGCTACTCAATACTTTTCAGCTGGGTACATAATAGTAGTCAATATATCCGGAAATTTATCGTCGTTATCGTCAAATGTTCTATTCAATTTATTTCTGAAAATACTACCCTTGAAGTATCGATTAACTACTTTTGTGTATTGAGTACTCACTACTACTAAATACTTTGTCAGCACTACTTGGCAATACATAATCTGTAAATTTCGAGTGTTTGTCTACTGCAGTTCAAATACACATCACAGGGATCTCGCTTTTTAGGGTTCCGTACCCAAAGGGTAAAAACGAAACCCTATTGTTTTCGCTACAATGTCTGTCCGCCTGTCCTTTTATCTCTGGAACCGTAATAGGTGGACTCTTTGAATTTTCGCAATAGCTATAGCAACAAATACTGACGTGTTATTTGAATTATGTCTTTATTTCTTGAGCTATAGGAGGCAACCACTTAAAATTTCCAATTTATAATGAAGATGTGTTGCCATGGCCGTTATGACAATTACTAAAAATTAAAGGGTTTTCTGACAGTTACATGTTGTTCACGTGTAGTAACCTGTTTTTTTAATTGTAATAGCTAGACTCTTGATATATTCACAGAAAGAGAATTGCCATGACCGCTATAACAAATAACAAAGTTAAAGGGTGTTCCGACAGAGACATGATTTGTACGTAAATAGCTTTATTTTTTGAACCGTAATAGGTAAACTTGAAATGTTTACAGTAGATGTTGTACTTCGGCAGCTGTAATACTTACTAATATCTAAAGGGTGTTATTACCTTATTTTTTGAACCGCAATAGGTAGGCGCATGTATATTTTTATGGAAAGTGTCTTACCATGGTCGCTATAAAAACAATTACTAAAATTTAAAGGCTTTCCAAAAGTGATGCAATTTTTGCGATTATGACTTTAATTTTAAAATTAAAGGGTGACTCATAAGATATGAAAAAATTAACAACTTGAATTTTTAACGTTGTACTAAACATAGTACGGAACCCTACGTGTGTGAGTCTGACTCGCACTTGACTGATTTATTTTCTTTATTTTCTTATTTTTTATGACTTGTTTTAGGGAGCAAAATTTTTAATATTCTGTACTCAAGGTTTTGCCAGTAACGGTTACAATGATAGTTCATATTCGAAAAAATCCCTTTTCTTGATTGGAACACCCTTTAGTTTATAACTCTATTTTTATATTTCCCGTTATAGCAGGCATAGTAATACATAGTCTGTGTAAATTTCAAGCGTCTGCCTATTACGATTCAAAAAGACCATATGCGTGATAATCATGTCACAAGTGAAAATCCTCCGTTTAAAAAAAACTATTTATCCACAAGTTATTTTCAAACGTTTTAAGAACGAGTTTGATTTAAAATTATTCTCAACTGAATATCAAAATTTGTGTTTGCTGGGTGTATGCAAACGTACATTCATATATTTATAGATAAAACATGTTAATTTAAACATTAAAGCCATTGTTGAGTCAGGGTTTAGAATGTAAAAATAATAATTAATAAAAAAAAGTACACTATTTAGTTACTAACAATTTAATATGGAATTCCTTAGAATTAAAGCAGTTGACAATTTGAATAACGTTATTTTATTTTAATTGAATTCTGTTTTCTTATTTTTCAGACAATTGTGGCACTAACGTTTGCACAATATGCAGCGAAACCATTTTTCGAAGATTGCAATCCTCCTGAAAGTGCTGTAAAATTATTGGCTACAGTTTGTTTATGTAAGTTGTTTTTAAATTATAATTTTTTTTTTAAATTGATTGTACATTGATTAATGAGTTTTATACATATTAACGCTCGTGTTTAGCTAAGAAAAGTTTACACTTCTACAATTAATTGTCACTATTTTTGCTTTGTAGGTGGAATATTTATTCAAGAAATTTATTGTCCACTAAACAATTTATAGATACGGAAGTCATGGTTGTCTTTTGGTGCTGCACAATGGGGCTTCGGGCAAAAAAAATAAAATAATTATTGAAAATTTAGATGGGTATAGAAGAGGAGTAGTCAACTTAGTTTTTTATTTGGATCTGATAGAACTCAGAGAGTACTGTCACAATTCTAAAAGAAAATCTCGTCTAATATTTATATAAAAAAAAATTAACAAATGGGAATTTCATATTTTTGATTCGATTCTTATTCTTTTATCTCGACTTCCCTATTTCTATATATTGTACATTTGTAGAGGGGATACCGAAGCAGACCGCATATCCTTTCCCTTCGTTTCTCAACGGTTTGTGGTACTACAACGGTTTGGTAACTTACGACTATCTTTATATCATTGAGTCTTGTGATGTCACTAGCCTTACGCTCGATTGTAGTAATTTCAGGCAGTCGACATTCTTCCTCATCTCAGAGTCTATCCTTATTACTTAGGCTAAGCATTCACATCTAATATGAGTTTGACTATGATCCTAAACCTGGTGCTTTCTAGAGCTACATACATACATATTCACTTAGAATGTGCGCTACCGTCTCACCCTCTTCCAGACACTGTCTTCTGGTATCATCTGATACAATTTCCATCTTGGTCAGATAATATTTGAAGTCACAATGACCTATTACTAACAAAGTTAATCAGCCAAGTGGATATTGCCTTCCTTCTCCATCTCTGTCGGATTCTCAAGTTTCTGTATGACATCAAAATTATTTTTGATAAAACGCCCTATCACCATAGAGTTCCATGAGCGCAGATAAGTCTAATAAAACTGGAATTCGACGGTTTCAGCTTTCGCTCGGCTTTATTTTGCCAGACTTCTAGCAGAGACAAGACCTATCTAGCAGCCCGTTATCTGCGTCCAACTGCTGGCAGTGCAATAGTTACTATCGATCTCCGGTTAACTTCCTTATCCCTGTCATCAAAAAAAAAAAAAATATTTTTTAGTGCCAAATTACATTATGCATCTTTTGTCGCTGCAATTCTTACTTAGTAGGTGAGAGGGGAGAGAGGAGTTTAAAGAGTACATGCATGTACTCTTTAAACTCGTTTTGTCCTCTCATTCGTAGTTTTAATTTTGAAGTTTAAAATGTAAACAAATGTATATGTACATCCATACAAGTTGCTGCAATAAAAATTGCACGATATAAACAGAAATGAAATTTTAAAGAAGAAACGAGACAAATTGCAGCCAAAAAAGTTGCATAATGTAATTCAGCTCTTAGTAAAAGTATGGCCTAGTTTTAATTAAAAAAGCACTTTATTCTCAGAGTGTCCTATGTAAAATATAGAGTTTCACTATTGTATCTAGATATAGAACAATAATACTTAGTAGGCGGGGTTCGCGGCCATCCAGTCCTAAGCAGAAAGCTTTAACTCGAAAACACACGTTATTCTCAGATTACAAAATTTGACGCCCACTGTTTCATCCCAGCCAGTTTCTTACTCGTCTTTGTATAGCAATACGCAAAACTCTACTTACTAGAGTACCACGCCTGCTGTTCCAATTCAGTAATTTTTGTGTTCGGCTACGAACCTATTGTAGTTTCCATTTTTGAATATATAATATTATATAATGTATGGGCTGCTAAAATTCCTTGATTCTGGCTTTAAGATTTTATAGCAACGTCTTAATATTTTTTATAATTGTTTAATTTAATTTAAAAAATCAATAACATTAGAATAATGTTTTTATTTCATCAATATTTATAGGTTTCCTAACGGCCATTAATTGTCTATCGGTAAAATGGTCAATGAAAATACAAGATGTTTTTACGGCCGGAAAACTTTTAGCTCTTGTTATGATAATCTTAGCAGGTGTCTATCAAATGTGTACCGGAAATTTGGAGAATTTCAATAATATCTGGGAGGGCAAGTATGGTATTGAGAATATTGGATTTGCCTTCTATTCCGGATTGTTTGCCTTTGGCGGTTGGAATTACTTGAATTTTGTTACCGAAGAATTGCAAGATCCATACAAGTGAGTATAAATTTATTGACTAATTTTTAATTGAATTTTTTAAATAATTAAAATTTATTCTTTATTTTGAATTTAATATTTTAAGGAGTTTCCTTCTTCCTTATACACGTATTCAAAAGAAAAAGTAATCACTTGTTGCTTTTCTGTTGTTATTCCACTTTAAACTTTCCCCATTTACGCTTAAGTGGTTTCATTGTATTGAAAAATGAAACGCAAGTCAACATATCACGTCATGGCACATTAATATCATCAGATACAGAATAAAAATCCCATCAAGGACATTCTTAAGGATGCTTTTTGTAAACAAGAAGAAAAAAAAAAGAATATACAGCAACTTGTTGGTTGTGTGAATAATATACAGTAGGGGACAAAAAAAATATCTTTATTGGGAAAATGGGAAAAGATATTTTATTTTTTTATAGTTTTCCTTAGCACAAAAATGAATTTATGAAGTAAGGTTTAAGTTCGTTGTATTCACTCTAAGTTGAAAAAATATTTTGTTTTGCAAATCGTCGCGTTTATTCTTAAACCACGTAAGCGCCAAAAAGTCGTTTTTGAGAAAACGAAAAAAACTTAACTTCTTTAATATGGGTTTGAAAACAATTTTTTTTTGCAAAACAGGGCTGTGGGACTTTCTGAAGGGTATAGCACCTTTTTTATTTGTAAATTTGTTACTTACAATTAATTGTAGCCAGATCTGTCGCTTAAGTGGTTTTGGAGCAACCAGCAAATTGCAAATTTCTGTGTGTAAATTAACATTTATTTTTGTATTTATCAAAAAAAAAAAAACTTTTAACTTTACCAAAAATGCTCCAATTGCTCTGAAACTTTCCTGATTTTTTTATTCTTAAATACAAAAAACTTAGCGCCATACAATTGCATGCAATGCGCTTACGAGGTTTTGAAAATAGATTTTTTTATTTTTCATACAAACTTGTTAAGATGAGAATGTAGTCTGGTGGCAAATGTTATTTTCTATTATAAAAACCCAAAAATTCAATTTCGAAAAAATGACGCTTACGTGGTTTAAGAAGAAACGCGACGAAATTAGGTAATTTTAAAGAAAAAATGGAAAATTTTTATTTTAGACACTAGCAGAATGTAATGGGTCCCAAAATTCTACCTTGGGGAACTCCGGCTTCAATTGGCTGAGGCGAGATTAAACAATATTTTCTTTAAGTATAAACTTGTGACCATCTTAATTTAATATCTTGTTAACAAGTTATAGATATGTTTAGGTAAATTTTAGTTTAACTTGTAAGCTGGGCATATATTTTGTTAAATGTTTGAGACAATATTTTCATTCCTCCAAGACCTTTTTTACTATATTTACTAATTTGTGCCTTAGTTCAATAGTGCTATCTATCTTCTGAATCCCAAATGATGATCTGGATTTCTAGCTCAAAATTGGGTTCAGCTTAAGGTATGTTTAAACTGTAATACTTTTGGTTTGATTTTGTATAAGCAAAAGTAAAATGAAATGCGCTCCGTACTGAAAAAAGTGGCAACAGAAATCGGATGTAAAACGTGTTTACTTTACACTCTTAAGGCCATGATTCACCATCATACTCAGTCGTACGATCTGTCAAAAATAGCATGTGTGCTAAAAAGTGTGATAGTATGGATTAGAAATGTATCCGTGTGACAGAGTTTTTTACAGGTCTGTATGATTTGATAACCTTTTGAAAAAATTCATAAAATAGTATATTTCCATGCGATCAGAGTTGCAATATCTTTTTTGTATGATAGTGTGGCATCTATAAACTTAATTTTGAAACGATTTTTTTGAGTAGGACAGAATTCTGTCAGATAGGAAAGAAATGAAACGGTATTACCATATCTAAAAAAACATAACAGGCGTTAAACATGCAAAAATATTTTGTCGGTTTTAAAAAGAATTCTTCTTAAATAAAACTAATTTTAATTATTTTATTAAATACGGTTCAAGTTGATGTTGTTAAGAATTATATTTATTAAAAAAAAAATACAAATATGTGATAAATCAATAAAAATAAATAAAACATCTTCACACCCGGTAACACTGTTAATATAAAAATACATCACTAGCCTAATGAAAAATCTTAATTTTTTTAAAAGGTTTAAAACAAGGCATATTTAACAAGGTGACTGCACTAGGCGGAGCTAATATTAAAGAGAAATTTTTTTAATTTTTTTATATGTAGTTTGACATTAATCAGGTTTTTTAAGAGAGACTAATATCTATTTTACTGTCAAAATCCATATAAAAAAAATTTAAAAAATTTTTTGCTGAAATTTCCTCTCCCTTACGCTATCACCTTGTTAAATATGCCTTGGTTTAAAAAATAAAACTTAAGGCCAGGGCACGTAGAATCCGACGTATAACGTCGTCTTTTTCAGGGTACAAGAAAATACAGTTTCTCTCATGAGCGTTTTCATAATCAGTACGTCGCCGTTAACGCAAAGTACGAAAGTGGGGCAACTTTTAACTTTCAAAATATGTACGTTGAGCAATTTGATAGCTATCAATTGGTTTTTGTTTGTTTTCATTAAATTTTTGTCTTGAGTGAGAGCAAAAAAAAAAGCAAACTACAACCAAATTATGTTTCAACAAAGTACCCATTGTGTTAACCTCTTCCGTCGATACTTTAATCCCAGTTGAATGCGTCAAAGTATAACGTATGACAAGTTCTATGTGCCCCGCCCTTTACCATCCGCTTGTTAAATTTCTATCCGTGATTTCTGTTCTACTCGGTAAAATTTGCTTTTACACTATTCTATTTATGACAGCTCTAATTATATCTGGGACAACGTAAAGCAGCTTTTAATAATTATTATTTTCTCAAATAGTTTTTACATGTTTGATAACAGACTTTTTCGTCTATATGATTCTACCGTTGTGATATCTGCTTGTGTTTAGTAATACACGGGGTAGTTACATTAGCAATTTGTTACTTGCCTTATCAAAAGCAAATGCTTTAATAGGGTTTAAACCAGCAATTGCCCTAACAATATCTCGAATGCCAAATCTAAGGGGCATTACTTTTTCACCATCTACGGGTGTCAACTCTGTCGATAAATATATATGCGGGGCAAAAATATTTTTCAAATGAATAACAAATATATTGCTTTAAATTTCTTGCGCAACCACCATATAAAGAGACTTAGGTATAATAGGTCTTGAAAATGGTGCTTTAAAGATGTGAAGGGTACTTTTATTAAGATCTAGACACACAACAACAATTTTGTTTAATAATTTATATTTAATAATTTTGTGAACAATTTTATTCTTTACTGTTCAAGCACATAAACACATTCTTAAAATTTACTTTGCAAGTTCTAATAAATTTAAATGTGTTTGAGTTACTTTCATTCTTCCTTTAAACTCTTATCGAGTCGGCAAATATACATTTGTGCGTCTAATAGAAATGTATGCATTGTGTGTGTAATTTATTTATTTATTTATTGACAAAATGTGTATAATAAAACTGTTTTTTAACCAACTTCAAAAAAGGTTATCAATTCGTCTGTATGTGCTTTTTTTTAATTTTTGTGCCCGCAGATTTCGAGTCACTTCTGAACCGATTTTCAATTTTTTTTATTTGATTATACTTACAGATTGGTCCTATTTGTAAAAAAGTTCATAATTTTAAAATTTAAAGGGTATCCCCTATGCAAAATGCAAAAGCAATAAAGAAATATCTATCTATCTTTTGAAAAGTTATAGACAAACACTTGAAAATTAGACAGAATATGTATTACTATGTCCGTTATAACAACAAGTTAAATATTTAGAATTAAAAATTAAAGGGTGTCTCCATAGTTAATGTATTGTCCATTGGCCATATACATAGGCCAAATCTTTTGATCCGTTATAGACATACACTTGAAATTTAAAAAAGTATGTATCGATATATCACCAATAACAAGTATAAAAAAATTAAAGGGTGTCCCCATAGCTGGAGTAATTGCATGTATATGGCCTTAACACCATATCAAAAATACATTTTGTAATTTATAACACATGCAATTACTCAATTACATGTAATTTAAATTGGAAATTTTCAATTACAATTACATTCAAATTTTGTTATTGTAATTGAGTTTGTTCAATTACACATAACATGTAATTTGTTATTGTGAAAATACTATTACTTGTAATTAGTAATTGGAAATTTTCAATTACTAATTACATGTAATTGAAAAAAATCAATTACAATTAAATGTAGTTGAAAATTTTAAGTAATAAATACTTTTTTTTGTAATTATTGTCAAAAAAGTATTTAATTACAAAAATGTTCATTATCATTAACGTTATATTTAAAAACAAAAATACAGTAAACCAAATAGTATAAGGAAAGTAAGGAAAAACAAATATTTACATAATATACCATAATTTGTAAAGTTATAGCAACACTATTATTTATTAATAAAAAAATTCTTATTTTAAACAAAACCATTATTTCATCTGTTAATCTTTGTCGCCTGGATGTTAAAATATTACTAATAGCCCGTTCAGGCTGCCACGAAATTAAGTCATTGCGTGATTTCGGACGTAATCAACTTGAAATTAAGTAATTTCGTATACATTTTACCATTGCCCAAATTAACTCATTCTACTTAATTTCGTCGAAATTAACTTGAAATTACGGTAGACAACGCTGGTTTTGTGGAAAAAGCTACTTTTTTTTGCAACCGTGACCATATTTACAACCTTAAAAATCCATTCTGTTTGAAAAAAATTTAAAAGCCACTTGAAATAACGGAAATATATACATAATAGTACATTAACTTTGTTGTAGTTTTGTTTTTAATATTCGTGTATATTTTAAATCAATACGAAAGTGTTGTACGAAAGCTTTTTGCAAAAGAATTAAATTATATAAATGTAACTAAACGTGATCAGCTGTTTGCGAAATTAACTCAAATGTCAAAAAGCCGTTCTTACTGGGCTTTTTGACATTTAAGATTTCGTTCGTAATTTCAGCTCGAAATTACTTAATTTCGGTACAGCCTGAATGGGCTATAACGAACAAAAAAAACCTTCGACCGTAGAAAAGCCTTTTATATTGTAGGATAGTTTTTGAGGCAACTGAGAGATGAATTTAGATCACGCAAGTAGAGCTGAAGTTCAAATTATTAATATTTAAGATAAACTTGAAATTTTTAGGAATATAATTGAATTTCGTTCAATTGGAAGTAATGATTACTTCAATTGTAATTTGTAATTGAACTTTTTCAATTGAAAAAAATGAAAATTTCTAATTACTAATTTTAAGTATTTGTAATTGCAATTTTTCAATTACAAATTACAAGTAATTGTAATTAATTTTAGTAAATCCCCCAATGCAGACACTGGTAGCCATATGCATAATAGGTAAAATATATTTCAAATTTATTAATTAATTCTCTTCATAACAAAAAAAAATTTAATCAATTCAAACAAATTAGGCAGAAATGAATTCCAATTCCAATGAATTTGTTAAAATGAATTGCAATTTATTTCTAATTGAATTGAAATGATTATGAATTCATTCAAATGAATTAGAACAGTGAATTCAAATAAATCAAAAATGAGTTGCAATCAATCAAATTCAAGTGCAGATTTAGGGGAAATGACAAATAGAAATTTCTCCTACCAAAATGAAAATATTCAGTACAAAAATTGCAAAGCCTTGTCCTGACAAAACACATTTAATATTCCAGAAGCAATAATTCATTTTTAAAATTTTGTGTCCCACGACCACCCAACGAAAAACTTTTTGGTAATATTTATTAACATAATAACAAAACGACAGTGATGCTTATTGCAGATTTACTTATCAATTCAAATTTCAATCAATTTCAATCAAAATTCAAATCAAATGAGTTAGTAATGAATTGCTAATTTTTCTAATTCATTTGAATTAATTCAAATGACTGAAATGAATAAATTGCAATTTATTGGAATTGCAATTCATTTGATAAATTCTTTTAAATTCGAAATGCATTACAATTCATTTTTGTGTGCAAAGAATTAATTCAAAATTTACTAAACGAATGATTCATTTACAACTCTGGTATGTATTATTATGTCCACAATAGCTATTACAAAAAAATTTGTGGATCCTCATAGGTGGCGTAATTTAATGCATAGATATGCCCTTATCTTTTGAACCGATACAGATAACACTTGAATATAGCTTATCTTTTGAACAGTAATAGGCACACGATTGAAATAAAATGCACACAGATCCTGTACTTCTATGCGTGCTAGTAGTAAAAATTAACAACTAAAGGGTGACCCATACAAGTCGTGTTTTTGGCGTATATTGTTTGTCTTTTATTTATTTTTTGAAAATTAATGGTTCCATTCTCTCCAACTGATTTCGCGTATTGTATGATCTGAGAAAGAAAAACTAACCATAGTAGATAAATAAGAAGAATGCTAAAAAAGGATATAGCCGATCTAGAAAATTCGTTACATTCTGCTACTGTCTGAAATAAATTCTTGTCTATTTTTCTTTAAATTTTAATCTACTATATGTAGATAGAGAGAATAAACGAACTTAATTAAGCCTGTCTTATCAATTTATTTAGTTATTAAAATTGATAGAAAACACGTTTTCTTTCATAAGAAACGCCTGTACTGTACTTAATGGAATCTTTATTCCATTTTAATTATTTGTTGTGGTGTAACACTATCTGGCATCTTCCAATTACGGTTTAAGAGATACAAACATTTAACAGATTAAAATTCATTGGAGATTTTTTAATAGGGCTATGTTTGCAGCTCTTGGCTACGGAACCCTAAAAACGGGCCACTTAATTTTTTTGTAGGTTTTACAACGGAAATTCATCTTAGTTTAAATTTAAACAAAATTGATTAGTGTCTATCTTAATATTTGTATTTATTTAAAATGGTAATTTACCTCAACATTAATCTTCTTACAGAAATTTACCTCGAGCCATCTGGATTGCAATGCCTTTAGTAACGGGTATTTATGTGCTGGTAAATTTGGCATATTTCGTTGTGGTCTCCAAGACTGAAATGCTAAGCTCTTTGGCGGTAGCGGTAACCTTTGGCAACCGCATGTTTGGTTCTTTGGCATTTATGGTGCCAATATTTGTGGCACTAAGTACATTTGGTGGTGTTAATGGCGTCTTGTTTACATCGGCTCGTCTATTTGCCACCGGGGCCCAAGAAGGACATTTACCAAAGTTCTTCCAACTTTTCCACGTCAAACAACAAACACCCATTCCATCATTAATATTTTCGGTACGTTGCTGCAATATTGCTTAACAATATTAAATATTTTCATTGAGTTTTTTCTTTTCACCTTGATTTCAGTGTCTTATGTCTATAGTGATGTTATTAACGGCAGATGTTTACCTCTTAATTAACTATTTCAGTTCCATTTTATGGCTTTCTGTGGTGGCCAGTATAGCTGGCATGTTGTGGCTAAGAAAAAAAAGGTATTTGTTTTTAATGTACAGATGTATTTTGAGAACTGCGTTTATTTATTTTAATTTTTTTTAGACCCGATATACCCCGTCCAATACGAGTCCATACTGCTTTGCCTGTAATTTTTATCACCTGCTGCATTGTACTAGTGTTGATGCCTAGTTTAACTCAACCTTTGAATTTGTTAATTGGCATCGCCATTACTTTGGCGGGGATACCTTTTTATTATGTTTGTATTGCTTGGAAGAATAAATCCCCAAATTACGAAGGCGTTTCTTACGCTATAGTGAATATGTGTCGAGCTCTCTTTAATACGACCATTATAGAGGGAAACGAAGATGTAAACAATTAATTATGGGACCAGTTTCTGCATTAATAAAAAACAACTCTTCTTAGAGCGGGTTTTTGAATAAATAAAAAAATAAATCTTATCCAATGCCTCAATTTGCCAAGACTGGTTCACTGCTAAAATTAGTATTAACAATCCATCATCTTGAAATTAATTAATTTAACAATCTCAAAAACTCAAAAACCCATTCTTAATTTCGTGTGTGTGCTTGACCCCACCTTGTTAATCAAAATCACAAATCAAATGCATGACATGACATCTCTATGGTATTTACTCTAATATTTGTGTATAAATTTTATTGTTATTAATAAGTATCCCTCGCTTAATATGATATTATTTTTATTTTGTATTCTTTAGTACTTAAAGTTATGAAAGATAAAAAAAAACTATTATTATGCTTTTGAATCTACCACGATTGTATTTTAAATTTACATTTTTAAGTTTAAGCTTTTTAATTAAGATACTCTTTAGTACAACTTCTTATTCGATTCCAAATAATTTGTAATTTTTAAAATTATAAAATCGTTTGCATATTAAATTTATTATTATTGATGCTTGCATTTAAAAAACGACCAATTTAGGGAAACTTTATTATAAAAATGTTAATAAATATTTACAAAATTACATCAACAAAAATATTGCTTGTTTTTAAAAAGTGTAAGATATTTTTAAACAAAATATAAATTTTAACGATTGTGTTAGTATATGTGGGTATACACCTAATTCTGTTTTTACACGGTAGATTAGTTCCAGAAAAATCCGTGTAAAAAAAGACATTGATCATATACAAAAATAGGTGATTGGTTCCTTATCTCTAAAACCTATTAAAATTAGTGAAAACCGAGAATTTTTTTAAGAACAAGAAATCGTGTTTATTTTACTAATCATATAGGTAATGTGTATTTGCATCTTTAGTGTATGATAGTTTCGTTCCAGAAATCAACGATTGCCTAATTGAATTTTAATTTTTTTATAGTTCTTACTGTGACTTCGTTTAAACCGAACATTTTGCTAAGAAATCTTGAGCCTTCTCCATTTCGAAGAAGATCTAAAATTTCAATTTTTTTTTTCTAAAGAAATGGCTTTACGTTGTAATTTTTTAATTGTAATTATCGACGTCTTCTTTTAGAGATACATTGATAGTTCACAAAATATTAACACATTTCAATTGCTCTAACAAGTAAAAATGCTTGTATGCGCAAAAAGGGAATTCTAAATTTTTGATATAAAAATATTTCGCAAAACTTAAGTTTTGCAAATAAAATCTAAGTCCAAATGATTTTGAATCGTGCTAAATGGAATAAAATCGTGTAAAAAAAACAATTTTTTTTATTTTTAAACCGTGTTAAATCAAAACCGTGTAAGAAAAGACCGTGTAAAACCAGAATTGGGTGTATTACAACTTTAACTTATGTTTATGAAAGCAAAATAAGAAAAACAAAAAATATTTAATGATCATATTCGCTGTTTCGGCTTATGCAGGATAAATAAAGTGAAAATAAAAACAACACAAAAATTAATTAGTAGTTAAAAGCAGTTTATAAAAACAAACTAAACGTTTCCTGTAAAGATATGCATTTTCCAAATTTTATTCTTTCTTAGAGAGAGTAAAATGAACTTAAGCTTGACTTTAAATTTCATCTGGATATACATAAACTTTCATGGTCGGTGAATACCACTAAGTTTCCTTTGGGTTAATTTGTTTTTCAAATTTTAATAGGTTTGACACCGCTTCCTCCAATATTCCATTTTATCTTGATTTATTTTAATAAATTAGTTTTACTTACTTTATGCCAACCTTCTACATCAAAAACTGGACGCCCACACGGATTTAATTTTTCGGCAGTTTTGCTTCAAAAACCTTTCGAAAACCCTTAGCATTAGCGGGATGTTCTTCCATTTAAGAAACTAAAATTTTGAACTTACTTAATGTACTTTTTTTAATAAAAATTTTTTTTCTTGTAGTCGTTTGAATTTCGTTGCCTACAATGATGACGACAGATAACGAATGTTTTATTGTCGTTTCTATCTTCATTTCAAAATATAGAATACCGATATATTTACAACGCCAACGGGAATAGGGCCGAATATATTATAAGTGTAAAAAACAAAAAATTATAATGTTTTATTCAAAAATGCAGCAGAAACAATAAAAAAATCCTAAAATTCAAATATTCATAACAACACTGTAAAAAAATTGTGAAGTTTTTAGCCAAAATATATACTTTAGCCAAAGTATATACTTTAAAAAAAAAATACTCAGTTTCGATGGCCCCGAAAAAATAGGCACATCAAAAAACTACTTTTATGCATCAATAATCTTATTTTCTGTTATATATACTAAAATAAGTATGTATAAAAAGGTTTAGGTGTTTTCTATGCCAACTTATGGAATACAGTGAAAATTTTACTAACTGACACCTCCCGAAGGCGAACACCTCTTTTAAACGGACAATTTTCCAAGTCACATTGTTTTTCAAGAATTTTTAGAACAGATTACTCTCTTCTAGACGGACACCCCACTATAAAATACCTCCAGTATACGGACAAAATCTTTAACACATATAAAATTAACATACCCCACAGCAGCACTATTTATGCATATAAATTTGTGTGATTGCCCTTTTCGGTATCATTGACAGTATTTTGTGTAGTTTTTTTTTTGAGACTATAAGGTATGTGATGAAAATCGTTTTCGTCTCTAAAACTTTTTGAAATCGATCGGCGCTTGATGTGTTTACAAGCGCCGATTTACTGTAACGATTTCATATTCCATTTTGTTTATATAAAAATAAGACGATTTCGCCATGTGATACAATTCGATAATGTCAGTTTGAATTCGTTTTTAAATCGACTCTATTTACTTCAACGAAACCTGAAAAATGTCAGAAATATTTAATAAAATTTACTTGAAAATTATAAAAGATTATAAAAAATTATTTTTACTTAATTTTAATTCTGCTCGGTGGGGTTTATATTTATCAGTTCCGGACAAATTTTCCGTTCTAAAAGTCGAAGTAAATTAGAAATAGTTTTAGACACTGTAGTCCGATGCATGGCTATATTAATGACATTTCCAACAGATCTTTGGAAGCTGCCTTCTGCGAAAAATCTTAAAATAGCTGCTAATTGAATTGCCGCTGGAATTGACGACTGATTTAAATTACTTCCAATCTTGTTTAAAATTGTTACAAAACCTTTCTTGTTCAGACGAAAATGTTCAATAAATCTGTTCAAATAAATTCATTGCATACATACAAATGTACTTACTTTTTCTTAAATTATTAATAACTTACATTTCCTCTGGTAAACTTAAGGGATCTGATATATCTCTTAGACATCTTCGTCGTAAATTTTCTTTACTTTCACCGCTACATTCTTCCAAAAGGATAAATGAAACAGCGGCAACAAAAGCCATGTTGGATAAATATTTGCAAAAATATTAAAATAATATACAAATTTTATTTGAATTTACAATAAATGTCAAATGTACATACATATGTAACTAAATAACGTATAAAGAGTTTTGAGTTGTATTTCAAGATTTTACAGAATTGTAATTATATGAAAATGAAACATTAGTGGAATATGAAATCGCTCGAAATCCATCACACATTAGTCGATTTGAAAAGACGATTTACTTTTTAAATCGGTCGATTTCCATCACATACCTGTGTAGATAAGTAAATATGTAGATATTATTTAGAAATAATATTTATTTATAAAAATTATATTTATTTTATTTGAAGTAAATTTTTCAACTAACTCAAAAACCAATATACAAAAATGATAATAATAAAAAAGAATAAATTGATTAAAATTATATTTACACAAGTATTATAAAACAAGTATTTTATAAAAACACCCTCACTACATTACACCCCCTTCCGAAAGTTTTCGTTCACTTGGTAAACTAAAAGTGACTCTCTTTTCCTTCTTAGAAGTTATCGGCTTATCTTCCATAAAAGCGGGTTTAATCCTGTCAATTGAAACGTTCTTAATTTTATCACCCATTTGGAGTTTAAAATATTTCGTTTTTTTTACCAAAACTAGAAATGGTCCGATATATGGGCAACAAAAACTTGCCTTATTTAAATCATTACGCACAAAAACATATCGGCAATCTTCGAGATGTTTTGGAATGAACACCTTAATGGCATTTTTATGATGTATAATATTAGATCGAAAATTCCCAAAATGATTTCTAATTTTTTTTAAGAAAACAGAACTTTCAAAACCTTTGTCAGAGGCAACCAACATTTCACCAGGCAATCGTAAACATTGACCATAAACCATTTCCGCAGGAGACGTATTAATATCTTCTTTAACTACTGAGCGTAACCCCAATAAAACAAAAGGAAGCTCCTCAGACCAATTAGATTCATTTCCACGGGCCATAATTGATGCTTTCATTTGACGGTGGAAACGTTCAACTAAACCATTTGATTGAGGATGATACGCAGTAGTAACAATATTGTCAATACCCAAAAACTTCGAAAGTTCTTTAAAAATAAAAGCAGTGAATTGTGCAATAAATTCAAGCTGACGAGTTTGTCTCGGACTACGTTCTGCACGAGAATTTAAAACCTGTGTGGTTTATGATCCGTGTAAACAACAAACGATCTCCCTTCAATAAAATGCTTAAAATGCTTTATATTCGAGAAAATGGCTAACAGTTCCTTATCAAATGAACTATACTTCATTTCCGAAAGAGTCAATTTCCTCGAATAAAATGCTAACGGTTCAATTCGATTACCTAGTTGCTGTTGTAAAACACCTCCAATAGCTATATTTGAAGCATCTACTGTTAATGATAATGCTGCATCCGGATTAAAATGGTTTAATAAAACATTAAGTGCAAAACTCTCCTTAACCTTTGAAAATGAGATATTAGCTTCCTCTGACCAAATAAGGAATTTATCTCTTCTTTTTAATGCTTCATTCAAAACTTTGTGCAAAGGACTTAATAATTCTGCTATCTTCGGAATGTATCTATGATAGTAATTTACCATTCCCACAAATTTCTGTAACTGTTTTACAGACCTTGGTTTATCATAACTCCGAATCACCTCAACTTTTTCATCAGATGGTCTTATTCCATCATGCGAAATGTTGTAGCCCAAAAAATCAATATTTGACACCCCAAATACGCATTTACATACTTTGACGTTTAACCCGTAATTATCTAAACGTTCAAAAACTAAGCGGAGATGTTTAAAATGTTCCTCGTCATCATTACTGGCCACTAGTACATCATCTAGATAAACAAAAACAAAATCTAGCCCTTGAAACACTTCATTAATAAACCTTTGAAATGTCTGTGCAGCGTTTCTTAATCCGAAAGGCATCCTAATAAATTCAAAAAGACCGAAGGGTGTTGTTATAGCAGTTTTAGGAATATCGCATTCTGCGACTGGAATTTGATGATATGCACGTAGCAAATCTATCTTTGAAAATACATTTTTACCTCTTAAATCCATACCAAAGTCGTGAATATGAGGAATTGGATATCTATCAGGTATGGTGACACAATTCAATCTGCGATAATCTCCACAAGGACGCCAATCATCTGGTTCTTTTTTTGGCACCAGATGTAAGGGAGATGATGCCTGCGATTTAGATGGACGACAAATCCCAGGAGAAACTAAGAAATCAAATTCGGTTTTAGCTATTTTGTATTTAGTTGCATCTAACCGTCGTGGTTTCGAAAAAGGAAGCAGACCCGAAGTTTCAATTCTATGAACCGTATTATGCTTGACTTTTTTGCTATAGTATAATGTAGTGATGCTTACAAAACCGAACGAACAAACAACAAAATGTATATATATATGTATAGTATTAATGCGCAAAAACAAAAAAAAAATAATAATACTATAATAAATAATTACTATAACAAAAAAAACTTATCGTTATTTATCCTGAAAATTTCCGAGGACTTGATTTAGTTTCCAGATGAGCTTGATATAAAAATTTTATCCAAGTTGAAAATTCACGTTTGAACCTTGCTTTCCTTTAATAATATAATCTTCACAGAATGGCTATGCGTGTGCTCGGTATCTCGCAAAATTTGCGTCAGTTCTCTAAAGGAGTTAATGTTTTGAAGTGCTATAAGGTTTCTTTCAAGCTAGCCTGGAACAGACTCTCGTCAACATCCCTGCAACTCAGGTCACAACTTTGGATAAAAGCTTGCGTGTGGCTAGTGAAGATTCGGGTGCATCTACTGCTACAGTTGGTTTATGGATTGATGCAACAAAGATTTTCAAGTTCTAAATAAAAACAAGGCTTAATATCCAATACAAAACAGCTCCTGGCAGGATCGCCAATGTAGATAAGTAAGTATGTAGATATTATTTAGAAATAATATTTATTTATAAAAATTATATTTATTTTATTTGAAGTAAATTTTTCAACTAACTCAAAAACCAATATACAAAAATGATAATAATAAAAAAGAATAAATTGATTAAAATTATATTTACACAAGTATTATAAAACAAGTATTTTATAAAAACACCATCACTACACCTGTATGTGTCTAAAAAAAAACTACACAATTAGCTTACTCGACTCGACTCGTATCGAATTTGTTATTCGATACGATAGTTTACTCGATATCGAATGCGGTGATTAGACCCCAGAAATAATATCAAGTGATTCAAAATCTATCAAATTAAATCGTTTGATGAAGCACTAACACAGATTACGCAGATATCCCGTGAACGGTCAAATCTGCTGTGACGGTCGGTGTCCGCCTACGGGAGATTTCACTGTATACTGATTTTAAAAATCATCCATATTTGATATTTTTATTAAAATTATCAGTTGACATTTTTAATATTTGAAAATGTTTGGTAATAGTAGGCTGTGCTTTAAACCAGGGCGAACTAATACAATGTGAAAGCACGGGCGAATGCTTTAGAATGCCTTCACAAAACAATTAAGAAAGAACAGACTTGAGCACACTCGAAAAAATAGCAGAGAAAATTGTAATCAAGATTTAATGAATAAACTTCTTTTTTCTGATCCATTAATTTCTAATAGATCTACATAATAGAAATATAATAAATACAAGCAGCTCTTTCAACAATAATCAAGAAATTAGTAATTACATAATAGTAGATGAATCTGTTAACACTGATTCAGACTAAGAAACTTATTTTAGTGATTAAGAAATTATATACAATTGTTATGTTATTTGAATTTGTTAAGTTTTATTTTTAATGCGTACTGCCAAACGGAAAGTTGCTTGAAAATTTTCAAACCTGAATTTCAGGCTGTTTTTTTCACATATGTACATCTTATGGAAAACTGAAATTCAAGCTGCATACTGGCCTTTAAGCTTGAATTTCTTTAAAACTAACTGGATTGGTATCTATAATTGTTAGAATCTTGAAATTACATACATACATATGTACAAGTAACCCCCTTATTAATATGCATAGTCTAGCAAATAACACGCTGGATTGAAACAGTGGGCTTGGTACCTCCTATAAAAAATGAAAGATTATTATATATTGAAGTTTTGCACATGTAACCGTTATATTAATCTGCATAGGTTGCTGGATATCCGGCTGAATAGCAACAATCGTCGTGGTATCTCCTATACAGAGAAAAATTATTCTACATTTTATATTTGACTTGGCAAGTAAAAACGGGCAGTGAACCCAGGGAAAAATCTCACAGTTTTCACTGATATCAAATACTTGTATAAAAGTCTGTCGTCCATGTTCTGAAATTTGAAATCGCAAAAGAGTTGTTTTATAATTCGAACAATTAGACGGTTTCAAATCGCAAGTGTATACTGAAGGGATCTAAATTATTTTGTTTAAACTTCTCTAAAGAAACAATAAAATGATGCACAATTTAAATTTAATTTTTATTTTATTTAGAGCTAGCTGTGTCCGTCACTTCGTCAGCGTTCTTACAATATTGTGTTCGATTTAGCTTGAAAGTAATCTTGGTGTGGATCTTGAATTAATACAGTATTGTTGCACAAGTGCCTGCAATGCGCTCTATAAAGTTATAGGTAGGACAGTCGTTGTAACAAAGTTCCGCAAATTTGACTAGACATGGAAATGGATAATTTTGAGTATCGTAGATAACTTGTGTAAATATGTATTTAGCTGACAAATCTGTCTGACACTTGTGCAACAATACTGTATTAATTCAAGATTTTAAAATACTTAGTAGAGACACTAAAACATATATTTAAACGAAAAATAAATAAAAATAAGAAACAGAAACAGAAACCCATATGTACTCGTATATGGGCATTAGGCTAGATCGTTGTTATAGGGCAAAAGACAGTTTTTTGTCTTAATAAACTTATTCTACAGATTTATTGTGATAGAACTTGAGTTTTGATGGGCCGAAAAAGCTTTGAACATAGTTTTTTGCCTTTAAATTTTCACATTTTGTAATTTTGTATGTGAAAATTGAAAAACAGTACAATTTGAAAAATATCTAATTTATATTAATATCTGATTTACATTAATTAATATCTGATTTACAAGTAACGAAAATATATAAATAGAATAATTTAATAAGTGTTTGCTTGGTAGTGTATAATAAATAAAGATATACATACATATGTACATATAAATGTATGCCCTTATCAAAAAAAAAAAAAAAAAAAGAAAGTCTACTTCAATTCTACTTTATTTAAATTTTTTTATGAAAATATTGTCTTAAAGTACACTTCAAGTAGACATTATTAAACCATAACTTCAAAAAGCTCAACCACCTATGAAATAGTAATTCCTTGTTAAAGTTGTTTATAGAAAAATTATTAGAATGCTGAAGACTTATCTAGCGATCCAGAAAATGCATTACATTCTGCTAGTGTGTGTTTGTATGTTTGTCGGAAAGCCTGCACCAGTGAACCGATCTTTCTGAAATTTTCACAGTTTCTTACTAGATATACGGTTCTTAAAATAGGGTACTTATTTTTTTGATATTCAACGTGGGCGTGGCACTTCCCATACAAAGGAAATATTTATCATCTTGTAGCTGTATCATAGCTAATAGTAATAGGTAGCGCCGTGAAATTTTGCACCCGTAACCTCTATATTATCATACATAGTTTAGAGAAAGATAGACTAAATTGAAAAGTGGGCGTGGTACCTCCCATACAAAGTGAAAAATTATTATCGTGTTCCTGGCGAACTACAATAGGTAGCGCCTTGAAAATTTGCATAAGTAACCCCTGTCCAAATGCGTAGTGGGAGTGGTACCTTCCATACAAAGTAAAAAATTATTATCGTTTGCATAGAATATTATAATATGTATGGTCTTGAAAGTAGGTAAAAGTAACCCTCATACCCATGCGAAACTTAGGCTGGATTGGGTTAATGCTCGTGGTACCCCCATACAAAGTAAAAATTATTATCGTGTATCTAGAGAACTTAATTGCTGGAAATTTCCACCAGTAACCCTCATATTAACATAGTCAAGCTAAACGCAGACTAAATTGGAATAGTGAGCGTGGTATCTCTCATACAAAGTGAAAAATTATTATCCTGTTCCTGGCGAACTACAATAGATAAAACCTGGAAGCTTTGCACGAGTAACCGCTATGCTAATGCGCATAGTCTACCAAAATACCCACTGTATTGGGGCAGTCGGCGTGGTCCTACACAAACAAAAAATTATTATCGTGTATATGGAGAACTACAATAGGTAGAGTCTTGAAACTTCGCGTAAGTAACCCTCAGAGTAATGTGCAGTGTCAAAAGCAAAATACAGACGGGATTAGGATAGTGGGAGCGGTACCTCCTATAAAAAGTAAAAAATTATTATCGTGTTAATAAGTATAGTCTAGCAAAAAACAGATTGGAAGGGAACAGCGGGCGTCGTACCTTGCATATAAACTAAAAAGTTTTCGATGTAGAATAGCGTGCGTTTTCAAGTTAAAGGTCGGCCACACTTTTCTTCCAAGTGTTTATTGTAGTTTTTGTGTATGGGTGTAGCGAAGCGCACCGGGGATAGCTAGTTCATTTATAAATAAGTATGTAATAGCGCTATATTAGGTCGTGCCGAATCTTATATACCCTTCAAAAGGGTGGTTACCGTTTTATTGGGATGTTATTATAAGAAGCAGGATCGACCTTAGAAAAATGAAATAATACCGCCAAAAGTGAAATATCTAGTCATGTTGTGTTTATGGTCTTATATTTTGAACCACAACAGTTCGATATACATATTTGTATAGTGTATTATTATGGCCGCTATAACAACTATTGAAAACAAAATTGAAAATAAAACGGTGGACCATAAATAAATACGATATTGACGTGTAAGTAAGTGTATTATCCTTTGAAACGTAATATTATACACTTGAAATTTACACAGATTGTATACATATTTGTATATCCGCTGCAAAAAAGGATAAACATTGCAGGGTGAACCATAGAAGACGTTATTTTGAAACTATATCTTAAGCCGTAAAAAGCAGACACTTTAAATTTACCAGAATGTGTATTATTATGACCGGTATAGCGGACCAACTTGCAAAAAGAGAATCTGCTGTGAATTTCTGAGAACCACAGCACTGGGTAAGGGCGTAATGCGAGCAAACTTCCGACAATAGGCCGAATGTTTTTCAAAGTGCCCTTATTTTTTTTAGACATTTACCATGAAGTCTTCTATACCAGTCTTCTTTTTCATAAAGCAGGCTTATACAAAAATATTAAATTTAAATACATATATATTTATACTTGTGTATATTCCTTAAGATAAATATTTTTATTAAAAAAATCTGGAGCGACCTACACTTAGCTTTACATACCTCATGGAAATATTTTTTATGGATATATTCAATAAAGAACAAATGATCAAAGAATATTCCAATCGAAAAAATAATTATTTTCGGTTTGGGGTGTCTTACCCCCTTTTCGATTATCACCAAAAACTCTACAGCTCTTCATCTCCATATACCAAAGGCACATAATGAATTTCATTTGAAATGTCAAACGGTGTGACCTGTAGAACGTTCACAAAAAAAGTGTCCTACACACACTAAATAGTAAATATAAATTTAAGAGGCCGACTATACTTTACCTATACTACGTATGGTAAAGTAAAAGTATTAATGGCGCATGTTTTCGGGTAAAATGTACAAAAACGCAATAATTTTGGAATTTTTAAATTGTAAATCCTCTAGTTTTGAACTGAAATTTGTTTACAGTATTTTAAGTTGTGCCTGCTAACTATGAGAAATTTGAATTTGAAAATTATACTCAATATTTTTAAAAGTTAAAAAATTTTAATTTTCAAAGGCGTATAACTCGTTAATTTTAAGACATAATTTACAGATAAAAGCTTTATTTTGTGGATCTAAACTAGAGATTGAACTTATATATGGTATATAAGATTTGAAAATCTAACAAGAATTGGAGAATTGCCAAGCTCTAAAAAATGTTAAGGTGCGAAGTTCCCAATTATGAGACCACATAGCGCAGCCCGCCCCTGGTAAGTTAATGGTGCCCAGCTCAAATAATCATTTGCTATGCCCCACTATGCAGTGTAGTTTAATTTTCTTACCTTATTACTATACTGCTTACTAAAGGCCAGGCTACACTATCCTACACAATCGTACGATTTAAACAACCAAAAATCTGACAGAATTCTGTCCTACTTTAAAAATCGTATAAAAATGGCGTTGTAGATGCCACACTATCATGCAAAACAAGTTTTTGCAACTCTGATCGCATGGAAAAACAATATTTTTTGATTTGTTTCAAAAGATTATCAAATCGTACGACTTGTCAAAAAGTGTGTCACACACATACATTTATAAGCCACACTATCATACTTTTTGAGCACACATGCATTTTTTGACAGATCATACGAATGAGTATGATAGTGAATCATGGCCTTATATATACTCAGTTTCAAAATCAACAACAACGCAGTATTTTCTTGTTTTCATAAGAAAACAAAAAAAAAATACAGTGAAGCTACCACGGGCACAAGCATATTTGTTGGAAATACTTTGTTTAATTTTACTTTAGCTTCAATGTAAATTTTTAATCTAGTTCACTTTGAAATATTTGGGTTATAACCATGGTATAATAATACAGGTATATGGAAGGCGAATTCAAAAAAACTAAGCAACCCGTTTTTGCCCGACTGTGTCAAAATATTTTATTAAAATATAAAGAAAAATGTAAATAACATGAGCTGTGTTTGCAAACACTTATAATAAAAATAATTAAACATTATAATAAAAAAAAACTAAATTACATAGAAATATAAAAAAAAAATTAAAAAGAAATTTGAAATTATAAAGATCAATCTCTAATAATTAATTTTGTGCAAGATTAAAATTGCGTAAGTTCAGTTTTCAAATTTATTCTGGTTGGTCACCTGGTAATAGCCATAATATAAAGATAACCAAGGCACTCTGTAATTATTCTAAAGACCCTTTACATTGTGGGGTTCAATATACGACTGCTGAGTTCGTTTCGCCTTTATTAAGGGACTCTGTAGGACCCTGCAGACATAGGAAAGACACCTAAATAAATGTGCAGTACTTGTGGACTAAATCTAACGACCCTTTAGCCGATATGGCTGCTTTAAGCGAGTCAGGAATTAATTGGGCTGCATATGGTCCTTGCGGCATCATAAAATCCAGCTGATTTTATTGTCATTTGGTTATGCCGCATACCAAATTTCCGCCTACGAGAACTAAACATTGCAAGTTAAATAAAGGTTTGAATAAAATACAGCAAAATAGTCCACAATGCAATGTGCAACATAAAAATGTGTATTTCTTAATTATTATTAATTTTTAAGTGCGCGAACAGAGTTGTATACAAAGTTTGACATTTTCAGATAAGCAAATTTAAACAGCTGTTCTAACAGTTTTACCTGTATTATTATGCCATGGTTATAACAAGGTATATTTATCTTACTAGGTAGTGTCGTCCACCCAGCTGATGTAGTAGTTCGACATGTCAAAAGTTTTATGTGTTCAGAAATTTTATAGTGTAGAAGTGAGAAAGCAATAAAACTCTTACACGCCTTCTCAATTTTCTTCTATGTTTTTTGACATTTCGAACTACAAAGCAACAACAAAATGCCATGTTGTTCTTGTATTGTTGTATTTGTTGTAGGGACGCCACTACCTAGTAAAATAAATAAACCTTGGGTTATAATTTGTATGTTGAAAAAAATATTTTGTTTAGTTTTTGCCATGTAACTTTCAACCATTAATATTGATATTGAATAAATATTGTTTTATAAAAATAAAGGGCAGAATAAATTTTTACATTACTTAATCCCAAAAATAATATTATTACTTAGGTTTAATTTAAAAAAATTTTGAGAATCAGGTTTGAAATAATTATAAATATTTAAATTTAAATTAAATTTTATAAATGCACAAAATATTTACACGAGAATATTCTAGTTAAATATATTTTTATACCTTTATCGTGTGTATGTTTAATTAGTATTGACTCTAGTTATAAACTATTTAATTATACTAATATTCATTATTTACGTTGTACCTATATAAATATGGAAATACAATAGATATATGTATGTGTAGTAAACGCGTAATCCAGCTATTGGACAACTATTGGACACAATAATATTTAATTGAAAATATGCCAAAGTATGGAAAAAACTAATCAAAAGTTGTATATTCATATACACACTACTATGGGAATTCTATACTGAAGTTTCTCATTCAATACTGCAGTTTAAAAAAGCATTCAACTAAAATTTTCAATTCTTCAACAAAAAAAAATAAATAAATTTAAATGTTATTGGCCTCCACTGTACGAGAAAATTTGTGGTGCTAAACAAATTTAAATATGTAAATTGTTATAACAATGAAAGCGCAAACCAAGCATTTATTACTATTCATCCCAATAAAAACTAGTGAGTTATTGTAAGCGACCAAATTCGACAGTATGATACCCTCTACCAGGTGCTAACAAAAATTAATATGATGTCTTATAAAACTTAACCAGAATCGCAAAAATTAGCGACTGACAGTATTGGCTCTAATGATTCGATAATTTAGAAAATATTAAAACATCTTGTTTGTAGGTTGTATGTTTAATATCCCATAAAAATCACGAACATGTCATCGAACAAATCATCAATATGGAACCCTAAAGAAAATGTATCAACGACGACTGCATTTTTAGCGACCACAAGCACTCGCGTAAATTGCAAAAAATATAGAAAATCGGCCCTATTCCCGTTGGCGTGTTAATTGTCGTTTCTATGTTGTTTTTAACGTCGTCGCGTTCCTAAATTCGTATTCTTAAAATATATTGAAACGAAGAATAAATGTTATCGAAAACAACAACAAAAATTAATAAAGTGTGGTAACACTTCAACTTTTTACGTTATTATTTATGACATTTTTGTAAATTTCTGAAAAGTTTGTTTTTTCTTTGTAAGTTTTAACAAAATATGGCGAGTTGTAAATTTTATCTTTCAAGTTCTGGGGATGATGATGAAATAACTACAGAACGTTAGCATTTTTTCCATCCCCAATTCTAAGTAAGAAACTCGATTAGTAGCGATCTTACTTCTTCATGGTCGGTCGGCGAATACCACTACGTTTCAGGTTTTTAAATTTTAATAGGTTTAACACCGCTTCCTCCAATGGTGACAATCGCACATGTTTATAAAAGCCTTCCCCTGTTGCTCTCGATTCGGAGCTTCCTTTTTATCTTGATTTAATTTAATAAAAAACATTTTAATGGATATTTTCTCCTAATTAAGTTTTACTTACTTTATGCCAACCTTCTCCATCAAAAACTGGAGGCCCAAACGGATTTAATTTCTCGGCAGTTTCGATTCAGAAATCACTAAATTTCCATTTAAGAAACTTAAATTTTGAACGCCTTAATGTAGTTTTTTTATTTAAAATTTGTTTCTTGTCGTTTGAATTTCGTTGTCTATAATGATGACGGCAGTGAACGAATTTTTCATTGTCGTTTCTATCTTCCTTTCAAAATAGAGAATACCGATATATTTACGACGAATATCGTTAACGCTAACGGTGATGCCAAATTGTCGTTTTTATTTCCCTTTCAAACTACAACGCCAACGGGAATAGGGCTGAATATCTCATTGTTACACCGTTAAGAACACCAAAGACTTAAAGCTGTGTCTTACTCATCTTAATATAAAAATAAAAAAATTAGAATTAGAAGAGAGTGACAATCTCCTTAATTTAGAAATAGATGAAAAGAAATCACGAAGTGGATAAGAGAGATACTGTGATCCAGAAGAATTGAATCCCTGGAAAAATACTTGAAAAGCCTTGAAGCTATTCTACGATCGGAATATTCATTATAGCGTGCAAAAAGAAACCTTAAGAGATCTATTATAAGCAACAGCTGTATCAACCGGAAGTTTTTTTTTTCAGGAAAGAACTTCCGACAGCAGCAGATAGTTGATTTGCCTTTCGTAGATGTTAAAGCAGCAATCCCCCTTAGATCTGACTTACGTAATGTTGAAAGGGCAATTTCTAGATTAAACCCTAAGAAGGCCCTAGTTAGTGGTTAAAGAGAACTAGTCGTTAACAGCTCCCCTAATCCACGGTGGAACAGCATACGCCAGGGATCCGTGGTCAAAAAGGTGATTGGCCTTTAGTATGCGAACTCTGGATAGCAGTCGACCTTCAGTTTCCATGTAGACTTACCCAAGCATAAGGAGCTCTGTGTGGTTGGACATGGTTTTCTCCAATAATGGCCTAGGGAAGAAGAAGGAACACCTCGCAAGGGGTGAACAGGTTAATCTCTAAAGGTTCTCCTATGGCGTTGAACCGGGATATTTCGATAGGTATGGACAAGGAAGCCTCCTTAGAGGTGGAGAGCTTACTTCGGTTGCCACTGGCCAAGGGAGGATATCAAAAGAGAATGACAAAGAAACCTCGCAAGAGGTGGACTGGTCAGTCTATGAAGATACTCCTGCGGCTATGGAGGTAAATGTGGATGAATTGGACGCACCTTGCCCTGTAGACTTAGGTAAATTCTTTTCGGAAGCAAGCACCTCAAAGCATTCCTTCAACGTCGAGTTAAAGTCTCTACAGCTCATGGCTAAAAGTGAGAGGCAAAGGCAGAAGAGGAGATGGGGAAAGGAAGAGGCTGAGACGACAGCGCACATTGTTTGTGAATGTCCAACACTGGCTAGCATAAGACTCAGGACCACTGGTAGAAGCCTGTTAAATGTGGATGCCATCGGGGACCTGAGCCTTAAACAAATGCTAGCAATTACTAGAGACTGCGTGATGAGAAAGAAGGCCGAAAGTTACCAGTCGACAGTCTGAAATCACTCAAGTCAAAATTAAAGGCTGGTTGTAGCACGTACCTCAATGAAAGTAGTTGCCGTAAATTACATTTCGGTTGCCAGCAATCATATAGGACGGAAGGGGGTCGAAAAGGGACCCATTATGGAAGTGGTCTGCTTCGATATTCCCTCTACATTAATAATAAAGAAGGCCCAACGGTTTTTACAAAACAATTATGTAGGTTATTGAAAAAAGAAAATATTGAAATACAGAGATGTCTTGTGTTTTCATGTTAAAGCAAAACTTGACCAGAAATTTGAAGAAATTAATTTGTTAAGTACCTACGCAGAAGAAGAAGTCATATAAAAGCAATGCTAATAAATTAGCTAATTGACAGAAACTCAACACTAAGCCTAGATTGCACTAAAACGCACCCAAATTAAATTATTGTGGTTATGCTCGAATTAGAATTTGGTACATTGCTTCTCTTGCCAGAACATCAGAGAGATGACCCACTTGACCCATTGATTTTGTATGTGGCCTTATTTTTAAACCGGTTAAGGAGGCTTTAGAAATTTTGACAGAAGGGGTATGCCATGGACTCTATAATAAAAATTACTAAAATTTAAAGGGTGTGTCGATAGTAAAGTGAGTTTTAAGTATATGGCCTTACTTTTTAAACCGTAATAGCTAGGCCCTTTATTTTTTTCTTAATTTTTACAGAATATATAAAATTATGTCTGCTATAACAACAAAAATAATAAAAATAAAAATGAAAGAGTGTTTCAATAGTAAATTAATTTTCGCATATTACCTCGGTGTTGAACCGCAAATTTTTAGTTGTTAAGACTGTCTAATTAAATATGTTAAATATGAAATGAAATTTATTTTGTAGTTGATCTCCAGATATCGCTTGGTGCAACAAAAAACATGAAATTTTGTTTGTCCCGTACTGGCAAAATGAGGTCCCTTTCGTCAGCTTGCGTCACATATGAGTGAGTCTGACTCTCATTTGATTGATTCTGATATGGTGTAGCCACAATTTAATATTATTTGTATATTTAATATTACAAGTGAAATGGAAATAAAAAATCTGACTTTATAGTCTAGTTACCTTTAAGCAGTTACCTTAAACTATTGCAGACTTTTTACGAGATTAATGGTCACTTATATATAAAAAGGATACTTTTAACAAGGCCTACAGAAATACTGGCGTTAACGTAACCAATTTCAATATGATTAAAAACTTATATAGGATTTTTATAGGTGTTACAAAAGTCAGCATGAACACGTATTAACCGATGCCACTACATTCTTATGTATATAGTATAGGTGTAGAGTACAAAAAGAGAGTCAATTGACATAAAAACAAATTAAAGTACATGGATATTTTACAATTAATGAACGATACATCATGAAAGAAAATAGTATGAATTATGAAGTTACTCTCCCAGAACAACAATTTATGATCTTCGTCATGTTGATCTGTGTTAGACCCTTTCAAATATTCTCCAAAAGATCAACGTGATTTTAGTAGAATATTGAACTTGATTTAGAACGGATTAAAATTTAACGGATGTAAAGTTTTATTAAATAACAACAACAATATTAATTAAATAAATTAAAAAAATATTTAAAACAAACCGGAAACGAATTTTATAACAAACAAAAGTTAAAGTACTTGAAAGCCACAAAACAATACATACATATATACAATTTGATATACATATATTTTAAAAACAAAACGATTTGAAACCAAAAACGATTGTGAAGTGCTTATTACTTCTATTTTAAATTTTTTCAAATTAGTTTTTGATACATTTTAAATATTTTCGGATTAAAAAATTAAAGGGTGTTCCGATAGTGACGTGATTTTCACTTTATGGCCTTACTTTTTTGAAACGTAAGAGCCAAACACTGGAAACTTACACTTAATATTTAAAACTGAGTTCTCTATATCAACAATTATAAAATATAAATCTAAATATTAAAGGGTGTACCAATAGTGACGATATTTTCACATATAAGGCATTATTTTTAAGCCGCAAGGTGTACTTTTATTACTTTGGCAGCTAAAGCAAAAATTACTAAAAATTAAAGGGTGTTCCTATGCTATTACAACAAGTATCAAATATAAAATTAGTAAAATTGAAAGGCTATTCCCTAGCAGTTGGAATATTAACAAATTTAGCCTTATTTTGTAAACTTTAAAAGCAGACACTTTAAACTTACACATAATATATGCTCGCCAACATAAAAAGTTTAAAACTTAAAACTGTAGATTGAATATAATGTGTAAAAATCGACTAGATTGGACAAGTAGGTATGGTACCTCCCATACGAGGTAAATAATTATTATGTAACTTGAACACTTTAATAGATAGAATTTTGCAGTTATATACAAGAAACCGACGTATTATTGTTTATTGTGGAGAAAAAAACTGGCTGGGTACCTCGCATAAAAAGAGTGAACCTAGGGAATGTTAAAATTTTGTACTCTGTACGTGTGTTTTAGAGTTAAAATGTGTTAGTTATTTCAGGAGGTCGGGTACCCAATACGATGTAATTATCCAATATCTAGAAAACTGCATTAGAAATACTCCTAAACATTCTTACATAGGCAAATCATTCACATTTTAACCGCATTCATTCAGACAAAAATAACGGGGCTTTCGATATCGATCGAAATTGCAATAGAAATTTAATGGAAATTTCGATTGATGTCAAATGCCGTAATATTTCAATATGCCATCTGAACAGCATTGAAAATTAGTAAAAAGAGCATCAAAAAACTTTATTTATTTTTATAAATCATTCGAAAAAGTATTTGTTTTTGGGTTTGCGTTGTTGTATCCATTGCATATACATAGATAAATTATACTTTCGGAAAACCAAACGGTTTGACCAATATCGCAAAAGGAAAAATAATTGCTTTTCAGCAAGAAGGTTTTCGTGACATTGCTCGAAGACTAAATCAATCCGACAATTTAATCCGCATAAAGAAAATCGAAAAATTCTGATCGTTATAAGCGCAAAGTTAGCTTAAGCGCAAGTAATTCTACGAAAACTTTACAGATATCGCCGCCAAAAATCAAAGAATACGTCCCGGTTACAGGTTATGTACAAAAAGACTTGAGTAGAGTTTGCAAGTAACAATAGGAGTACGAATTGGAATAAGATAATTATACCTTTTCAATATTTAAAAAGTTTTGTGGAAAGATAATTTTTCCCCCAAGAAAAACTTAAACTATACGACTCATATTACATATCTTTTGAACAGAAGGGAATTTGCTATATTTCCAAAATTGTACCTGTTGGCTTTCCCTAGTACCAAAATGAATTGGCCAGAATACACAACTCTTCTCCAGACAAGCCCAAAACTTTTTTTAATTGCGCCCACTGGCCGCAAAAAGCTTTCGATAATTTTAAAGCTCCGAAAATCGTTTCCGGATTTTCATCTTCATTGTCGAAGAAATATTGGCCGATGACTATATTGGACACGCGCCCTCAGTTGGACACGCTTGCACGCATCCAAATGGGTGCAACTGAGCCGTTCTGTTGCCTTTGGATTTTCAGAGCCTCAACAATTTAAAGGGAATGGAAGTTATTTCATAGACTAAAGCCTAGTACTCTGTTCGAATTTGTGAAAAATGTTGAGCAACATTTATTATTTCACAAGGAAAATTTGACATTTAAAATGTGGTGTCTATCTCGCGATTTTTACGAATTTTTCGATTTTATTGCTTTTAAGTATACCACATTGTTTTACAAATGTTAACAAAAGCCAGGATTAGCTGTTGTTTGAAAAATTCCGCATGAAATAATGCCGATTTGCTTTATTTCGCAGCTTTGGTAAAATGTTGCCAGAAACATTTCAATGTTTTTCCACAGCGAAAACAGAGTACTACTTCTGCAATATTTTTTCATGACTTTTTCATAGAAATTTTTTATGTATGTAGTTTGACAACATTCCGCATGAAAAACTGAACAGAGTACCAGGCTTAAAAAAAACTGCTGTTGATTATTGATAATTCATTTGTAGGTATGTGCAAGTACTTTTCCCCAAAAAGTAAAAGGTAAATAAAAATATTGCACATAAGTTTGCTAGCTATAAAGTATAGCAACGCAATGTATGTACATATTTTTTTGCCAGCAGTTGCTAAAAATTATAAGAAACTAAATGTTAAACCCTAAACAGTACAATATCTTTGACAATTTAGTTTACGGTTGCACAAAATAAGATGAGCAAATTAAATCAGCTGCTTGTTAACGCTCCCACTCAATTAAGTTAATTCGTCTTGTTTGTTTTGTAATTGAATTGCATGTTGCCGTTTGGAGATTTTTCTAATTAGTTTGATGGAATTATTTTGGTTTGGTATGATTGTAGGATAATATTTATCATTGCTAAATTTTCATATTTAAGAAGAAAATCGAACTTTTTACTAGTTTTTAGTGATAAATAATAAAGCACTGCATGAGCACAAAAAACGAAGCTCATAAGACGCTCATTATAATATTTCATTGAATGCATGTATGTAGCACACGAGTTACGATGAGTGTACAATAATAAAAAGCGAAGACCAGCGAGATAAATACGATTAGCTTGCAGAGCTTCCATAAGCAAGTTTATATGAACATAATAACAATGAACTTGGGCGAGTTCGAAGTTTTATGCATTGAGTAAAACAGGAATACAGTTCGAGTGTACAAACAAAAACACAGAATTTTCTAACATTACTTACGTTCATTTTAAGGTCTTCAATTCTTAAGATATACAAAAAATCACTAGTGCAAGCAAAACGCACTAAGACTTATCCAAAAGTTTTACAGAACTACTAAACAAAACACACTGAGTGTTTGGAACATGAGATGAGTAAATACGGCGCACGATAATAGAAAGTTAGTTTTACTCGCTCAGCTCATTGCGTTTATGATACGAACAGAGGTTTGCTCACTTATAGTATAGTATGAGTAGGCATGTGCTTAGTAAGCTAATTTGTGTTCGAGTATAACCTCTAGCTCATGAGCACACCCATTAGATGAACTTGCTCGTGCAACTGTTTAAGAAATAAAAAAACAATGATAAAGTAGAATTTTTCCATTGGACGAAATATTGCATGAAAAACAACTGAAAAAGAAGAAAACATATATCCATTTCATTATAATGAAACAACCCACACAGCATTTCCTGTTCCAACCAATCAACGCAGCATAAACATTAAACAGTAGTGCTGGCAAAGTATTGAGTAGTGGGTATCGAGTATTTGATATTTTTGTTGAATTCTCAAAACTCGAAAGAAGTTACTCGTTATTTTTACCGTTATATATTTATAAACAATAAATTATATATTTAGAAACAATAAATAGATAATAGATAAAGATAATAGATAAAGTATTGAGTACTATTCAGTACCCAATTGATAAGGATTGAGCAGTATTGAGTAATTAAAAGTAGTAGAAATTTCCAGCACTATTAAACAGACGAGGAAACATTAGCTGTATTCAGTGTTTGACGCAAATGGTCTTGCGAAAGTGCAAATGCGTTATATGATTCAAATTTAACAAAAAAATAGGTATTTTGTTGTTAGATTTCACAAAAATGCTATAATATTATGCACTTGCACTTTTGCAAGACCATTTGCATCGAATACTGAACTCCGCTATTGTGTTAAAGGGCATTTCACGCTATAAAACAAGTAATAATACTTTTAAATAAAATGCAACTCTGATCTAAAATTTTTCAAAAAACAATAACAACTCATCATGTCAGGGTTTCATTTTTCTCAGAAGTATTAATACTTGTATTATAGTGTGAAAAGCTTTTAAGAAACATGAAATCTTAAAAAAATTTGGATATTTCACGCAACCATTCAATTTCAACTAGAAACATTGCTACAAACGAGGAAACATTAAGTATAACATACTCATGTGTCCTTTGATGTTTTTTCGTGTGTATCAACGTACCCTAAGAGGTAGTCCGAATTTATACGATGCCATTTTTTAATGTCTCTTTTAAAGTTGCAGCGAATTTGATGGCACATTTTTACCATGAACTTTTTCATGCATGCTTGAATTTGTTTTTGACATTTTCTTTTGATTACATATTAGTAATTTTTATTGTTTGTGCGTTATTTAAAAAAATATATGCACTCGTACTAAAATACAAATTAAATAAAAAGGAATCAAGCAAAGAATGAAATTTTATAAGAACAAGCCATGCCATTTTGTTTACCCCGCTTGCTTTTCTACTCCTCTTGCCAAAAAACAAAAATTGCATGCAACCAGTTTCATATAAAATTTCGTAGTACCTTGTTAAATCAGTGCTTAAAAAGCCACAATTATTGAAGCAAGAGCAATAAAAGATTGGATTTTCAATGGCTTAAGCTACTTACATAAAAAGTTGTATGGAAAAGTCATAAAAAATGTTGCAATAGTATGTAGTATGTACTGTTATTATTTCATGTGGAATTTTTCAAACAGCTTTTGTAAACATTTGTAAAACAATGTTCCAAATCGCGAGATAGACACCTTTTTTTAAATGTCAAATTTTTCTTGTGAAATAATAAATGTTACTCAATATTTTTCACAAATTTTAACATATGTAGTACTAGCCTAAAGCCAGGACCAAGCAAGAAATATTTTTTGAAAACTTTGTTGCTGGTGCATATTTTAATAGAAATGGAATTTTTAGAATTTTTGTCTGTCTGCCTGGATGAATTTTAATAATATTTTGTGAGGATTCCTGTTCCAATAAAGGATACTTTTTTCTGTAAAAGTATCTTATTTTCAAGCCAAAAAGTAGTAAAAGTACGCAATTAATTTTACCGACTTAAATGTACTGCAAACTTGACAACATCTTTTATTTTTGAAAGAGAGATAATTTAAATTTTAAATACTATTTACAGAACTCTAGAAAAATATTAGAACTTTATAAAAATTTTAGAATTGTATCCAGGGCTAGGTACCTCTATATAAAGAAAATATATAAACCATAATTCAAGCTCTATAAAAGTAAGAGTCTTAAAACTTTTTGTGGATTACTTTGAAAGTGAAATCGAAAAAGTACTGTCAGGATGCCCACGATGTGGCGGACGCAGCTTTTTTAATAAAATTGTAAAGGCAAAAGCCGGAATAAAAAATGTGTACTATTGCTCTGTATGTAGCTGTTTATTTTCAGTTAATAGCTGTGAAAAAAAAAAAACAAAAGAAACCAAAAATACGCCATAGAAATAAATTGCTTTTTTTGCACAAATTTGAACTTGATATTTTCTATTGTTGTAAAATTTTAATTTTCTAGTAGTAATGGCAATAACCAAAACAAATCATTAAATCTGCTGAATACTGCTTTTCAACACTGTGTAAAAAAATTTTTGTCAGTGGCAACGCTGTTGCGCTGCTTTTGCTAAGGCAGCTGTAGTTTTATTTAACCATTTATTTATAATGCATAGTTAATTATACTTTACATTCCATCAACAAAACACTACAGATTTAATCCGTAATATTTGTTAAAAGATGAAAGGTTTATGCTGCACCAGGAGAATTTCAACTTCCAACGGTGAAGATAAGTATTTTTTTACTATTAAATTGCTTCTCAATCGGACATACTGATTGGTGTTAAATGCGTTTATGTTTAAATATTTTGAACCTAAAAAACTTTTGCATACAACTAAAACTAATATCATCTATTAATATTATAAAAATGGTTTAGTAAATTGTAGAATAATTGTTTGTTAATAGTGTTCTGACGTCATATCTGAGATTGCATTACTAATGTAGTGATGCCATAATATAGAATGTTTTCCAGACTTATTAGAATTTTGAATTTAAAAACAGTTAGAATTTTTTAAAAAACATTTAGACTTAAACTTAGTGGAAGTCAAACGTATCTTGAAGCCAAACCTAAATTAGCGCTTGTGTACATATGCATTTTGAAGTTCATATAAACATTATATGGTTACATCTCTTTATTACTTTAAAATTATGGGAGCGAAATACCATACTGGAGACAAATCTAGCGCACTGCCGAAAGCCGGCTATGATAAAAGTAGAGCTCTCTATTATAAATTTTGGTCACAATCTCTAACGAACCGTTAACAGACAACACAATATAGACGACATATCAGATAAAGAAAAATTATTATATATGTATGTGTTAAACGGGCATGAACAAAACGATTTAGAGAACTTGTACTAGTACATACCCTGTCGGAAATTAGTGACAAATTGTTCCAATCGTACTAGTCCTATGACATGTCAATTTAGAAGTGGTGCAAAAAGTTATAACTCGTGACTGGTGAAAAAGGACCTATTAAGTAAACGACTTACAGTACATGACATACATATGTACATACCCAGCAAAAGTTTTACTTACAACTTCAGTTGAAAGAACTTCTTACTCTTAACAGCTAACTACTCCATTATAATAAGTTATATAACTCATTATTTTCTTGTATAAAATAATACATTTAATTTAAAAATTATTTTTTTAATTATATTTAATTTAAAAATCATTTTTAATACATTTGAATGAAATATGTTTTGTCTCTCGTGAGCACTATACATACACTATGTTTTATTCATTTAGAGTAATATAATAAAAATTTTAACAATTTTTAATAAACAAAGCGTTAATCTATTTGAAGGGATGAATTCCACGTGTATTTTCCAAGCCTTTTATTGCATTTCATACACACTTACATAAATTAGCATATAGATATTATTATATCAAAGAGTGCCGTAGCCCAAGTGGGCACGTTCACTACTAAGCAATGGTGATGAGTTCAATACTCAGCAGTGGCAAAATTTATTTTTCTGATTGTATTAATAAAATATGCTATTTCTTAGCATTCTTTCAACAAATATACCATTGCCATAACTAAAGCTTTAACTATTCTCACCTCCAGTGGTAGGTAACCCACCACACCACATTGATGGGTTTATCACGAATAGTTTTTTAGTGTTCACTTTCAATTTAGTTCATGGACATGTCACAAGGCGAATGAAAAGAGACAATTGACCCTCTCCTAGGCCAACGCCATGTAAAAGTGACAGGTCCCTTTCATATAAAGTGTTAGAACTCGAACCGGTCCCTATCACTACAGAACTAGCGCGTGACAAATCATGGGTTAGTTCCATTTCCGACAGCTTAGTAAATATATAAACTACATAACTATATTTTTAGCAGCATGAGAACTATCGATAACTATGGTTTGACAGCTGAGAATGTGTTGAATGTGTTAACTCTTCCGTTTTGTAAGGTTTTGCTTCCAAATAAACCTTAATCAGTACACGAAAATCGTAGAACACTTTGTCAATTTTAGGTCAACATAATCGGCCTAGTGAGCAAGCAATTCATGCAGTTGTTGATAGTTTTCGCACTTATTTTACTCTTTCGATTCAAAGCCATCAACAAGCTAAAGAAATGTGCGTAGCGAAGAGAATATGGTTGCTGTAGCGCGAAGTATTGAAGAATGCGCCGAAATGTCGATTCCTCGTCGTTCTCAACTTGTTGGCCTTTGTCCTTCCTGTGGTGAAAAAGTTTACAGCATAATCTTGGCTTACCGCAAGATCCTTCTTGCAGCTCATACCAGAATTGAAGCCAAATGACCATCGTTTGCGTTGCTTTTTTTGCTGATTGGGCTCATTTGAAACTGGCCGAAAATGAGCATTTTTATCACAGAATTGGTTTTAAGTGATGAAGCTCATTTCTGATTAGATGGTTAGGACAATAAGCAAAATTGCCGTTTTTGGAGCAAAGACAAAAAAACACCCGATATATAGGCAGCATTATAAAAGTAAGAGTATTAATATTTGGCGTGAATTACTTGCAAAACAAAAGACAAATCCGAAAGAAACTACTTCGCGCACAATGTAAATGAATCTCACAAACAAAAAATTTTTCTCTCCCTTAAAACAACGCCACTGGATTTTAAACTTGAGAAATTTTTATACAAAATTTGACTTTTCTACTTCCTAACACTTCGAGCATTAACAGGAAATTGAACAGTAATTTTACTTGATTAACAAAGATTGTGTTCGGTTTAGTTTTTGATTTTTTTTTTTCTAGTAAAGGTGTGATTCGTTGACAAAAGTAAAACAATGAAACTGAAACAGCAGTTTCCCAAAGCATAAAGCAACAATTTTGGTCATACTTAAACGCCATTTGTAGAGAGCGAGAGATGCTTTTAGTTATTGAATTTATTCTGTTTGATTTTATTTATTTGTCAATTACTTGAAAAGTGTTTTTTAAGTAATATTTTGCGTAACATATGTACATATAAATAGAGGCTGGCCTAGATAGAACTCTTTTAGTCGGATGTGTTGACTTAAATTAGTATCAATTAAAAGATTTCCCCAGTTAAACTCAATTAAGTCATATCTGGAGTGAACATGAACAGCAAATTTTAAGTTCGAAAAAGAAAAAAAAAACGGTGTCACCAAATGATTTGACTTCTGGCCCATTAAGGCAAACAACTTTTCGAATCGCAAAATTAAATTTAAACACACAAGACAAAAAGATTAAAATTAAAAAAAGTGCAATAAATAAAATTATTTGGTTAAAAAAAAATTTAACAATAAACGTACAAAAAGAAAACCAAAACAATAAAAAAAAAACAAAAAATTTGAAATGTTTCAAAATTTTATTATGATCATAAATGTAATAATCATTTTGATTTCCTTTACAATCATACAAATGGGCGAATGTTCGAGCGATAAACAAGATGACGATTTTACATATTGGAAGTTGAGTGGTGATGCGCAATTAAGTGAACAAGATTCTACAACATTAAAAATGTGGCTAACGATTAGTGCCAAGAAACGTTTTTTAGAAATATCATGGAAAAATGCACCAGCCCATGAAGATGATCGCATTATGTTGACAACTGAGGAACCTCTTTCATTTACAAAATTAAAATGGATACCCACAAGGCAACCGCCTCTCGCAGAATTCGAAACACAAGAGCCCGAAACACCTGAGACCGATTTACAAGAGGGTAGTGGTGAGGATTATAATGAAATTCCTATCAAAACAACTACTACTGAGTCACCTTATAGAGCTAAAGATATTCATTATTGGATATCGAATAACGGTTCAAATCACATAGTGGCCGCATTAGTACCTTCGGCTTCCGCAATGTGGTTTACAACGGGTGTTCCTTTCGACTATGCCCTTTCAAGAAAAGTTACTTATGAGACTTCATCGTATGGCTATTGGGCCTCTTATGTACGCGGTAGCGATGGTGTAATATTAGCTACTACCAGTTTATGCGCCTATCCCAAATGGATGAATGCAATGCGTAATGAAGTGGGCAACTTACGTTTCCGTGATCTTTTTCTACCCGGCAGTCATGATTCCGGTTCATATCGGGTCAATTTCGACCCATTAGCCAAAGAAACTTTAATAACAAAATACTCGCTGACACAAGATGATGATATATTTGGTCAACTGATGCATGGCATACGATATTTGGACATACGTGTTGGTTACTATCGTAATAAAGCGGAAATGTTTTTTGTAAATCATGGCATAACCAGACAAAGACCTTTGATCGATGTCATAGACCAGGTTAAGGAGTTTGTAAAGAATACGAATGAAATTGTGATATTTGGTTTAAAAGAATTTCCTGTTGGTAAGTAATTTTACATTTTAATTTTTTCTTCTATTTATAACATCTAGTCTTTTATAATATCGAAAATTTCGGTGAAAAAAATTAAATATTAAGCTGAATCAAAAACTGTGCTATATTCGGCCGTGCCGAATCTTCAATAGCCTTCACCAAGGTGGTTTTATTTTTACAGACGTAGGTACAAAATTTAATGTAAGAGAAAAACGCATTAAAAAGAACTGCGCTTTTTTCCACTAATCAGCAATATTTCATATACGGTAATATCGTCACCTGAAATGCCTATGTAAAAATTTTATAGAAAATTGTTTGTAAAAATTTTATATTTTTTTCTAATTTTATAGAAATTTTTTTTTTGTAAAAATTTTATAGAAATTTTTTGGAAATCTTGTTTTTTAATATTTGTTTTAAAATATTTTTTGTAAAATTCGTTTGAACTTTTTTTTTAAATTTTATAGATTTTTTTTTTAATTTATAGAAATTTTTTTTTTATAAAAATTTTATAGAATATTTTTTTATAAAAATTTTATAGAAAATATTTTGGTAAAAGTTTTATTCAAAATTGTGTGTAAAAATTTTATTGAAAATATTTTGGTAAAAGTTTTATTCAAAATTGTGTGTAAAAATTTTATTGAAAATTTTTTGTAAAGATTTTATCGAAATTGTTTTGGAAACATTTTATTGAAAATCTTTTGAAAAATTTTATAGAAAATCTTTGTAAAAATGTTATTGAAAATTTTTTGTAAAGATTTTATTGAAATTGTTTTGGAAACATTTTATTGAAATATTTTATAGAAAATCTTTGTAAAAATTTTATTGAAAATTTTTTGTAAAAATTTTATAGGAAATATTTTGGAATTTTGTTTTTGAATATTTTTTATTAAATTATTTCTGGAAGTTATTTAAAAATTTTTTTAAAAATTTTTAGTACAAATGTTTTTGAGTTTATTTTTTGAAAATTTTTGTAAAATTTTTTTGGAAATTTTTTGAAAAAAAATTTTTTGTAAAATTTGCTTTTCATAATTTTTTTAAAGATTTTTGGTGAAAGTTTTTGTTCAAATTTTTTTGGAAATTTTTTTTTTAATATTTTTATTAATTTTTTGCATTTTATTTTAGTTTAAAAAAAATAATTTTTTGTAATTTTTTTTTTTTTAATTAGCATTTTCCTGCAATCTAAATTGCGTTAGAATATTCAGGCAAAAGCAAATAAATCCTTTAAAAAATTAAATGTCATCATCAATTTCATCGTAATTGCGAGGACTACCTTTGACTGCATTTATTTTTATTTGTTTGAGTTTTATTATAAAAATTGAATTTAAAAATTATTTGTTAAGTTTTATTTTTTGCTTCCAAAATAAAAGTTATTTTGGAGTTTTTTTTTTACTTGTAAAATAACAGTTATTTTTTGAGTTTTTTTGTTTAAAAATAAAATTTATTTGTTTATTTTTTGGCCAGTTTGATCAGCAACAGGTTCAAATTTATTTATCCAAATACATACATACTTAGAGTTTTTTCATTGGCATTGAATTTTCATTGGCATTATATCAAATAGTTACAATGAAAAAAGTTTTAACTACCATTTAATGCTACTGATTTATTTTTAATTACAATTGTTTTTACTAATTGTAATGGAAATGTAATGAAATTGCATAATTACTAATTATATTTGATAAAAAAAATCATTGTTTTAATAAATATGAATAAAGTATCAATTTCATTCCAGATTATGCTTTTTCTAAATCTGCAACTTTTTATTCTATCTAGTGAGGCACTACTATTGCATTATCTCTAGTTTAGAAAATCTGTACTACGCAATTTCCAACGAGTTGAAAATTAGTAATAAAAATTTAATTTATAGAATTTTTTCCGATTTTGTTGATTTATATATGTATATAAAAAAATACAGATAATAGGAGAGCAGAGAATGGAGGTGGGACTTCTTTAAAAATATCACTACAAAAAGTTTGATTGCAAATGTGGCCAATAAGGATAATGCTTTTTATAATTTAATTATTGATTAATGGTAATGATTTTGTTTTTTTTTTTTAATAACTACTAATGAAAATTTTTCATTAAAATTAGTATTCTTTCAACTTAGAGAGAATATACGGAATTTAAGCCTGATTTCAAAAATTCATTTTTAGGCAGATTTATCTCACTAGGTAGTGGCGTCTCTACAACAAATAAAATACAAGAACTATAAAATTTCTAAACACATAGAATCAGCTGGGCGGACGACACTACCTAGTAAGATAAGTATGTATACCTTGATACATACTATGATAATAAATGGTAACTAATTTTGTGCAGATACCTTTCATTTTATTAAGTAAGTTTAATTTTATTAGTGTTGCATACATGTCGGGTAGGGGCCTGAAGCTTTATACATGCCTCTTATAGGGATGCATAGTTTTATGTACAGAAAATATCCGCACTGTTGTATGAAAACTAAATCAACTCTAAGATAAATTACAAAAGTTATTCGAATTAATAATCCAACGTAAATTTCTGTTTTAGGTTTTGGTAAAAATTTAACAGTACATCATAAACTGGTTAGTTATTTAAATAATAATTTTGAAGACTTAATCGTTCATCCATCACTTACTTGGCGGGCGTCATTGAATGACATTTGGCTGCGCAAACAAAATGTGATACTAGCTTATGATTTGCATTCCGTTGTTAATCTCTATCCACATTTACTATTTGGCTCAGTAAAGCAGAGATGGGGTAATGTACAGACGTGGCCGAATTTGGAGCGTTACCTAAGAAGTATTAGCGATCAAGACATATCGTAAGTTTACAAAATTAAACTTTAGTAAAACAAAAATAAAAATATTTCTTGTAATTTTTTGTCTTTACAGTCGTTTTTCTAGCCGTCCTTTGGCCGATATGGCTGAACTGACTCCCAAAACTTGGGATATTATAGTTGATAAATATGGCGGCTTGCGTAAAATGGCTGATCGGACAAATTGGCGTATTTCAGAATTGTACATGAATGAACTGGGTGATAATGCAAATATTGTAGCGGTTGACTTTTACCGCGGTACCACGCTAGTGGCGACAGCGTTAGATTATAATAGAAGAAAAGTTATTTCTAGTTAGTCAAAATATTTAATGCATTTAAGTGTTTTCCTTTTCGTTAGGTAAGACTACAAAAGGGATAAATTCACTTTTTAATAAGAAAATGAGTTTAGTATTTTTTTATACAAAAATTATTTTCAATTATAAAGTTTTTAATTTTTTTTTTCTGATAAATTTTTAATTTACTCAAGAAGGCACATTATTTTACCGGTAAACCAGCGCAGATGATTATTTTTCGTTGCTAATTTAATAATTCTACATGTCATAAGTTCTGTTTGTTTTACATATGCACTAGTATTTATTTACAAACTTTATAGCAAGGATGTAAGACAGCAATATTACAAGTGACAAATATACTTCTAAATTCTCTTCTAGTTATTACAGAATATTGTTTTTGTATTGTTCTAAAGTCGCTGTTACCCTGTTACTTAGTAAAATAAATCCATATTGGATTCGCCTGGTATGATCTTTTCGATTACAAATGTCAAACTCGGTACATATAAAAAATTTGTTCTAAATTTGACAATAACTATTGATTTACCTAATAAAAATGTGCCCATTACTCTTTTTATTTTAGACAAAACAACAAATTCTCCATTTTTTTAATAAGATTTTTGTGATATTTGACGTTTTTCTAACAAACAAAAAAAAAACTAAAAATGAAAATATATACCGGTTAGCTCACAGCAAGTTTACTTCCTCAAATCTGAGCTTATATGAAATTGAGAAAACTTTTTGCATGACAACCGGCAAAAAGCGAAGAATAAAGAATAGAAAGGGTCTGCAAACTTGCTTATACTGGAAACTCGTTTAACTTTGTCACAGAGAACCAGAAAAAAAATGCTAACTCTAAAACTATTTTGTAGTACAATTATTTACCCCTTTTCATTCCTTTCTTTTCAATCTTGTCTATAAAATTAAATATGTAAGTGGAAAGAAAAGTTGCTGTGAATTAACCGACAACAAAAAAATTATTTTGTAGCAAACTTTGTATTTTTATTTCTTGTTTTATTGTTGTAAATATGAACGAATGTATATACATACATATATGTATGTAATTTAAGTGCACAAATAAAACATACCAAATGATCAAAAAAATAATTCTTGCAAAAAAAATCGACTTCAACACAGACAAACTTAAAATCATGTTACTTTAAGACGGTAACTATTGGGACACCCTGTAATTTCCGAATTCAAATTGTATATTAGTTATAGCGGTCGTAGCAATACAGGTTCATTGTAAATTTCAACCGTCTGTCTGTAACGGTTTAACAGTTTGGTCATATACATCAAATTACATAAACTATTGCGACACCCTGTAATTTATAATTTTAAATATTTATACTTATTATAACAGGTATGGTAATGGACATTCTGTCTAATTGTTAAGTGTTTATCAATAACTGTTTAAAAGATAGGGTCATATATATCAAATGACGTCACCTAATGGGACACCCTTTAAATTCAAACTTTAATATACATACTTTTTAAAGAGGACTTTGTCATACAGATTCCTTTTAAATTTTAACTTTGTGTCCATATACATCAAATTACATCAACTCTTGGGACACAATTTAATTTCCAATTTTAAATATTTATACTTATTGTTATATATAGTAGTGAACATTCTGTCTATTTTTCAAGTGTTTGTCTATAACAGTTCCAAGGATGAGGACATAAGGATCAAATTACATCAATAATGGGGACACCCTTTAATATATAGATCCAAATTTTATACTTGTTGTAATAGCGGACTAAGCAATATAGGTTCTTTGTAAATTTCAACTGTCTATCTATAACAGTTGAAAAGTTTGGCCACATATATTACTTTTACATTAACTATTGGGACACCCTTTAATTTCCAAATTCATATTTTACACTTGTTATTTTAACGGACTTAGCAATACAAGTTCTTTGTAAATTTCAACTGTCTGTCTATAACGGTTCAAAAGTTTGGCCATATATACATATATAAAAAACCAACTAATGGGACACCCTTTAATTTCTAATTTTAAATATTTATACTTATTATAACAGACATAGTAACGAATATTCTGTGCAACTTTCAAGTGTTTGTCTATAACGGTTCAAAATATTGGTGAATAAAGGTGAAATTAAGTCACCTATGGGGTCACCCTTTAATTTTTAATTTTATTTTTTAATTACTTTTTGTTATTGGGAGCTACAGTGATACGCACTTTTTTTTAATTTTAAATTGGTGAACTATAAAGTTCATAATACACGTAAAAAACATGTATGTTGTATGGGGACATCCTTTAATTTTTAAAATTTTGAACTTCTTTTAAAATGGGACCAATCTGTAGCCATAACCTTTCTAATAGTGCAAAAATTTTTAAAATCGGTTCAGAAATGACCGAGTTCTGAAGGCACAAACATACAAAAAAAAAAGCAACACAGACGAATTGATAACCTCCTTCTTTTTTGAAGTCGGTTAAAAAGAAACTAAATTAACATAAAATTTAAAATTAATTCTGAAAATTTGTTGTACATCGCATTGTAATATGTTTCCACTGAACTACAAACAAGTATGTATGTACATAGTTGTACGCGATATATCGTTGCACTTTCTAAATATGTAAATAATTTAAATTTTTTTCACTCGAAATTCATTCAAAATTTTTTTGTCGTTTTGGAGTTACTCCGTGCCTCTCTGAAAGCCAGAGAATGGGAGGATTATTTGGCCGAACCAAAAGGTTTGACCATCAGGAACTTGAACTGAATTTAGTGCTTTAAAGTTTGATTCTTGCTTCGTTAAGGAATTGATTTATCAAATGAAAACTATCAATTCTTTCACTCGTGAAGAAGGTTGTAGTGTTATTATATTTTTGGATATTTTAAACGTATATTATTGTATCTAGTGCAATTGAAAATGATGTGGGAATCATCCTCCCTTTCCATGCAAAGGTTACATTGATCATTATCTATCACAAGCTTGGCAAGTGAATAAGGGCTGAAGGAGTGACCCGTCAGGATTCTGTTAATTTCTTTTATCTCTACTGCATTCAGATTATGGGACGTACTCATGAACCAAGGTATTCTCTTTGTATTTGGAAAAATTTTACCATATTCGGTTCCTTTGGTGCGACTGATGACGGAATACTCCCTCTCTCATTCGTTCCATAGCTTCCACTTTTGTCCACTTTACTTGTATAAGAGTACCATTGACCATCGCCTCAGCAGCCTCATCCATCAGTTCGTTCTCATGAATGCCCTTATGTATGTATGTAATGTATGTAATGTATTTCGACACAATCAAGGATTGGCGCTATATCCACCATCAACAGAGTGGTAATCGATATGACTTCTTCGTTCATGTCTATATTGTCAATTGTGTATTTTATATATTTTTTGATGTACAAACCTACACCTCCATATCCATCCTCTCTATATTTACCCACAAAATTATAATTAAGTAAATTGGAATTTCTGTTGTCTGTCAGCGAAATTTCGTATTACAATGCTATGTCGATATTGTTTTTTTTTTTTTTTTTTTGTTGAGTATATTTCAATTATTTCTTTGTTTCCTTTTTTCCCCAAACTCTGTATATTACATTGTAAGAATTTCATAATTATTACTTTTCTTCTACCCGCACCACTGGTTGATGCGGTAATTTTATTTCTGTCTTTAGCAATAAGTGCTCTGTCTAGTGCCTTAGCTATTTCACTCAAGAATTGCCTGTCAATGTCAAAAAGAGACTTATCTCCCCATCTGCTGAAAAAGGAGTTAGCTAAAGACTTCAGTTGGGTGGCCATTTTCTCTACGTCAGAGACTGAATGAGGGTTGTTGAGGTTGCTCCTTTCCTGTAAAATTATTTCATTACTTGCTGTAATTTCTTTCCATTTGGCAAAGGATTGGGTCTTGTGCACGTATCTGGCGGCTTCTCTTACGTTGTCTAACATCTTGTCTGGTTTCGTTTTCAATTGAGGGAAAGATTCATCTATTCCATTTTCACCCAAGATTTCAAATCTGTTTGCCCCAATAATGCCCGAATACTTAGCCCTAGCCTCCCTGATGCTTATATTCTCCAAAACCATGATTTTTTCAAACATAGAGCTTTTTCCCTAGCCGGGCAGTTGCGATCCGTTGGTGTATGTAAGTTTTTGAAGTTTGTACAGAATAATTACTGATATATCGCACACTGTTTCCGACGTATGTTTTCTGAAACAGTTTTTACATGTTTTTTCCTTTTGTTTGCAGTAATCAGCCATATGGTTAAATTTGTAGGAATTGTACCACTGACCGAACGGAATAAATGGTTTGGTTGGGAGTTTGGTGCAAGCGAAATCCATTTCTTTGGGTATCTGTAAACCTTTAAAAACTACCTTGACTTTTGTGGTGGGCTTGCGTTCATTGTCGATTCTTTTTGTCATTCTAAGGAGTTTACTCATTGCCATTTCTTCTGGTATGTTAAAAATAATTCCAGTCTTTGTTAGTAAGTAAATAAAAATGTTGGTTTATGGGAGTTCTTGGCTTTGTCTTGATGGTATCCACATATACGATGTATGGTCGTCCCTTATGATCATCGTCATATAGCAAGGGCAGATCATGAGAAACGAATAGGTGAAGTTCAACATTTTCGTTTGTTCCATTAGCTGTTAGCTTCATTCTTTTATTTTGGTGTAAATGTTTCTCAGAAAATTTTTCAAAATCCGTATTCTAGGCTTTTAATTAAAAATATCGTTAATCTCTTTTGGACTTCTGTCTTTACTTCCTAAAATCGGTGGAGGCCAGCCTCGACTTTGCTCCTGACACAAAGCACAGGCACAACTCTTAAGACACTACAATAACACTCACGATGAAAAGGAATTAAGTAAAATTAAATCCGAAGCAAGGTTATTCAAAAATTAAAGACACGGAAAAGAAATTTCTCTGTAATAAAAAAGACGTAACCGATGCTTAGCGCACTAGATTACAATTTAAAGTATTTTCAAGTTATTATCAAAAAATAAATTTAATTTTGTTGACATTTGTTAGGTGAAATTCCTTTCTTCACAGTATTGCATATTTTTGATTTTTAGGGGATCAAAATTTTCAATACAGAATAAAAATAATTAAAATTAGTATTCAATCCAACGTTTTTTATATCAGCAAAAATACAAAATTCATATTCTTATTTAAAAACAATAGAAATATTTAATTTTATTATATTCAATTTGTTGTATTTGCGGTTTATGTAAATTAAAACACTTTACTTTTTAACATATGAAAAATGAGTTTTATTTGCGTAGGTCTTATTTGTGTAAATCTCAAGCTTAGAATAACAGACATAACCTTTTATAATTTTGACAACTGTTTAGACTTCGAAGCAAGATATAAAAAGTAACGACGTTGTTTAATCTTTGGTATTGCCAACATCTCCCCTTGTTTTAGTAATATAATATGGGGCCCAAAATGGAGGTTTTCTACTTCTACTAGATCTGCGTAATTCCACATTGGAGCTGGTGTCAGTATTTGGTTCTTCAGGAATACTAGAATTTATCATGTGTTGATTCGGCTGGGGATTTTGAGTAGTCTGCTCATTTGATGGATTTACTGCAGAACAAGATGAAGACTGATTGGATGGATGGTGTTTATTGGATTGGTTCATTTGTATAATTTGATCTTGTGGCGCTGACTGTTGAATAGGTTGATGGAATGCTGAATGCTCAATTTGAGTATACTGGAACTGCTGGTCTGTTGTATTAATATCTGGATTATGATGATCTGTTGATATATTCTCAAAATTATATTGTTCTGATTCTTTCTGACTAGTTTCCATTCTTTCAGGTTGATTTGTGGTTTCTATAGAATTAGAAGATATTGGCTGTAAGTGAAAATAATTTAATAATTCGTTTGATGGTAATAAATTTGTTTCAAGACAGTTAGAAAAATCTGGTCTGAGTTGATTAGCATGGCTTCTGATAGTTGATCGTAAATTTAATGGATTTTTGAGTTTGACTTCGTACATGACTCCACCAAGCTTTTTAACTATTGTACCTGGAGTCCAAATTTCTTCATTTCGTTTATATATTTTTGCAAAAACTTTCTGGCCGACATCATAAACTCTTGGCTTAGCACCATGTTGATTATTAAATTGAGATTCCATTTGCTGGTTTCGAATTAGTAAGTCTGTGTTTGGCTTTTTCAGTAGGTCAAGGTTATTCTTATTTTCCTTCCCACGAACAATTCAGACGGAGTCTTTCCCGTTGCTTTGTTTGGGGTAGAGCGATAACACTGCAGGAACGTATTTAATTTTTCTTTTGAAGTCCCGGATTCTTCTAGTTTTTTTAATGCTCGCTTCATGGTATCCACAAACCTTTCCGCTTGCCCATTTGATTGCGGATGGTATGGAGGCGTAAATATGTGTTTAATTCCGTTTTCTAAACAAAATGTGGCAAACTTGTGGTTAGAAAATTGAGTGCCGTTGTCACTCACAATCAGTTCTGGATTACCAAATGCAGATGTAAACTCCTTAAGGCACTCAAGTATAACAGATGACGAAATTGATTTTATCTGGTATATTTGGGGCCATTTTGAGTATGCGTCCACCATTATAAAATAATAAAAATTGTCCACAGGACCGGCTATGTCAATATGGATTCTTTGCATTGGTCGATTAACAATTAGCCAGGAGTGCAATGTGGTTTTAGGTAGTGTTCTTGCAGCTAATGAACAATTCGAACACTCCTGAACATATTTCTTAATGTCCTCATCTATATATGGCCAGTATACATAGCTGCGTGCTAGCATTTTGGTGCGCTCAATGCCTTCATGACCCTTGTGTAATTCTTTTAAAATTTTTCTTCTGAAGCATTTGGGTATAATGATTCTTTCTCCGTACATCAAACAATCACTAGATATACTCAAATTTTCTTTTCGAGAAAAATAACACTTTAAATTTTCATCAATAGTTTTAGGCCACTTACCAGATTTTAAATATTTTATAAGGTTTTGAAGGTCATCGTCTTTTGCCGTTGCATCTCGTATCATGTTAAACGTTATGGGTAATGCTTTAGTAGCATCCTCAATGACAAGTTTGATGGCTTTCTCCAGTTTAACACACGCTATTACTGTGTCTTCATTTGATTTAGGAACGCTGTTAATTAACCTCGATAAAATATCTGCAGCACCAAAATTATCTGTTGAAACATATTGTAGTTCAAAGTCATACGACATTAATGTTAATGCCCAACGTTGAAGACGATTTGCTGAATGTGCAGGTATTCCTTTCTTATTCGAAAATATGGCCAGCAAGGGCTTATGGTCTGTTTGGAGAATAAATTTTCTACCGTAAATGTACTTGTGGAATTTTACAATAGCAAATACCAATGCCAGAGCTTCCTTCTCTATTTGAGAATAATTTTTTGCCGCCGCTGTAAGCGCTCTTGAGCAATGGTATATAGCTTTTTCTCTTCCATCTGGAAACACGTGACATATATATGCTCCTAATCCTTCATTAGAAGCATCTGCAGCCACTTTTATTTGTAATCGCGGGTCATAATAGGTTAATAACAACTCTGAACTCAATAGTTGTTTAAAACGCAGAAAACTTTGTTGGCATTGCTTTGACCAATTCCATTTGGCGTTTTTCTTTAAAGGATCTCTAAGTTTACGCATATCAGGAAGAAGTTTGCTGTAATAATTAACAGCTCCCAAGTATGACCGCAATTGAGCAACGTTTTCTGGAGGTGGTAGTTCACGAATTTGTTTGATTTTGTTTTTGTCTGGAGATATACCATTGCTATCGATGTAATATCTCAGATATATACAGGAAGCTTTGAAAAATTGGCATTTCTCAAAATTTACTGTCATGTTATAAAATTTTAATCGCTCTAAAACTTTTTTCACAACTTTTTCATTTTGCTCACGTGTTTTTGTTGCTATAACCACATCATCCAAATATGGGTAAGCGCCTTCAACCCCTGCGAGTATGGTTTGTATAGCCTGCTGAAAAGCGCCTGGTGCTGATTTCACACCTTGAGCAAGACGATTAAAAGTGTAGAGACCACGGTGGGTATTAACAACCAACAGCTTCTTAGTTTCGTCATCTACTTCAAGTTGCATGTAGGCGTTGTTTAAATCTATGATTTAAAATGATGAGCAATTATTGAAATTTACAAATATATCATCTGGCAGTGGTAACGGAAAATTGTGTGGCTCAAGTTGGTCGTTGAGTCCTGTAGAATAGTCACCACAGATTCTAAGCATACCAGATGCTTTCTTTACCACGACAATAGGAGCGGCCCAGTCTGAATAATTTATTGGGGTGATAATGCCTTCTCGCTCTAATGTGTCGAGGGTTTCATCCAGAGCTTGCTTTACAGCGTATGCGACTTGTCGTTTAGGTCGGAAAATTGGACTTGCATTTTGTTTTAATGGCAAGTGTATTTTAAAATTTTTCACTTTTCCGATTTCTTCCCTAAAGACTTCTGGAAACTGTTTACGTAAGTCTGCAGGTGTTAGTGAACCTTTGAGATTTATATTGTTACACGATGTATATGTATCGATTGGTTTATTCCACAGTTCAAACTTGTCGATAAGATCAGACCCAAAAAGATTTAAATCTGGAATTGAGGAAACCAAAATGTTACAAATAATATTGGTGTTGTTAAAAGATGCCGTTGCTTCAAACTCCCCCAAAAGGTGTATGCCGTTTGCTGAAGCATCATGTGGCATTAAATTTGATGTGTGTAATGAAGGCTTTCCAATTTTAATCCACGTTTGCTTGGAAATTATTGTAACATCTGACCCTGTGTCGTGTTGCAATTTAACACTCACATTGTTTATAAGTAAAGTTACATATTTTCTGCTTTTGATTAAAGCTTTACTTGTGTGCACGCTTTTAATAAAATTCTTTTTGTTGTTAAATTTGTTTTTACCATTAAAATTTTTAATTTTGTTTGGACGATTGTTTTCAGGGAAACATGAGCAAAACCCTTCTTTATGGCCTATTCTATTACATTGACTGCATTTGTGGTTTGTGTATTTGCAGTCCCGAACGAAATGCATTAGGCCACATTGCCAACAAGGGCGCCTTGGAACTTGTGTTGTTGTGTTTTCTAACATTTTTGAAGATTTTACAGCCTTAATATTCGTAGAATTATCTTTAACTATGACGTCACGTTTTAAACTTTCCATACGTTGAATTTCGGCTACCAGCTTGTCTATTGTTATTGACGCTGTTTCAGTTTCAGCTTCAAGTAAAGTCAAAAGTCGCGCCTTTATTTCTCTGTCCTTTTCACTCTTTAATCCATTTACGAAAATCAAACATTTTAAGTTGTCAGCAGTGCATTTGTTTAACAAAAAATTTTCGTAATGGCGGTTAACAGTAGCGGCATAACTTACAAAGTCCATTTCACCTCTAACGTTTTGCATGCACTTTACCCGTAGGCTGAATAAACCTTCTTTTCTACCGAATAATTTTTTTAGAATTTCTAATGTGTCTGCAAAATTAACATCTCGAGGCTTTCTGGGAAGAAGATAATCCTTGTATTTATTAAACACTACCGTACTTACTTTTCTCAACAATAACCTAACTTTTGATGCGTCGTCAAGTTCTCGGGCTTCGGTTTCAAAAATGTCCTCATACCTGTCGTACCACGTTGAAAATATTTGGCTATCCTCTGGTTCATATGTGAACTCACGAATGTTTTTGGAAATTATGTCCATTTGTGCCTCTGGTGCTGTGGATGAATTAGTTGCAGGTGTTGATGAATTTGATGCAGCTGTGGAAGTACTCTGTGACATGTTGATAAGCATTTCCATCAACCTTTGCTGTTTATCCATCGACTCCTGTTGACGAACCAAAATTTCGGCCACAACGTTGTCCAAGGATCTTGTTGCCATGTTTATGGATATAAATCCTTTTTACCTCGTCGCCAGTTGTTGTATTTGCGGTTTATGTAAATTAAAACACTTTACTTTTTAACATATGAAAAATGAGTTTTATTTGCGTAGGTCTTATTTGTGTAAATCTCAAGCTTAGAATAACAGACATAACTTTTTATAATTTTGACAACTGTTTAGACTTCGAAGCAAGATATAAAAAGTAACGACGTTGTTTAATCTTTGGTATTGCCAACATAATTGATTGTAAAAAAATATATTTTTTTACAAAACATTTTATACAACTATGTGCACTTTAGCTGCTGTCGGGAAATATTTTTAAAAACCAATACTTATACAAATTTGTCTACCAATACATTCTTCGACTTTGGCAAAATACTTAGGTTTTTGACATTTCAGTTGACTATCTATGTGTTATCACCTAAGTAAAACACTTAGGTGATTATGATGAGTTAAATTCCAACATACAAATATTCTAAAACAATATTTGAATGTTCGAAATAAATCTGACAATTTATTTATTTACGATATGGGGAAATTCCTAAACAACTTGTGCTGAATACACAAACAAATTTCATAAAAACTATTTAATTTTCACAGCTCACTAGTATATTTTTACTTTACCATACGTAGTATAATTACTTTACCATACGTAGTATAAGGTAAAGTATAGTAATCATGAAAAAAATAGAGTTCGGGATTTCGACGGATTTATATGCTTTGAGGTCTCCTGAATTCATTTTTACTATTTTCGCGATGATGTCTGTGGGTGGGTGTGTATCCCACTATTTTTGTGGAGTTTGTACAGGTCATACCGTTTGACATATCAAAATGAAATTTAGTGTTTGCATTTGGTATATGGAGATGAAGAGCTGTATAGTTTTTGGGCATAATCGGGAGAGGGCAAGGGGTAGTTTCACTACCCCTAATATCCATCTGTTTCCATTTGGTATGGTAAAGTTGAGTGTAGGCCACTCCAGTTTTGTATTCTAAAACAAAAAATAGCAGAGGTACAAAACCAAAGCACCGGGGTATGATATCCTAAGTGCCGAGTTAAATCATGCAACTTTTGTCGCTGCAATTCTTCATTAGTTGGCGAGAGGGGAGAGAGCAATAAAAACAAATAATTTAAATTTAACAATTTTTTTTCCATTTTGTTTTGTTTATTTCTTTAAAAATAAACATAAAACACAAAACAAATTAGGAATAAGGTGAATATAATTTTGACATTCAAGAAAAACCATATGATATCGAATTCGCCATTGAGTTTACCTGGTATGAATTTGCCTTGGGTAGGTACAAGGCGAATTTATATAAGGTGGCATCGCCGCGACAACAAATACAACACCAAAAAACATCCACATGCATTTTGTTGTTGGTTACATGTACGACTGACGCCAAAAGCACTAATTAAAATATCACATCCAACAACTAAAAACACTTCTTCCTTACCTTTTCTGGAAGTATTTTGTATTTTTTTAATATTGAAACATTTTTTTGAAATAATTACAATTTTATTTCTCAAATTTTTTAAATTTAAAAGAAATAAATGTATTTTTGACAGCTGCCATGTGCCAAAAGTAAAGCGAAAATAATTAACTTCGCCGTGATGCCACCTAGTAAAGTAGATTCGCCTTGGGTAGGTAAAAAACATAAAATCAAAAACGTAAAAGGTTTAAAAAAGGAGATAAGAATTTAAACATGGACCCATATGGACATAATAAAATGTTATCTGATATCTATTACTAGCCTGTCTGGCTGTCGAATTTTGACTCTATTAAGAGGGCATGCAACTCTGTTCTCGTTAACTGTTATCCAATGCTGGACAACTGTCTAACTTTGGGCAAGTACTGTAATACTAGACTACAGTGGCATTTTGGAAAGCTGCGTCTATTACGACGGAGGGTTGATTATTTCTTGACTGTTTGTATTTATAATCGCAGAAGCTTTTAATTCAACAGTCCTTCTGTTAACGCTTATTAGATACTGGACCACTGTGGAGTTTTTTCCATACTGCATCTAATATCAGAGCAGTTTGATAATTCTGTATCTTATTGTGTTTTTAGCATAGCAACTTCCAATGCGACACTGTTCCCGTTAAATTTTTCTCTCGAATACGAGGACATTGCATCCTGGCCATCCTTGCTTCATAAAGAGTTTTGTCGATTAAAGAATCCACTAATTGTAGTTTAAAAGCTTTCCTTTAACAAAACATTTAATAAAGTCAAAATTCTAATATGCAGTTTAATGCTTTATTTCAATCTGAACTAAAAACCCGTTCACAATTCATAAATCGCATAAATTTGCAACATCCAATGCACACGATTTTAAATTAGGCTATTATTTAAAAAATTTAATATTCATACATACATATGTATTACTTGCTTTAAAATATAACTTCACCTGTAGTTTGTAAAGAGAGTGAAGACTGTTAAGCGGCAGTCAGTACTTGCCGCATCCTTGCCGAATTAAATTGAGCTTTTAACGAAATTTACGGCCAAGCCACATAAAACTGGCCGTGTGAAAAACATGAATTTTCCATAATTAAGCCAGCAATAGTTAATGATTGGCCTTGTGCTTTGTTGATGGTAATAGCAGAGGCAAGACGCAAAGAGAATTGGAGCCGCTTGAATTGGAATGGTAAATCGTTGGAAATCATCGGAATTCGTGGAATAAGTACGTCTTCGCCTTTGAATCTGCCACCGATGATTTTTGCCTTTATTAAATTTGGTGAACAATTTTTGATGGTCAATCTGATTCCGTTGCATAAGAATTACCGGTGATCCAACCTTTAATGTTAGTACATTTGATAGCTTTCTGGGTGGTTCCAATGAATTCAAAAATTCTGTGGGATAACTGACGGCTTGTTCTTCATCCGTTACTGTGTCGATCGATTTGTATTTGATTAATTTAGCGGGCAGTTTCAATTGAATTTGCTCATTGAGCTTGTGACATCATTTTTTGGTGCCAAAATTGCACATTCGCACAGCCAATCCGGATTTTTGTAGGAGGTTGTTAGACTTGGGAATACCTTATCGACAACGGCTTGAATATTCATTTGCATTTGACAGAAGTTAGGCGGGAACGAAATCTCGTTCGTGGCGCGATTAATTGGAATTTTTCCATTTCCGATGTCCAAAAGTTCTTTCAAAAATATTTGGGCAGACGGGTCTTGCATGTTCGTCGATGGCGTGATTTTCTCGACTCGATTCCAAAGATATGAAGCTTTCAAGGATGCGTTCAGCTCATCTGCGGGCATTGATCTGGGAATATATATAATATTATTTTTAACTTATTGTACAATGTTGCACCTTAGTATTCGCGGAATATATTGTGTTATCGAATGATGTTAATAAACCGAAAATTTGATATTGCATCATTATTAACATAGGTTTTTTGCAAAAAAAAAAAAAAAAAAAATATATGTACATATGTATATTGGGGTGGAAAGAATAAATATTTTCTTCAATTTCAATAGCAAATATTGATAAAAAGTTGTCATTCGCTATCTTTAAGTCAATTGTAAGGTTTGAAAAAGATTAGAGTAGTGTAGGAGGTGCCGCAAAACCAAATGCCACAGATCCAAATATATTGAAATTTAGCAAATTTAAATACATTTCTATCTGTAAAAAACCGTATTATAGAAATAAAAGGACCATTCTAAGTACATTAAATAAGTTTTAGTGAAATAAAAATCATTACAATATCTGTGGTAATAAGGAATAAGTGCTTAAGTCGACTTAAGCAAAAATTTTGTTACTGGCACCTTTGAAATCTGCGTACTTCAAAGTACCCATGTGGAAATTTTCAATTATTTAGTAAAATTTTTCAGGAAGTTATAGCAAAATAACTTTCTGCTTATCTTTTTTCAATGTCGAATAGCATTTGGAAAAAATCTTAAGAAACTAGAAGCTATTTTTCGAAATCATAAAAACTTCTTTCACAACTTATTAATTGCAACGCCTGCGTACTTTTGGTAGATATAAGATTTTTTTTTAAATCATACGTTTGACTCCCATAGGTAAATTTTAAAGAAAAGTTATTTTTTTGAAAAATTTATTTTAAAGTTTAAAATTGCTTTCCTACAAAACTTAAAAATCAGACTTAAGCACTTTTTCCTTATTGCCACAGATATAATATCTACCCCTATCTTACTAAAACAAAGAAAAAAGTAAATTAAAAAAAATATATTTTTCATATTTTTATACCCCATTTAGGTATTAAAACGTAAAAAAATGTTATGAAATGACGATGGATAACAAATTTATATGTTTTTTTTTATTATTTTAGGATTAGTTTTAATAAAGTTAAAATAATAATAAATATGAAAACCCACCAATAAAATAAAAAATATAACTATATAAGATTTAAAAACAAAACAATATATTCAAGGTGTGGTTCTATCACAATAAAACTTTGTAGAATAACTTCTTACATGAATAGACAAATATTTATCACTATTTGGACGGGTAATACAAATAATTATTTTCTGTCATATACCAACGTTCCAGCCTAATGTATACGTCATTAGTGGTGCAATATGAAAATTGGATTTTGCCACGCCCCTCCACCCGCAGACCGTAAATCAAAAATCAGACTTCACAGTGGAGTTCATACGTTACATACATACACACATCCTGTTTTATATATATAGAAGATAGATTAAGATTATTGCCATAGTAAATCAGTTAAATAAGGTGTCACTCTTTACTTGTAGTGATTTACTTTAACTTTAGATAAAGCAGGTATACAGGCCTGTTCTGAAAATCGCTTTTTATCAAAGTGATTTGAAATTACTTAAAAAGTTTTCTACACACACAAATTCACGTGATTTTAAATCGGCTAGGATAGTGACTGTGATTTTAAATCAATTGCTTATTTTTGAGAGTTCTTTGTTATTAACAAAATGCTTGAATAAATTTAATAAATAATTTGAAGTGTTCTTTTATCATTTTTGTAGTAAAATTACGTAATTTATAGGAAAAATAAAAAATTGCACATTTTTAAAAACTCGTGTTTTGCAGTAATACTTTATATTATTATTTTTTTTTTTGTTTTATCGCTTCTTTTTAACTATCAGCAAAATAAGTGTTTAGAAAGTAGATGTACTTGCCAAATATACAAATTGAAATGATTCCCTAATTAACGCTTTGAAACGCCCATTTCTTACACTGCTCTTATTTTAAACATTTTGCAGTCCAGAATATTACCTGGACCATTCAAATTGCTTTTATTTTATGTATTATGTGAATTTTCCAAGGCGAATTCACATCAGGTGTGAGCAGTAGGACAACAAGTACAACAAAACAACAACTTTGACAATAGATTAGCAGATATGAAACAATGTATTTTTGACAAGACATTAGCAAAAAAACGAGAGCAAAAAACAATTAGCTGGGCTATCGACTCCACCTGGTATGAATTCGCCTTGGTATTTCCATTTAAAATTTGACGATAGTATAGATATTGAAACAAAACTATCGATAGTCAGCAAAAAAACTATCGATACGATAGTACTATCGATTGTTTTGTAGCTCTACATACAGTATACCTCGAATTTATTCGAATGGGGAAATAGTACTTCATCGAAAAGGCAAACGACTCTATTTATTAATTATAGATTTGCAAAGCATTTTTGTTGTTTTTAATTAATAAGTATTATTAAAAAACGAACTGCTTAATATTTATTCAACTTTTTCATTTGTATTTCCGGGTTTGCTCCTAAAGTAATGCCGGAAATAAAAATATAAATGTCTGGCTTCCTTATACTCAATGGCATTGTGAATGGTTAAAAAAATAAACAGCTGTCTTATGTAAACAAAATTTATTTGCGGTAAACAAAAGAAAGAAGCATATTTGTACAATGATTCCTAATTAATTTTAAACGATTTAAAAAATAAAAATGTTAAAGTCTACTCAACAAATGATCACACCCACTTTACATCAACCTTTACACTCAAAAGTTACAAATTATTTGAATGATCAACGACGTCAGGGTCTATTTTGTGATTTGGTACTTGAACTGGAAAGTGGTGATTCAATTTATGGTCACTTTTGTGTAGTGGCCGCTCAAAGTCGTTTTATTGGTGGATCCCATTTCCAACAAAAAAACCTACAGTTTTCCATTCACAATCCTTTAAAAGTAAAAATAAAAAACTTTCATTGCACCGAATGTTTAAAAACTATTGGTGATTTTTTCTATGAAGACATGGTTACAATAATAAAAGAGCATGAAACACATTTTAAGCAATTGGCCAAAATATTGGTGGTGGGTGAATTGATGAAATTATTTCAAATGCCAGAGGAATCGCAAGAAATTATAGAAATTACAAAAGGTGATTTGAATGAGATTGCAGATGATCTCAACAAAGTTGAAGACGAGCTAGAGTTCCAGCCAGAAGGATCTCTAAAGGGAGAGGGGAGTTACGTGCATAGGACAAAAAACGAAAATATATTTGATGAGAAAAAAACTTATTTCAAGGTAAACACATATTATTTTTCTACATCTTGCTGTTAACCTTTTTAAAATTTCAAGACCAGGAAAAATTTGATGTAGATTCATATATATCGATGGTCTCAAATGGTAGATGATAGAAAAGCCCTAACTTTTTTTTACGACAATGCGTTTTTATAATTGTTTGAGACATACAATATGTATGGGTATGGCTGTTAAGACCTTCATTTGTGTGAAATTATTAAATATATTTAGACATTTTAAGATATAATAGACTATAGAAGATAAATATGCAAATCTTATTATCTTTTTTGTTTTGTAAGGTCCTTGCAAAGTTAATAACAGTTTTGATTTTACGGAGAAACGATTTAAGTGTCTATCCAAAAGCTAAAGCTAGCCTATTGAAGACGGTGTTTTTTTAATTAGTATATTGAGACCCATAGGGCTATATATGTGATGGATGCTGACGAAATGAATCTTTTCATTACGGACAAAACAAAATTTCATTTTTTCTGTTCTACCAAAAGATATCTTAAGATCAACTACAAAATATAATTAATTTCATATTTAACATTTTTAATTCGGCAGACTTAAGAACTGAAAACTTGCACAAGTTAGTTGTCCAATTTTAACCTCGATTATCCCAAAACTATACTTTTAATTTTAGCCTGTCTAGAATTTTGTACTTTACCAAAAAAAAAAATATAACTCAATTTCGACCCCTGACAAGAAAAGGTCCATTTCGTTAGCTTGGAACTCTGATTGAAAGAACGGAGAATAAAAGTAAATCTACAAAAAAGTATTATATATATCTTTCATTCCCCATAGAAATGAAGAAGCAAATAATACCACAAATACCTCGGTATAAATCTTGATCGGCGCTTTACATAAAAAAGCCATACAAAAGCAAATTTGACATAAATAAAGTAGAAAGCTTATTGGCAGAAACTTAGCCCTTGGCTTACATCTAAAACTTCTACGCTATAATTCGGTCCTAGTCCCCTTTTACAATAGGCAGAAATAGGGCAGCCATTTTTTCTTTTCTTTTGCTCTGTATTAAATCTTTTACAATTAGACATGAACCAGACAAAAAAAAAAGCGAAAAGCAGAAAAGAGAGACGAAACAATGTCCTGTACGATAGTCATGAAATACATACCCTACCTCTTCAACCCCTTGCCAACAAATCTCGTCTGTCTGCCCTGTTTCTGTTTATTGTGAAAGGGGACTTAGTATGTTGAAAACAAAGTTTTGAATGATTAACGCAGAAATACGGCAACAATGTATTTACAAGAAGAACCATTCACACCAGAGGGATGAATCCAAAATAACAGAAGCATTAATTTAAAAAGTGAAATATTAAAAAATTTATATAGTCCCCGAAACTTGAAAAAAAGTTATAAAGCAAAAAAGGTATTGCTTCCAAAATTAAATATTATTTCTTGTGGTTATTTATATACAGGAATGTCTTAGATCCATAACTTAGATGGTAAGACATTCGATAACTGGGTTCGGGATTTAATCTTGTAGTAATAGTAATGAACTCGTGGCTAAAAATAGACTGCGCATTCAAAAATTGCCTTGATTAAATCAATTAAGTTCTTTAATTTTTTTGTAACCCTTAATGAAAGCAATTAATAAAATCTTGACAATAATTTTTCGAAAAAGCAGAAAACTGCAAAAATTTGTTTTACTTAATTTGTAAGCAGCTTTTTATCAGAAGTTTCTCCTTGTTGTAAAGATCCCACATATTTGTAGGATCGTTTTTTAATCGAACGGTTCGTAAGTGGAATAAACTCCCTGCGAATGTCTTTCCTGCCCACTTTGAATATGAGAACGTTCAAGTCGAATGTTCACAAGCAGAACTCCCTTATCCTCCTTCCGATAATCAAATTTCCTATTTTCGGCATAATGCATTGCATGAGTGCTGATTCCAATAAAAAAACAAAACTAAATCTGTTAAATTGTACCAAATGAGCCATTGTGTTATATTGTACTTTTCAGGTTCAAATTGTACCAACTTTATCAATTTTGTTAAAAAAAAAGCACTTACATAACCACATACATATTTTCAAAGCGAGTACATTACCAAAGAATGATTTTTATTTATTATTATTTTTTAGCTAAAAAATCCCCGCTCATCATCTTCGAATAGTAAAATTAATTACTGTTTAGCCTGTGATTTTAAATGTTATCGTGTACATGAGATGATAACACATATGCGAAATTGCGAAGCTTCTCACTTGACATGCTCTTTATGTGAAGTAGGATTTTTAAGTTGGCGCGAATATGACTTTCATTTAAGACGTCATGACGCTGACGTCAAAAAACCGTTTTTTTGTCTTGAGTGTGGTATACGTTTCATGACAAAAGCTGCTCTTATTTTACATCGCCCCAAACACTCTAAAGAAACGCCACACTTGTGTCCCCAATGTGGCAAAGGCTTCAAATGGAAACAAGGCCTAAGCACTCATCTCCAAGTTCACAATGGTGAAAAACGTATGTTATGTGATGTCTGCGGCTACAGTACAACCCACATGAAAGCTCTCAAGTCTCATAAACTACGGCATGCGGCTGAGTTCTTCAAATGTCCCCATCCCGGTTGCCATCATCAAGCAAATCGCAAAGAAAATCTAAAACTTCACATAGAAACACACAAGCAGGAAAGGCCATTTGTCTGTGAAATTTGTGGCTGCAAATTCAGTTTGTCCAAAAATCTTAAACGACATGCAATGAAACATTCCTCCGATAATATTAATAAATTCAAATGCCAACTTTGCTCTTTTAGCAGCCATCGCTCTGATAAGCTTAAAGAGCACGTGCAACGTGTGCACACTGAAAAAGCCATGCAATTAGAATTACCGGAAATTGTTGAAAATGCTTTTGAATCGAAAACGGATTTAGATGAATTTACATTGCCAAAATTACCATCCGAAATGGATTCTCCAAAATCAGACGATAAACTTATGCAAGCGACTAAGGAAAAAGACAAAAAGAAAGTGCGTAAAAGATGTGTTACAAAATTGGTGATGGAAAAAAAATTGAAGCCAATAATGCCAAAGTTAGAGTAGAATTAATCAATGTTAGTAAAACGGAAATTTATCAAATTATTTGTGTAGTAAATAGGTATTGTATGTAATAATCGTACAACGTAATTGTACAATTTTAAATGATTGTTAGAGTAATAGCATTAAATTATTGGTCTTTGTTTTCTTGTAGAGCTATAAGTTGAAATCCTTTTAATTGCGAATTAAATAACGTCAATGTTTCCTATTTAAATGAAATTTTCTTATAATTTTTCACTTCATTAACCGAGCCTGTAATACTATGAATGTTAATAGAATTTTCATGAAACGTATCAGATGCTATGATTATTTCATAAACATAAATCACAACTGGGGTGTTATTCTCTATTGCGATACGAAAGAAAAATGGTACGTTTTTTTAGCGACATAAAAAAAAATCAAATCAATGCCTAACCATTGATTCATATAATTTAGCTACATAATCTGTCGAAATATTTCGCCATTCCTCCAGCACTCCTTCCCACAGCTCATTCATTCCATTTCGAGGTAATTTGGTCTTATCGGACCAAATTACCTATAAAATAAAAAAGGTTAAATTTTATTTGTATAAATTAAAAAAAATACTTACAGATTTCCAATCGCAAGTCGTCCACGATTCGTACGTTTTCAAAATGTATATATGTATGTATGTATGTATTAAATTCTACTGTCTGTAATGTTACATTAATAGAAGAATAAACTTTAAAAAGGAAAAAAATAAAAAAAACGTAATTTGTTGGATCTGCCTACATATAAAGAAAATCTACAAAGCAATATATGCACAAGGTTTTACAACTTGACGAGAGGATAAACATTAAATAAATCAGTCAAGTGCGAGTTAGTCTCACATACGTACTATTTTTAGTACGCCTTTAAAAATTAAAGTTGTTATTTTTTTCATGTATTATGGGTCACCCTTTATTTAAAATTAAAGTCATATTCGCGAAAATTGCATCGCTTTTGGAACACCCTTAAAATTTTAGGAATTGTTATAACGGCCATGGTAATACACTTTCTATAAAAATATCAGGCCTAACTATTGCGGTTCAAAAAATAAGGTAATATACGTGAAAAACATGTCACTGATGGATCGCCCTTTAGTAGTTAGTAATTGTTACAGCGGCCTAAGTACAACATCTACTATAAACAATTCAAGAGTCTACCTATTACGGTTCAAAAAATAAGGCTTTTTAAGTAAAAATCATGTCTCTGCCGAAATACCCTTTAATTTTGTTTTTTGTTATAACGGCCATGGAAATTCTTTTTCTATGAATATATCAAGAGTTTATCTATTACGATTAAAAAAAAGTCACTGTACGTGAAAAACATGTCACTGTCGGAACACCCTTTAATTTTTAGTAATTGTCATACCGGCCGTGGCAACATATCTCCTGTACAAAATTTTAAGAGTCTACCTATTACGGTTCAAGAAATAAGGCGTTATACATGAGAATCACGTCATTGTCGGAACACCCTTTAATTTTTATTATTTATTATAGTTTCCATAGTAATAAACCTCCTGTAAAAACTTCAAGAGTCTACTTATTATCGTTCAAAACTTGGGCCATATACACGCAAAGCACGTCACTCTCGGAACACCCTTTAATTTTAAGGTTTAATTTTATATACTTGTTTAGACAGCGAACATATTGTTAATTACTGTCTGCAAATTTTAAGTAGTTGCCTTCTATAGCTCAAGACATAAAGGCAAATAACACCTCACTTTCGGAACACCCAAAAAGTTTTAGCATTTATTGCTATAGTGGCCACAGTTATACACCTTCTGTGAAAATTTCAAGAGTCTACCTATTATGGTTCAAAACTTAGGCCTTATACATGCAAATAACGCCACTATTGGAACACCCTTTAATTTTTAGGTTTATTTGTTTATACTTGTTTATATAGCGCACTAGGTTTTAATTACTGTTTTTAAATCTTGAGAATTTGCCTCCTACAGTTCAAGTAATAAACACATATTGGTGAATAACACCTCTCTATTGGAACACCCTATAAGTTTTAGTATTTTTTGCTATAGCAGCAACAGCTATACATCATCTGTGAAAATTTCAAGGCTCTACCTATTACGGTTCCAGTGATAAAAGGCGCTGACAGACGGACAGACATTGTAGCACCCTTTCGGTGGGGAACCCTAAAAAAGTGGATGAAAGAACCTGGTGACGACCAAATAAAAACTGAAAATATACTTGATATTAAGTAACATAAGAAGGAATTACACAATTGGGTGAAATAATCTGGTGGAGAACCAAATTAAAACTCGCATGAAATCCTCACATGCGCATGCGCATGTGACGTGGTGCAGTAACAGCAAGAAAACTAAGATTGAACTGGTGGAGACCAATAATACTCTATGAGTCCACTTTGGAGACCTACTTCCTGTGCAAAGGTACAGGTCGGTTGGATTTTCCTAAGGATAGCTCCAATATGTTGATAGACCCTCGCAATATAACCTAATACTGTTGGCCATTTAAAACTGAAACCCAAAAGAAAAAACCTTTCCTTATTCAAAGGAAAATTTTCTACATTTTAACTTTGTAACAATTTTCTATTTAATTTTTTTTCTTTGTTTGTGTCCATTTATTATTGATTGTATCTTGAATATATTTGAACTAACAATAATTACTCATATCTTAAGTCTAAAATAAAAAAATATATACTTTTTAAGTAACAATGTTTGTTTCACGATTGTTGCAATCATTTGTGGGTGTTCCCTCAAATGTACGGACAAGAAAAGCAATATCTCTTCTTTTATTACATGAACTAAACAGGAATATGAACTAATGAGCTGAAGTGAAGTAATGAGCTGAACTAAGGACCTGACTGAACTAGTAAGCTGAACTGAACTAATGAGCTGACTGAACTATATATTATGAATATGAACTAAGGAGCTGAACTGAACTACGGGTCTGAACAGAATGAAGGAGCTGGTATGAGCTCAGCTTTCACTAACTAACGCTATAGAAAGAATTTTTTTTTTTAAATTGGTAGACCAGTTTGAAAGATAACCATTACATAACATAAAAATATTGCAGCAGCGGGCGGTAATTGAAACTATACTTTGCTGTGGTCCAAAATAGTCCTTAAGGAATACCCTGCTACCACTTCATTCCCAGCTTATCTCCAAAGCTCTCATTAAAGCCATGTACATACATACATACATATATATTTTATTGTCCCAATAGGACAACCGTCTTGCACCGCAGTGAACTATAGCTAAGACTGACAGGTTGCACAATCTCTCCAGCTCCAAATGCAACTAAATAATTAATACTTATGTACATTAGGGTGTCCCTTATAAGACAAAAAAATTTTTTTTTCGAATTTCGAAACGCATACCCTATAATTTTTTTATATATAGAAAATTATACCTAAATATGAAATTTTACTCTTCTATCATGATTGTAACCCGTGGCGACTAAGGCAAGAAGTTTTACATAATACAGTAAATGAGAACAATGAAAAAATGAAAAGATGCATTAAGAATATTTTATTAAGAATATTTTAATATTCCAAATTATATGGGATAACTTCTTTTTAAAGTGTTTTTTCTGCAGTCTGGATACAGGTTTCTGTGTTCCTCAACACAGCGCAACAAAAACTGTTTTTGCTCTTCATCAGCAGTAATAAGTCCGTGAAAATCTTCCACAAGTTTGACTGCTCTTTCAGCAGCATCGTTTACCACTCGTAAAAGACTTACTTTTCGTTTGGCTTCCAGAAATGCAGCGTTGTTTATCCAAGACGCCACATTTGTGCGAAGAAAACTATCATCGATCTGTAATCTTGCAAGAAATACTTTGCTTTTACCTGATACAAAGCAATCAAGTGTTTTAGCTGAAATAAAGAAAGGTTGTAATAAAAGTTGTTACAAAAGCATTCAGTACTAATTTTTCAAAAAATATGATTTAACACAAAGATAACATTAAAAAAAAATAAATTTGACTCACCAAACAACGATCCTGACATTTCATCGCTGTTTGGAATATATCGTTTGTTAAAATCCGATATTTCCTCCCTGTTTAAGTTAACAACCATATTTGTTTTTGTTTTGTCATCCACTTCGTCATCAAAAAGTGATATAATGACTGCCTCTTCACTTAAATACCATAAGTGCTTACAAAACTTAGAGCAGCATTCGAAATTGTTTCGTCTATTTCATTATAGCCTTTGACAGCTTTCAAAAAACCCAAATCCTGATTAGGTGCTTTTACAGCTTCTGTACACTCGAGCCATGGCTTTACGTAAATTATCGCAACAAATAAGCAAATGTCCTGCAGAGCACTTTTATCATTTGCATCTATGTTGATCTGGGACTGGAGCAAACATATTTTTAATGAATAAATGGCTCTGGCCATCCATCGTGCTTGGTGTAAGGCTCCGGGGGGCTTGATTTTTATTTTCTTTTCTGGATCGCCATTCAAAAACACAACGCAGAGTTCTACTAATTCACGATAATCTTCTCTTATAAAAGTTTTTTCCAATGCCGCTTTGTAATACCTTAAGATGGATAAAATTTGTTCATCAGGAATGTGCTTTCTAACGAAATCGATGCATGGTTCAATCTCATTCGAATCTATATTTTTCCAATTGTCTCTAGTTTTTTTAAAAAGTGGTATTTCTGGAGATCGAACATTTTGCTTAATTTTGGCTTCAAATACACTTTTAAGCACTAACTCATAAATATGATGACGACAAGCGAAAAGCACCAGGTCTCTGCCCAAACTTTTCTCCAAAAGAGCACAAGCGCCATTAAAACGGCCAATGTTCGTTGATGTTGTATCACAACAGATTATTTGCACCTTGTCAATGAGATTCCAGTCATATAGAGCTGTTCTAATAGCTGTTTCTTGGTGTTTACCAGACGAACTCTCCAATTTTGGTACTGCAAGAAGTTGTTCCTTGTCGCTATAAGAAATTATAATTGGCAACCTCTCCTCTTTGGAGCTTCTCACGTCTAAGCCGGGTAAAAGTTTGCCATCCCAATGGACGGTTATGATATCAGGTACGTTGTTCTTAAAGTCACTTTTTATAGTTTCTGCACGTGATTTTCTCATTTGTGTACGAATTCGCTGAATGGAAGATTTATTTATTGCAAAATCGTCGCATTTCAGATCCAATGCCTCTAGGATAGCCTGAATAATATAGACAGAATCTCTTATACTTAGCTGGCACCTGTCTAAAACTGCGACTACCTTTGGTGTTATCAGATTTTTTCTTCCTCTTTTTGAACTGTCGCTCTGCAAACTTGTGCTTGCCTCTGGCTGGATTTCGTCGTCGTGGGAATATTGTGAATCTTCGGTATCAGAATTTAATATTTCTTCCACGTCTAAAACTTGTCTGCATTCAGCATATGATGTAGAAGTCGATGCAACTTCCGAAAATTCTTGTTGCCTTAATTTTCTTGTTTCTTCGAGTAATAACCTTTTTCTAGATCTTTCCTCTTTGTCTGCCAAGTTTTTATCTATGCCAGCAAAGCAACCCGGTCTACCCGGCTCTCTCAGTAGCTTCAAAAATGCTTTATCCTCTTCTATTTTGATAATTTGAAGGGCAGCAGCATGAGCAATATCAAATAGGTTATCAAGATCACTTTCAAAATTACATTCACGGGTCCTATAAATATCGAGACTTTTCTTACAATTTTTTTGCAACTTTTTCCAAAGTGTATATTTATCTAAAAGCTTCTTGACACAGTTCGGAATTGCCTTTGTAGGAATTCTTGCCTTCTCCCAAAAAATTACACATCCTCTAATTACTAGATTTGCACTTTCTCTAAGATCGAGCTTGACTTCGCGCATATTGTAAAAAAGCACAGCGAGAACTTGTCTATTAGATGGTAGTTTAGCACCATTAATTTGGTGACAAGGCATTCCGATGAGAAAAATTTTTTTGTTTTCCACTTCGTAATTCGACGGACATTTTTTTAGTTAAGGCACCGAACTTTATAAAACACACTATTGAAATTGAAAATTGCCACCGCAAACAATACATTAATTTGACAGTTGAGCAAAAAGGAGAATCACCTTTTTAGATAAACAAATATATATGAAAGCTTATTTTTTTGAAAGCAATGTAAACGATCGCAAGTCGCCACGGTTTACCATTCTTGTATCAATGTAAAATTTTTTCTGGTGGCTTCTTAGATTATTTAGAAACTTTTTAGCGGGTATGCGCAAAAAAAATGACGTCCAAAAATAAGGGACACCCTAATGTACATACATAGGTATGTACATCTTCAATAGCATTTGACAGCAGCAAAGCTGTTACAAAAACAACAGAACTGCAATAGTGAGTAACAAAGCAGCAAGCTTTGATATTTATGGTTACGTAGAGTACAGTAGCATTTCAATTGGGCTTACAGGTAGATTCTTTCATGCTCTAAATCAAATTTGTATAGAATTTTTACGGATTTTATTGGGTGTTATTTTGATTTCATTTCAGGTGGTGGCAATGGCGAATTTAATAATTTGCTCGAAAATTTTTATTTTTTATATTCATATAGAATTTGACTTTTCGACCACCAGCAGCTATTGTCACCATTTGGTAAATAGCTACGCCTTGATTTCATCACGTTTCGCCAGAGCGAGGTAGATTGAACTTACTAGGTAGTTTCGTCCGCCCAGCTGATTTAGTAGTTCGATGATTTAGAAATTTTACAGTGCAGCAATGAGAAAGCAATAAAACAAATAATAAATTCATACACGCCTTCTCAATTTTCTTCTCTGTTTGATTTTCTTCTCTGTTTGACATTTCGAACTACAAAGCAACAATGAAATTCCATTTTGTGCTTGTGTTGTAATTGTTGTGCAGACGCCATTACCTAGTAAGATAAATCTACCTTGAGTCAGAGCCTAGAATATTTCATTTTACCTTTGAACTTGAAATCTTCAAATTTTCTGTTGAACTGTGTAAGTAAATGTTTTATTAAGTTGTTGTTCGCAGAAGCAATTACCAAATCATCAACAATGGTACATGTTTTTATATATTAATAAATATACATACAAAATGTACGTAAACAAATAAAAAACACTTTTTAATCTTTATTGCAAACGCGAATCTTAATTTTTAATTAAAAAGATCCACAACCTTTTCAAATTGAGATTGAAGTAAACAAACAATAAAAAAAGGCAAAAAACAATAACTTTTGAACCAGATCATTCTTTGATATTTTTTGCAAAACTATCAAAAAGAAAATTCGCCTTTATCGCAGGCGAAATTTTGGTATGGAAAAATGAATCATTCATTCAGAAGCATAATATAACACAATAACACAGATTAAACTATTTACTTAAACAAATTTTATTTCACTTTTCATATTTTGTCTTTCCTGCATTTTTCTTACAATATCTCATTTACATGAAACATTTTTCGACAACAAACATTCGAGTATCATTTCTAATATCAGTCACTATTCTTCGAAATCGATAGCTTTTTGGAACAAAACTATGTCGCTTAGTTTTGTCATTTTCGATTCACATTTGATTGTCGACTTAGAAGTTTTACACGAACAACATTCGATATAAGCTCGAAGGCCTTGGTCAAGTGGTATACGAAGGGTTCCGTACCACCATAAGATTCAAACGGGAAAAAAGGCATTTATTACATACATATGTATATAATTAAATATGTAATATAATATTTTAGAAAGATATCGAGAAGGTAATTTCAACCGACACAAAAAGTACAAATTGAACAATGCACAGTGGGGCAGAATCAAAATATTTTTACGTTGAAAACTATGTGCGTAACTATGCACATAAACTTATAAAAGCGTGATAAATATGGGAATACTCATATTTAAAAGCATATAGTTTTCAACGTAAAAATGATATTGAGGTGAAAATTGTTTTGTTTGGTATGAAATTGCATCACTTATATTCATATAATAAAAAAAATGAAATATTACAAAAAAAATTTTTAAATTTGTTGCTGATATCTGAAAATTTCGAAAAATTATGTCAAAATCGGACAAATTTGAGGGAAGGAAAAATTTTAAATATGCAATAAAATTTTTATAAATTAAGCATATCAAATAAAATTTTCTGCGCATGTTGTTGTTGATCAAGTAAAATGAAATGGAAAAAAATCTGCAATATTAAGAAAAAGGAAATTCCACAATTCCCAAAATAAGGACCAAAAATACGAAAATTGGAATTTTTACCCATTTGGCCCATAAAGACTACATACGGACTAGGGCTCATAAAATACTTTCAGAAATCCAGGGGAAAATCCTCTAATATGGCAACAGTGCACTCAACACAAAAATTTAACTTTGAGAGAGAGTAACAAAGAGAAACCAATTAAACCTTTTAACGTACGTCAAAAGTTGCCCAACTTTCGTGCTTTGCGTTGACGGAGACGTACTGATTTTGACAAAACTCCTTAAAAAAGCTGTATTTCAACTTTCTTGTACGTTGAAAAAGACGACGTATAACATATGACGGCCTTTACTTTGTATTAAACAAATCATCAATAAAATTATGGTGATGATGCCCAATTTGCCTTTTGTATGCGCATCGATAACTTTTTTTATACAGGTTATCCATTTTGCGGTTTCAAAAGTAAACGTAAATAAAACACATATAAAATATTTTTTTTCATGATATTTCTTATTTATTATAAAGTTTGAAAGTGGACATTATGTGTGAAACACTACTCGCAAAGTGTTGCAAGCATTGATTCTTTTGAGGTAATATTCGACCACTTTTTGACACATATTGGGCGGTATCTCAGCGATAACTTGACGAATGTTGGTTTTTAAGTGCTCAAAAGTTAAAGGTTTATCTGCATAAACACAGTATTTCGCGTAGCCCCACAAAAAAATTTAATGGTGTCAAATCGTATGATCTTGGTGGCCAGTTGATATCGCCACGACGAGAAATTACACGGCCGGGAAATGTCTCTTGCAATAAAGCCATATTCGCTCGAGTTATGTGGCATGTGGCACCGTCTTGTTGAAACCACATATTCTCCAAGTCGTATTCTTCAATAGCAGGCAAAAAAAAGTCGGTAAGACAGTCCTAATTCCTGAGAACGACGAGGAATCGACACATTCGAGTCTTCGGGAACACTTGCACAGGCCTTACAATATCTGTAACCGCTCCAGTCTCTTAAAATTTCTTCACAATTTTGCCAATTGCTTGCGTAGTTGGACGATTATGTAAACGATAATCTCCTCTTAAAGAATGATATGTGGCTGTGCCAGAATCACCATTTTTGTAGTAGGTTTTAATAGTTTTTATGCGTTGTGTCATAATTAAGCGATCCATTTTCGTCAATGTCAGACTTTCAACTGAAAAGAAAAAAATTTGTTTAACAACTTAGATTGACAGATGTCGAATTCCAGCCCTATACTTTTGAAACCACGAAATGGATAACCCAATACTACATTTTAGGATGTGACATTGTAAACGTTTACACGGTTGCGTTTAGGAATGCATGACTTTGTTCAGTTGCATTGCAAATAACGTTTTGGAACTCACCCCTTATGTTTTAACGCCTACTAATAAATACCATAAATGCAGCAAGTAAAATATTATAATTAAAAAATAATAGAATAAAAAAAATAATATAATAAAATTATTAATATAATAAAATTATATCGTGAAGGTTATAGTGCAAATTTGCATTTTGTAAATTTGCAGTGCCTATTGAAGTAGATCGTGAGCGTACTTTTATATATATTGCATTTATGTGCAAAGCATTTAATTTTCTTTAAAAAATCTGGCATCTCATTAGAAATTACAAAAGAAAAATATAAAATACAAATAAAAATAAAAATACAAAAAGGAAAACAACAAAAAAAAATTATTTGTGACTTTTTCAAATAATTTTATTTAATAGTTTTCCTTTTTCTAGAATTATTTCAAAAATTGTTCTTTATATATGTACGTATGTACATATATTTTCTTGCTCATGGTTGCAATAACCATCGTGAAAACCCCTATTATTTAGAAATATAAATATTTTTTAAAATAAATAAAAATATGTATGTATGTGTATGAATAATATATGTATATGTATGCATTATTTTATGCTTTAGAAATAATAAATGCTAAAATTCGTTCGTAGGAATCATTAAAATAATGCATTACTTTCCTAGGACATGCTTCATGTTAAGAGTAGTTAATACTGGAAGCATAATAGTAATCATTCTTTTTATTACCTACTCCTTTCTTATTGATTACCATTTCCCGCTGGGTTGGGAAAATAGTAAACAAAAATTCATAATTTTAATTTAATAGCGTGCTATTTATCCAAATTATTATAAATCTAAAATTTGATTGTTGTGAGCTAGTACCAATGGCCATTTTCCTAAATGGATAATTCGGTTAGTTCAGTAGGAAACATTTACCAAATTTTAGATAATCTAGAAATACCTTTTAGTTGAAAAATTGTAAAAAAATTTCAAGGTATGGACACGAATGAAATTTTAAAAGTGAATTAAAAAAACTGCAGAAACAAAATTTATTTGCTTGGTTTTTTTATGAAACGTATAAATATAAGCCAATTTGTTAAAAAAATTCATTTGTTACGTTCCGTTAAATTAACGTTCGGCTAACAAGATTCTAAGAGCGGGTTTTTAAGATGAAGATCAGAGATTTAGTTATCCTTAATCTTTGTTTTTAGTTTTTAAGATAATAATTAACTATTTTTATTTGCTGGTTTAAGCGGCCAACGTTGGTGGTTTAAACTTACATGAAATAAAAACACACACACATGCATACATATATGTCAAAATATAAGCATTTAAAAAAATACAAAAAAGAAAATTATTTTTTAGAAAGAAGTAAAAAATTGGATAAGATATTTTTTTTTATTAATTTTCAACTTTTAAATAAACTCTATAAATGTTATTAAATACTAGCAATTTTTTCTTCTTCTTCTCTAGACAACAGTGTTTTTTTATAAAATGGAGACTTTTATAAAAAAAATGTTGCCATTTTTTGTTGTTCAGTATGGTAACACAACAAGGTTTAAACTGCCACTTAAAAACATCAACATCAGTTAATATTGGATTAAATAAAGTATAAGATTAGCTAATTAAAATAGAATCTTGAGTTTAAACTAGTATTTAAAAACCCGCTCTAAAGAATCAAAACAAAGTAGATTAAAATAAAAACAATGTAATGACTCACGTACACAAAAATTTAGGAAAACACCTTTGTCATTTGTTCATATTCTATTAAATGCTATACACATATGTATGTATGTACGTTGTACATTTATATCTATAATGTACATATGTATGTATGTACATATTTGTTAGCTACATGCATACATATGTACATGTATACACAATCATACGAATAATGTAAATACGTATGTATGTATGTATGTAAATACATACATATGTACATAACATTGAATGTTTTCCGATTAAAAAATACCTATTAAAAGTTCACAATTATACATACATACATATGTATGTATGTATAAGAATTAAAAAATATGACACCGGTAAACTTCTACAGTTTTCTCGAGATAACATCCATAATTGTGTATTTACAAATATATAAAAACATACATATGTATATGAATGTTAAAATATATACATATGTATATGTTGCATGTACATAGATAAGTACAAAAAAAAACAGGTATTTATGCTTGTACATAAATACATACATTTATGTATGTAAAGATACCGTACAGTACCCTATCAGCAACTCAACTAACTTTTAATGCACTTTAAGCTAACTACTTTGCAGTAAAGTAAAAATTGATGCTTGGATTAGTTTTATTAGAAATAACTGCCTTTTTTTACATTGTGATGTCCTAGGGTGAAGTCAGTTGTCTTACTGACTACTCAGAAGTTAGCTTAAACTTAGTCAATTTGTAGTTAGCTATAGACTGAATATATGTATATCAGTTAGCTATAAAGGGACTTTTTAAAAGTATGCAATATGACTATCTATTCTATATATATAAAATAGGATGTGTGTATGTATGTAACGTATAGACTTCAAAACGGCTAGGCCGATTTTGATGAAATTTGCAGGGAATCTTAAAAATGTTCAGGTGGGTGACACTGTGAAGTCTGATTTTTAATTTTCGTTCTGCGGGCGGAGGGGCGTGGCAAAATCCAATTTTCATATTGCACCACCAATGACGTATACATTAGGCTGGAACGTTCGTATATGGCAGAAATAATTTTTTATATTACCCGTCCAAATAGTGATAAATATTTGTCTATTTTGTAAGAAGTTATTCTACAAAGTTTTATTGTGATAGAACCACATCTTGAATATATTTTTTTGTGTTTAAATCTTATATAGTTATATTTTTTTATTTTATTGGTGGGTTTTCATATTTATTATTATTTTAACTTTATCAAAACTAATCAAAATAATAAAAAAACATATAAATTTGTTATCCATCGTCATTTCATAACACTTTTTTACCTAAATGGGGTATAAAACCATGAAAAATATTTTTTTTTAATTTACTTTTTTGTAACTGTAATGATTTTTATTTCACTAAAACTTATTTAATGTACTTAGAATGGTCCTTTTATTTCTCTAATATGGCTTTTTGCAGATAGAAATGTATTTAAATTTGCTAAATTTCAATATATTTGGATCTGTGTCATTTGGTTTTGCGGCACCTCTTACACTACTCTAATCTATTTTAAACTTTACAATTGACTTAAAGATAGCAAATGACAACTTTTTATCACTTTTGCTATTTGCTATTGAAATTGAAGAAAATATTTTTTCGTTCCACCCCAATATAAGTACATATATTTATTTTTCTTTTTTGCTTTTTTTCTTTTTTTTAAGACGTTCCCATCTTCGGTTATGTAGTTCCGAAGATATTTACAAAAAAACCTAATGATGCAATATCAAAATTTTAAAACTTTCGAAATGTTGCATACAAAATATTTACATCATTCGATAACACAAGATATTCCGCGCATACTATGGTGCAACATTGTACAATATGTTAAAAATAATATTATATATATTCCCAGATCAATGCCCGCAGATGAGCTGAACGCAGGCTTGAAAGCTTCTTATCTTTGGAACCGAGTCGAGATAATCACGCTATCGACGAACATGCAAGATCCGACTGCCCAAATATTTTTAAAACAACTTTTGGACATCGGAAATGGAAAAATTCCAATTATTCGCGCCACAAACGAGATTTCGTTTCCGCCTAACTTCTGTCAAATGCAAATGAATTTTCAAGCCGTTGTCGACAAGGTATTCCCAAGTCTAACAACCTCCTACAAAAATCCGGATTGGCTGTGCGAATGTGCAATTTTGGCACCACAAAATGATGTCACAAGCTCAATGAGCAAAATCAATTGAAACTGCCCGCCAAGTTAATCAAATACAAATCGATCGACACAGTAACGGATGAAGAACAAGCCGTCAATTATCCCATTGAATTTTTGAATTTATTGGAACCACCCGGAATGCCATCGCATGTACTAACATTAAAGGTTGGATCACCATAATTCTTATTCGTAACTTAAACTCACCAAATTTATGCAACGGAGTCAGATTGACCATCAATAATTGTTCACCAAATTTAATCGAGGCAAAAATCATCGGTGGCAGATTCAAAGGCGAAGACGTACTTATTTCACGAATTCCGATGATTTCCAACGATTTACCATTCCAATTCAAGCGGCTCCAATTCTCTTTGCGTCTTGCCTTTGCTATTAGCATCAACAAAGCACAAGGCCAATCATTGACTATTGCTGGCTTAATTATGGAAAATTCGTGTTTTTCACACGGCCAGTTGTATGTGGATTGGCCGTAAATTTCGTTAAAAGCTCAATTTAAATCGTGTGGCAATACAACACTAATGTTTGCTTAGGGCCAGCAACGCGGACCGGGTCAGCTAGTACATATAATAAAATAGTAACTCATTTCCGTCTGTCTGCTTTTCTTTTGGGTTCGCATCAATTAAAAACTACTGAATGGATTTTACAAAATTTTGTCAGGAGGTACCTTAGCATCCTGATTCCAATATAATTTTTTGCCGCAAATATATTTTATTTCCAGGAGAAAGTGGAGAAAAAGCATTGAAATTACGCAGTTATTTTAGTAGTAAAGTAAATACATAAACCATACCGGCTGTGCATACTTTATTTTCTATAAAGCACTGCATACTTTAAGGCATCTTTTATTTTTGAAAACGGAATATTTTAAACACTATTGCGCAATAGATATCGCTGTTTTAAAATAATTAGAAAATATGAATTACTTACTGCCAAATAGTAAATTAAATAAAATTTGTATTTGATATATATTTTTACTTACTATATATTAAACACCTTTTACAGAGCTTTACAATAATTTTTAGAATTTTATATAAATTTTAGAATTTTATATACATACATACATTTTAGAATATTATGCAGGGATGGGTACCTTTATATAAAGTAAATACGTATACGTGAAGCACTTAAAATTTGGTGTGGATTACTTTCAAGGGAAACCCGAACAAAATATTGTCAGGACGTACACAATGTGTGTGGGCACAGCTAGTATAATATAATATCCTGCATCAATATAATTTCTTTTTAATTGTACCCTTTTCATCTTCATTAAAAATATGAACACATAAAATGATCGTTAGTCACTAGCATATTTGCTACCAAATAACATTAAGATATAATCCCAATATAAAAACACAAAAGAACGCAAGGAATGTGACGCAAATTTTCATTTTATAATTAAAAAAAATTAAAAATATTTAAAACAAAACTGTCAAAAATAATTTTATTTTATTATTGACTAGCTGTGCCCGTCACTTCGTGGGCGTCCTGACAATATTTTGCTCGATTTTGCTTTGAAAGTATTTCACACAAATTGTAAGACAACAATGTAATTGCACATAGTAATAATTCTTGCAACAAAAAAACCGACATCAAAACAGATAGATGGGCACCAATTCTTAACTTAAAATGTAAAAGTAATCTGAAAGAAGTAAAGACTATGTGAATTTCAAGCATCTCCCTTTTACTGTTCAAATGTTAAGTTATTTTCACCAGCATCCGTCTTATGGGGACACCATTTAATTTAAAAAACATACTATGCTATTTTCAATTTAACTTTTTATTGCGGATATGTATACTATTATAGACTCTGTGTAAATTTCAACTGTCTCTGTATATAACGGTTTCAAAGTTAGGGCCACATAGATCAAATAAGATCACCTATTGGGACACCCTCTAATTTACAGTTATAAATTAAAGATCTTTTGTTATAGAAGACTTGGCCACAAAGATTCTTTGAAAATTTCAACTGTCTGTCTATAACGGTACAAAAGTTTGGTCATATACATCAACTTACATGAACTATTGGGATACCATTTAATTTACAATTTTATATTAAAGACCTGTTTATATAGAGGACTTGGCCTAAAAGATTCTGTGTAAATTTCAGCTGTCTGTCTATAACGGTTCAACAGTTTTGCCATATACATCAAATTACATGAGCTATTGGGATATCCTTTAATTTATAATTCCAAATATTTATACTTATTATTAAACCAGACAAAGTAGTGGATATTCTCTCTCTAATTTTCAAGTGTTTGTCTATACCGGTTCAAGAGATAGGGCCATATAGGTCAAATTACATCACTTATGGGAACACCCTATAATTTCTAAATTCAAATTATATATTTGTTATAGCAGACTTAGCAATACAGGTTCCTTGTAAATTTCAGCTGCCTGTCTATAACGGTTCAAAAGTTTGGCCACATACATAAAATTACATTAACATTGGGACACCCTTTTTATTTCCAAATTAAAATTGTATCCTTTTTGTTGTAGCGGACTTAGCAATATATATTCTTGGTAAATTTCAATGGTCTATGTACAACTGTTCAAAAGTATGGCCATATACATCAAATTAAATGAACTATTGGAGCACCCTTTAATTTATAATTTTTAATTGATATTCTGCCAAATTTTCAAGGTTTTAACTATAATAGTTCGAAAGATAGGCCCATATAGGTCAAATTACGTCACCTATGGGGACACCCTTTAAATTTTAAATTCATGATTTAATTATTCTTTGTGATTCGCAATTTTTTAAAATTTTAAATTGGTGCCCTTTACGGTTCTTAATATACGTAAAAAACATGTATGTTGTATGGGGACACCTCTTAATTTTTAAAATAATGAACTTTTCTTAAAATGGACCAATCTGTAAGCATAATATTTCAAATAAAGAAAAAAAAATTAAATCGGTTCAGAAATGGCTGAGTTATGCGGGCACATACATAGAAAAAAAAGCAACACTCAGACGAAAAAACCTCGTTCTTTTTTTTGAAGTCGGTTAAAAATACAAATCAAATACAAATTTTATTCAATTGGCGCCTAATGTTGCGCAATAGTTTTTAAAATATCCTAGTTTTAAACAGAAAATTTCAGTACCCTTAAACCGGAAATTCCGTTTTTTTCACTGCTTATTCTCCAATTTCTCTTGGAAATGATGGATGATGAATCAGGATGCTACGGTACCTTCTCACAAAATTTTGTTAAAATTGTTTTTACGTGAACAAAATGATTATACATATGTATGTATGCATGTATGTATGTATGTATAGAAATAGATTTTGTTGGAGTTTTTGCATTACATTGTAGTTAGCTTAAAGTGTGTCATTTTCGTAGTCGACTACCATATTGCTTGTAGGGTGTATACTTATCCAAACATACTTATATACATATGTGCATGTACATATGTATTATGTACGTTTTATTTATAAAAAAACATTTTATGTACAAATAAAATACAAAACAAAATCTTTGCAATTAAAAAATGAGATTAAACCGGGGCATAGGTACGTACATAAATACATATGTATGTATATATATACGGGTAAATATGTACATATGTATGTACATAAAAAATAAGATTTTACTGAAAAAGTCGCTAAGAAGAATATATACATATGTATGTATACATACATATATACTTATGTGTGTATCTTATTAAAATAAAAATATAAAATAAACAGAAAATATTAAAATAATAATATTACGTGTCATTTTTATTTTGTTTCTTAAAAAAAAGTAAACCCAAAAAAATAAGAATTTGAAAAAAAAACAAAAGCAGAAAATGCGCATTAATTTAAATCATACAAATGCATATACATATATACAATACATACATATTTACATACATATATAAAATGTTAACACTAAAGAGACCACATTATGCAAGTTTTTTTTGCAGTAATTCTTATTTTATGGGCACAAAACTAATAGAAATGGTTACTAATAATGTTAGAAACAAGATTATACAGAAAGAAAGAAAAACCCATTCTAAATTTAAGTAAATTCTTCTTATTTTTAGACATAATCGTTCTTAAAAATTTAAGAACGTTCAACAGTAAATAATTCTTAATTCAAACAGAAATTGATTAAAAAAGGAATTATATTCTACATTTATCGTGTTTGATTGATTTCTGTTTGTCAAAAAAATTATAAGAAAACTATAAAAGAAATGTGTAAACAAATTTGTTGGTGTATTTTATACATCTATAATTGTAATTTACAATATAAAGTGAGTATTATAACTGTGTAATTGATGAAGAACGGTTAAAACCACGGCACTGCTTGGCCTACATGGAAGAAAACGATGAAGTGTTAGTTGCTTGTTTCGGTCGTAGAGATCATGGCGTCGGTGATATTCCCGGTATGCGTTTTAAGGTTGTTAAATTTGCTAACGTTTCGTTATTGGCACTGTATAAGGAAAAGAAGGAACCTTTGAGATCGTAAGAAGCTTGTGTACTATTCCATATACATACATATAAAATAACGAAGTTTTTTTTTTGTTTGTTTGTTCTCATATGGCATTTTATTGTTTTAAACCATACTATAATCGTTTTATTTAACCATAACATTGTCATTTTTAATAATAATATGATTTGACAACAGCCATATAATTTAACCATAATGTGTTGCTCTCAGATTATGGTTGCCTCAACTATGTAAATAAAATGAATTTTATTTATAAACATATAATAATATAGTAACTCATTTCTGTCTCTCTGCTTTTCATTTGTGTTCGACTCATGTAAAAACTACTGGATGGATTTTAACAAAGTTTTGTGAGGAGGTACCTTAACAGACTGATTCCAATATAGGATACTTTTTTTCCGCAAAAATATCTCAATTCCAAGAGAAAGTGGTTAAAAAGCAGTGAAAAACGCAATTTCCGATTTAACGGTACTGAAATTTTCGGTTTAAAACTGGAATATTTTCAACGAGGTTATATTTTCAATTTAAAGGTACTGAAATTTTCGATTTAAAACTGGAATATTTTCAACGAGGTTATATTTTCAACACACCTTTTAATTACTTTAGCTGTCATCTCAGCGGGAAAATAAGAATTTATTACATATGTATATAATTAAATATGTAATATATAATCTAGAAAGATATTACCATTGGAATCGAAAAGGTAACTTCAACTGACGCAAAAATTACATATTGATTATTGAAAAGATCCGTTGTTTCACATCGTTTTCATGTGGCCTCTTTACAGGGCCGGCAAGAGGTTAGTAGGCGCCCGGGGCGAGATTGTGATCTGATCCCCTACACATTTAATAGGTCCAAATAAACTTATATTTCTCATATAATTTTTTTATTTTTTATTTTATACTTATATTTACAAAAGGGTTACATATTATGTAGTAAAAATAAAAAAATATAAGAGATTTTTTTTTTTAATTATAATTCGAATCAGGAATGTAAATAAAAAAAAGTTCAAAGAATTCTGGAATGGTAAACATTAAAGAACCAATACTAACTATTCAATAGTTAGCCGTTTTTAATTCTCACACTCGCCGGCGTCATTGGACGGTTCACCGTACTTTTAAAAAACGGTCTTTACACCTGGCAACCATTGAGCCACGAGTGGAGCATACATATGTAGGTGCTCTTCTACAACTTATTGTTGTTTGTTGTAATAGTCATAGATTACATTCAAATTCTTCGTCAAAAATTCAATATTCGTGCTCCTATCCATAAAGCCAACGGCGATATTTCTTTCGCCCCTAGACAAGTTTGCACCCCCTTCACCGTGGCGCCCGGGGCAATCGCTCCGATCGCCCGGCACTTGGGGCGGCTCTGCCTCTTTATTTGCACTTTTTTATTTAAAACACAGTTTATGTATGAACGTGAACTAATACAGATCAAGTAATATTATATATAACTTGAAATGTTTTTTCTATTAGTTTGAATAATAAGTAAAATAAAAATATGTGTATGAATAATATAAATATACATATGTATGCATTATTTTATGCTTTAGAAATAATAAATTCTAAAATTCGTTCTCAGGAATCATTAAAATAATGCATTACTTTCCTAGGATATGCTCCGTGTTAAGAGTAATGGATACTGGAAGCAGAATATTAGAAACTTTTTGCATTACCTACTCGTTTCTTATTGAATACATTTTCCCGCTTGGATAGTATTACAGCATCTGTGAAAACATTAGATGCCTACCTACGGCGTTTTAAGAGATATACATACATTTAAGCGATATTAATAAGGCCCTCTTGGTATTCTATGAATACGAATCAAGACTTTCATTATATATACATATATGTACATACATACTTTATAAATAACATAACCCAGTGGTAAAAAGAAGGAGTCAAGAGGCCTTCTAGAAGGCTTTTGGAGGCAGAAGGCCTTCTGTTTACATTCCGTTCGCATTCCAATCTCATGTCTGTTTTACACAGGTTGTCATTGCGGAGCAGGCCTTCCACTGTTGCTTCAGCCGGCAAGCGTTCCAGAAGGTCTTCCGAAAATTGTCTGATAGAAGGCCTTAAATTTAATGTCTTTTCGTAGCAAAAACTAAAAAAAATTCTAGGACAAGTTTCTTTTTTATTGTTGTTCTAATTTTATTATTAATTTATTTTTAATTGAAATATTAAAATTTTTTGGAATTCGAACCGTCAACCTCCAGTCTGATAGACTAGCGCACTATCAATCGGTCTATCGAAGCATCTCAATTGAAATCGGCAATGAAGTAGTTAAAGGGCATTTCAATGTACTTTTGTGTTTTATAAATGAGAAATCTAAAAATAGAAAATTATGTTTTTGCCATACAAAATGACTACACATTCCTACTTCCCTACTAAGAGAAGCGAAGTAGGAATGTGTACTGGATCTTTTAGAAGAAAGAGACAAGACCTTCTAAAAGGCCTTCTTTGGAAGGCACACAAAAATGAGGATTGTATCCGAGAGAAGGTCTAAGCATGCCTTATAGAAGGCCTGAAGTGAGAAGGAATCTTTAATTTTACCACTGGGAAATAATTCCTTACAGACACAATCATTGATTTGATTTAGAGTGAATTTTATGTTCATTATATGCTTGAGTTGGATTTACACGATATTAAAATAATTTCAGCACAGTACGCAACTCTCTCTAGATTAGCATAAGGTCCTTTTAAACACATAGACGACTGCGGCTACACAATCGTCGCTGTGTAGGCAGCTAATTATTTATGTATATTGAAGACGATAGCTACATCAAAACTGTCTTTGTTGTAGAAATGCAGACATATTTTACTTTTATAAAAATAACTTTTTAAAAAATTCAATAATAAAATAAAACAACAAAACAAAAATATTACACGTCAAAACAAATAAATTTATTTGCTTAATAGCTCTTTATTTTAAATGAATTTATAATTTTTTAATATTCCCTTCTGTTAAGTAAAATATTCTTCAGCTTTCATTGCTCATTGTCGGTTAAAAATGTATAAATTAGCCTAACTCCGTAACAACGGTAGTTGTATAGCCATATAGCTATGTGATGTCAAAATAATCGTCTTTTGAAAGGTTTAAATATCTTGTACATTTAAGGTTGTATTGAACATAGTACGGAACCCTACGTATGTGAGTCTGTCTCGCACTTCACCGATTCTTTATTTAATACATGAACTGCTAATAATTTTATTTAAGGGTATTGTGCTCTGAACTTCATTGCAATTCAACTACTTATCCCATATGTCAACTAACTTTTAACAAAGATGCACCTAAATTCTTTGTCCTCTAAATGCCTCATATACATATACATATGTAGTTTGAAAAAGTAACTGAAATCGAAATAAAAGCTAAAAATGTTATTATGAATTTTTCTTGAATACGGTATGAATAGTGTTAATTAAAAAGAAAATAAAACTAAAGGTAATTAAAAGCAAAAAGAGCACAACAGAGAGGGAAATAGTTAAGAGAGGAATTTAATTTTAGTATTGCTTTAGTAGAATGTTAATGTTGTTGTCGTTTTTTTTTACTCTTGTGATGGGGGTATATATAAAAGCCCGGTGAAGTAGGCAAAACAAGTTTATTGTGAAAAATACTCTTGTGTATAACAGACTGTAATAAGTCGGCGTTAAGAAAAGCAGTTAAAATTATATAGTATTTTGTTAATTTAACAAAAAGAAAAAAGAAGATTCGCGAAAATTATTGGTGGCATTAAGAAAATAAAGTGAATACATACTTATTTTGAAAGGGCGCATACAAATTTTAAACACATCTGTATACGGAAATTACATAAAAATTAACAACATGTCTGAAGCTTATTTTGATGCTTATGATCATTATAACTATGACCAGGACAAATATGTATTTTCTGCCCATAGCGGAAAATATCGCTCAAAAAAGGAAAAGGATGAACACAGTAATCATTTTGACCCCAATGGACATTCCAGAAAACTTTTAACCAAATTTATGAATACCAACAATAATAGAAAACTTGTCTGTGCTGGCCACAAAAATTGATACATACAAAAGAAAGCAAACATAAATATATTGAAGAAGAAAAAGTATAACAAGTAAAAGTACATTAACAAAAGGAAGTTGAAGAAATATAGAAAGTTCGCAAGGGGAAAGAAATACACACATATGTACGTATAGTACAAGGAAAAAAGACAAAGAAGTTGTATTAAAAAAAGGTCTTCTTAGTTTAAAACAAAAGGAAACAAAAACACATTTTAAAAGAAAACAGTCTAAAGAAATTTAAATTGAAGACACTGGTGGTTACAAAAATAGTTTAGCACTGCCATGCAGTCAGTGCTAGACAATTATTTGTAGCCATACACTCTTCTTATTATTTGTTAAGAATTAATTATTCAAAAAGACTAACAAAATTAATTTATCGTACGTAGATTCTAGGCATTTTCTCTTTAATAAAATTATTTTTATTCCCTTATTTAGTTACCAAAACTTTTGCGGTTTATAATAATATTTTTGTTTTAATTTATCAAATCACAATTGTTTTTGCAAAATCCTATTTCTCTTACATGTAAATTTTTATAATTTATTTATTAAGTAAAGAATATTGCACTAATTATGTCGCATTATATTAAAAATAAAATAAAAATACTGTTAATTATTAAAGTACAAAAATGTGTTTTATTGCGATGCATATTCTCCTTCTGTTTTGTTTCATAACTGATATTCATTTTTCGTATTGTATTCTTTTAGAATAAGTATTGGTGATTTTGGCCTTTACATTTTATATCTTATTAAGCAGTTATTGCACTTTTATACTTTTTGTTTGTTTTGAAGTGCATTCGTTGCAAAATGGTGGCTTTGTACTGCAAAAGCCTTTGTTTTTGCGATTGCACTAGTTGATATAGTCGCTCTCTCTCTCTCTTCTATTTTTATAATTCTTTTATTATTATAGTGGCTGGAGGTTAAGTGTGAGGGGTTTCATAGGCACTTTTTCCCGGCACTTTCGATAAGAAATTAGTGCCCCCATCAAATGAGAAACTTTTTTTCGTCTTCTAGAATACTCTAGAAGTGTCGACATTAGTCATTAACATGGTTTAACAAAAGTCAAACTTCATAGGTATGTATAAAAAAACAATGTATTAAAAACATTGTGTTTTTATATGAAGTTTGACTTTTGTTAAGACATGTTGATGACTAAAGAAGACGGGGGGGTAATTTATTTGTATTTTTAACCGACTTTAACCCTAGAATCATAACGATAATTTTTACGACGTTTATACTAACGATACGTAAGTTTTACGTACATAATATCTTTCGATTAATAAAGTTTTGCAAGTTAGAAATTTTTCAATTTATTTAATTTAATTAAATTCATGTATTTATTTTATTTCATTTGTTATAAAAATAAAGTATTTTTTAATATATTTACACTAATCAGTTGTCGTTGCTCATACAATTTTAAAAAAAATTTATTCGGTGTTCTCCACAAATATCAGTTGTTTTACAAATGCAACAATAAGTAGTAGTCGTTCTCTTTTTTGAATAATGGCGAAAATAACAGTACTGTATTTTTCCCTTCTCTTGTTGCAATGTGTCCGATTGCTTTACATCGATCGCATCTTTTATATATAATTTCAAAAGCAGCCCCAACAAGGCCTTCAATTCCTTCATAGTCACATTGGAAATCGTTACATTTTGACATTTATATTTATTTCTTAGTTGATTAATTTTGATGTTGGTGTGATCTAAAATTATGTTAAGTATTTCTTCAGTCAGAAAATGATAGATGCACTATCGGTTCGATGACCTCCTTGACTGTATTTGATGGACAAAGTCAAACATAAATTTTTGAGTTAATTAAAAAACCTAAGGCTTATTATTCAAACATATTTTTCCATTACCAGGATGAATATATACAACATTCCTAGTAGAGCTGGCAAACTATTGATAGTCTCGCCATTCGATATTTTCGATAGTTTGATAGAAAACTATCGATACTATCGATAGTATCGAATTTTTTGGGAATGTTAGGTTCCATATTTTATATGATAAAGTATTCTGTATTTTTAACTCCATCAACTTAATTGATCAAGTTTTGAAATTAGTTGAGTTAGTTTAATAAAAGAAAACTAATATATTAAACGATCTTAAGTAAAGTTCAGAGTTATTTTATTAGAAAAAAGATAAAAAAAACAAAAATATGGATCATATAAATTTAGCATAAAAACAAAAACCCATTTATAATTTATTTTTTACATCGCATTTTGAGATAAATTTTCTAAAAAATTTGTACATACACTATAAATACTATGTACTCGTATATCAAATATGTTGTGCATATGTAGGCTGCCCAAGGAATTATTTTATAATCGTAATTTTTTTATAATTCTTGAGTAAACTAAAAATTTTTGTTTAAAAAGAGCAGCATATCAAAATTTTTTGGCTTTAAACTAGATCTTCTATCTGAAATAATGGCTCCGGCCTTGCTAAACATTCTTTCAGATTTTGTCGAAGTTGCTGGTATGCATAAGTAATGTAAAGCACATGACTTTGTGAGTGACACCTGATCAGAATTGTTCTGTGAATAGATATAACACTGAATAAATTGTTTAATTAACTATATAATTTACCTTCAAGTACTGCAATGGGTCTATTTCTAATGGTGAATTTTAATTTTCAACTAATTAATTGCCAATTTATTAATTTATTTTTTCAACGATAGTATCGCTATCGAGAAAAAAACCATCGATAGTCTAATGAAAACAAAACTATCGATATTATCGGTAGTACTATCGATAGTTTGCCAGCTCTAATTCCTAGCGGCACTATTAGTTCCTTGGTGATAAACTGGAGAGGTATTCCATTTGTACCCATTCTTTGACTTTGCTTCCAAACTGTGGTTTTTTCTGAGTCAATATTATTTAACCGTCTTTTATATATGTGAAGTTATAGTTTTTCCTTTTAGCATTCCTCCATTTATTTTTCGAATTCAGCTTCATCAATTTTTGAAGGAATGTAATTCCTATCAGCGAAGCTGTCATCACTATCGTAATTTTCTTCTTCAACTCTATTATTTCACTAATATCGATTTCAGTATAGCCTCCACGTCATCATAATTGAGTTTGCGCTTTGTACTACAAGGTTTTACTTCTGCCATCTTAAATAAATTTATTTTTATTAAAAAAATTTTGCGACACGAAAGAATTACGTACACGAATTTACACTTTATTACTAATGATATGTAAAACTTACGTACAAAAATGTATCTTCTATTACTAACGATACGTAAATTTTGCACATAGTCTCTAAGAGCGCATGCGTTCAATGATATGTTGAATTACTTTTACATTTACAAAAAAATCAATAAAATAATACAATCTATTAAATTGACGACGAAAACGCATAAAAGGAGCAGAGGTTTATAATGACGAGTATTGCGTCACGGAACATTAAATTGTAAATTACTCAACAGAAACAGAAAATATAAATATTAATTATAAATCAAAAAATGTCACAATAGTTTATGTAATTTGATGTATGTAATATAATGTATGTACTACTTCTTACTGAATTAAAGACTGTCCCCATAGGTGATGTAAATTGATGTATATGACCTTATAACACAGTGTGTAAGAAGTATAATAATTCTTGAGAAAAAACCGACTTCAAAACAGCAAGCTCATCTAATGAGCTAACGGAGTTTAACGAACTGTCTATACTATCCTCTCATGTTCGAAAAACTGAGTGTGTTTTGTTTAGTTTTTGTGTAAAACTTTTCGATTTCGGCTTAGTGCGTTTTGCTTGCACAACTGTTTTTTTTTTCTATTTCTTAAGAAATGAAGACCTTAAAATGAACATAAGTTATGTTAAAAAATGCTGTGTTTTTTGTTTGTACACTCGAACTGTGTTCGTGTTTCACTTAAAGCATAAAACTTCTTGAACTCGCTCAAGTTCATTGTTATTATGGTCATCTACTCATACTTATTCGAACTTGCTTATTAAAACTCTGAAAGCTCATCGCATTTAGCTATTATTTTTGTCCACTCATCCACACTCGTGTGCAATGAACAGACATGAATTCAATGAAATATTATAATGAGCGTCTTATGCGCATCGTTTTTTATTGTCATACAGTTCCTTATTATATACCCTCTGTTAGAATTTCAAGTGTCTACCTATAACCGTTCAAAAGATTAGGCTATATACATACAATTTTACCAGCTATAAGTTAATTTCTAATTTTAAACTTTTTGTTAGAGGAAATAGCATTACATATCCCTCGTAAATATCAACTATCTGTATATTACAGTTCGCGTTTATTCTTAAACCACGTAAGCGCCAAAAAGTCGTTTTTCAGAAAACGAAAAAAACTTAATAACTTCTTTAAAAAATTTTTTTTTTTTGCAAAACATGGCTGTGCGACTCTCTGAAGCGTATAGAAACTTTTTTTTTTTTAATTTGTTACTTACAATTAATTGTAGCCAAATCTGTCGCTTACGTGGTTATGGCGCAAACAGCAAATTTCTGTGTGTAAATAAACATTTATTTTTGTATTTATAAAAAAAAAATAACTTTATTAAAAAAGCTTCAATTGGCCTGAAACTTTCCTGATTTTTTTATTCTTATATACAAAAAACTTAGTGGTTGAGACTTTAACATTTCCAACTTCAAATATAAAAACCATTATATTTTGCATGCAAATGTCATTGGAATGGCGCTTACGAGGTTTTGAAAATGGATTTATTTATTTTTCATACAAATTTGTTAAGATGAGAATGTAGTCCGGCGGCAAATGTTATATTCTACCATAAAAACCAAAAAAGTCAATTTCGAAAAAATGTCGATTACGTGGTTTAAGAAGAAACGCGACGATATGTACGTCAAACTAATTTAAATATGAGAACACAATTTAATTTATAATTTTACCTATTTACAATTGTTATAGTGAACAAAGTAATACAGATTCTGTGTAAATTTGTAGTTTCTATCTATAATGGTTAAAAAATTAGCTCTTATATGTACATACATGAAATAACATTGTAGTAGTTATTGTGGACATATTAATATCAACGTTTCTTAAATTTCAATTATATATCTATAACGGTGCAAACAATAATGCCAAATACATCCGATTTCATTATATGTAGGAGCACCCTTTAATTTTCAATTTTAAATATTATACTTGCTGTAATAGAGGACTTAGCAATACAGCTTCTTTGTAAATTTCAACTGTCTTATAGTAAAGGTTCAAAAGCTTTGCCATATACCTACATTAAATTACATCTACTATGAGGACATCCTTCAATTTCTAATTTTAAATATTTATACTGATTATTATAACGGATATAGTTATAATAAGTGTTTGTCTATAACGATTTAGGGCAACATATGTATGTACGTCAAATTACGCCACCTTTTGGGATACCCATTAATTTTTAAGTTTGTATTTTTTTTACTTTGTGTTATTGGGAGCAATGGTGATATGCACTATTTTTAAATTTTGCACTTTACATCTAAAATCATGTATGTTGTATGGGGCACCTTTTAATTTTTTAAATTATTAACGTTTTTACAATGGGACTAATCTGCTAGCATAAGCTTTTGAATAAAAGTCGGTTAATAACCGGTTATGAAGTGGGTTAATAATAGATCAATACTTGATACTAATGAATTTGATGTTGGTAAAATTTATTAATATCGTCGTCTGGTGGTTAAAATAAATCAGACAAATGTAGGGTTTGGGGGGGAATTTCCTGGAAAAGCTATAAACAATATCCCGGAAAAATTTTTGCTAATTTCCCGGGAAACGGGAAATTTAAAATCATGAGTACTTTAAAGAAAATTCAGTGGTTCTTATTTTTAAATAAGCATTTCTTTTGCTATAACCAGAAATATTTGATCGTTATTGTGCTACACTAAACAAGCATTTTTAAAATTTTAATATTTTTAGAAACTTAAAAATATGTTATAGATCGTGCAAGACAAATTGTAAAACTATTTGAAAAAGTCCTCTTCTCGAGAAATATAAGAAAAAAAGAATATGGCAAAGAGTCGCATTTAATTCATGATGATGTAAAAACAAGATAAGTATGGTTGAAACAATTCAATCGCTTCTTAAATCGAATAACGCTATTAAAAAAGTCTGACAGATTTCTATTACGCAGAGTTATAGGTTTCAGAATTTGTTTAGATATTTGAAAATTTAGTGGCCGTTTTAAATCGCAGCGGCACAAATTTGTTATTAGCAGATGTTATTATTCAGACCCTCTACGAGCAACTTTTGGCTATTAATTCGACTCTTTCAAAAACGATGGTTGGACAGAATAATAAATGAACAAAGGGGTGATAAAACGTTTACGATGTTTAAGTATTTAGAAAGTGTTGAAATTGATAATGAGGAAACAAATGTCATAAAACTGTATTCCGTACAATTGTTCAACAGATTATTCAAGCTACTCGACATATGTCTGCGGCAATTTCGTTTGTTTACATACCCATTGAGCCAGAAATGGGACTCATCGCTAAACAAAACTTGCCTCGAAAACCTCGGATCTTCTTAGAACTTTTCAAGAGCCAGTAGAGTCAAGCGATTCAGGCGTAAGTCTTTCCATTATGAAATGCCAAACAATACTAAACAAAAATAACATGACAGCATGACAAGACTTACACGTGATCTGTCAAAAAAAAGCTATTGAAAAAAGTACCTCGAAATGGATCACCCTTCATGTACTTATGTATGTACATATTTAAATATATAAATCATTAAAAAGTAGGTATAAAAAGACAAAAGATTTTGTTTACTCTTGCGATAACAAAACCATGAAAAATTTCCCTTACGAATAATTTCTTATCAAATAGAAATCATTTCTTATGAAACGAGGAAAATTTAAATGCTGCACTCGAAAGTAAAAGTAAACACTGCACTCTATTTAACTAATTATATGTATATACATACATATGTACATATGTTTTTTTTTTTTTTAATAAAAGTCTTTATTTACAAGTTTAAAATATAAAAGGTACAGAGGTATGAGATTTTACTATAAGTACTACAACAATAAGAGTCTTATAATTAAATTTACAAAACTAATAACAATAAATATACAGCCTTAAGGAAAATAGCTCACAAAAACCTTTTTGATCTCTATGGAAGTTATAAAGAAATTTGTTTGGATAATCACTAATACATTCATTCTTAACGAACGAATCTTAGTGATTACCTTGTAAATTCCTTATTGATTCAAAGTTTGACAGTCTGCATTTTTCATTAAATGTCAGTGTCAGTTCTCTAGTGAAATCGTTTATCATCTTGTGTCCAAAGTTACTGTGAAGTAAATTTGTCGGATACCTACGAGGAAGATTATGAATTATTTTCAAATTCTTGTTTTGTATAATCTGAAGCTTTTTGGTATGAGTTTTCGCAGTTTTATGAAACCATACTTGACAGCTGTAACTCATAATTGGTCGAATGCACATTTTATATAACAATATTTTGTTTTTCATATTCAATTTAGATCTTCTGTTGAGTATGGGAAACAATGCCCGACCACACTTTATAGCTTTTTCACAAATTTGGTTGACATGTTGCTTAAATGTTAGTTTTTTATCCATTATAATGCCCAAATACTTGATTTCTGACTTTATAGGTATAACATTCCCACGGCACAACATAGATTGAGAAGGTATGCGTTTTGGCGACTTATTATATGGAAAAATAATGGCCTGTGGTTGACTCTGACTTGACAGGTGTGGGAACTCAGTCTCATCATACACATGATTAATTCTCGACTTGTTGAAATTAGGTCTAGACTTAGAAGTTAATCGTAGGCGCAATTCTAAATAATCTTTACGGCAAGGGCATTTAGGATCGTCGGACCTGTGATTCGAAATCCTTAAGTTCTTTTGGCTACAGTTGTGGCATTTATAAACAACATTACTCCCTTGAGTGCTTTTGGCCAATACACACTCAGTCTGGTCGTGATTGCCAGCACAAACTGCGCAGACGATAACTCTATTGCAGTTTTTAGCTCCATGTCCGTACATAGAGCAGTTCGTACATTGCGTAGGCCCTTTATTCCCTTTAAGAGGTCTTCTCCAGTAAACAGCAATATTGCAAAAGTACTTTATTTTCATAATATCATTTTTTGACACTTCTTGTTTGTTAAACTCAATCAAGTATATAGCGTCATCAGCTGTAGTCCTTTTGGTTACGATTTCTTTGACACTTACTGGGTTTATGTTGTGCATTTTAACCAATTCCTCCTTTAAAAGCTTTGCGTTTGTTCTTGGCAAACCAAATAACACTAACTTAAAGTGCTTTACGTCTTTAACTTCGTGTGTATAAAAACTGTACTTCAGTTCACTCAGCTTTTTTAACGCAGCTTCATTGTATTGCATGTAACCTTAGTTCCAATTGTCATTCTCTTGAAGAAGTACTCCTCACCAAGTATTTCCCAAACTTTTGAGAAACTGTGACACGAGTCTACCACTATTGGTGGAACCCTTTCTTTGACTGCTCTTGCCTCTTCTTCTTCATTTGCTAGCAAATGAAACCTGTTACTAGGGTCAGGATCAATCCTTATCGTCTTAAATTTGGGGCTATTCCCAAAGTAACCTCGCTTCTGGCTAGCCATATTGGAAGCGATTTAAAGGAAAAATTTAATTTTCAAGAAAAATCACACACGAGCAAAAAATAACACGTTGTTTACAACTCAAGGCAATGTTGCCAGATGATATGTACATATGTATGTACTAAACGTGAGCATAAAACGTCTTGTTAGACTAACTTCATAATGTTCAATAATGAATCGGTCTCTTTTTTCTTGCACTTGATTTCATGTGTACACAAATATTGTTGTGCTCTTAAATAAAAACAAACAATAGCATTTGCTCTTCTTCCAACCAATGCAATATTTGTTGTTGTTTGAAATAAAATTTGAGTAGTGAATATTTTGTTTCAATAGTGTCTCTTGATATGAAATACTGTTATAGCAGACAACATGTATGTAAATGTATGATGTTAAAAGCAAGAGTTTATACTTTGTATTTTAGTTATTTTATATTATATATATATATACATATGTATATGGTTGAAAATAGAAAACTGTAGTAGCTTGAATTTTTTTAACTTTTATTGATGAATTAAAAAATCTAATTTAATTTTTTCTCTCAAAAATCAGAGATTTTACTCTCCAGAAAATTTAAGTATAATGAACTAGTGAACAATATGATATGCTCAGCATATTTATTGTACTTGATAAAACTGTCCGGTCAAATCAGGTGCACTGATTTTTGCACTGTTTGCTCTCTTGTTCTCTGTATTTACTGTTTAGTAATATTCCACTACACATACAATCAATATTTGCGTTTCAAAAACACTTTTTAACATCTTGCGCTCACCTTTAGTATGTACATATAAGCATATTTTGCTTCATGTACATGTGTTTTACCATCATTGACCTTTACTTTCCATTTTTAAAATATTTTTGGCTTGAATTTTAGCTCTCTTGCATTTTCCTAACTAATGAATTAGATACCTTACCGCTGCAAATGAAAGCACTATCGTCTGCATAAAATGCTGCTTCCTGATTCCTGCGTAGAGTGATATCTGACGTGTATAACGAATAAAGCGTAGGTGACAAAACGGAACCTTGCGGTAGACCTGCGAGTATATGTTTTTCATCTGATGAGATGCGCTCCACGAAAACTACAAATGAACGTTGGTCTAAAAAGCTTTGTATGATTTTTTGTAAATATAAAGGAAAACTAAAAGAGTTAAGTTTATACAATAGGCCATTATGCCATACTGTATCGAAAGCCTTTTCAATGTCAAGAAATATAATACCTGTACTTCTACGATTTCTTTTATTATTCTCAATAATATTAACCACTCGTTTGATTTGATGTACCGTAGAGTGCTCTCTTCGGAATCCAAACTGCTGCTGATGTATAATGTTATTCTGTTCTGAGAACTCTACGATTCTTTTGTGGATTATTTTTTCAAAGACTTTATCCAACAAGCTCAAAATGCTTATTGGCCTATAGCTGGAAGGCAATTTAGGATCTTTTCCAGTTTTGAAAATAGGTATAACTCTGGCCTTTTTAAATATCATGGGGAAATGACCATTTCTCAAGCAGTAATTAAAAAGTTTGCTCAAAGTTTCAAAAAAGTAATCGGGCATATTTTTTAAAATAATGCTGTTAATTCCGTCTAAACCTGGGGCTTTGTTATTTTTTAAAGAAAAAACAAATGTCTTTACCTCTACTGCATCTGTGAATTCAAAATTGTCACTGTCAGCGAGATTTACATTGTTAAGTTCCTGCACATAATTTAGAACCACATTATCTAAAGGTGATGAATTGTTGTTGGTGATATTATTGTTGCATCTAAAAACTTCCGATATGGCATTTGCTTTTGCTTCACCGGTACTTAAAACTTCCCCATTTATATTTAGATCGGGGATTGCAGAATTTCTACCTTTTAAAGCTTTTGTTAGTTTCCAAAACTTTTTAGAGCCGGAAGGCAGTTTGGAAATGAATTTAGCCCACGCTTCATTTCTATCCCTTTTCAAATGAAAATCAATTAAGTGATTCAACTGTTTTAAAATGCTGATTAGTTGAGTTCTGTAACTAGGATCTCTACATCTTTTTAGTTTACGGTTATACTTGTTCCTCTGAGTAATCAGCATTTTAGACGTATTTGAAATTTCCCTCTGCCAAAGATTTTTCTGGCCAATTGGAATCTTGGAAAAGGCTTCTTTAACTATACTAACTAATTTATTTAATGACGAATATAGGTTTATATTGTTAAGCTCTATTTGTCCGATATTATGATTCTTAATTTCATTCTCGACCCAGTATTTAATTGCTGGCCAATCAGCCTGATTATACAACGGAACTGTAACAAAGTGATTTTGTGGTGTTCCAAAAATGTAACAAGATATTGGGGTGTGATCAGACTGTAAAATATTTGGATGTGACTGTAACTGCGAAAATGAAATGTTAGAGTTAGTAAGTAAAATATCAACCGTGGATGGTTGGACTGGAATTATATTTTGGCCGAATCTAGTATGTGTATCCGGATGATATACATAATAACTTGAATTTAAGTGATGCCTGTACAGTTCTTTGCCAGCTGAATTGTTTGAAATACAATTCCAACTCACATGTTGTGCATTCAAATCACCAAAAATAAAATAGTCACTAAACGAATTGGTAAGAAGTTCTAAGTCAGTTTTAAAATTAGAAGTGTAAACAGGATTATAAGCAGAGATAAAACTTACGGGACGTCCACTTATTTTAACTTCCACAGAGATATTTTCTATGGTTATTGTTTTAATCTTTGGTAACAACTTATGATCTATGTAATTTTTAACCGCTATAAGCACACCCCCACCATGTGTTTGACGGTCTTCTCTGTATATTTTGTAGCCTCCAAATTTTAACCTATGATACGGCTTCAGGAACGTTTCGTTAAGAAGTAAAATATCAATATTTTTCTCATGGAGAACTTTTTCGAGCTGTGCAGCTGCTGACTCAGTTGTTATGCCTTGAGCATTCCAGTGCATAACGTATACATTTTGACTACCCATGATTTTATATAGCATGCTTGAGCATCATGCCAAGCACTCTTAATTTGTCAAATTTATTTCGACATTTTTCTAGTGCATCCACAGCACTAAAGAAGATTTCTAACAGTCTCTCGTTAGGGTGCGAACAGAGTGAGCGCTGATGCCGAGCGGAGCTGAGCCGAGCTTATTGACGCTTATTTTCATGCGAGAAGAAATTTGTATATAACATAGTGAATGCGAGAATCAGCGCTGAAATTCTGTTTATTCCATGTGTTTTGCTTTTATGTCATTTAGTCTTGTTGTTCATTTGTGTTTATAAAATTGCTGTACACGGTAATGGATTCATCTGATTAAGAGTATTTTGCTTCTCCTAGTGTGATTAATGCAATTATTAACACAAAAGAATTTGGAAAACATCCAATTACACTAAAAAGGAATGAATTTGGTGAATTTCATCATTTATATAATGATTTAAGAAAATATCCAGCTAAATTTCAACAATATACACGAATGAAAATTGAAACCTTTGATTACATTCTGGACAAGATAGGTGTGAAACTAAACAAAAACTGGACAAATTTTATTAAGGTGCCAGTAACTTCTTGCGAAAGATTGATAGTGACTCTGAGGTAAAATAATTCTTTAATACTTTGTTCAATTTAATTTTATTTCATGTAATAATTTGTATTTATAAAAAACTATTTATGTATCGAGTCAGTGTAATAAATTGACGTCTCCTTTGGTGTTTGTATTTGGTCCAATGATGGCTCACTTCCAATTTATATGGAGGCAAATGATGAAGTGGTTGGTTCATTTGTGATTTCAATTGGCACAAATGTGGTGGACTGAAAATGTCCTGATGTGCTCAAATCAATTGAGTACACGTTCTCAGAGGAGGTGCTAATTGGAGAGGAAATTGCTTCAGTTCTGGCAAACTGTTGGCTTTGCCATACACATATTTGTACAGTGTATTTTGCATTTCCATCCTGCATAAAAATTTTTTTTCCGGCTCCAATTTCTGAATATGCGGCAGTAATGTTAAGAAAAAGGCCTCATCTTCGTCCAATACTGTTTTTTTTTTCTGAATTTCTTTTTTCAAGCAAAAGTAATTTTTTTTGTTCTATTTCTAACAGTTCTGCACTGGTGCTGTTCGCAGTCCGTTTCCTCTTTGGGCATGATTCATGGTTTGATTCAAAGCTTTCATACATTTCCACACTTTCCTCAACTTGGGATGTGTTGTGGATGTCTTCATTTTCATACTCCTCCACTTGACTATTCTTAAATTTCCCTGGTTTTAAATTTCCACTTAAATTTCTATATTTCATCTGATCCTTTAAAAAAAGGAGAGACTGGAAGTATGGCCAAGTTGAAGTGATTTGTGATGCTGTGTCACCAGCATCACCAGACTTTGGTGTTGGAGTCTTCCGCAGTTCACTCCGGAATTGGTCGCGCAAATATTTCCATTTTTTCTTCAAATCTTCCTCTGAAAAAAGAAAATAAAAAAATGTTTCATATTACAAAAACTTTAACAAAGAACAATCTCTTTATTTAGATATTTAGCTACTGGTGCATCGTTTGCGTCGCTGGCTTTTTCGTTTAGACTTGGCAAATCAACTGTTGGACTAATTGTAAAAGAAACAACTCAAACGCTATGGGAGGAGTTATTTCCTGTCCATATGCCGCCTCCAACTAAAAAACACTTGGAAGAAGTTGCAGCGCAATACTGGAATTTATGGAACTTCCCAAATTGCATTGGTGCTATTGATGGAAAGCACATACGTATCAAGTGTCCAGCAAGTTCTGGCTCAATGTTTTATAATTACAAACATTTTTTTTCCATTGTGTTGCAAGGTATTTCCGATGCCAACTGCAAATTTATTGCGATCGAAGTTGGAGGGTATGGAAAGCAAAGTGATGGTGGTACTTTCAGTTCTTCTCAAATTTATAAACTTTTAAAAACTGGGGAACTACAGGTACCGCGAAGCACAAGTCTACCAAATACTAACCAAAATTTGCCATATGTTTTTCTTGGTGATGAAGCCTATCCCCTTTTGGAATGTTTATTACGGCCATATAGCAGAAAAGACTGCACTGAAGACCACGAGTATTTTAATGCGCGCCTTTCAAGGGCTAGAAAGTGCATTGAATGCGCTTTTGGACTTATAAATGCCAAATTTAGAATTTTATGGAAACCGATCCTTCCTTTGCCGAAGTAATTATTAAGGCAATTTGCCTACTGCACAATATTATCATTGATCGAGAGGGTTTGGATGAAAACTTGAGAGAAGAAGTTGAGAAGCAAATACAAAAGAACCGCAAAATGAATTCAATAAAACTAGCATCAAGAATGGTAGATTAATTAGAGATCACTTTTGTAACTATCTATGCCTCAATAAACTCAAATAATATGTAATATTACTTACTTGGTACTTTTATTTCTGCTGCAACCGATGTCCACAATTTTTCCACATAAACACGATTGTGATACAATTTGTTTTTTTGGTCCCACAAAGCAGGCCGGGAAAAAATTTCACTTATTATTTGATCGATATCCATTTTTTTTTTTATTTTTAAACCACTAAAAAACACGACTGCACGCTAAAAAGCAAACATCAACAATGCAAAAAAGCGCGCAAAACGCTTTGAAACTGTTTTCTCGCACTCATCGGCTTTGCTCTCTGCTCTTGTCGGCGTTCACTGTGTTATACACAAGCTTATTTGTATTGACTGGTATGTAATCAGTTTTATCGCACTGACAATCTTTATCGCACTGACAATCTCGGCTCGGCTTTCAGCGCTCACTCTGTTCGCACCCTTAGATAAGTCATCATCGTTGTTGCTGTCGCGGGGTCTGTTTTTCGAAACCTCAGAGTACAAACTTTTCCTTTGGAAGGTGTGCTCTCGTGAATCAGTTGGTTGACTCTGACTTGACAGGTGTGGGAACTCAGTCTCATCATACACATGATTAATTCTCGACTTGTTGAAATTAGGTCTAGACTTAGAAGTTAATCGTAGGCGCAATTCTAAATAATCTTTACGGCAAGGGCATTTAGGATCGTCGGACCTGTGATTCGAAATCCTTAAGTTCTTTTGGCTACAGTTGTGGCATTTATAAACAACATTACTCCCTTGAGTGCTTTTGGCCAATACACACTCAGTCTGGTCGTGATTGCCAGCACAAACTGCGCAGACGATAACTCTATTGCAGTTTTTAGCTCCATGTCCGTACATAGAGCAGTTCGTACATTGCGTAGGCCCTTTATTCCCTTTAAGAGGTCTTCTCCAGTAAACAGCAATATTGCAAAAGTACTTTATTTTCATAATATCATTTTTTGACACTTCTTGTTTGTTAAACTCAATCAAGTATATAGCGTCATCAGCTGTAGTCCTTTTGGTTACGATTTCTTTGACACTTACTGGGTTTATGTTGTGCATTTTAACCAATTCCTCCTTTAAAAGCTTTGCGTTTGTTCTTGGCAAACCAAATAACACTAACTTAAAGTGCTTTACGTCTTTAACTTCGTGTGTATAAAAACTGTACTTCAGTTCACTCAGCTTTTTTAACGCAGCTTCATTGTATTGCATGTAACCTTAGTTCCAATTGTCATTCTCTTGAAGAAGTACTCCTCACCAAGTATTTCCCAAACTTTTGAGAAACTGTGACACGAGTCTACCACTATTGGTGGAACCCTTTCTTTGACTGCTCTTGCCTCTTCTTCTTCATTTGCTAGCAAATGAAACCTGTTACTAGGGTCAGGATCAATCCTTATCGTCTTAAATTTGGGGCTATTCCCAAAGTAACCTCGCTTCTGGCTAGCCATATTGGAAGCGATTTAAAGGAAAAATTTAATTTTCAAGAAAAATCACACACGAGCAAAAAATAACACGTTGTTTACAACTCAAGGCAATGTTGCCAGATGATATGTACATATGTATGTACTAAACGTGAGCATAAAACGTCTTGTTAGACTAACTTCATAATGTTCAATAATGAATCGGTCTCTTTTTTCTTGCACTTGATTTCATGTGTACACAAATATTGTTGTGCTCTTAAATAAAAACAAACAATAGCATTTGCTCTTCTTCCAACCAATGCAATATTTGTTGTTGTTTGAAATAAAATTTGAGTAGTGAATATTTTGTTTCAATAGTGTCTCTTGATTTGAAATACTGTTATAGCAGACAACATGTATGTAAATGTATGATGTTAAAAGCAAGAGTTTATACTTTGTATTTTAGTTATTTTATATTATATATATATATACATATGTATATGGTTGAAAATAGAAAACTGTAGTAGCTTGAATTTTTTTAACTTTTATTGATGAATTAAAAAATCTAATTTAATTTTTTCTCTCAAAAATCAGAGATTTTACTCTCCAGAAAATTTAAGTATAATGAACTAGTGAACAATATGATATGCTCAGCATATTTATTGTACTTGATAAAACTGTCCGGTCAAATCAGGTGCACTGATTTTTGCACTGTTTGCTCTCTTGTTCTCTGTATTTACTGTTTAGTAATATTCCACTACACATACAATCAATATTTGCGTTTCAAAAACACTTTTTAACATCTTGCGCTCACCTTTAGTATGTACATATAAGCATATTTTGCTTCACAATGTCGCAGCACCATCAGGAATTAACAGATATTTAATAAAACGATAAAAATAAATTACAACAAAAATGTAATAAAAAGATCGGGATAGAAGGCGACGAAATGATAGACAGATTGACCATAAGAGAAGTAAGTACACACATCTTAGTAACAGTACCTTTCTGTAGAATTAGATAAAATAGAATCTGACGGGAAACACAATAGATCTCCTTGGCCGCACTGTTCTGTTTCCCCCCTATTATTATTATTCTATTCTAATATAGGTCTGCATGAATGTGTTTGAAGACATTCATTTGATTAAAACAAAAATGTAATAAAAATTCCAGGCCAGGGACATTTCCTCCTCTTCCTCATCTTTACTGGTTCTGCAAAGTCATTGTAATGGAGACGCTTCTCGTATGGACTTTAAATAGGCAACGCCCAGTAACTGTTGTTATTAAGGCACGTAGCTGCAATTACGAAATTACGATGCCGTTTTCTTATGATCTAGTGAGGGCCACATTACCCATGCAGTTAAGCAAGTCGACTCATTGGATTATCTAAAATTAGCCAGATTATAAAGAGCCCAGTTTATGCGATGCTCGCAGGTTGAGGCACTTTTTTTGGCTTTTCATCCGTAACACAGTTCCCAAGCACCCATTTAAGGGTGACTGTTGCATTTTTCTGGCATGGCATTAAAGGATAGGCGCCATTTCAGGACAAGATTTCATGTGCTAGACACACCTTTGAGGGATGTAATAGCGGCTTTACTCTCGGTACACAACCAGATACATATCCCTATTCAATATTCTGTGGTACTTTAGCAAGTTTGGCGCCTATTGTGTCATTTGAATTTGAATTGATTTTGCTGTACATTAATTTATAAAAGAAAACAATAAAAACAAAATTAAAACGTTAATTTATAAAGATAAATTCAAACTAAAATTATTAATCGAAAATAAAATCGGAATTCAAAAATCAATTACGAACTAAATCAACCACTAAAAAATCCTTTTTTTTCTTTTTTATTGTTCTCAGTTGTATGATTGGAATGGTGTATTAACTCAAGCAGTTAACTGAAAATCCAAATGTTTTCTTTACGGTCTTTTTCATTCAAAAAGTATTTGTTTTGGTTTTGCTTTTGTACAAAACGATTAAAAATTTGTTAATGAAACATTTGCGAAACGTATTGTTTGTTTTTGTACGTTTTCGTTTTTATATACATATTGCATATATGTTTTTTGTTTTCCATCCAGATAATTCGGAGATTTGTAGCTTGTTTCCTCATGATATTCAAAAAAGGAATGGAATGTATCGTTTAATTTCTAGGTCTACTCATATAAATTATCCAAAATTGCATACAACTACTGTTATGAACGTTATACAAAATCCGAAATATTCTGATAAATATGTTTCGATTCGTGTTTCAAGCTGTGTACTTCAGAGATGTTTACATCTGTTTATTTTTCCGCTAATGTACTTTAACTTTAATATATCGTTGTTTAACGATAAATTAAAGTAAAAATGCTTATATTATTTCTCTGTTTAATTTAGGTAACGGATCCAATATCTCAAACTATAGGGGCCTTGCAAAACTAACTGCTATACTTATGTGCTATTCCATCAAGTTTAACCATTTCTCTCGCCATTCCAGTATGGATTAAAAAAGGACGAACAGCCACAACAAATCTTTTAGAATTTGGAACTAATGTAATAACATCATTTTTTTCCAATATACAAACTAATAAGGTATATCAGGAACTTATTTCATATAAGTTAGACGAAATGGGGATAAGTTCTATGCTCCTTAAGTGGATACGCACATATCTAAAGAGTAGACAGCGATGCGTTATGTTTAGAAATATTAAGTCTAAAGCCTATTCCCCTTCATCAGGAGTTCCCCAAGGTAGCCATTTGGGTCCACTATTATTTCTAATGATTATCAATTGGGAAGTTCATTGTATCCATCATTGCAAAATATGAATTTATGCTGAGTCTGTGTCAGGCATTTGCCGCGTACGCACGTGTTTTTGATCGCTTTTCTCTGTATACTTAGTAAAGTTTTCGTGTGTGTGTCTGTTTTTGCGCAAAAGCAAATTCTCTCGTATAGCTATATACAAAACTTTTATAAGACTTTTCTTTTATTTATCTATAAACTTCTGAAACAAACTTTATAAAAAATCAAACTCCTTGCCGGAATATGAACGGGGTTCAACCCCCGGATTATAACCGGTTTAGGGATTTAGATCCCTCGGCCGGTATAATAAAATCAAAGAAAAATAAACGACCCCGTTCAGAGGATTTCATCCCTTTACCAGACACATCAACAAACCAGCAAAATCTGCCACGTTACCTAGTAGCATCTACTGTACCACAAAACAATGAAGCCCAAATTCGTCCACTTGCATCGTTTAATGTCTTCCAAGTAGAACGAGGTATTAATTTCATCTCACGGAATTGGTTAGAAGTAAAAGAAATGAAAAGTGGAGATTTGTTAATAAAAGTGCCAGACAACAAAACTGCTCAGACATTTCTTAAATTCGACCACATCGACTGTATACCAGTAAAATTTTCACTGCATAAAACCCTAAATACAACACAAGGCCGTATTTACTCTAAAAAAATAATAGAAATACCGCAAGAAGAGTTATTGGAATGCCTCAAAGACCAGAAGGTAGTTGACGTAAGAAAAATTACCAGAAAAGAAAATGACAAAATTATTGCAACAGGAGCGGCAATAATAACTTTCGATCTTATCTACCGTCCAGATACACTAAAAATTGGCTGGGAAAGAGTACCTGTAGAAGAGTACATACCAAACCCGATGAGATGCATTAATTGCCAGAGAATGGGACATACCAAAAAATGGTGCAAAAGTATCGAATTATGCAAAGAATGTGGCATTTCTGAAAAACACGAAATTTGTGGACGCACATACTGCATAAATTGTCAAGTAGAAACTCATCCATCATATGACCCAGAATGCCCAACATATTGGAAACACAAATCGGTAAATTACATAAAAATCACCAGAAGATGTACTGCTCGGGAAGCTTGGAAAGTTTATAATGACAATCCAACTCTAAACACGCTACAACCCCGTTCTATAAAGAAAAAACCAACATACGCGCAAATGGCGTATTCTTCAGAAATAACAAACAACAATAAAAATAACATGCAAAACCAAAACAAAACCAAACATCCAGAAAATTCTAATAATTCAAAAACTATGAATACAAATAAACTGAATGCATCAACAGAAAATTCTCTGCAAAAAATAGATAACTTCTCCCCAAATAAAAATAACGACTCTACTAACAAAATTCAACATGCAACAACTAACAACAACATTAATACTTTAGAAAAAAACCAACCTACAACAACTGCTGAAAACGACGCAAATACAAAATTTAATTCACAATCAACAGATCTATTTTCTCTCTCCCCAGTTTCTCAAATATTCTACTCTCTTAACGAAGAGGTCGAAAACATAACAGATGACAGTTTTGAAGATGACACTATTATTAGAGATGGAAAACCATTAAGTTTGGATATCAACGGAAAAATAGAAGAAAATCTAACTGAAGAAATGATAGTGCAAGATATAACCGAAGGCCTTGGCCTAAACACACCCCCAAGATCAATCAACAAAATAACTGATTGCAATACACCTGTATCACAACTCTATAACAATTTTCCCCAATTAAACGTTTTAATTACACCAAATACTTTCAAAAACACTCAACCTGGGCCCAAAAAGGCCAAAAATAAAAAATAAAATTTTATGACTTGTCATCAAACAATTGCGCTTCTCCAATGGAACATGCAAGGATTTATCAATAACAAATATGCATTGGAACTACTAGTAGATAGACACAAACCTAACATTATAGCATTGCAGGAGACACATATAGTACAAAAGAATCTACATCTATTACACCTACCAGGCTTTCAAGTATTTCATCATAATAAAGACTACGACTATGCAAAATCAGGAGTTGCATTGCTGATCAAAAACAATTTAAATGTAATTGACCACTTCACATCAACCCAAGACCTGTTATTTCAAACTATTGGGATTCGTTGTGATATAGAATTTAGTATAACAAACATTTATAAAGAAAATGAAGTCAACTTATCCCCTATAATGGTCAATGATATGATATGTCATAGAAGTGTTCACCATTTATTGGTGGGCGACCTAAACTGCCAAAATATACTGTGGGTTTCCTCCTCAAATTCACCGAACGGAATGATAGTCGAAAAATTCGCAAATGATCATGACTTTGTTATCCTAAATGATGGCTCCCCTACACTACTTAATACCAGAAACACCTTGACTGCAGTTGATGTCTCTATGTCCAGTATTGACATTGCCTCAAATTTAACTTGGACATGTTTGCCACTGCCAGAAGTGGGTGATCACTTCCCAATCAAAATTAGTAACAATATTGATGTAATAAAAAAGAAGTTCTCACCTCGCTTTGTAGAAAAACATGCTGACTGGCAATTATTTCAAAACAAAATTTCTGAGATAAACCCACAGTACAAAGAGTCACCCAATATTAATAAAGAAGCCGCACAGATAAAGAAAATCATAAGAAAAGCTGCCAATGAATCTATACCTATGAGTCGAGAAACTAAAGAAAAAAATAGTCCTGTCTGGTATAATTCAGATATTTCAAATCTGATATACGAAAGACAACAAGTGTGGAAAATTTTTAAACGATGTCGAAATAATACTAATTTAATAAACTACAAAAGACTATGTGCTAAAGTGAAGAGGGAATGTAAAACTGCAAAAAGAACTACTTGGGAAAACTTCTTAAATTCTTTAAATCCTTTAATGGACGTTCGAGTACTCTGGAAAAAAGTCAATAATTTAAGATCAGGTGGATCTGCCAATTTTCCTATCATTCATGTCAATGACACTAACGTCTCATATCCTTTAGACATCGCTGACAATTTTGCAAAATTTTGGTGCTCCCTAAGTTCGGATGAAGCTTTTGAACCTGAAATAGTTACCCGGAAGAAAGATCTTAAAATTGAAAATCTTCCCCAAGGGAATAGACAATATGAAGAACTAATATCTTTAATAACACTAGCAGAACTAACAGAGGTATTAAAATCTGCAAATGGTTCAACGCCCGCACGTGATAAAATTACATATCCCATGGTCAGTTATCTACCAGATGAAGTCAAACTCCGTTTATGTAAATTATACAATGAAATTTTAAGAACTGGAGTATTCCCACATGATTGGAAAACAGCCACACCCATTCCAAAACCAGGTAAAAACCCTAACCAACTTGAAGGCTACAGACCAATTTCTTTATTACCGGTACTTTCAAAAATTCTTGAGAAAATAATAGCCAAGCGATTTTGGAAATTCACACAAGCGCGTATATCAAAAATACAACATGCATTCATTCCCAAACATGGAGTCCATAGCATATGTCACCAATTAGAAGAGGTGTTACGACATAATTTAAATAAAGGTAAACATAGCCTGGTACTATCTGAAGATATTGAAAAGGCCTTCGATAGGGTAACATCATTATCTATAATTTTGGAACTAAATGAATGGGGTATTCCTCTAGAAATGTTAAAGTTAATAAAATCATTCCTTGAGAATCGTAAAGTATCGGTAAAAGTAGATGGGTTTATTTCCTCAGCTCATAATTTGGATAATGGAATTCCTCAGGGATCTCCTCTCTCAGTAGTTTTATACAACATATATGCAAACTCTCTAGCAAAAGCAATAGAAAATTTACCCGGAATTGATTATGTTGGTATATATGCTGACAACATTTTTGTTGTTGCATCTGGAAATCCCGATCGAGTAAGATTGAATCTGGAAAATTTAGATTATGTGATTGGAAATTGGGCTAAGAAAAAAGGAGCTGTCATACCTGCTAACAAAGCAGAAGTTCTCCATGTATGCAGAAAAAAATCTTGCGGTGATAGAACCATTAATATCAGAACTGAAACTTTGTATATCTCCGACCAAATGAGAATTTTGGGAATTTTATTCTCAAAAAACCTTCTCTGGAATGATCACATTAAAAATTTAACAAATAAACTTACAAAAATTAACAATCTTTTGAAACTTATATGCTCACGTAACAAAGGACCCCATATTAAAACAGCCCTAAGCATTTGCAAATCTTTGACAACTGGTACTATACAACATGGATTAACCATCTATGGGTGGACTTCAAAGAAAAATATAAATAAAATCAACACATCATTAAATATATGTTTTAGAACAGCTTCTGGACTTTTACGTACAACGCCTATAGAAAATTTAAGAACCGAAGCAAATTTTTCCGATTTTGAAACATTGTTGCAGAGGAGTTCCGTTAGAATGGCATCAAGAGCATTAACAACATCAACAGATGGTCTTCACAACACAATCTGGAAACAACTGGAGTCTTCGACTAGATCAACACCTTCTGCCATAAAAAACGTTGTGGAGATTGTTAAAAAATCAGGAATTCATATTCCACATAAACCAAGACAATCATTTTACCCAAAAACGTTTGTTAAAATAGACGATAGTTTAAGTTCCTTTAACAAAAATACCACAAACTCAATATGCTTCAAAAAATTGTTTTTTGAAAAACTGTCATCGTTTTCCCCAGAGGTCGTTTATTATACGGATGGATCTTTTAAAGATAACTTGACTTCCTACTCCATCATCAAACAGCAAAATACTACAGAATTTGAAACTGTCAAAGAAGCCAGGCTGCCAAATCATTCGGGTATTTTCACGGCAGAAATATCTGCAATCAAAACAGCAATAAAATTTTCCATTGAACATGCCAAAAAAACATTGATTTGCACTGACAGTTTAAGTTCTGTGAAGGCCTTAATAAAAAACCAGAATGGCATGTATGATGACATGTTGCAGCTAGAAAATGAAGGTAACGTAATTATGGTTATGTGGATTCCATCGCACATTGGTATACCAGGCAATGAATATGCAGATATTATTGCAAAAAGAGCACTTGGCTTGCCAGACGTCACTGAAATACCATGCTTCGCAAGGTCTCTTGCGAAGTTAATTCTAATGGAAATACATTCTCCACAACTCAAAAGACCTAAGTACAACGCAAATTTGTCTAGAAGGAATTGTATATTGCTTGCTCGGCTAAGAGTGGGTAAAGCTGTATTCAACTCTAAACATTATTATGAGAAAACAGAACATCCCAAATGCTCACACTGTAATGTTGATCTCACCATACCACACATACTTACTGAATGCCAACTTTCAAAGATAAATCAACCGTTGGAGAAGATTTATAACTGCAACACTGATGACAACATAAAAATTATTAAAATAAGCTTTAATAAACATAGTATTATAGAAATCTAAATTTTAAGGATCTGGGTTCGGGTGCGCGGCGGTGGAGTTTTTTTCTTGTGATCCTGTGTGGAGAGCATTCACATAGAGTGCTCTCCTCGGGGGTCTTGAAATTATTCTTCCGTCGTGCACCCGAATTTCGGGTATTAATTGTAGATATACAATACCTTTCTGCATTAGATTGAAATCCATTTACTTTGAATTTAATTTTTTTGTTTTTCTGTAATATTTTAAATAAGCCGAGCGCATATGGTCGAGTTACCCGGCGCCTATAGTCTTTATATTTTGTAAATTTATTTTATAAGATATATTATAAATAAATAAATAAATAAATGAATTTATGCTAATGATATTAAGCCTTTGCTGATTTTGCGATTTAAATCAAAGTGCCTTTCTTCAAATGGATATAAACAATTTTAATAAATGGTGCATCGTTAACTTGATGGACTTAAATGTGAAAAAATGTAAAAACACACTGTTTACCAGAACTTGCTATATGCATGCTCTGCAAGTATAAAATTAATGAATACTGCATTGAGGAAGCGGGTGAATTTATTGTTCTTATTTATTTATTCATAGTAATATAAAAGCCACTTAGGCCAATATAACTATATTACAAAGCCAATCAAGCCTGATTAAATAAAAAAATAATGTATAATAAAAATAATATTTTTTAAATATACATAAATAGTTATTTAGAGCCAAATTAATAAAGAAATATATTTGTCTTATATAAAGTTGCTTGCTTGCTAGTAAATTAAGTTTTAACTCACACATTGCGCAAACTGTTAGTAAGGCAAAAGGCTTATTTAGATTCATCAAACGAAAAAGAGTTTGACGATCCATGTCATAAAGGAGTTACACTCATCTCTTGTCAGACCGATTTTAGAATATGCTTCCGTAGTCTGGGATCCAAAATATGTTGTTTGTACATATTAAAAAAATAAAATTTGTTGAGAAACAGATACTTTTATTATGTCTACGTAAGCTCCCATGGAATCCTAGTCTTATTCTTCCATCATATGAAAGTCGGTTAGAGCTCATTACTCATTTCTACTCAAAAAAGTGTACGAATATTTATGACAATTTCCTTTATTATGAATTTAATAAACGGAATTGTTTATTCTCAATACCCGCTCCAGAATTATTTTTCCAAGTCGTCAAGATATTATATTCGTCTTAAACTTCTTCTGGATTGTTGCTCATACAGAGCAACAATGTTGGTGCCAAATGGTAAAAAGCTGCCGTAAACACTAGGTTCTTATTTGCAGCTTTTGGTCATGTCCAGAAACGACGGTTAGGTTTAAAACAATGTTTTATGTTCTAATTTTGTTTAGTTTTTCTGTATGTAGTTTTTAATCATTTGTTGCAAATCCTTCTTTATTTTTTTCGTCAAATGTATGTAAAATTTATTTGTTAATTTTTCGTGTAGTTTCTGTATTTCGATGTCGATTTTCAATTTATTCAAACAATTTAGGTTATACACGATAACCCAAGCGATTACACGTGGCTGATTAATGCAAGCACGAATTAACCGTACCACGGTACAGCTAACCGTAGAAGCCAATCAGCCAGTGCGAGAGGGAGACGCAAACCACTTGAAGACCGAGCAACAACGACGGCCTGATTGACCTTAAACAATAATGACAATGACGCGCGAATGTGTTCCTCAATCCAAAGCTATTTTATGACTCCTCGTCTTATATTTTCTTACTAATTATGCCAACTTTGATCCGTTCCGAAGAATGTGTGCTGAATATAACAATATACCCGTATACGCACTTTTGCAAAACCATTTGCATCGAACACTGAACACACTTTTGTTTTTTATTTATGTTATTTTCATCCATTTTGTTATAACTTTTGTAGTGTTTTAATTTTAAATTATTGAATAATAAAACATATAACAAATATGGTTGCACTTACATTACTGAAGAATTGTTTTTTTGCTCTAGACTGAAAACATTTTTTTTTTTTCACCAATCTATGTAAATTGTAGTGGTCCTGTTTTTAATCTCACTATAGATGAGTACGGCTAATACTATCTAATTCATCAGAAAACATTCATAGAAATAATGAATAATTTTGCACTACCAGTAGCTATTACTGAAAACTGTAAATTAAGTGCATTGCCCCATTTATGATCAAAGCTCTTCATACAAAGCGGCGCAATATTAAAAAATTTATAACAATATTCATCTTTACCCTTTACAAAATTTGGTATCATTTATTACACAAATTTGAGAAAATTAACACTTTTATTATTTTTACAAAAGGCAATAAATAAAAAATAAGAGATATTTAAAAAAATAATAAAATAAATTAAACAGTTTTTATTTATGGATTTATATAGATGTATATATTAGTATCAGTATTTTATATAAGCTATGCTAAAATCTTATCTGGTAGTTAATAAAAGCAGCTAAGGAAAAAGAGGTCAATTAATCATATTGTTATTTCTTTTCCGTTTTTTATTAAATGAGAAAATGCTGTGCCAGAAAAAACATTCTTTTCTTCCAAGAAAAATTCGTAATACATCATCAAACAAGTTAAAATAGATTAACACATTCTAAATTTCATCTTCTAAATTGAAGTCTTCCTCTGGAAAGTCGCCGACCTCAACAGCAAGGGGCGAAACAAAACCTCCATAGTTGGATGGGCAAGTGAAATAACGATGGCCATTCACCGAACCATCATTCTTACCCAATGGTTCATCATATTTAATGCCAATAAATATACCTGATTTGCCCTCTAAAGGGCCATTATACATTACGACTCCTCGACGCGTTGGGCATCCCTTAACTGTTACTTGACAACGTGATCCCACAGTACACAAAGCAGCCTTTTCTTTTTCTAGTTCTTCTTTCTCCTTGCGTTTGGTTTCTTCTCTTTGTTGATCCTCTTCGTTGTACTTGCCCATACGATTTTTCTTCAGAAAACTTCTTACCGTATTTTCTTTCTGATCATATTCTGTCTCAGGCAAAACAAACTTCTCCACAGTATTATCATCTAAGTCCCAACAAAAGTCATCTTTTACATGAAATCTCATTCCTGGCTCAATGGGCAATGCACCTAACATAACGGAATCATCAGAAAGCGATGTCACTAACTGCTCCCCTTTGTAAAGTTCAACCGTCATGGTACCGGCATTTCCACCAGTAATTATTTGCAACTTATTTTTGAGTTCACCAACTGTCATTGATTTTGGAAATTTTATATCAAATGCTATGTTATCAGTTTTGGAGTTTGTGATGTTTATTTTAAGGAAATCTGAAGTATTTGTAGAAATCATTTTAATTGCAAAATACTATTTAATTTATTTATTACTAAGCAAAACTTGTAAGTTAAACTATTGTAAAATTTATTTTCTTTGCAGATTTGTTTAAAAGTGTTGCCAATGTGGTTATCAAAATAAAAAAACATACCCATGAGTCACTCACAATAAGAGAAGTATCCCAGCAAACACAGCAAAACAAAAAAGAAAAAGGCGAATTGATTTTATCAGGTGAGATCACTACGGCAAAAAACCAACAACTTTGATATGTTATTAGCAAGGCGAATCCATAACAGGAGATTGTAGTGGCGAAAAAGCTCATCATATGCATGAAAGTGAAAAGTCAAACTCCATATAAAAAAAAAATTATAAACAATTTTTTTCTATATGAAATTTGACAACTGCAAAGGAGGCGAAAAAGCCTGAATTCGCCCGTGCAATCACCTAGTATTAATTCGCCTTGGTTACTAGCATATATAAATAAAGAATTTTTGACACGACACCTGGTAAATACAATTCGCCTTGGTCAAGAGTATTGTATGAATGAGAAATAATAATGCGGCTATAACAATATTGGCTATTATAGATTTGCTATGAGTTGTAGATAAGTGTAGAGAAATTAGCTTTTAAAATTAATATAAACAAATTTTTGATTAAAAAATTAATAATCTCTTAGATGCGACAGGAATCATTTGCACACTAAAGTAAGACGTTATTGTGCCGTAATGCAAGTAGATCTACGACTCTTTAAATAACATCAGACCTTAGGTATCTCCAGACTTCTATTTTATAATAGTTAAAGATTTTTACAAGCACCGCAAATGACACTACTCTTGTAGGCAATAGTTTCAGAATGCTCTCATGTTATGGAATTAGCAGGCTGTAATTGAAATATTCATGCTTTGTTTCGATGATTAAGAAATTTTTCATTACTTTCCAATATATGAAGTCATTCATTAAGAGTTATTTCTAAGTCTGCCATCAAATTCTGTTTTTAGTATGAAAGTTTGACTTTTAAAGAACGCCATCTGTTAATCAAGCGTGTAAATCTTATTCGCTGTGCTATAAGTATTCAAACAACATTGACGACAAACAGAAAATTTGTTTTGTCGAAGCATGCACATCGATGTGTTTTCTTCACACATAGGAAAGTAAACAAATTATCGTTACCTATTCTGCCGACGCTTTGTTCATGTGCAAACAAATCAATGGCTCGTCAAGACGTTGTGTTACAGCACAGATGTAGTTATTTAAAAGTCAAACTTTCATACTACAAACAGCATTTGATGGCAGACATCGTTGTGCGAACAAATGTTTGAACAATGCCGTTTGAACAAAAACATCACATCGACATCGGCGGTCTTCACGAAATCAATGGATCGTCAAGACGTAAAGCTATTATTTTTGGAATAGTTAACCATTTTTTTAGTTTGGTATCAAAAGCAAATTACTTTTAAAGAATTTTTAACTTTTTCTAACTTAGAAAGCGAATGATAACAGCTATAAATTTTATAGAAAGTGTGCTAACGTGCTAACAGTAAGTAATAAAGAGTTCCACAAAAATAATAGGGTGAAATAAATTGATTATCTCATTTAGTAAAAAATATTCATATTGCTCGTTTTTTTTGCAAAAATCAAGAGAAAATAAAAAATCCCAGAGTATATAGCGATTTAAAAAAAAATATTGATTAAGGCCCATTCAAGGCGAATTCATACCAGGTGGAGTCGACAGCCCAGCTGATCGTTTTTTGCTCTCGTTTTTTTGCTAATGTCATGTCAAAAAATACATTGTTTCATATCTGCTAATCTAATGTCAAAGTTGTTGTTTTGTTGTAGTTGTTGTCCTACTGCTCACACCTGGTATGAATTCGCCTTGGGCCCATTATTATAACTTGCCTTTAGCTAAAGTTAGGATTTTATTGGAGCGATAATTAGTTTTTCGTTATTAAAAGTAAGCTAAAAACCACTTTTAACTATCACGTACTATAAGGACAAGATGTAGCAATTAGCATTATCCTCATTATAATGAAAAACTTATCGCTCCAACAAAATCCTAACTTTAGCTAAAGGCAAGTTATAATAATGGGCCTCATTTTAACACAGTTTTACTGTACTTGCTTTCTGTATATGGGATTATGATAATCATTCACAATAATGCTACATTTTATAAAAAAAACATTGGAAAAAACACGTAGCCGAAAAAAACTAATAAATTTATTTATTTATTTAAAATAATTTTAGATTCGGCTAGTCGCTATGAATTCTATTAGATATTTCATAAATTCACTAGTATGGAGAATATTTGTGGCAAATTATATCCTGTTTGCTACAGCACATGATGCTAAGGACTTCGATGATACTATTTTGCACAAAATTGAATTCGATGTTCCCGACTTCGATAAGAATCCAGTAAGTTCAATAAAGTCTTATTACGGGTATTATTAAATAAATCTGTAATTTTTCTGCTTATAAACAGGAACTAAAAGAACATGTTCGTACTTTTTACACTCATGAACATGAAAAGTATGATTGTGTCATACCCAATGTACAAGAATCAAAAGACGAGGAAAAAAATAGTTATGGAAATATAAGTGAGTACATTTGGAATTAAGCTACAAGATATACCTATTTATTATTTATATATTATAATTTAGATCCCCTCGTTCTACTTACTCCTTTTTTCACTAAACCCAGTTGTTCATATCGCATTGAGGCGTATTGGTCGTATGAGATTTGCCATGGTTATCATGTACGTCAATATCATGAAGAACGCGAAGGTAAAGAGGTTTATTTTGAAGAATACTATCTGGGCAAAAGGAATGAAGAATATTTGAAAAAATTGGAAAAAGAGTGGGAAGAGAAAAGCAAAACGGGCACATTTAAATATAAAACTACAAAAATCGATAATATTAATTATCCTTACTTTGAAATGGTGATGACAGACGGTACCATTTGTGATATAATAAATGCTCCAAGAACCACCGTTGTACGGTACGTCTGTTACCCACATGGTAAAAATGAAATATATTCATTTAAAGAAACGTCGTCATGTAATTACGAGGCTATTATTCTAACCTCTTCTTTTTGTGCCTTTACGGCCTTCCATCCTGAGGAGTATAAGGAGGTTCCCATTAAATGCTATAATTCACCGAAGGAACCAAATAAGCCTCTAAGTATGCTACGTCAAGAATTAAGTGATATGCAACTGTCATTTGATGATTTACCAATGACAAAGGAAGGTAACGGTGTTGGCGCTACTCTGACTCAAACACTAAATGACGATCAACGGTTTATTTTTATGAATCGTTTAGGTGATGATGTTGACAAATTAGTATTTAGTATAACCAAAGAAAGTGGTAGTGGCCTAACTACGCAACAGGAGGGTAATCCAGAAGAAACTAGTGCTGCTAAGCAGCCACCTACATCGCCAGTAGTATCTGACATTACACCACTTTTGGAATTTGTAAAGGGAACTTCATGTCTTACCGGGGTAAAAGTTATTTAATAAAGAGTAATTTTAAAGGGTCATATTCTTAAAAAGTTTTTTAAGAATAAATTTTGTTTTATGAATTTGGCCCATAGTATTTAAATCGATGAAATTTAAAATTTAAAAAAAAAACTAATTTTATTTTCTTACAGGGCTCTGGTTGGTGGAAATATGAGTTTTGCTATGGCAACTATGTTCGTCAATTCCATAAGGACAAAAAGTCAGAAACTGAACTCTTCTTAGGACATTTTGATGTACAAGCTCACCGCCAATGGTTACAAATGAACCCGGATAAGAGACCGCAAGTACAATTATCTTCAATTTGGCATCACTACGAAAAAGGATCAAAGTGTGATCGCACCGGTCTGCCACGAGAAGTCGATGTAAAACTTACATGCATTGGTTTAGGTTCTATGAATCCCACAGCAGTATCCATGTATCTTTTGGAGCCTAAAACATGTCAGTATATATTAGTATTCGAGTCACCAATGGTTTGTATGCTTATGGGCTACACCGATGACTATGGGCTGATTGATGAAGAGAAACTGCAAAAGGTTTTGCAAGAAAAAAATGTGGCTGCCGGTGTCAATAGAGAAAAGAACGTAAATAATAATGAATCACCCGTTCAAGCGGCAACACAAGTAGATATTACGCTATAGCTGCTTACTATCAATTGTGTAATTGTGAATATTTTTTTTTAAATTAATTTCTTTTTAATTGCTTAAAATAACTTAACATAATTTAACAATAAACTAAATATTGAAAATATGAATATATAAAAAAGACACTATAATGTCTTTGTTTTCTAATCATCATTTGGTTTTGGCAGCTCATCTGGTTTTAATTCTAAATTTTTCATTTTGGTTACCAGTGGTTTATCGGAATTTATTTCGGCTACCACATCTGTAAAAAGTTTTTCCCATTCCCAAACTTCGTCAGCCTCATCCAGAGACTCCTGGGGCTGCAAGCATTTTGTTAATATTGATAAATCAACATCTTCAATGGCCGAAAATGCATTTTGTGCCAACAAATCTGTATTAAGTTCCTTCAGTGTAACAACACGATTAACATAAACTCTATAAAGGATTATTGTGACATTTTTCTCATTCGCATTTAGAGATGTATAAAATATTCGTTTGTACTTACGAGGGAGGCTCAGCAATTTCATTCATTAACATATCATCTTTAATATCATCTAAATCTGGTATAATTGGTATATCATCAGTTGGTGAATTATTCGCAGATGACTTAAGCCCGAAACGATCGCTTGAAGTTAGGTAAAATACATTTTTGTTTTATTCATTTGAAATTGTATTGAACAATGCAATTACTTACTCTTCACAAGATCCTTTTTTGAATCTGAAATACAAAAGTCAAGCTAACGGTATTAAGCTTCTTTAAATCACTTTTAGGTCCATTATTATAATATGCCAATGGCCAAAGTTAGGCTTTTATTAGAGAGATAAGTAGTTTTTCGTTATTAAAGCTAAAAATAACCTTTAACTACTACTTAAAGGCAAGTTATAGCCTTTTCATTATTATAACGAAAAACTAAAATCCTAACTTTAGCTATTGGCAAGTTTTAATAATGTGCATTACATTTATAATTAAAATTCAAAACGGCAAATCTACGAACAGTTTTTACGCTCTAGCTCTTTTTTATAAAATTGTTGTAATTTATTTTTATATTCGATATTTCGCTACACCATTGGGTAGCATCGTCAGGAATTAAAAATAGTTTATAATATTTAATTGAATGAAAATATCAAAATTTTCAAAATTTTGTTTTTGAATGTTTTGAAATGTTAGTTTTTTAAATTTGATTGACAAAAAGTTTTTTCAATAATTTTAATATTTTCATTCAATTAAATATTATAAACTATTTTTAATTCCTGACGATGCTACCCAATGGTGTAGCGAAATATCGAATATAAAAATAAATTAAAATATTTTTAACCGACTTCAAAAAAGAAGGAGGTTATCTATTCGTCTGAATGTTGCTTTTTTTATGTATGTAACCGCAGAACTCAGCCATTTCTGAACCGATTTTAAAATTTTTTGCTTTATTTGAAAGGTTATGCTTCAAGGTTGGTCCCATTTTAAAAACAGTTCATTATATTAAAAATTAAAGGGTCTCCCCATACAACATTCATGTTTTTTACGTGTATTAAGAACCGTAAAGGGCAGCAAATTAAAATGTTAAAAAATTGCGTGCCGCTATAGCTCCCAACAGCAGAAATTAATAAAAAAATAAATTTAAAATTTAAAGGGTGTCCCCATATGTGACATAATATGACCTATTTGGGTCTATCTTTTGAACCGTTATAGACTTAACCTTGAAAATTTGACAGAATGTCGACTACTATGACCGTTATAATAAAATATATAAATACTCAAAATTTTAAATTAAAGGGTGCTCCAAGAGTTCATTTAATTTGATGTATATGGCCATACTTTTGAATAGTTGTACACAGACCGCTGAAATTTACAAAGAACCTGTAGTGCTAAGTCAGCTATAACAAAAAGTATAAAATTTTGAATTTGGAACTTAAAGGGTGTCCCAATAGTTAATGTTAGAGACAGACAGCTGAAATTTACAAGGAACCTGTATTGCAAAGTCCAATATAGCAAGTACAATTTGAAGTTAGAAATTAAAGGGTGTCCCCATAAATTACGTAATTTGATCTATATGACCCTATCTTTTGAACCGTTAAACACAAACACTTGAAAATTAGGCAGAATGTCCACTACTTTCTCTGGTATGATAACAAATATAAATATTTGGAATTATAATGTAAAGGGTGTCCTAGTAGTTCATGTAATTTGATATATATGGTTAAACTTTTTAACCGTTATAGACAGATAGTTGAAATTTACAAAGAATCTTTGTGACCAAGTCCTCTATAACAACAGGTCTTTAATATAAAATTGTAAATTAAAGGGTGTCCGAATAGGTGATGTTATTTGATATGTGTGCCCCTATCTTTGAAACCGTTATAGAATGGTGTCCCCATACAAGACGGATGCTTGGGAAAATAACTTAACTTTTAAACAGTAATAGGGAGAGGCTTGACATTCAATAGTCTTTATTTTTTCCCTCTAATTTTGGCGCATCTTTTATTTGGTTTAAATCTAATTCTTACAGATTACTTCTTACATTTTTAGTTTAGAATTGGTGCCCTTCTATCTGTTTTGAAGTCGGTTTTTTTTTGCAAGAATTATTATAAAAAAGACCTAGAGCGTAAAAACTTAATTATAAGAAAAATATTTGTTAAAAATTAGTTTTTTCATAATTTATATCAAATTAAAGCGTATGAAATTTCGTTTTAAAATGGGCTATTACACAACTTCCTAGGTCTTATAGAACTGGAATTAGAATATATATTTAATCGCATATTAAATATGAGCTATTTTTATATGGTTATAGCAAAAAAACTGTAAGAGATAAATTTGTTTTGAAATGTTTGTTTGCTTGTTTCTTACTTCGGCAGAACATATACTATAATTGGAAATTATATTGGGATTCAGGGAGTCAAGGAATATAACTAAAAAAAGTTTCAATAAAATCTGAAGTAGTCATTTTGTCAAATAAATAAACAACATGGAATTACCCTATAAATATAAAAACTTTTTAAGGATAAATACGACTTCATGTGACTTTTAGGGAGGAAATATGATAATGATCGGTTGAAGATCACAGATATATTGTACTGCCTTGTTTTAACACAGTGGTTAAATTTCTTGAATTTTACTATGGTTATTTTGAAATTAGAATGACATATTTATGCACTTTTAAGTATACTTCTATAAAATCAATAATACTATAGTTATAAAATACAATCAAATTATACATATGCATATAAACATATCGATGGTCACAAGTAGAAGGGCCCTAACTCGTCGAAATTGAGTTTTTCAGTGATTCCCCAATACATTTCGGTCAAATACACCTCGCACAATAATTTAATGCAATAGAGTAAAAAATAACGCCTTTAGCAGTTGTACATTACAAATTACATTGTGAATATTACAGTTTCTAGGTATGTATTATATATGTTTTTACCTTTTCCTGTAAAGTTACAATTATTTGAGTTAGGGATTTTCTACTTGAAACCAACGATGTTTATGTATGTGCGTATATTCACCTATATGTATGTATGTACATTTAAGCGTACTTACTTTAGCTTATTACCTACAGATGAATCAGCCCAGCCACCTGATATTCTTCTTAAGGCTGGTGGACGTTTGTTGTCCGATGATGAATTTAATGTGCTTAAAATATCACTACTACCTTTACCCGCTATCGGTGTTGAAATATTATTACTTGAAGAAGCTGATTGCTGAGTTTGTGACTGCATATCAAGAGTAATATCAATGGACAGTTCATTGTTATTTGATCCCGCAAGCTGTCCAGTAGAATTTGAAGTAACACTTTGAGAGGCGTCTTTAAGTACATCGCGGCTTTTAGAACGACGCCCTTTACGGGCAGTAGTCTAAGATAAATGTTAATATTAATCGATAAGTTAATTTAAATTCAAATCAAACTAGGTATACGAAGCCTATTTATTATTCCTAAATTTGTTGGTGTAGATTATTTACTATATTAATTTAAAATTATTACTTTTCTTATTGACATTTTTAATTCCTCAGCCCAATCCATTTTGTTGTTTTATTTGTAAAGAGCCTGTATTAGTTATTTTTCACTTTTGTTTTGTTGCTTTTAAAACCGGTCTCTATAGCAACAAGTTACTTACCTATATACATACATTATACATATGTATGTACATACATATACACACATTATATACTGGTTAAGAATAATCTACTATAATGTAAACACACCATATCGCACTTGATCTGAGGGTATTAACACTTTTTGTAAGAAATCAACCAACAACATCAATATCCATCTACTGTAAACATTTCTACGTATTCTGATTACTCTTTCATCTCGAAACCGGCATATGAGACCATTTTCGTGATAGTGTCTTGAGTACCTTTATATCAACAAAAAGGTATTACTTTTTTTTGGCAATAATTGTAAAAAACTTAAAAGAAAGACAGTGTAAATATATTACTAAATGGAATTTGCTTACTACAATATGGTCGGATTTTTAAATTATCTTAAAATGTAATCACAAACAAACCTCACAAACCTGACAATTTTAAAATTTTGAGTTAATACCCTCTTGTTGAGGGTGCCGTACATAAAGTGTAAAAACGTTACCTTATTGTTTTCGCTAGCTACAATGTTCGTTTGTTGTAACAAACGAACAAAAATTGTAGGAATCGGTTGTATGCTTGTTACACAAACATTACAATTAAATGTGCGATCTCATGTACAACTTCATTTAAAACACAAATTCTCTTAAAGTATGCTATAATTGACGTCTTCCGCAAATATTAGTTAATATTCAATATTAAGTTTGTGTTTATCATTAAAGTGGTCACAACATTAATAAACACAAATACTACATGAAATACAGGGTGGGCCAAAAGAAACCAAGGGCTCTCCAAAAATTTGTCTTAAAAGTGCCATTGTGTCTCGGGCAGTATGGGCAGTGGCTCCGTCCTGCTGAAACCACATACCAGGTCTGTTTTCAAGAGCAGGACGTAAAAAATTTTCTATCATAAACCGACACCGCTCTCCATTTACGGTTACAGCACTTCCATCTTCATTCTCGAAGAAGTAGGGCCCAATGACATTTTCAGATGTGATCCCACAGCATACTGTACACCTGATGGGGTGCAATTGGCGTTGATGAATGGCTCTTGGATTTTCAGAACCCCAGAACCTACAGTTCTGCTTATTAACAAAGCCATTCAAATGAAAATGAGCTTCATCACTCATAATCAAATATTCAATAATGTCGGCGATATGCTCTTTGCGTTAAAATAATTGATCTCTGGTTTAAATAATACAATTCCAAGTGTTGTCTATATAATCTGAAAGAAAAAATAAAAAAAGTTAATAAACAAAAAAGTTATTAAACTTTTACACCCCTTGGTTTCTTTTGGCCCACCCTGTATTATGCAACAGGAACACAAACGTTGCGACGTGTTGTAAAACATGACAGATTTTCGTACAACCGACACACAACATAATACAACAAGACCACAAAACTTGCCGCCACTCGTGTACAACTCGCGTACAATCTAATCAAGTTGGCACAACGGTCATATCGTCTGTGGATTTCTTAATAGGCAGACTCTTGAAATTTTTACAGAAATTGACAATTTTAAACTATAACAAAAATTACTAAAAAATTAAAGAATGATCTAATATTGACATGTTAATGTATTAGGCATAATTTTTTGAACCTTAATAGGCAGGCACTTGAAATTTAAGTTTTAGAATGTCTACTATTACAACAAGTATCAAAAATGAAACGCGATATTGATAAATTTTGCCTTGTTTTGTAAAAGTTATAGATACACACTGGAAATTTATTTGCTATACAAACAAGTATAAAAAATTATTTACAAAAGAAATTTTAAATATACATACATACATACATACATACATACATACATACATACATACATACATACATACATACATACATACATACATACATACATACATATGTACATATATATGTACATATATAATTATAAATTAAATTATATAAATGTATACCTACAAACATATATGCTTATATAGAACGAACGGAACCATACGTGTGTGAGCCTGACAGTTTTTAACTTGAAAACGTACGTTATTCTCAGATCAACCTATGTCAAATTTAGAGAATGACGCTATTGGAACTCTCTAGATATTTTATAATCCCGGCGGGAAAAGGTATTCAATAAGAAACGATTAGGTAATACAAAGAATGTATAATATTCTGTTCCAGTATCTATTGCTCTTAACAAGGAGCATGTCCTAGGAAAGTGATACATTATTTTAATGATTCCTGCGAACGAATTTTAGAATTCACTATTTTATTCTAAAGCATAAAATAGTGTATACATTTATATTATTCATGCACTTATTTTTATTTATTTTAGAAAATACATTGTAAATTATTAAAAAAACTAATTTTAATATTAAAATTAAGAAAAGATAGATTGTAAAACGATTGTTTTTGAAAGGTGTGATAAATTTCGATCGATTTTTTTTTTGCATAACAATAATTACTCGTATCTTAAGTCAAAATTACTTTTTTTACTTTTTAAGTCCAGCCAGTGCTAGACAAAAATAATGTTTGTTTCACGGATTCTGCAATCATTTGCGGGTCATCCCTCTAATATACGGCCAAGAAAAGCAGTATTTCTCCTTTTTAGTCCAATGTAACCAGGTTCATTCAGCATGTTACGCGCCAAAAGGTTATTCACACAAAGTAGGTTTTGTTTTTTGTTAATGCGAGCTTAAAAAAATCGCGTCCGCACTTATCAACGCCAAAAACAGAACTGTCGATCGATTTTGAGAATTATTTTTGAATCCATCTCTTAACATTTGGGTTTGAAAAGTATACCAGAAGATAAAAATCAAAAAATATTAAAGAAATGAAAAATTAGTAAAAACAAATTTTTATACAAAACAACAAAATCGTTTTAAAATCGATTCGTTTTCAAAATCGTTTTCCATCACATACCTGAATAATTATATTTCCAAATAATAAAATAAAATGAAATTTTGGTTATCGCATCTGGATGATACTGTAATACAAATAGGGGAAAGAGAAATATAAGTGGTGGACAAAATGAAGATATTAGTAATTATATTGGATGACAAACCTAATTGTTCCTACCACATAGATAATGTATGTGCAAAAGTAGGCTTTACGCTACGTCGACTGTATTCTTTAAACATGTATATGCCATATCATGTCAGATATAGAGTAGACAATGCTTTATTAATGTCACAAATATATTTTTGCTTGGAAATCTTTTTATCTACATGCTCAAGTAATATTAGAAAAGTTAAGCTAAAACAAAATTGTCCGCTTTGTGTCTGGTATAAGACTATATAATTGTAACCAACGAAAAAAACTAATTGTATATTATGCTGACACCCATCATTGATGTAAGACATATTTTACTATGTTCCATTGCACAGTGCGGCAGAATCAAAATATTTTGAAAACAACCTAGTCATTTATAAACGGCTAGGTCGATTGATTCGACGCATAACAGAGGAGTATCTAAACTTAAATTTTCAATGTGGGTACCATACATCCTTCTGGAGTTGCGCTACGTGGTCCCAAAATTTGGAACCTCGCACCTGAAAATTATTTTACAGCTTGCCATTTCTTCAGTTTTATTCTGATTTTAAGGTCTTGTCAATACCTACAAAATGGTTTCTAAATGTGCAATTAATAATAAAATAAAAACATTTTTGATTTTTCCCTACGCTGGTCCAGTTTGTTTAAAAATATTTTATCGTAATTAGCGCGCCAAATTCTAAATATTTTTGATAAATTTGAAGATTGTATTTTAACTGAGTTAAAAACTAGACGACTTTAATTTAAAAAATCCAAAATTATGTCATTTTTGTGTACTTTAGCCAAAAAAAGGCTATTAACGTTTTTTATAGGAAAAATTTTCTTAAGGAATATATAAAAATTTTATATTTTCGTATAAGCTTACTATATGTGTGTGGGTTTATACAAAATTTCGTGTAAAATTGATCATCCTTGTAGAAGATGGAGGTCCCACAATATGACCTATTTTACATCGAAATTTTGACTTTAGCCTATATATTCTAAAATGCCAAAGCTGGGATCAAAAAAAGAAGACTGCTGTAATAAAGCTATATATGCTCCAAATTATTTTTGGAAATATTTTATGAGCCCTAGTCCGTATGTAGACTTTATGGGCAAAATACTGAAAATCCCAATTTTGTAATTTTTGGTCTTTATTTTGGGAATTGTGGAATTTTCCTTTTCTTAATATTGTAGATTTTTTGCCATTTCATTTTACTTGATCAACAACACATGCCCAAAAAATTTTATTTGATTTGCTTATTTTATACAAATTTTATTGCATATTCAAAATTTTTCCTTCCCTCAATTTGCCCGGTTTTACCATAATTTTTCGAAATTTTCAGATCTCAGCAACAAATTTTAAACTTTTGTTCTAATATTTAATTTTTTTATATACATATATGAATATAAACGATACAATTTCCTATCAAACAAAAATAGATTCACCTCAATATCATTTTTACGTGTAGATGTTTAATTAATATTTATTGTTGTAATTGGGATTTTTTTTATTAAATTTGGCAAGGTGTTTAAAAAATGCATACATAAGTATGTATATATTTCAGATTATGTGATTGCCTACTCATTTGTAGTAGCATAGACTGAGTTTTGAAAACTCATATATTTTTACATTTCTAAAATAGTTTTTGCTCACTTCCGTTTTGATGCAATCTTATTGTGTTAAATACACAATAACATTTTATAAACGCTACTATCAATGAATTTATTTTCTATAGAAATAAATGCAAAAATTCAAACCTGAAATAAAATACTGCCTTTATTTGAAAAAAAAAAAAATAAATTTACCATCACTGTTTCGTAACATATAAATCAACCCTTAAATTATTTACATTGTTATTGTGAATGTTTTATATTTTCCTGTCTATCTGTTATCAGTAAATGCTCGCCGAAAAGTATACTTCGATTGTGCGACTAAATCTTTTCACAAAAAGAAAACCATTTATGTTTTTGATCTATTTGTAACGGTTTATATTGAAATATTTTATTCAAATTCAATTCATTTTACAAAATGTTAACCGATTTGGATGATGATTTCTTCTTTGAAGAAGATAAAATGTAAGTTTTGGCTAATTTAAGTTTGCTTCAAGCAAATTATTCAACATATGTTGAATGTGTATATTTGTGTTGGTTAAGTGTTTGTGACTCTGCAAGACCACGATTATGTGTGCATGTGTATGTTTCTTGAAAAATATTTCTTCTTGTTTTTTATTTGGTTACAAATCAATACTTTTTATTCATATCTTTTTTGCAAAACACACAAAATCTTTTTCTACATCTTTTGGTGTTATTTAAATTTATTGTATATATAAAGTAAAAATCAAAATAGTTCAAAATCAGCTATGGAAGACAATACTACTTCACCTTTGCTACCCATCGAGGCCTTATCGTAAGTACTTTGCTGCAATGAATAAATTTTGTTTGATTTTAAAGAAAAGTGGGTGTGCGTGTCTACTTTTAAACAAAATTGTGTTTTTACTTCAAAGCTTTGACATAACACCAATATGTATGGATGCGTTTGAACCCCAACAGGGTGAATTATTATCGACGTCAACGTCAACAATTGCTGCTACTTCAGCTCTTAAAACTACAATTACCGGAACAACAGAAGAATCGTCTTTAGCTTTAGATACTGAAGATGCAGGTGCATCCGTTTGTCATCTTGTTGACGACAATTTGCTTTCGACTGATGTTACTGCAACTGTCGTTTACACTGCTTCAGCTTTTGAGGATGACAGGTTTACTGAACTTGATAAACAAAAGTTCGAATTATATCGATTGTAAGTGGTAGTTGTGCGAGTTTACAGTGTAGTGGAACATATTCTAATTAACGTGTATTGCTAGTGAACAAACTGCCTATTTCAGAGTGTTCCGCGAATTCGTTTTTTCTCACAATTACATTTAAAACAAAAACAAATTTACAAATGTTGTTTTAGTTTTAAATGCAATTGTGCGAAAGAACGACTGCGTGTGACACTGTGGAATAGGCAGACAGTTGCAGAATTCATTGCTTCATTTATTTTAAGATGTTAATGAATTGGTTAGGTTATCATGAATAGTAGACAAATATCACTTAAAACTTGATTTACTACTACAAAAATTCTTTTAAAAGTGATAAAGATAAAAAGTAATAACTTAGACTTTTTTTACTTAACTGTTGATGAAACAGCAGTTAACGCAACCTATTTAAACAGATGAATTTTTCTTAAAAAAAAATATGATTGGGCCTAGTTGCTAAGTTGCTTTCTTTGTTAACCAAAGCTTGGTTTAAGCAACAACAAATATAACATGGTAAAGATTAAAGAAAATAACCTAAATAGAGGGAAGGAAGCTTTAGGTAGTGAGTGACTTCTTTCTTACCAACTGACGATTTATGATTGAAATAAAACTTTTCTTATCCTATTATGTGAGTTCGTTGGTTAAATAGACGATGTTTAGAACTAAACACTAACCGTAATTTATCCTGTAAAGGGTTTTCCTTTTTCCTTTAGTTAGTCCAAAGTTATAATTAAATAATGAATGAGTAAGACCTGTGATTGTCAATAGAATTCGTAGCAATATCTAAATATCAAATCTCGAAAACTTTAATTTTATACTTAAGCATACGATGAACTTAATAAATGAAAACAAAACTAGATAGATGCGAAGAATACTGAAGAAAGATATAGCCATTTTTCTTTAAATTGAATCATAAAAAATCTTCTTTGAACCCTATTTAGTAGTTAGAGAGAATAAACGAACTTAAGTTCGTTATAAATTTTAATTTTTTAATATATTTTCTTCATTTCGAAATACAAACGTACAATGAGGCATCTAAATTTCTGAATCCGAAAAGGTTTAAAGATAGATTTGCAAGTGTTTGCATTTTGAAAAAAAATCGTTCAGCGGAATATGAAAATAAATAAGATAATTTTTGATTCCAAACCAACAGGTTTCGTAATTTGCCTTACATTCTAATACAATTTGTGTATATACTCCTCTGGTTCAGGAGTTATATTATGAAACTCTGAAACAGTTTTAAAATAGTCTATAGCCTTTCCTGGCTTTGAAATTATTAGATCTAAAAATCTTTAGATTTTCATTCTCTTGTTTTTAATATGGATTCTTGATATAATTTCATGGCTGCTTGTATAACTATAAACACTGTTGCATGTCAGAAGTGCCATTCTTTAATGAGATAAAAAGAGGCACAATTTAGTTAAAAATTATACAATAGGAGATATAAAAAAGATCATAAAAAGTGACAAGGGAGTAAAAAAGGTGTCAAAATGATTTTTTTGTGCAACAACGGTAACGCTGCTTATATTTAATCGATTTCGTTGAAAACCCCTGTCTTCATTTGGTATCAACATGTCTTAACAAAAGTCAAAAGGCATGTTAATGTCTAATGGAGACGGAGGGAAACGTTGCACACACATTTACATATTCTGCCGATACAATATATTAATAAAGAAGTGGGGGAGCCACTTACAATGTATAAATAAAATAATGTTTTTAAAGTACTTCTCTTTAACCCATTCTAGTGAAAATCAGATTATGATTATAAAAATGGGCGCAGTACCGCCCAAACAAATTTTTATTTAATTTATTAACACATGGTAATAATTGCTTCGCTTATTTTTCTTTTTGTTTATAGATCTCAATGAATTCTGTAACTAATATATTTATAATTTATTTTTATTTTTAATATTTTTTATTTTAAAAAATTATTATTAGAAAAAAATATTTATTATTAGTGAGCAGCTATATAATTTTATATACATACATATGTACATATAAAAGTAAATTAAGTACATGTTACCATTTGTACTATTTTCTTAGATCTAAATCTTTAATTAATTATTTACCTACGTTGCCAACAAATCTATTCAAAATCTGTCAGATGTTTGGTAGAAAATTCTACAGAAAAATTATAATCGTATAGGAATTCTGTCAGAGTTCAGACAGAACCAAAAATATTAAAGCGATTGGCGCAGAGTAGTACACATATTGTGGGAAATTCTGATTTGCTTGACTTAATTCTGGTTTGTTAGCCAACATTCGTATTGATTATTTATAGATATCTGCAAGAATATACAATAGGATATATAGTATATTCTTTCAGAATACCTCGATAGACCGATTTGTAACGCACGAGTATATCAGTCTAGAGTTTGCGGGTTCGATTTCCGCCAAGGACTCTGGGTGAAAAAGTCAGGGCATCTATTATTTAGTTGACTCACGGTAGAGACGAAATTGTGAACTGTTGGATATTTATGTATTTTGTACAACTTTTATAGTTTTTTGTGAGACCTCGTATTTCACTTATAAGTTGAAATTAAGGATTTAAGATTATTCAACTCTCTTCTCAACAGAATCAAAGTATCTTGTTCGATACTGCTTCCGTTTAATGTCATCTATTACTGTACTTCTGCCGAATTTTAAGCAATCTGCGTCTATTAGTTTGTTTTTGACAGACATTTAGAGCAGAGAACCTCGCTAATTTTAACGCACATTATCAGCACAATTAACGCCAAACGCCAAATAAGTCAACAAAATCTATTGAATGATATTAGATAATCGGAGAAGAGAAATCGCTTGAGCAGTAGGTATCTTAACTAAGCGAGTAAATCACATTTTGCATGAGTATTTATATATGAAAAAGATATCCGCGTGATGGGTGACGAGATTGGTCATACTTGACCATAAGCGCAACTGTGTGATCACTTCAAAGAAGTGTTTGGCGATGTGTTAACGTATTCGTGTGAACGTCGGCCTACACGACCACTGTTTTTTTTTTTTTTTGAGGTGCACGCAGTTGCGATCACAACGATATCCTTGCTAAGGGCAAAGCAAATACCGTCGAAATTACTCAGTGTTTGGGCAGATTCAAGAGGAGAAAATTGCTGTACCATCAAGATAATGCACGGCTGCGCACTTGTATCATTGTGGTAAAAGGTCGTGAATGCTATTCAATAATACTCGATAATACTCTCCGGACTACGTTCCTCGCCACTATTTCCTGTTTCCAAAATTGAAGAAATGTCTGGGTGTTGAGAGATTTAATTCACACGAAGATGTCGTCATTGAAACAAACACTCATTTTGAGGGCCTTGAAAAATATTACTATTTGGAGGGAATAAAATGCTAGACTAAATGTATTGAGCTTAACCAAAAAAGAGCTTCAGAAATAAAACTCTTTTTTGTTGAAAAAAATAACCTTTTTCCAAAAAGTAAAGGAATTATTAAATTGGCCTGGGATATTATTAATTTTAATTTATTTTATTTATTTAAAAACAATTAATTTAGTATGGTAGGTTTACAGAATACCAAATTGTAAATTTACGATTTTTGTAAATCAACTATTTTAAAAACGACTTAATTTACACAACAGGGTTGAACATACATACACATATATTTATTTCCTCTGATGCTAAAAATCTAGTACTAGTACTATACTAAGTTCTATAGCTTAGTATTCGATGATAAGTCACTATATCCTTACCAAGGTACTGCAAATACCTGTATGGATTCGTCTTGGTATTTACAAATTCATATAAGGATCACCAAGGCAAATCCATAACAAGTGATTGCAGTGGCGAAAAAGCTCATCATATGTTTGAAATCTTAATGTCGATATCAAAAAATTATAAACAATATGGAATATAAATATATGAAGCTTTACATATGCAATGGTGCGAAAATGCCTGAATTCTCTCGTATAATAAGTTATACCAAGGCGAATATATACAGGTGATTGCAGGGCTACAAAAATATAAAATACAACACGCAATTTGTTTTTACATAAGCTATGCCACTTGTCAAAAACAATTTTAAAAATAAAACAAAAATAATAAAAATGTTCGGCCTGTAATAAAAATTTTAACTATATTCCAAGGAAGTTCTTTTAAATCTAGGATTTAACAAAAAAACTAATATTTTTTACACTCGCACTTTTGCAATACAATTTGCATCAAACACTCCGGTTATTTATGTATGTATGTATATTGTTCTAGCACTTCCTTAACTTTTTATCAAAATTGATTCTATTCTTGTTGAAACTTCGACACAATAAACAATTAAAAAAATGTTTAAATTTAATTTCAAAATTATTTTCGTTTTTTAAATTTTTGACATTTGTAAATTAAACAGATGAATACAATTTTCGCCCGTGCAATCACCTGTTTATATTCGCCTTCAGTTATACGATAATAAAAATAAAATATTATTAAGTTTGAAGGAGGCGAAAATGCATATTCCGATCTTCATGATTTTTTTGACGCTCTTGACACTATGCACATAGTAAACCAAAAATAAAACATCACTCCGAAGGAGGCAAATACAGTAGAATCGGCTGGTAGGTTCATGTCTAAACTTTTAGGATGTCTATCTTGGAGAAATAAATATGAAATATGAGCAAGAGCCCCCACACAAACCCATACGGGTCTGTGAGCACATACACAATCTCAACCAGAATCTCACAAAGAGAACAAAACATGTAAAAAATTTAAATCAGTAGCATACCAGCTTTCAACAAGGTGGGTTTGTGTCACTTTGCTAAATATTTAGCAAACCAATGCATTTTCATTTTAACCACTTTTTTGGTTGGGGGCTTTTGAATATGAGAATTTTAATTTTTATCATCTTTATTGTGCCAGTTGAGTGAAGAAATTAGCCAAAAAAAAAAAATTATTTAACCAAAAAAAGTGGTGTTTCGTTACTTAACCAGTTTCGATTACAAGAATATTCGATTTAAATTTTAATTAATTACTTAATAATAAAATAAATAATAATACAATAAAATTAAAGAGAATAACTGGATGAAATGTATCGTACTACAAACGGGCTTTTGTGAAAAAGAATGAAGTCAAAATATGTTTTTCTTCCGCTCATAAAACACTAGCATATACCTGTCTCACACAGGGCAAGTTTTCCTGCAGCAATTTTGATTTTTGTTAGAGAAAAAACGCGAAGTAAAATGAGGTTGCATTTCTTTCTCATGCGTTTGTGAGAAAACTTGCTCTGTGTGCCAATTTATTGTAGTTTGGTATCGCGTCTAATGGTTTCTGTTTGAAAATGTTATAATCGGATCTAGCTCTAGCAGTGTTACCATTAGTAAAGATTTATCATATTTTTGAAGTGTTTTGAGATGTTAAAAAATAAAAAGATTTTTTAACCAAAAAAAATTTTAGTCTGTAAAAGATTAATATATTCGTTTTGAAAAATTAAACAAAAGTGATGTAAATAATTGTAAATATCTTAAAGTACATTTATTTATAGGTAGGTGCTAAAGCACTTAGGTCTACCCACATATTATCCGATGTAGAAATAATGAGCGGTTTATTGTATCAGTTTATTAAAAACGAGATTGATTTTTAAAAATTTGTAGAGTTCTTAGCACTTGCTAATGCTATTTCTAAATATGTACCAAAATTCTTTAAAATTTATTGGATGAATCGTTTTGAATTCAAATAGTTTCGAAACTTAAAAAAAATGTATGCAGTTTTATAAATACTAATAGCAACAGTTAACGTAGGAAGAACTTTTACATGAATCAATATTAATGAAGAGCAAATTAGATATACCAACATTGCCATTTATGTTAAGATTTTTGTACTTTCTAAAAGCTCTAATTGTAATCTCACAAATTTAAGCTCTCAAAAGATGCAGACAAAACAAAATTTGTTTAAACATGTATAATGAAACAATGGATGAAAAAATAACATCTATATCTATACATATCTATATCTATACATCTACATACATATAATAAAATAATAACTCACTTCCGTCTGTCTGTATGTCTGTCTGCTTATTATTGACGTTCGCATGACGTAAAAACTACTGGATGGATTTTAACAAAATTTTGTGAGGAGGTACCTAAATATCCTGGTCCCAATTTAGGATACTTTTTTTCCGCAAAAATATCTTAGAAAGTGGAAAAAAGCATTGAAAGTACGCAGTTTAACTAACCAGATATGAATACTTTACTTTTTATAAAGTAAAAAAATAAAGAAACTAATACGTAGCATATCTTAAGGCGGAACTAAAAACTCCTGTATTACCACATAGCACTAAATCGCCGGCGAAGTAAAATAATTATTAATTGGCTATGCTAGCTTCAAACTAATTCGCCTAAAGAACACCAGAAACGCTTGCGAAGCTTTACTATCGCACTAACCATCTGTCTTATCTACTACTATCCCTTTCTCAAGGAAATAACACAGTTAATGTAGGCCTTAATTGCCTGAGTGTTACTTCTCTTAAAAAAAAAAACTAAAATCGTAAGGTTCTTTGGTGTGGATTGCTTTCAAAGCAAAATCGAACAAAATATTGAAGAACGCTGACGAAGTGGCGGGAACAGCTAGTATGGATATAAGAATGTATCACTAAAAAAGATTTTTTGGTTGACTTGAAGATTTTTGAGAAAAAAATATGGTAACACTGGCTCTACGATGAAAGCATCTGGATTAAAGGAGTGGTAATACAAAATACCCTGAGAACTAATATCTGTCTGTGAAAGTGGATAAAAAGAGCTGAAATTAGTTTTAAATATATGTATGTAAATATGTATTAGAAAATCCCAGACCGGCTACCGAAACGAATAAAAGTTTCGGAATGTGTTTTTACAAGAATCAGTGTTTTAAACACTTTGGACAATACTGTTACTGAAATTCGAATATTATTCGGCATCGGTATTGATGCCGGAATTTATTTTAAAACATTATTGACTATAGCGTAGTAGTAGTATTATTATTATATAGTATCGGTTGCCAACCAAAATTATAATATTAAACATGACTATATACAAATGTAAGTATTTTTAGAATTGTTTAGTATCCTAAGTATCCTAAACACTGCTTGTATATATGTATGTTTTTATTTTTTAGAAGCATTTTCTTAATCAAATAATTACTATATTTTTCAAAAATCTTATGAATAATAATCCGTTTTTTCTCAGGGGTATGACTGTCAGCACGAAATCGGTAGTTGTGGTCAAAGATGATACCAATCTGATAGGCATTAGCATAGGTGGGGGAGCGCCATTATGTCCCTGCTTATATATTGTACAGGTAATAGAAAATAAATATCATTGTACGCTGCTTATCTTAACTCTAATTTGAATAAATTTGCTTTAGGTATTTGATGGAACACCGGCTGCCAGAGAAGGTTCCTTAGAGAGTGGGGACGAATTGTTGGCCATAAACAATACAAGTGTTAAGGGCAAAACAAAAGTACAAGTGGCCAAAATGATTCAAACAGCTACGCAGCAAGTGATCATACACTACAATAAACTACACGCTGATCCGGAGCGAGGAAAATCGCTTGATATTATTTTGAAAAAGCTTAAACACCGTATAGTGGATAATATGTCTAGTAATACGGCGGATACTCTGGGTTTGTCTAGGGCGATTTTATGCAACGACTCTCTGGTTAAGCGTCTGGAGGAATTAGAGGGTACAGAAATGATGTACAGAGGCATGGTAGATCATGCTCGTCGTATGTTAAAGGCCTACTACGATCTTCTACAAACCTATCGAGCCTTTGGCGACTGTTTTATGCGGATCAGCACAAGAGAACCTCAGTTAAGAGCTTCGGAAGCTTTTCGTATGTTTGGCGAACTCCATCGGAATTTGGAGAAAGACGGTCTGGATGTCATAAAAAACATTAAACCCATTCTCGATGATTTAGGCACATATCTTCACAAGGCCATACCGGATACGAAACTAACTGTAAAACGTTATATGGATGCCAAATTCACATACTTATCCTATTGTCTAAAAGTCAAAGAAATGGACGATGAGGAGCATAGTTTTGCAGCCATACAAGAACCACTGTATCGCGTTGAAACTGGTAACTATGAATATCGTCTAATATTAAGATGCCGACAAGATGCTAGAGGAAAATTTGCCAAATTAAGAACAGATGTTTTGGAAAAAATGGAACTTTTAGAATGCAAACATGCCAATGACTTGACGAAACAACTTAGAAATCTACTGGACAGTTTGGCTCATTTAAATAGGACCATAATTACAAGAATGGATTCAATACCCAATCTATTTCCCATAGAAGTTGATTTTAAGGACACTGACTTTCAATATAAATCTAATATTTTAGAACCGCAAAAAATGGATGAAAATGAGGTACAAAATTCAACTGAAGAGCACAACGCAACAGGAAAACAGGAAACAAATAACTTAACGCATATTAGAGAAGGCGCCGATGTCATATGCGGTCTGGAAGCTGTTGAAGAACCTGCCCCTATACTAAATGTACCCGCTAAAGAACAAGATATTTTTTCTTTAATAAACAATTCATCTGATAATCTGTTGACGGAAACAGCAAATGAAAGTGATCAACTTCTGAAAGACTTGGGATTATTGGGAATAGACTTGAGTTCGAGCTCAATCTCTTCAACGCCATGCATAAATAAAATCTCATCACCTAGTAATTTTTTTGATTTCGATTTATTTCTTAATCAAGCATCTGGTGTAACATCAACAGCCTCCACCAATACAACGACACAATTTGAAGCAGAACTGACATTGACGCCAGCTAACACAGTTCAATTGGAAAATGACTTAATGGCTGCCAATGCTCTGGAAACCGATTTGCTTTTGCAGTAAAATGCAACAGTATGTTTGTATAGTAAATAATTCGTCCCGATACAAACAAAATTTAGCTAGTTTAATATGAATAGAGAGAGTTACACTATGATTACGAGTACAATTCTAAAAATGTTTTTCACATGGAATCAATTTGGACTTTTTCTTTTAATTCTAATTTTGCTTATATGTATTTAATCTGAATTGTATTTTGTTATGAGTTTATCAATTGTTTTTTTTTTATAGAACGTATCCTATTTACCATATTTATATATATGTACATACATTAAAACATACCAAGATTTGTGTTATCAAAAATATACATATACATATGTATTTACCATTCTAAATAATTATTTGATTGAATAAGAAAACACAGTTTGTATACCCTCCACTACGGGTGGAAATGGTGGGTTTACATCAGTGATGCACATTTAGTGAAACAATTGTTTGTAAGCTCCACCTGTTCTCTTTACTTTAGTCGTTCAACAGACGTTGGTGAATGCATATGTTAGCGGATGCATATGAATCTTTTTTTCAATTTTTTTGCAGTTACAGTGGTCAATATAAGAAAAAATGGAATTAAAAAATTATTTTATGATGAACAATGCTTTTGGAAATGTTCAATGTCTTTGATGTCATCAAACATTTAAAAGCAATAGAGAAAATGTTATTAAAAGGCATTATGACTCTTTTCATTCTAACATAAATAAATATAATGATGACGAGAAAAAAGAGCTTTTTAATAGATCTAAAAAATTATTTTTAGAAAAATTAAGGCGATGGCTAGAATTAGAAGAAAACAATGAAAATGAAAAAGATTTTAATTTAAGAGGAAAAATTTCAAGCATGGTGGCTCTAGATATTGTCAGGCAAGGCAGACCTTTTACTGATGGAATTTTTATTAAAGAATTATTAAGTAAAATTTTTCTGCAACTTAATTGTACATTTATGCAATCAGTGCCTTTGTCCCGAATGACTATTACACGGAGAACGGCTCAATTGGGGGCATCAGTAGAGTTGGCTATTAAGAAAAAAACCCAGCCAATGTAAATTTTATTTTCTTTGCTTGGATGAGAGCAAAGAGTGTTCGTTGTGTAGATTGCGAAACAATGTTTTCACTGGAAACTTTTTACGGCAATGTTACGGGTAAATTATTATTTGATGTTGTACACTTTAAGCTTTCCTTTCTTTGATTTAATTTTTCAACGTAAATCTTTGAGGTTACTTTTGCTTATCACGGTATTTTGAAATTGGTCTCAAATTCTCACCAATACTAGTACAAAATAAATTTGTGCATCACTGGTTTACATATATAGATAAGATTGTCATGTCGTTTATTATTTGTAAGATAAACATTGCGACCCCATAAACCATATTTATGTTCTGTATCTTTATAGGTAGGAAATCAATTAAACGATGTCAACTTGCCCGTGTTCATATTAAAATTGATTTTCCGAGAACACAAGGTAACTTATACCACCGATTAGTTACATATAGTTTCTGAATTTTTTCTATTGAAATTAGCAATATCGGTCCATTAATGGCAAAATGTAGCCGAAAACGTCAAGGGCATCTATTTTCATCACAAGATCTCATGCTGTCGTTGTTTTCTGCATTACTGTTGGAAGTCTGAAAATTGGAAAAAAATAAATCCATTAAATCGAAAATTTATTAAACAAACGAAATTTCACCAAAAATCATTATTTCACCTTAATATCACCAAATGAATTATACAACTTAATTGTCAAATTACGCTTGAGTTCGTTTATTGTCTCTTACTCCTCTGTATATTTAGGTGATTAATTTAAAGAAAAATGTAAAAAAATTAGGCACTAGCGGATCGCTGAATCCCTTCTTCGTATCTACCTAATAGTGGGTAGATGTAAACATCATCTATTCTACCAACCAAACTCATATAATAATATACGAGAAATTTGTATTTCAATCATCTAACGCCATTGGTCAGAACGAAAATAAAAATCACAAAAATCCGCAACAAAACAAAATCAAAAATTTTCCGAAAAACTTATGTTTATAAAAAAAACTAGAAAATAACGTAAGTATTTAAAAAATTGCTACAAAAAAACCGAAATCTAACTTGAAACTAAAAATACATCATAAAGATCACTTAAGAATCCAGACTTCACCAACAAATGTTATTTTACCAAAACTTCGAAATTAATTAAAAACAACCTTAATTTGACCAAGAAATCGAATTTCCTTTCAAAATCGTAATTTCATTAAAAAAAAAAAACAAGAAATTAACTGATTTTTCTACTATGTTAATATTACTGTTAAATTTCATGAGACTTTTTTTATGCTATAAGTGTACAGACGAAGTTGTAAAACGAAAATTCGAATCAAATTTAAACAGAAATACAAATGTAAATAAACTACGCAAAATAATTGTGATTACAATTGTACAAATGACATTGGAAAATATTAAATCACTATTTAGCCCAAGATTTACTATCATACTCAGACGTTCGATCTGTCAAAATGACATGTGTGCTCGAAAAGTATATTACTGAAAATCAATATGCGATTTCATAATCTTATGAAAAATTCATAAAATACTTTTCTCCATAAGATCAGAGTTGAAAAATCTTTTTTCGAATAATAGTGTGGCAACTACAACGACATTTTGAAACGATTTTTTGAGTATGACAGAATTCTTTCAGATTTTATATTAAGTACATAGGATAACCAAGGTATATTTATCTTACTAGGTAGTGTCGTCCGCCCAGCTGATTTAGTAGTTCGACATGTCAAAAGTTGTATGTGTTCAGAAATTTTATAGTGTAGAAGTGAGAAAGCAATATAACACATATACGCCTTCTCAATTTTCTTATATGTTTTTTGACATTTCGAACTACAAAGCAGCAACAAAATGCCATGTTGTTCTTGTATTGTTGTATTTGTTGTAGGGATACCACTACCTAGTAAAATAAATATACCTTGAGGATAACGTTATGTATACAAAAGCACATTTATTTTTGGTCGGAATTTTATATGACCATTTTGAATAAATATGAATGAAATTAGTTGATACGGCCTGCGTTAAATTTTATCCTCAAACAGTTGTTATGGGCTTCTTGCCATATACAGGTCTGTTCTGAAAGTTACTTTTTATTAAAGTGATTTGAAATCACCACCTTATATGTATTTGTTGTTGCTTCTTTAATATTATTCACCTAATTTGTAATTTTATTTTTTAGGGAGAATAAAACGAACATAAGCTTCTTTCAAGAGAAATTATTGAAGTTGAAGCATCTCTAGAGTTATGTTCAGGTTATTCACCCACAATTGTTACTATATGGAACTCCCAAGAAATTGTATCACCTTCCGGATTATTACCGAAGACAATAACAAGCATAAACTAGATGAAATATAGAAAGTACATCAGAAAAAACCCGCTAAAACGCAATGCTACGCAGAACCGACGAGAAAATCGTTACAATAAAAGTTATTCTGTAGACGTCGAAAGTCTGTTGACTGAAAAAAGGAGACCTCGTAGAGATTGGCAATCACGCAGATCTCTTCAACTAAAAGACAAATTCAAATAAATTACAAAACGACTAAGAGAACACAAAGAATTTCATCCCTGGAAAAATGCTTGGCAGAATAATACGTTATATTTTTAATACCATTTTACGCCTTGAGTGCTTTACACAAGCCTGAAAAATCTCCTTAATAACTAGGATACCTAAGCCAGGGAAAGACAAGACCAAGGTCGATTCATATACATATACCAATAAGTCTGCTATCAAATATGTCAAAACTGTTTGAGAAAATCTTAATTACTAAGCTGAACCCAGTTTTAAGCGAAAAAGGATGTATTCCGAATCATCTATTCGGATTATAGAATTAATGAACAGATTAGTAAACGCAGTACAAATGACATTTGAGCAGAAAAAATACTACGCTTTGCATCAAAGTTTTTTTTAGGCGTTAGACAAAGTATGGCATGAAGGCTTACTATATATAAGTTAAAGTTACTATATAAAGTTACCCAACAACTTATACATATAAGCTTTTAAAAAGTTATTTAACATGTCGCAAGTTTATTTTTAAAGAGGGAGATTTTTTAAGCTCGCCTGAGCCAATTAATGAGCAACTGGAGCAACTGTAATCATTCGTAGTATCTTATTTTGCCGCCTTTGAGTTTTTTTCAACATTGCTAGCTGAGCCAGTGCCCCAAAAATGACTCCCATAGCTCCAAATTGGTTTAAGGATTGACTTGTACAGTAGAAGTTTGCAATCTAAGCTGAGGGTAGAGTTTCTGTCAACAAGCCAGTTTAGTTGGATTGCTTTTAACTTCATTTGTGTTAAGTTGAATTCTATGTGGCGTTTCCAAGTAAAGCACCGATCAAGAAGTATGCCGAGGTATTTGACGTTTAAAAGCTGAGGTATCATTTGGTTATTTATGCGAATAGGGGGCATGAGTCCCTACGCAGTGTGAAAATTGTATGAGTCCATTTTTTTTCATAGACTTTTATTCTCCATTTCTTCAACCATTTTTCCAAATTAAGTACGTGGTCCTGTAAATTTTGTGATGCTACTTGGGCGCTTTCAAGAATATTTAAAAAAGCTGTGTCAGCTAATGTTGATGTGTGCATATCGGATGTGTACAGCAAGTATAAAATGGGTCCCAAAATAGCTTTAACCTATATATTAGACCTTCGTGCCATACCTTGTCGACTGCTTGCGAAAAGTCGATAGAAAGTGCAGGACAGTATTTTTTTTTCAAAGGTCTTTTAAATTACATTTACTAATCTGTGTGTTTGTTGAATCATACTATGTTGTTTTCTGAAGCCAAATTGATGGTTCGGTATAAATCCTTTCGCGCTCAGAATTGGGCTCAACTCAGTTATTAATATTCTCTCAAACAGCTTTAATATGTTTGATAAAAGGCTTATAGGTCTGTATGATTCTACCTTGGTGTGGTCTTTTCCTGGCTTAGTTATAATAGTAATCAAAGAAATCTTCCACTCTATAGGAAAGTACTCAAGACGTAAAATGGCATTAAAAACAAAAATAGTAATTTTTTGCGCTATAGGAGCAATTCAATTAACATCTTGTTACTAGTTTCATCAATGCTAAGAGCTTGGTGTTGAAATCAGTTATTGCCCTTTCAATATCTCGAAGCTCAAATCTTAGAATAACTGCCGGACTAACATCGACAGGTGGCACCTCAGCTTTATCAGTCGATACATTTGGAGTAAAAATATTTTTAAGTAGCCAACAAATGGATTACTTTTTTCGGTATCATTTCATGCGGTGCCTCCGCAAGAAGGTCGGCTTACTTACGACTGCTCTGGTAAGGTTTCTACATGCACTCCATAATTAATAATAATCTGATTGAGGAGTTGTGTCCAGATCTTCCAGGTAAGTTTTCAGAGATGCTACTCTTCGAGTTTCTATTAGGTATCTTAGCTACATTTTGCAATCTTTAGGTTTGGTTTTAAGTTGAGGAGATCTACGTATGTTTTTGCAACTCTCTCCCAATCTTTAATTTTCAGTCAAGAACCGCTCCTTTTAAATTATTTTCACAAATTAAAACCTTTAATTGGTAAAAATATTTACTCCAATCCAATAATTTTGTTCATAAAAATAGTTTGTTTATAAGTATTGCATTATCGAATTATTTTTTTATGAAGACCAACTTATCGGGTGCCCTAGTGGGGTAGTAGTAGTATCGAATGTCTAATGAGAACAGAACTATCGATAGTACTATCGATTGTTTGCTAGCTCTAAGTAGGTGAAGTTTGAAATTTTGGTTGAATATGCGAAATTTTGGTAAAAATATGATTTCTTAATAAAAATTCGATTTTTTAGTAATCTGCTGATTTGCTGGTAATTATTATTTTATGTAAATTTTTGTTGGTTGTTTAATATAAAATACATTTTTTACGAAATTGTGAAATTGCTTATAACTTAAATGTATTAAAGTAATTTTATTGAAAATGTGATATTTTGTTTATAATGGGTGATTTTTTTGAGGTTAGGATTTTCATGCATTAGTATTTGACAGATCACGTGAGATTTCAGACATGGTGCCAAAGAGAAAGATGCTCAGTATGCTTTGACATTTCATCATGAATAGACTTGCTAACGAGCAACGCTTGCAAATCATTGAATTTTATTACCAAAATCAGTGTTCGGTTCGAAATGTTCAAATGTGACAAATTTTGTTCAGCGATGAGGCTCATTTCTGGTTGAATGGCTACGTAAATAAGCAAAATTGCCGCATTTGGAGTGAAGAGCAACCAGAAGCCGTTCAAGAACTGCCCATGCATCCCGAAAAATGCACTGTTTGGTGTGGTTTGTACGCTGGTGGAATCATTCAAATTGCTGTTGGACGCAACGTTACGGTGAATGGCGATCGCTATCGTTCGATGCTAACAAACTTTTTGTTGCCAAAAATGGAACAACTGAACTTGGTTGACATGTGGTTTCAACAAGATGGCGCTACATGCCACACAGCTCGCGATTCTATGGCCATTTTGAGGGAAAACTTCGGAGAACAATTCATCTCAAGAAATGGACCGGTAAGTTGGCCACCAAGATCATGCGATTTGACGCCTTTAGACTATTTTTTGTGGGGCTACGTCAAGTCTAAAGTCTACAGAAATAAGCCAGCAACTATTCCAGCTTTGGAAGACAACATTTCCGAAGAAATTCGGGCTATTCCGGCCGAAATGCTCGAAAAAGTTGCCCAAAATTGGACTTTCCGAATGGACCACCTAAGACGCAGCTGCGGTCAACATTTAAATGAAATTATCTTCAAAAAGTAAATGTCATGGACCAGTCTAACGTTTCAAATAAAGAACCGATGAGATTTTGCAAATTTTATGCGTTTTTTTTAAAAAAAAAGTTCTCAAGCTCTTAAAAAATCACTCGTTATATCTTTTAGTGAACCTTGATTTTGATTTCAATTTTTTTTTTTTGAGAAATTTAAATTTTTTCTGTATATTTGCTTTTTGCAAAATTTGAATTTTTTGATTCTTTTTGATAAAAAGATGAAATTTCTGTTTTTAGGGAACATTTATTCTGCTTGTAATTTTTAATATTATTTATTTTCTTTTTTAAACATTCGATTTTTATGAATTTTTTGCCAATAATAAATGTTTTCGGTGAAAATGTGATAAAATTCGTTTACAGGTAAGCACACTAGAGGTCTTTCACTTCAATACAAGCCATATTTATTTTAAATAGTGGCAAAAACTAGTCTGCTAATTGATTATGCCTCGATTAGTCCGGTTTCAAATAGTACGACAAAATGGTGGAACAGATTAATCGTACTATGCGAGGCAATTCTGTAATTCTATTTACAATAGTACATATCACGGAGCCGATCCTTCGACGGCATAACCATGTATCACTAAATCGCCGGCGAAGTAAAGTAATTAATAAATCGGTAGCTTCAAATTAATACACCTACATACATACATATATAACACCAGAGGAGCTCTATCACTGAAAATAAACATGAAGTTCAGTAGCAGTGTTGCCGAATGTTAAGCTTTATCACTCTAACCATCTGTCTAATCTACTCCCATCCCTTTCCAAAGAAAGTAACACAATTAATATAGGCCTGTGCTTATATTAATATTGCCGATGTGTTAGTTACTTATTAATAAAACAACCTGGCATTTTTATCCTGGTTCAAGCGTACGGTTAAAATTACAAAAAAAAAAAACCAAACTGTATGGCCGGTCGTCTTTACTCTCTATCAAATTGCTTCTAAATATTTTTTACTAAAAAATGGGCGAACACATCTCATATAACAGCTGTAACACAATTTACTATTGTGATTGATAATATTCTGTGTTCACATCAAGGCGAATTCATACCAGGTGGTGTTGATGGCCCAGCTGATTGTTTTTTGCTCTCGTTTTTTTGCTAATGTCTTGTCAAAAATACATTGTTTCATATTTGCTAATCTAATGTCAAAGTTGTTGTTTTGTTGTAGTTGTTGCTCTACTGCCTACACCTGGTATGAATTCGCCTTGGTTCACATGTAGTAAATTATTTACAAACATTTCGGTTTTGTTCAATTTTAACTTTTTTCTTAAATAAAATAAAATCTTTAGACTACTAATCTGTGTATTTTAATACTACTTTAATTTGTGTATTTAAAAGTTAACGCCTAGTGTGAGTACACGTAAAATATAAACATTCTACTTCTCATGCTATAATTGGAAGCATGTGTTTTATAAACAAGACACTTGTTTGATCAGCACCTCTGAAAATGTCTTCAAAATCGTCAGTGCTACGTGCTACGCCGTCCTGGTATCATTGTGAAAAATGTCAAGTACATATTACAACAAAAGAGCGGGAAAAACACATGCAAAAATGTCCAATAATAGAAGAACAAATAGAGTCCGACGAAGGGGAAAATTTGGAGTATATAAGGAAGGGGGTCCTGTACACCAGTAGTATCGAAAAACGAAAATTTAATATAGAAGAACTGAAAGAAATGTCAGCGAAATATATTAATAGCTTAATATTTATATCGGAGGGTGCGTTACGTTTGGCTGGATGGTATATTGGACAACAGGTTGTTATAAAAACAAATAATACAGTTGCATTAGTTCGTAGCATATGGCCATTACCAGAAAAGTTTTTAACAACAATTTTAGCAAGTGAAGAAGGTAAATATTTATAATATGTATATCTTAAAATGAGTTAAGCAATATTTGTTTTTGCTAGATTATGACACCTATTGGCCACCGTTGAACGGTCGACGCTTAAGAATTGAAGCAATCTATGCTGAACAACAAAAATTGGCCAAAACATTATTATTACAAATTCAAAATACTAATCAAAATGAGGAACTTCTAAACACTCAACAGCTAAAGGATGTTGAGCGTTTATTAAAATTGGAACTAAGAAATTTATTCTTTACTATAGACTCTCTGGTATATTTTAATTTTTTCAATAAACAACTAAAATTAAAAATAATTTATTGGTCAGCTGTTAGTAATAGTAATGACCTATCCACCGATTTGGAGCAATCAATTAATAATTTAAGTATAAATAAAGATTCGCCTGGAAACATTATTTTTAAAGTTATAAACTCTACTTCTATTGAAGTTTTAACCGAAAATATACCCAGTTCTGATGAGGAATCTGAGAATACATCAGAGTATTTAATAACAAAAAAAGATATTGGTGGTTTAAGTACACAATTGGAAATTATTGAAGAAGCTATGGATTTTGCATTTGGATTAAAAAAACTACCTAAAGGTAAATATTTTTACAATTGCACATACATATGTATGAATGTACGAGTATGTAGCTCACAGCTTATTTCAACAAGCACCATTTGTAAAAATGTAAATTATATAACTTTCCAACAAAACACTATCGGGTATGTTCTGTAATCCGAAACCGAGTGAAATTGAATCCGAATGAAATTTTAAATAGTCATAACTTTCAAATCTTACAATATTTTGATATTATTTTTTATACATTTGTTTAAAGAGATTCCTTGATTGCTAATGTTTTAAAATAATAGTCGCAACTAAGTTATATTATTCTTTAAAAATTTATTCGATTTCAATATTATTTTAAAAATTTACATATCGCACTTTATCAACAAGAGGGTATTAACTCAAAATTTTTAAATTTTCACTTTTTGCGAGAAATCAACCAACAACATCAATATCCACCTACTGTAAAAATTTCAACGTATTCTGATAACTCGTATCATCTCGCAACCCGAATATGAGACCATTTTCGTGATAGCGTCTTGAGTACCTTTCAACAAAAAGTTATATTTATTTGGCAATAATTGCAAAAAGTTTAAAAGAAAAACAGTGTAAATATATTTTTAAATAAAATTTGCTTACTATAATATGTTCGGATTTTTTTATTATCTTAAAATGGAACCACACACAGTTTTTTAAGTTTAAGTTTATTTATCTTCCATTTGTAATTTGTAAGCCTAATTGACCAATAAATAAATTACATAATTCCACACATTAAAAATATGAATAACAACTTTAAATACAATAGTGTTATTCATTATTTTTTTACCTCTACTAAAATTTTAAAAATTTTAAATTAATGTTGATCAAGTGCGATATGTTTCTACAAAAAACAATTTCGAAAATGAAGAAAATTATGTAAAATATGGAACACCAACATTAAAAGTGTTTTTACAATTCCAAGCCTTTTTATTCCATTTGGAATAAAGACTAGGGACGTGTATCCCAAAAGTATAAAAAAAATTATTTCAATAATATTAAATACAAAATTTTTTATTTTTTAATTTTAGTTATAAAACAATAACAACTTACATTTTTTAAATGACTTATTTTTAGGCGTTAAGACATCAAGGGGCTTATTAATATATGGCTCTTCAGGATGCGGTAAAACCATGATTTGCGAAGCAATGTGTAGTAGGTTACTGGAAATACAAGAAGCTTTCTCCTTTAAACCTTTAATTTTAAAATTAAACACCAGTGAACTATTCAGTAAATATCTAGGAGAAACAGAAAAGAACCTGACTGCTTATTTCGAAAAAGTTTACAAGCATTATCCGAAGCCTTCCCTGATAGTCATAGAGGATGTACAAAACTTATGTCCGAAGCATGAAAGTAACGAAATGGTTACCCGAGTTTCTGCAGCCTTTCTTAATTTGATGGATATCTTGGCCAGTAAACGAGAAGCTCAAAAATGTTTTCTATTGGCAACAACATCTCAGTTAGAGTTATTGAATCCCAGTATAAGAAGATGTGGTAGATTAGATTGCGAAGTTGAAGTGGCACCTCCAACACCCGAGGGTCGCCAAGCCATTTTAAAGTGTTTGCTGCGAAAGGTAGAAAATCATAATTTATCGCTTAAAGATGTGCAAGATATAGCAATGATAACTCACGGTTTTGTAGGAGCAGATTTAGCCAATCTGATTTACAATGCTACATTAAAGATAATGCAGCACACTACAACAGACTCGACACCGCTACAAGTTGAGCACCTAATGAGTGCCTTAGCTTATGTTAAACCTTCAGCTATGCGAGAAGTTTTAATAGAATGTCCCAATATAAAATGGTCCGACATAGGAGGTCAAGATGAGTTGAAGTTGAAATTAAAACAAGCAATTGAGTGGCCTCTAAAACACGCTGAACAGTTCCGAAGATTGGGTATAAAACCTCCAAGAGGGCTTTTAATGTATGGTCCACCAGGGTGTTCCAAAACCATGATTGCCAAAGCTTTAGCCACAGAATCTCAGCTCAACTTCCTTTCAATTAAGGGACCAGAATTATTTTCAATGTGGGTGGGCGAATCCGAACGAGCAGTAAGAGAAGTTTTTCGTAAAGCTAGGCAAGTGGCACCTGCTATTGTCTTCTTCGATGAAATTGATGCTATCGGCAGTGAACGTTCAAATAGCTCTTCTTCTGGCTCGGGCAGCTCAGTTAAAGAAAGAGTCCTTACACAACTCTTGACCGAATTAGATGGCGTTGAAGCTTTAGAAAATGTTACAATTGTTGCTGCTACAAACCGGCCTGACATGATCGATAAAGCTCTTTTACGCCCTGGTCGTATAGATCGCATAATTTATGTTGGCTTGCCGGATGCCAAGGCACGCCAAGAAATTTTTAATATTAAGTTGAAAAATATGCCCTTAGCGGACGATGTAAATTTGCTAGAACTTGTTAATCGAACAAATGGGTATTCGGGAGCAGAAATTCAAGCAGTGTGTCATGAAGCGGCTTTAAAAACACTAGAGGAGAGTTTTGAAGCTTCGTGTGTTACATGGTCCCAATTTCAATATGCTCTAAAAGCGGTGCAACCGAGAACCAGTTCAGATCTTTTGCGCTTATATGAAGACTATATGAAAAAATCGTAATAAATCTTGTTTTTTTTTTGTAAAATTTGTCGATTTATTTTATTCGTCGTTGACGTCAGATAAGATACCGATTTTGTTTCGAAATTTGCCAAATTGTTACACACTTTCATGTTGACTTTTAATAGAGCTGAAATTAAAGATGCATTAAAAAAATATTATTGAAACCATATCATAGATATTTTCCGCACAGTTGGGAATTAGGTTTTGCTATTGACCTTATAGTCCTCAAGAGGTAGAAGCTTAATTGTCTCTGAGTAGGGCTTCATATAAAAAATTAAATCTACGCAAACTTCCTAGTTTCATTGGTTTTTAACTTAAAATAATCTTGTATATTCCGTAATGCCACCACCTCTAGAAAGTAAAGTATTTAAACATTTTTTGTAATCTGAAAATTGTGTGAATGTGAAATACAAAGCACCTAAAATATGAAGCATACCTGCAATAAATTTATCTTACTATGTAGTGTCGCTCGCACAGTTAATTTAGTAGTTTGTCATGTCCAAAAACTTGTGTGTTTAGAATTTTTATAGTGAAAAAGTGAGAAAACAATAAAACAAATAAAAAATAAAGATGGTAAAATGCCAAAATAATTTTTGTTCCAATATCCATATGGTCGACGTGGCGGTCATTCATATTTATTGGTTATTCGAGTATTACACGTTGATTTTCAGCATTCACACAATTTGGCGTATTTACGTATCCGTCGAGTTGAAAATGTGCCTGGTATGAAAAAATGACTTTCTTCGAAATTAGCAAATCCATAGCTCTGGCGGGTTACTGCCTAATTCGATTCGAAAGAAAAAATGTACGAGTTCGAACTATTCGTACTGTGTATTAGGATTTTCGTATAATTTGTTACGAAAGCGCGGAATTTTTTTACTCTAAAGAAAAATAGAAATTCCTATCTAAGGAACGACTCTAAGTTACAAAAAACAAAAATCCATTTCGAAAGTTCAACTCTGTAGTACGAAAACAAGCATCAGTTACGCAAAAAGTATTAGGTAATTCTTCGAAAGATATTTTGTTAGTGACAAATTGAGAGAAAAGTAAAAATGTAAGTATTTAAACGTTTCAAGATAAATAAAAGTGTATAATAATACATACATAAATTAAACTTAATGTTGGTTTTAATACAATTATTTTAATGTTTAATGTAAATTTAATTTTATTTGAACTATTTTTATTAATGAATTAATAATTATTCAGGGTTAAGTTCTTTGTTATGCTAGTATCTATTTTTTTGTAGAGTGACTGCCTCATTTGTGAACTTTTTAATTCGCTTTCTATGCTAGTAAGAATATATGTAACTACATCCTTACTGAGATAAGTTTTTCACAAAACTAAATGATACATTTTGTTAATATAATTTAGAAAATAATATTTATGGTCTCTTGCCTTTTATCATTAAGATTCATGATATTTGCTGGGACCCTTACTATTTTGGTTTGAACTCTTTCTGAAATTGAATCATCATCTTTAATCCACAACGAAACACAATCCATTATTACAATAAAAAATAATTAGAAAAGTATAATATTTAAACTTTATATTTTAACTGCTTTTTGTTTTCGGTTATTTTCGCCAAGTTCGACAATTAAGTTGCAGTCTTACCAACTTTTCATCGATTCAGTAAATGCTTTCGAATCGAAATACGCAGTAACCCCCTTGAGCAGGATTTTTTTCACCAATTGTATACGTGTTCATACGCGTTGCATAGTGCTTCTGGAAATGTTTAGTACTCGATCCCGATGCCAAATGGAAGTTACTGGATTCTCAGCCACAGACTACCTTACTGTGGCTATATTGTCAAGTGACCAACAAGACCGACGACGAATAATAATCAACTGATCCCTCAGCATAAATTTGGTTTCTAATTTAGCAATTTAACTCATCACGAACGCATTGCGAACGAAAATTTGTCGTAATTGGCTAACTGTTTTCGCACAACTTTGTAATGTGTTTTAACATTAATTAAATGTTGTTCATTTGAATACTTCTCCATATTCTTAAATCGCGTGGTCTGTACGTGATAGCTGTCAAAAATAAAAAATCACTGTACAACTCGTATTTTCAAAGTGGCGTCAAATTCCGATATAAGGGTCAATTTTTTCTATTTCTAAATCACAATATTCTTTAATGCTTTAAAACCTGTTATGCCTTAAAAGATCTTTTTTCCTTCTTTCTTTTAAAAGCTTGCTAGATTTATTTTTGCCAACTTTGATAACTCTTTATTCTCTTAGCTGCTTTATCGCAATCTTCTTTATACTTGAGTAAATCTCTTAAAATATTTCTCAAGTACCGCATTGTTGCTACCTTAAGATATAAGCAAGTTTAAAATTGGAAACATTTATTTAGAAAAAAATCTTCACATGACTGCGGACGCGTGATGATAATATGCAATAGCTTTAACGTGATAATTATATGCAATAAATTTTTTTAATCAATGCCAGTAAATTTTAGTGTGAAATAAACATGTCAGCCAATTGATAACAATGATTGCGGAGTAATGATAACAAACGATGATTAAGGTGCAAGAACTCGACATTAAAATACATATGTATGTATAAACAAAATCAAATAAAAATTTTAATGATAATCGAGCTTTGTTTGATATTTTTTTATACTTTGACAGCGGGTGGTTCAAAAGCAATACGATAATGTGAATGTGCCTTCAGGCCGGGGCACATACTTTAACGTAATAAACTGAAATCAACGTAACAACGGAAGAGACGGATAATAAATCAGAAAAGAAAGCACGTGAAAAGCTTTTTTCACCACTTTATCTCATTTATTTATTTTGTTCTATTTCTTTTTTCTGCCACTCAACACAAAAATTTAATTTTGAGAGAGAGAAACCAATTTATAGCTCTCAACTGCTCTCAACGTATGTCAAAAGTTGCCATACTTTTGTACTTTGTTTTGACGGAGGCGTTCTGATTGTGACAACACTTATTAGAAACCCTGTATTTCGTCCTTTTAAAAAGACAACGTATAACGTATGACGGATGCTATGTACCCCGGCCTTTAAATTTTGCTAATAGCATCAGATGTCATTGTGCTTTGGCATCTACATATGTATGTTGTAGTCAGATAGATAATAATTTGAAGACTAGTAACTTAATTATTTATTTATTTAATTTAAAATATCTTAAAGATCTCAAAACGTGGAGAAGTCTTAAAGTCTAATATTTCCAGGATAAAATTCAAGAAAAATATAAAAAATTTTGAGTTTTGTATAATGCTCCTCTAATATACGACTTTTGATTATAAAATTATTATTAGCCTCCTCCGATGTATGCAGCCAACCTAAACTTTTGTATAGGAAGTAAAACTCTCAAATTCATTCAGAAATTTAAGATTAAAGTACTACTCCTCCTGCAGAATCTGCAGCCTGATCTACACCTTCGTATAGGCAAGTCAGAGTTCCCAAATTCAGCTTCTATAATTGAGTTTTGTATGGTGCTCCTTTTGTAGGTTATAGTCGAAAATAAAGCAAATTCACATGGCTGATTAATGCAACCACTTATAACCGTACCGCAGTAAAGCTATTCGAGGCAGACCAATCAGCCAATGCTAAAGCGAAACGTAAATTATCCGAAGGCCGAGAAACAATGACGGCCTGACTGTCCTCATCTATTCTAAGAAACTTTACGACTAACATTGAATTCTTGTTAATGCTTATTTAACCAATTTCCGAGTGATTTCCTGTTTAGGAGACAATACCAGACAGCTTTCTTTGGGGCTTTTTGAAATATTGCATTTACCACAACAAGTGAAAATCTTTGCAAATTTGAAAGCTAACATTGAACATGAAATCACTAATTTAGAGCCAGATGTTTACGGGCGAATATTTAAAATGCCGTAAAATAAGAGCAAATATGCATTAACTCAGAAGTTTGTCATCTGACCGATATAATTTGATGATATAAATGTCATCTTTATATGAAAATAGTGTATTTACAGTGTGGTCAATGAATATAAAGAAAGCTGATTAAATAAAGTGATATTCAATTAAAATTATTAACCCAACGAAGAAATAAAACGTAACATTAATTTCTTAATTACAAACGATGTAAAAATCACCAAATTATTATAAGATGCTATAAATCTTGCAGCTGGCGGCAAATGTTAATTCTGCTTTGGCATTTTTAAAGTCAACAGATTCAAAATACACGTAAGCAAGACACGGAAAATTTCATGTAAATACCTATAACGATTTAAGAGATAAAGCCGGCTAAAAGACGGAAACTTTCGAAGCGATACTCAAAAAGACTCGTTGACACCATTTGGGTACGCAACCCTATAATCAATTTAGCATACAGACAATTTGTGAAGTATAGAAAATAAACACATATATGTACATACATATCGTCAAATATGAAACAGAGTACAAAAAGCGAAACAAACCTTGTCGTATGCTTCTTCATATGCCTCTTTAAAGCTGAAGACTGTGCAAATTTCCATGCGCAAAAGGCACATTTAAAAGGTTTCTCTCCACTGTGAATTCTGCAAAGAAAAAATAAATAAAATCACATACTTAAGTTAACAAAATTACTTCCTATGTTTTATTGTTATTCTAAAAATAATATATTTATTTAAAAAAAAGATTTGCTCTCGCATACTAATGTGTCTTGTACACTCACCTCATGTGATTGATTAAATTTGATCTTTTGCCAAAAATCTTATCACAATCTGTACACTTATGTTTACGTATTCTACGATGTACTGTTATCATATGAGCATTAAGTGATGCACGTTTCGTAAACGACTTCTCACACATCGTACATTGAATATCTTTAATTATTTTATGTGCCGGCTCGTGACGTTTCAAATCTCTTGGCGATTTAAAAGCCACTAAACAATGTTTACATTGATATTCTCTTTGATCGATATGTGTAAATTTGTGTGATTTCAAATTGCTCGACGTTGTAAAAAATGCCGAACAAATTTCACACTGAAAACGTTTGCCGGCTGAAATTGATGATGACACCATTTTAGAAATGTCATTCTGATTAATATTTTTAATATCATTGTTGATGTTGTGTGTACGTTGATGTAATAACAGTTTATTTGATGTTAGAAATTCACGTGAACAAATCTAAAAAATAAAAAAACTGTTGTTACTTAAAAAAAAAAAAAATATTTCGTTAATTGAACCGCAACTGCCCCAACTAACATTTAATTATTTTTTAAAAACATAAAATTCACGTACGTAAGGCTCCGTGTCAACGTATTGTACAATAATTTACTGTAAAACTACAACATTTTAATTTTTTCACGTCTTTTGGGGGACATCCTTTAACTTTTAATTTGATGTTTTTATTTATTTATGCGCTCGGTCAAAACAATACAACAAGAGCAGGTCTTATATGTCAATCACATCATCTAACTTTGATAAATTTTGTTACTATAGAAAACATACCCTGTTTGAAGTGTCTGCGTATAATTTTTTAGAGATAAGAGCAAATCCCTACTTTTACGGAAAAAGCCTTTTATTTTTTAATTTTTTTTTTTATACTTGTTACATTAGACACGGTAATACACATTCTATGTAATGTGCTGTTTATGTAACCCAATTGAACAAAACGTCTAGAAAATTTGTATAGGAGTAACTCAAAATATTGAGTGCTTTTCATACAAATTTCCTAGACGATTTGTTCAATTGGGTTACATAAACAGCACATAAATCTAAGGTATCTACCTGTTACGGTTGAAAAATAAGCGCCTATACGGGGTCTGTTCAAAAAAAAAGGACAAATTTTGAATTTTCGCGGGCTGTGTACATTCGATTATCGAATTTTTTTGTTATGATGGTACACATGTTTTAGTCATATGTTGGCATTATCAGCCAATTTGGATTAGTAGTTTGTTGTTGACAACTGAAAAGGTAAGTTTGTGTGTCTTCTTCGATTTTTGACTTCTGGTCGCTTCCATTGGGATGATTGGGCCTTAGTTTCGACGTCATAATTATATAACCACGTTTCGTCACCAATCATTCAACAAATCCTGAGCGATACTAATGCCGTTGCTTTTGCTCAAAATTTTGCAATTTTGCAATTTTGGACCAAACCTCGCAGCCACATTCGAGAAAATTGCGCATTTCTTCTTAAGCCGCGTAAGCGCCATTTTTGACTATGTAAATGAAAATACTATCAATATGCCCAGAATTATTCACAATATGAAATGACACTACTTTTGCGCCAACTGTTATAATTATGTGAATTTAAGATATTCATACTTATTGTTATTTCAATTATAATTGAATTATGATAAATAATTATGATAATAATGATGATAATAAAAACCGTCGCCCAGATGTTCTGTTGTTATAGAGGATTTTTAACCAAATAATAATGAATTTTTAGCTTTTTAACCGACTTCAAAAAAAGAAGGAGGTTATCAATTCGTCTGAATGTTGCTTTTTTTTATGTTTGTGCCCGCAGAACTCAGTCATTTCTGCACCGATTTTAAAAATTTTTTCTTTATTAGAAATGAAATGCTTACAGATTGGTCCCATTTTAAAAGAAGTTCAGAATTTTGAAAACTAAAGGGTGTCCCCATACAACATACGTGTTTTTTACTTGTATTTATGAACCGTAAAGGGTACCCTTTTAAAATTTTAACAAACTGCATATCACTATAGCTGCCAATAACAGAAATTAATAAAAAAAAAAAATAAACTTAAAAATTAAATGGTGTCCCCATATGTGACGTCAATTTAAATATATGCACCATTGTAGACAATCACTTGAAAATTGGACAGAATGTCCAATATTTATAAACAGAAATTAAATCTTTATAATTAGAAGTTAAAGGGTGTCCCAATAGTTGATGTAATTTGATGTATATTGCCAAACTTGTGAACCGTTACACAGAGACGGTTGAAATTTACAAAGAACCTGTATATCTAAGTCCTTTATAACATCAAGTATATAATTTAAATTTGGAAACTAAAGGGTGTCCCTATATTTGATATAATTTAACCTATCTAGCCCTATCTTTTAAACCGTTATAGACAAACATTTGAAAATTAGAAAGAATCTCCAATACTATGTCCCGTATAATAACATTTATAAATATTTAAAATTTTAAAGGGTGTATCAATAGTTGATGTAAATTGATGCGTATGGCCAAACTTTTGAACCGTTTTAGACAGACATTTGTAATTAACAAAGAATCTGTCCTTTAAAATAAGTGTTTAATTCAAAATTGTACATTAAAGGGTGTCCCCTAGGTGATATTGTTTAAGCTATATGGCCATATCTTTGGAACCTTTACTTTTTATTACTGTGTCAGTAATAATAACTGTAAAAAAATAAAGGGTGTCCTCATATCTGACGTAGTTTGTCACTATGGATAGACATTTGAATGTACAGAACGTATATTACTTGTCCTTTAGAGCAAAAAGTATAGAAGTATTTGATTTGAGTACTATTTCTAACAGATTACTTCCTTTTAAATTTTTAGTTTAGAATTTATGCACATATATTTGTTCTGTAGTCGGTTTTTTTTGCAAGAATTATTGTAGAATATTGTTGAATTTTGATGGCATTTTTAGTTTAATTTCCTATTACCTATTTTGAATATCTAACTCTAGAATAAAAAAAAGTTTTGTATTTTGGCTTACTGAATTATAGTATGTTTTTTTACATAACTGTAAACGAATGCAATTGTTAAAATTTTTGAAACGAAAAAGTTCTTAAAATTCATTAAACAAAACCACACACAATTCTTTGAAATAAATACTTTTAGAAGTCAAAATTTATTTTATTCTTTTTTTGCTTTACCAGCGGTTTGTATTTCAATTCAGGCGACGATATGTATCTAAACAACAAATCACAAATAGCAAAATAATCATAAATTGTTTTCGAAAATAAGTTTATGCTGACATTTTTAAGTGTTTTAAGAGTGTTTTTTTTTTTAATTGTATTAATCGTGTTTAACTGCCTATTTCACAACGTCACACGAATTACATTTAAAACAAAAACAACATTTGTAAATGTAATTGTGCGCAAGAACGAATTTGAGTGACGTTGTGAAATAGGCAGTAAAAGTTTAAACCATTTTTGCAATTTTAACCCATTAAGAACCACTTTATTTAATTAAATATCACAATAAAATATTAATTTAATAAAAGAAAAATAAAAAACTTGACTTGCTCGATCAAAATAAAATAATAAAACGAATGAATGTATTTTTATTGTACTAAATATTAATGTCATAAACTAATTAAAATATAAAAAGTCGTCTTTATTATATCAAAGAATTATATAAAATCCTCTTATTTTGAGTGCAAGTTAACGCCTTATCAAAACACTGTAAGGATTATTATTATTTTAAAACAACGTATTTTGAACTAGCAGTACCCGACACGTCGTAGGCGTCCTAACAATATTTCGTTTTTAATTCTAAAATTTATATAAAATTCTAAAATTATTGTAGAGTTTTGTAAATAGTATTTAAAATTTCCCTCTGACTAAAATAAAAGATGCTTCCAAATTTGCAGTCCTTTTAAACGGTAAAATTTCGAACTTTCACTACTTTTGATATATTTTCTCTTGGAAATAAGTAATTTTTGTGGAATAAAAATAATTCTATATTTGAACCTAGATACTAAGGTACCTTCCTTCTCAAGAAATGTTATTAAAAATGCAGTAGTTTTTACGTGATGTGAACACAATTCTTAAAAAAAAATTGAAACGATTAAGAAACGTTATTGAAAACAAAATGAAAAATTAATATAATTTTGTGTTGTTATTTATGACAATTTTGTAAATTTTTGAAAAGTTTGTTATTTCTTTGTAAGTTTTAACAAAATATGGTAAGTACTGAATTTTATTTTTCAAGTTCAAGTGATGATGACATAATGAATATAAATATATGTATGTATATCGGAAGATGCTACGATAGAACGTTAACATTTTTATCATCCCAGATTCTAAGTACGAAACTCGATTAGTATCGATCTAACTTCTTCATGGTCGCCGAATACCACTACGTTTCCTTTCGGTTTAACACCGCTTCCTCCAATGGGGAAATCGCACCTGTTTATACCAGCCTTTCTCTGTTGCTCTGGATTCAGAGCTTCCTTTTTATCTTGATTTATTTTAACAAAAAAAAAAAAAAAACATTTTAATAGATAATTTCTTCTAATTTAGTTTTACTTTATGCCAACCTTCTCCATCAAGATCTGGAGGCCCAAACTAATTTAATTTCTCAGCAGTTTCACTTTAAAAATCACAAAATTTTAGGGTTTTTTTTTAATTTTAATTTTTTTTCTTGTAGTCGTTTGAATTTCGTTGCCTACAATTATGACGACAGAGAATGAATGTTTTATTGTCGTTTCTATGTTCGTTTTAGAATAGAGAATACCGATATATTTACGACGAGAGTCGTTAACGCCAACGGTAATGCCAAATTGTCGTTTTCATTTCGTTTTCAAACTACAACGCCAACTGGAATAGGGCCGAATAGGTATTTTGTTGTTGGATTTCATAAAAAAGCTATGGTATTATGTACTTGCTCTTTTGCAAGACTATTTGCATCGAACACTGAACTCCGCTATAATTGTATTTTATTTTGTTGAAAATGATTTATCAATAAAATTACAATTACAAAAAAAGACTTAGCTCATTTGCTGACTAACCCATTACCGCCCAAAAAGAAACTGTTAATAAAAACGTTTTTTATTATTGTTGATTGCTTTAACATAGATAAAATAAAACGAATTCATTAAAAAAATTAAAATTTTTTGTTAGTTTTTAAGAAAAATGGGTGTGCCCACATGGGGACAACGGGCGTTTCAGTTATGAAATTTACCTAAACAATTTCGTTTTACACAAAGTGTTTTTATTCATCTCCATCGAATGGAGAATGACAAAAAACATCACATCGCAATTGATTTGCTATTCTTTCTTTACTTGTTTTTTCGGCCTCCCATTCCCTGGTTGTAATTTACAATCAATCTAGGTATACTGAAGTCAGTCTTTTCTTTTCGACCCTTACACCATCTTTTTACTTTTCCTAGTAGATGAACAAAATCAAAATTTGTTGCCAGGGTGACGACTGTATTGTGATTCCAACGTACTATTGTGATTTCATTATTTTTCTAAAGGAACTCCTAATAATCGCGCTCTGAAGGTAGTGCAACATATCCGCTTAACAATAAAATTCCTAAAAATCGTTTCAGGTCATCTCGATCTAGGACGAAGGTGTGCCGGTTGTTTTGGTTACCGTATAAAACATTGTTCTCGACTATCAAATCAATTATGTCGCCATCGAACATTTTTTCAAACAAAATTAGGGGAGTATGATCTTAAAAAGGTTTGTGAAGTTTATAACCCTATTTGGAACTGCATCACTTGTATTAAGCATTGCACTATAAGATGGTAAAATATTTCTCCACTTAGGATCTCTGAAGTCGCCCTGATCTTTATTGCCTATTAGCTTTTCTTTGAAAAAAACTATAAAGTGGTTCATCATCTCCACTGTCATTCCAATCTAAATTGGAATCATTCTCGTTTCTATACACAAGCTCAATCTTTCCCGGCACGTAGTTCGGCATATTTATACACAAGTATCTAGACAGCGGTATCAGGTTGCACGACAAGTATATCATATTCAACATCAGTGTCATCGTTTTCAATTATTTGCTCAACAGCAAATCGTAAAAAATGTTTTAGTCTTCTAAAGATATTGCGATGGGCCATATTGCATGTATTAAAAAATCTGCAAACAAATATTTTTTATAGTTGCAACGCCCATTGTCCCCAACTGGGGACAGCTTAACAAAATCATACCTTATAATAAAATGCTACACTGTTTCTTTTACTTAACTATTTTTAAATCATTCACACACTCTTCGGAGAATAAATAATTTGTAGTTATTTAGTTTTAGGCAGCGTAACACAAAAAATTAACAAAACTTGAATTAACAAAGTAAACCGAATTGGAATGCGCAATTAAAATTACTGAAAATAACACTTGCACTTTATACAGCACCTTGTAAGCTTTGCTGCAAATTTTTTAAACCTTTTAGAAGAGACATTTGTTTTTACATTGAGAGAAATAACATTTCCTTTTAGAGTTGCCATCAGTAGAACAAGTGTCCTTATATGGGGACAAAATCGCATGCAGAGAAATAAATACGCATTTAAATATGTATTTAATTTTTTCACATGTAAAAATAGTTAAATATTTTTTACAATTTTTTCAAAGAAAAAACACAAAATTTTCTTATTTTTTTAACTAAATATTTTGACACAATCAACCAAAGCAAATCCTTAACAGGTGATTGCAATGACGAAAAAGCTTATGATATGCTTCAAATCAAAATATCAAACTACATACATAAAAAAATTATTATAATCAATTTTTGATGTATAAAATTTGGTGCTTACAAAGGAAGCTAAATACCTGAATTCGCCTGTGAAGTTTTTGCACTCATATTGGTGAGAAGGATTTTTGAAACTTTTCTTCTGTGTGCTGCTTGACTTTTCTTACTCAATATTATTAAAGGGCTTTTCACACTATAATACAAGTATTAATACTTTTGAGGAAAATGAAACCCCGACATGATGAGTTGTTATTGTTTTTTGAAAAATTTCAAACAGGGATTAGATCAGAGTTGCATTTTTTTCAAAAGTATTAATACTTGTATTATAGTGTGAAATGGCCTTAATCTTTGTTACAAAATTTTACTGCACGTCAGACTTGATAATTCGAAATAAACCCATTTAACCAAATATCGTCAATAGAGGATTAATGTACAAATAAATCATCTCTAACAAAAATGTTAATAGTCATTCAATTAATTGTCAATTAATCAAAAATTAAACACTATAATGATCCGAAGAGCGATAACTAAAAAAGTTTACAACAACATCTGAGAATGTAAATACAAGCTGACACTCAGTCAAATTTTGTATTTATATGCCCTTCACCACAGGTGTAGGGTATATAAGTTAATCATTCCGTTTGTAACTTCAACAATATTAATAACAGATCCCATAGAGTGTGTATATATACATAAATATATGTACGAGGTCTGTTCAAAAAAAGAGACAAATTTTTACATTCGATTATTGATTTTTTTTTGTTATGTTGGTAAACATGTGTTAGTCATATGGTGGTATTATCAGTCAATTTGGATTAGTAGTTTGTTGTTGAAAACTGTAAAGGTTAGTCATGTTTGTGTGTGCTCTTCGATTTTTGACTTCTGGCCGCTTCTATTGGGATGATTGGGCCTTAGTTTCGCCACCAATTATGACCCGTTTGAGCAAACTTTGGTCGTCGTTGACGTCATTAAACTGCAATTTCCCTATTTGTGAAACGACGATTTTCCAAAACAATATTGTTCACTTTTTCAATGTTTTCTTCACTTTCTGACGTTGTTGCAACTCCAGGACGCTCATCGTCATCGACATCTTCTCGGTCTTCTGTTAAGCGCTTGTACCACATATAAACCCTTTTTTAAGACAAAGTGGACTAGTCGAATGCCACAGTCAACATTTCAAGTGCCTTAGAGCACTTTAGCACCATTTTTAACGCAAAGTTTAATTCATATTCTTTGATCCATTTTTTTGTACACAGTCCTTTTCTTTTGAACAGATACCGTATATATGTATATAGCTAGCGAAGTCGATTTTGAAATATTCTTTTGACCGCCCGTGTTCGGGTTAAAATGAGGACCTATGTAGATAACTTGTTAAAATTTTTAGTATGCCAACCTGTCAGTTTCGAAAATTAAACTACCATTGCAATAGTCGATTCTCCGTCCATAAATGGCGAAGATAGGTCAAAAATCAAGTATGGAAAGCTACATCCTTTATTTGGCGGCCTCCATCAGCGATTTAAAATTTTGCAACCTTCGGTAACTGCAAAGTGTTGTGGTGTTTTGCGCAAGAATAGTTCGATTTATATAGGTTAAGAAATGTATGTGTATAATTGATCACAAATTTTTTTAGTTTGAAATAAATAAACGACTCTAATTTTCACTGTAGGTGGAAAGGTTATACGTACATATATGTATGTAAACGTATGCTATTTCGTTTTTAATTTCTACAATATTATTTTCGATCATATAAACAACATATTTATTTTGGATTCTTACAGTCGATTTAACGTTATCGGTATGTTCATCTTTGTTCGAGCTTAAATAAATTTTCTAAGGACCGTACATAATTTGCGAAAATCTGTCAGATATAGTTTCGAAAAAGTTGATATTAGAAACTCGACAGAAGACTCGTTCTATAAATGGTGGATATTTCACCCAAAAACGGCGAAAGCCTCTTTTTTACTGTTTTTCAATGTTTTTTACCAAAATTTCAGAAAAAATGTTGAATTTTTGGTTTGGAAAGTTCTAAAAAAATATATTAATTTCAGAAACATATTAAATTTAAAAATTAAAAAAAATAAGCTTACTAAAAACTGCTATAAGATTGAGAACGTATATCGTCGCGTTTCTTCTTAAACCACGTAAGCGTAATTTTTTCGAAATTGACTTTTTTTATGTTAGAAAATAACAGTTGCCACCAGACTATATTCTCATCTTAACAAGTTTGTATGCAAAATTAATATAAAATACATTTCAAAATATAGAAAATTAATAACAAGTGAAACTACCGGGTAGATCGATACGAAGAGTACTGATGACGGACGTAGCTGTCTAGAAAATGCATTCTGCTTTGATGGTATCTAATTTTTCTTTATCTCTTTATAATTAATAACTTAAGCCTAAATAATTAATTTATTAATTCAAAAATATCAAAAATAGTTCAAATAAAATTCATATAAAAAAAATTTATATATATTGTACCTTTTAGATAACACAGTGCAACACGGAAAAAAATAACCATATACGGACACCACTACATGATAAAAATTTCCTAGGAATGATTCTTAACACCGTTTAGGTAGAGCTTAGGTAGCCGAAATGAATTAAAAATTTTCGGGAAATTTTTCACTTTTGCGGCTACCTAAGCGCTACCTAAACTGTGTTAAGAATCATTCCTAGGAAGTTCATATGTTCTAGAAAGTTGTTTATTGAGACCTTAGGTTCATTTTTGTAGTTGATTGTTTCCTTGAATTTTTAACGGTTTGCTACCTATGGACCTGAACAGGGGAAAAAAGGTAAAAAATTGAATTTTTTAAAGTTTTTTGCGATTTTGACCTTGAAGATGAAGTTTTTTTGATTTTATATGTTTACAATTTTTGTTCTTTTTGACAAGAGCTACAACTTTGCCTCAGAGAGTATATCAAAATTTCAAACGGTTTGCAAAATATGAGCTTGCGTAAATGATAATTTTTTGCAAAAATGACATCGAGGGCCCACATCTTTAAGGGCCCATAAAAAAAAACCTGGAGGCCTTTGGGCAAAACTGGGAGACAAGGGTCTTTTTTTTTTTGGTCTTTTATCACGTAGTGGTGTCCATATATGGTTATCCTCGTTATAATAACGAGGATAATGCTCATTACTACATATAACTTGTCCTTAAAGTACGTGTATTTTAGTGTTGTATATTTTAAATTGCGATTACGATTTACAACACTTAACACATGTGTCAAAATTTTAGTTGTCTATGAAAATTTACAGCGATTCTCGTTTACAACATGAGTTTCTATGTGTTGTTACGCACATCAAAATCTTACAACTGCTTATTAGCTGTTGTCTTGTTGTCGCGACAAGTTGAAAAACTACAATGTAGAAGGATTTGTAAGCAGCAAACAGCTGGTTGCGAAACCCCAATATTAAAATTGTTGCCGCTTCTTTGTTGAGAGCTTCCATCAGCAAAAAATCTAAGTGCGTTACACAGTTTTAGAACCGGCGGAATGGCAGAACATCGGGTTGATGGTTTTAAGAAATTGTTTATCAGCAAAAACAAAAAGCCATCCTTGTTTATACGAAAAATTTTATGCAAATGTTAAAGTAGTATGTATATTGTATATACATATGTATATTGTAATTAAGACTGTTCATTTCAAAAAAAAATTTTTACTCGGTGTTTGATAGTTTCAATGGGTCACAAAATATTTTCCGGATACGCGCTACGTGTAGTTTTGCTGGCCTCATCATAATCAAAACTGTTGAATATTAACGTCCATAGTATAATTATTAATTATAAATGTTATAATTATTAATAATAATTATAATTATTATTAATAATAATAAATTTTATAATTATGTATTAATAATAAATTTTCAAACAAAATAAATTTTTTTATTTTTTTTTTCACCACAACAGTTTTTAGTGCACAGAGAAGTATTTTAATGGATGTTGTAAATCATAATCGAAAAACAAAATTAAGTTGTGTTGTAGCCGAGACAACACAACTTTTCTGTGTTGTAAACGATAATCGGGCCCTATACTGTAAGACATAAACATACTATGACGAAGGGTGTATAAAATTCGGCATGGCCAAAGATAGATATCAACTTGTTTATTTTAAAACAATCGCTTAAAAAAACATTTAACATTTCGTACATTGTACAGTGGCATAGAAAACTCTACATACCCCTGAATATTTTTCAATTCTGGAAAGCCCGCGGGACATTTATAAAAGAAATTTATATTAAACCACAACATTATAAGAATAAAAAATAAAAATGTAATAATAATTCTAAATAAGATAGCATATATCACAAAAACAACAAATATCCCATTTTTGGGCGGAAAAAAGTCTACGTACTGCTAGGTTAGAAATGCTAATATTATCAATCATGCAAAATAAATAGTGTAACAAATTTTTGTTAGCTATTAAGATATTCATAGTTACTAATTTAATCTTATTTTCTATTCATATTTTTATCAAAACAGTTAATAAAATTTGTAAAATGTGTGAAAAAGGAAAAAAATATATGTATGGAGTTACGGAAACTAATTGTTCAGTACCACGAAAGTGGAAAATCTTTTCGGGAAAGTGGTGAGTTCGTTGTTAGTTCCGAAACAATTGAACAAACTATAATTAAAAACTGCAAAGAAATAAAATACTTTGAAAGTAAGGCAAGGAGTGGCCGTCCAGCTAAAGTAACTAATCATATAAAACGACAGAATCTTGGGAAGATAAAACAAAATCGAAGAAATACTGCAGTGGAAATCACAAAATACCTAGAATTTAATAATGTTATGTCAATTACCCAGAAACAATTCGAAGTATACTTAGAAATTATGGATCTCATAGTCGTATGCCCAGGAAGAAGCCGTACATCAGCAATATTAATTAAACAAAACACGTACTATTTGCAAAAGCCCACGTTCACAAATAAAACAATTTCTGAGCTGGTGTTATGTTAAGCGACGTCAGTAAATTCAGTTCTAATAGGAGACAGAGAATTTGGCTTAAAAAATTATGAACTCTTGCCTATATAATTTACTTCCAGTTACTACAACATTTACTTTCAACTGTGATACATGGTGGTGGTAATATCATGTTCTGGGGTCGCATATCAGCTGCTGGTGTGGGCAATTTTGTATTGATTGGGATCACGATAGGCCTATTTGTTAATTTAAATCTTCTTAAAGAAACTGATCAACAAATTGAGACTAAATACTGGCTGGTATTTTCAGCAAGACAGCGATACCAAACACAATGCGGACATTGTAAAAGAATATCTTATATATGATGTATCTCACTAACTGCATTCTTTACCTCAGTCGCCCAATTTAAACCCATTGAGCACTTATTGGAAGAACTAGATCGCAGGATTAAAAAAATTATAAAAAATAAGCATAATCTAAAGAATTCACTAACTGAAGAATATAACATTTTAAGAGAAGTTTTGGAATTTTTCATGAAAAATAGTCTGGAAGCAGTTTAAAGCATATTTGTGTACCCACAAAATATTAATCGGAGCTTCGGAAATATTTAATATAGGCATTAAATAATTTTTTTTTATATTTAGTATGTAGACTTTTCTATGCCTTAAAAATGATTATTTGCTGATTGTTTTAATAAATGAATTGAACCTTGATCTTTTTATATGCTATTATTACCTGTTCCTAATGTCAATTTATTTGGTTAAAAAGAAATGTCAACATCTTGCCTATATTTCTTAGAATTGAAATAAATAGGGGGTATGTATAGTTTTCTGTGCCACTGTATGTATGAATAAAAACAGATCTCTAATTAAGAGAATTGAGAACTAAGAAGTCTGGTCAAACACTTGTTGGTAACAAAAAAAAATCAAAATGAGCAAACAAGATTTTTAAATGAACAAGAAAAAACAAACAACAAAATAAAAAGCACCTTTAGTGTAGGTTAAATTTTAGACAATTGTTATTACTGACAGTGTGAGTATGACAAATGGATAAATGGGAGGGAGAGTATGGTTTCGATATGGTTTAATTGTTAAAAAATTTACGAGCACAACATACTACCACTAAAGCCCAAATTGCTCAACTCTATTATAACTGAGACGATAGAAATATTGTATAACTTTTTTGTAAAAATATAATAAACCGTTTTCAGTTGACATTCACAGCGCACATGTTGAAAACGAAGCGGCGCGACGTCAGGTGTGACTTCTGCATCAATAAAAGTAATCGTTTTAAATTCAATATTAATAACAATTAAAAGGCAAAACTACAGAAAAATATTTGCAGCCAAAATAACTTAAAGATCTGAATTATTTAGATCTTTTAATAAACAACCATGCAAACATGGTTACGTATATCCCTGTTATTGTGTTCATTCGGCTTCTTTCGCGAAATGCGACCTTCAGAACCGTTCGTTGTGGAATATCTCACCGGTCCGGATCGCAATGCTACAAGCGAGGAATTAAATCGTGAAATATATCCCCTAGGCACGTATTCGGTGATGATTCAATTGATTTTAGTTTTTTTGGTTACCGATATTCTACGTTATAAGCCCATCATTATACTTTCGGCACTTGCTGGCATTATACTCTTTGCCATTTTATTGTGGACTGATACGATATGGGAACTAATGATTGGACAAATATTTTACGGTACTTTTATGGCTAGTGAGGTGGCCTACTACACGTATATTTATGCAAAGGTGGAAAAATCACGTTATCAAATTGTTTCGGGTCATACGCGATCGGCAATACTTTGTGGCAAATTTTTGGGTGGCTGTTTTGCTCAGGTCTTAGTGTCAACAGACAGTTTAAATTATCGCGGTTTGCATTATATATCTTTTGCTTCACAACTAGTTTCATTGATATTTGCATTTGCATTGCCGCCGGTACAACAAAGTATTTATTTTTACAAATCTGGTGACACTGTTGCTGAAAGGGGCTCTGATAATATTCCAACTGCATTAGCTTTGGAAAATGGTAATTCCGAATTATCCATACAGAGAAAAGGTGAGTTAAATATAAGTTTTTCTGAAGACAACGTAAGGGCACAGATTTTGTTTCCCATAGTGTTTAAAAAGGAATCCACTCTGTCTCTTTATTAGTATTAACTAAGAGCTACAGCGAATAAAATTTTATATTTAGGCCACAGTTGATGTTTGTTTGATAATTTCGCGACTTTTTGCATTTCCAGCGCAGTATCTTTCAATACATCACTGCCCCATTAACTGTTATCTTTTACTGTACTAATGTCGAATTTTGACAGCCAATTAAAGTAGACAAACACGTTAATTGAATATAGAAAAGAGTGTGCTGATTAAACATTTTTTGCGTAAAACAACAATCAGCAGATTACTGAGTCCCGTGTAGTCACCCCAAAAGGGGTTGTCATGCCAGAATAGACAAAAAATCCATGGAATGAAATTGCACGATCGAAATTTTAAAGTTCGTGAGATATATGAAGCGGGCGGTAGACTTTTAACTGAGCGCTTACATCACATTTTACATAAATATTTAGATATGAAAAAGCTATTCACGTGGTGGGTGCTGCACTTACCCACTCTTAGCCATAAGAGCAACCGTGTGACCATTGCAAGGATGTAATTGACATTTTCAAAAAAAGGGGTTTTCGTGCCGTTTTATATCAAGAGACGAAATATGAATCCATCAAGGAAAGAAGAAACAAAAGAGCAATAAAAACAGTAAGTTTCTTTAGATGAATTAGTTGAGATGGGTCTGTCGGCCAACAATTTTTTGGGATGCACGGTGTAATTCACATCGATTATCCTTAAAAGGGTAAAACGATTACTTGCAAAAATTATTGGACAGATTCAATTTTTATTTAAAGCAAACAACGACATTATGTAATAAAGAAAAGATATTATGGCAAAATTAAATAGGCTATGAATTGCTACCCCTCCATCATAAATTCCAAATTTAGTCGCATACAACTCTTTCCAGCTTCCAAATTGAAAGAAATGACTGGGTGGTAAGAGATTCGTGTCAAACGAAGAGGTCAATATTAACCAACAAAAGACAAATTTTACAAATATTTTTTCTTCAATTCTTAAAATTTTTTCCATGAAATTTTTATTATAGTCTATAAATGATCTTATGCTAGTTTTAGATGAATATTAATGTTTATGTTCCACATATGAAAACTTTTTTTGTCACTTACGTTATTTTTTCCGTCCCTGTTGCTGAAAGCTTTGAATAAAATGTGTTGGTTACGGTTTATTGCTCTCAACTGAAAATTTTATTTTCAACTTGAAAATTTATTTCCTTGAATTTGAAGAAAAATTTATTTTCTATAAATTTTGTATATGTTTTTGTGTATATATAAATAATATATCAATCATCTTCATCATATATAACATTTAATACATCCTTACAGTACTGCAATGTTAAAGCCGACGGAATTAATCATTGGAGAAATACTGTTTTTGTTACACATACTTTTTATATCGTCAAATTTAAGTGACGAAATTTTTAATTCTCTAGAATACTCAAGGAAGGTCCCTGAAAAGCAGCACTGAGCCCGATATTAATTATATTATCCAAGTAGTCATATTATCCAAGTAGCCATATTACACAAATAGCCATATTTTTTTGTTTTTGTAAAAAGCAAAGCACAGGAAAAAGAAAACAATTTTAGAAAATTATTAATATTTAAACTCGAATTTTTGAATGCATCAAACCAATAACCAAAACGATCTAAATGTGCACTTTTGCAGTCACTAATATACATATCTATGTGTATGTGGTTTATGTTAATATTTAAGGGGTTGTATTTCTCTTACTATTTATATTATCGGTGCTAATTTTTACAGGACGAAGTATTAATTGTAAAACAATTTTGGATCAAAAAATCAATTCTGAAAAATATGTTGGTTACGTTATTTTGGCGGTTAGGGGACGATAAAAAGGGAATAAAAAACAAAAACAACAAATACGCTCGACTAAATGTATCTTAAAAATATACTTTATTCAAAAAGTCTCGGAATTTTCAATTTACCCTCGTATTTACAAGAGACCAAAAGTTCTAGTCTGAGCTAACTGAAGGCCTAAAGAACATAACAATGACCCAGATTTAGCCATTGTTTTCGGTTAAGATTTGTGATTATATTACAATACTAGCTGTGCATGCCACTTCGTGGGCGTCCTGACAATATTTTCTCCATTTGGCTTTGAAAGTATTCCACACCAATTGTAAGACTCATACTTTTATACTTCAGTTATGGTTTATGTACTTACTTTATATAATGCCTGGATAAAATTCTAAACTTTATAAAAAAGTTCTACAATTCTAAAAATTATTGTAAAGCTCTATAAAAGGTGTTTTAAATATTTAAATGACATTAGCCCAATTCACAATCTTGTGCAAATGGACTTGCATCGTAGCATTTGCAAAATGGTATTGGATAATTTTACAACACACTAACAAAATATACAGAAATGCATATGCTACAATTTTGGAAATAAGCAACTCCTAAAACCATAGTTTTTATTTGCTAGGCATTTGCAAACTGACAGCTGACAATATAAATTAAATAAAAAAATTGAAATTTAAAATTTAAAATCAACAAAAAATTTAGAAATCAAAGAAAGTAAAGAAAGTAAAAAAGGAGTTAATAATTTAAAAATGGGCTTGGATGGACATAATAAAATTTAATTTGATATCAATTACGACGAATTTTATTTTAAATATATCCCTGATCTTAAGTATTATATGTTTTCAAAATTCCAAAGAACAAACAACTCTTGCTGTTAGCTGTAATCAAGTACTAGACTTCAGTCAAATTTTGAGCAGTAATTTTCGAATCAAGACTGCAGTGATTAATTGTTATTTGATACTAGTCGACTGTCCATTTTTGGGAATAATAAACCTTTTACGAGTACAGTTTGATAACTCCGTGACTTTTTGTGTTTTCAAATTCTGTTCCCTGTTCCCTCCCGTTAATTAATATTTTGTCATTATTTTAAATCAGCGCTATCTGTTGCGCAACCGTGTTTAAAATATCCCAGTTTTAAACCAAGAATGTCAGTGCTTTTCCACCACTTTCTCTTGGAAATTAGGTATTTTTGAAAAAAAAAAACAAAAATATTGGAATCAAGACTATAAGGTACCTCCTCAAAAAATTTTGTTAAAATCCATCCAGTAGTTTTTACGTGATGCGAATACATACGAAAAGTAAACAGACAGACGGAAATGAGTTACTGTTATATTACTATTTTATTATATTTATAAATATCGAAGAATGAAAAATATTTAAAAATTTTATCGATTGATATAAGAAATCTCATTATATTGATAATAAATACTACCACAACTATGATGTCAATAGAGGTTAACTAGGGTGTCGAAACATTTTTTTGTGTAACTAACAATTGTTTATTAATGCATGAATTATTTCAAATAGATTCGTTGGAGGTTATTGGGTTCATTACATAAAAAGTAGATACGTAAAAAGTTGTATTGTCTTTTTTTAAGAGATTTTTTCTTATTATTTAGACCTATGCTTCTTTCAGAACTATTTTAAAGTCGAATAAATTTTTTTATTCATAAAAAATAATTTCGTTGTATAAAATATTAATAATGTTAATCGGGCTAGAAAATTTTACACATTTAGGAACAATATTAGGTACCAATTATTAGAAATTTGTTAACCTTTAACCTTTAAATAGCTCAACTTAAACATAAATGGAGTTACGCCACTTTCAAAATAAGCACTTCAAAACAGGCACCTCATGTACAATTATAATATCAAAAATTAATAAAGATAAAATATACTTTGATTTAATTAATACATATCGAGCCCTTACCGCCGAAATATTGTAAGTATGTATTAATTTTTCGTTTTTTTTATAAAAATCGATATTTTTATAACAATTCGCTTCGTCTCTTAAAATTTTGTAACTATACGAGCAAAAAGATCCATTACGAAGTTACACCAAAAGTAATTTTAAGGTTGTATTAATACTTAAAGCAAAAATAATTAGAAAAAAACTTCTATAAAATTAGTTTTTAGGCACTTAGGCACAATATTTCGGCGGTAATGGCCCGATATAGTCAAGGAGTGACAATACAATGGAAATATTTTCAAATACATATTCACATATGGCTTAATGCAAGGCGAATTTATATCAGGTGGCATCGCCGCGACAACAGATACAACGCTAAAAAACACCCACATGCATTTTGTTGTTGGTTAAATGTACGACAGACACCAAAAGCACTAATTAAAATATCACATATCACAACTAAAAACACTTTCCCTTACCTTTTCTGGTAGTATTTTGTATTTTTTTTTGTTGATCTTAAATTTTTTTTTACAGAATTACAATTTTTTTAATTAAAAAAAAATAAAATTGTAATTTAATATCACTGGTTCTTTGACCAAAGTTAAATTAAAGGCCATGATTGTCGAAAAGAAAGCCATTAAGAAAGTGGTCGGCTTCGATATTCCTCTCACATTAAAAATGGCCATGATTCACTACCATAAATGTGTGCTAACAAAGTATAATAGTGAGGGTTAGAAATGTATGTTAGAGACAGAAATTTTGACAGGTCTGTACGATTTGATAATCTTTTGAAAAATTCATAAAATATATTTTTTCTATGCGATCAGAGTGGCAAAAAATTTTTTTATGACAGTGTGGCACCTAAAACGCCATTTTGAAGATATTTTTTTAATATGACAGACAACTGTCAAATTTTTTGTGATTGAATCGTACGATCGTGAAGGATAGTGAATCCAGGCCTTAACATTTATTTTTAATTACCGTGCGACCCTTGAAAAATTACCGTATTTGGGTTAAAACTACCAACGTTGGTTAGCGGAAAACACAAACATTTTTTGGACTCGTATATTCATAAAAATCGATTACTATGTTAAAAAATATTGTACCAGAAACTTCTAACATAGCACCAACTACTTCAACTAACGTGGAAAAGTTTACTTACATCTAATGAAGGACAATTCTTCAAATCTGCAAAGCTCCGTTTTTTACTTTACCATACGTAGTATAAGGTAAAGTATAGTAATCTTGAAAAAAATCCAAGTCGGGATTTCGACGGATTTATACGTTTTGAGGTCACCTAAATCCATTTTAGCTATTTTTGCGATGATGTCTGCGGGTGGGTATGTACAGCTGGTACAGGTCATACCGTTTGACATATCAAAATGAAATTTAGTTTGGTACCTTTGGTATATGGAGATGAAGAGCTGAATAGCGCCTTATTTGGGCACAATTGGGGGCAAGGGGTAGTTTCCTTACCACCAAATTTTTTGAACTCTCTAAAAGTCCTACCGTTTTACACATTAAAATGAAATTCAGTATGTGCCTTTGGTATATGGAAACAAACAGCTGTATAAATTTTGGGCATAATCGGAAGAGCAAGGGGTAGTTTATTACTCCCAAATTTTTTGAACGCTATACAGGTCATACTGTATGACATATAAAAATTAAATTCTATATGTTACGTCCTGTGGGAACATTTAGCTATCAGTTAATAAATGAATATTTTATGATAAAGCAATAAAACTAAATATAACACTACGTCTTGACGAGTCATTGATTTGTTTGCACATGAACAAAGCGTCGGCAGAATAGGGAACAATAATTTGTTTACTTTCCTCTATGTGGAGAAAACGTATCGATGTGCATGCTCGGATAAAACATAATTTTCTGTTTGTCGTCAATGTTGTTCGAATGCTTATAGCACAGCAAATAGGATTTACACGCTTGATTAACAGATGGCGTTCTTCAAGAGTCAAACTTTTATACTGAAAAAAGCATTTGATGGCAGACATCGTTGTGCGAACAAATGTTCGAACAAGGCTGTTTGAACAAGAACATGACATCGACAACGACGGTCTTCACGAGAGGTTTTGATGTGCGCACATGAATTTGTTCAATAGTTGAACAAATCAATGGCTCGTCAAGACTGCGTGTAATAAATAAAACAAATACTAAAACTTACAGGGTTTTCCGACAGAGACATGTTATTTACGTATATGTGTTTATTTTGTGAACTGTAGGAGGCATACACTTAAAATTTACAAACAGAAATTATATCTTAGTTCGCTATATAAACAGGTAAACAAAACTAAACCTAAAAATTAAAGGGTGTTCCAATAGTGACGTGATTTGCACGTATATGGCCTAAGTTTTGAACGATAATAGGTAGACTCTTGAAGTTTTTAGAGGAGGTGTATTACTATGTCCACTATAACAAATAGTAAAATAGCCTAATTTTTTTTAACTATAATAGATAGTCTCTTGAAATTTTCACAAATGGTATATTACCGTAACTTCTATAAAAACAATAAAAATTAAAGAGTTTTCCGACAGTGATTTACATATATAACGCTTTATTTTTTGAACTGTTGAAATTTGTACAGATGATGTGTTGCCACGGCAGCTATGACAATTACTAAAAATTAAAGTGTGTTCCGACAATGACACGTTTTTCACGTATTGTGACTTATTGTTTTAATCGTAATGGGTAGACTCTTGATATATTCATAGAAAGAGAATTTCCATGGCCGCTATAACAAATAACAAAATTAATGGGTGTTCCGACAGAGACATGATTTGTACGTAAATAGCCTTATTGTTTTGAACCGTAATAGGTAGACTCTGAGAATGTTTACAGTATATGTTGTACTTCGGCCGCTGTAACAATTACTAATAACCAAAATATTAACAACTTGAATTTTACAGTTGTCTTAAACATAGTACGGAACCCTACGTGTGTGAGTCTAACTCACACTTGACTGATTTATTTTTATCGATTTGTTGATGAATTTTAAGTTTTGTGGTAAAATTTCGGTTTTTTTTTGTTTTTGGTAATATTTCGATTTTTTGTAAAACTTCGATAAGTAGGGGAATTTTCACTTTTAACTAGATTTTCGGCTTTATAATGAGTTTAATTTTATTACTTATAGTAATTTTTTTTTTCAATCTTTTTGTTTTTTTAATTATAGATTTGTAGGCAGTTTTTAGAGTGGATTTTAAAGTTTAAGGTTTAAGGTTTGGGTTTTTAATTAAACTTTGACTTTAGTAAATTTTTTCATTAATTCGATTTGTTGGTACAGTGTTGAAAAAACACCTAAGTGTTGTAATTGCTAGCCACAGGTTGACTTATAACAAGACACATACTATAAGTAAAGAACACATGCATGGTGTAGTTATGCACCACCTTTAAAATATAATAATAATTCCTCGTATTCTATTTCTCTATAAAAAGTTTTTTAATAGAACATGTTTATTATTGAAACTTCCTTGTAAATAGAAGAAAGGTATAATGATGTAGCGATCTAGAAAATGCATTACATTCTTATTTTTCCTTATCTGTTTGTAATAATAATAATGAACTTAAGCCTGAAAACATATTAGTTAATTTTTTATGTTTTAATTTTAGCTTCTGCAACAACCGAAACACCAACCTCAATAGTAAAGCCTACGTTTTCATGGAGAAATGCTTTCAGTTTACTTCTACAGCATACTGTGAGTGCCTATTCCAATCGAACTGTACTTAAGTGGAGTATTTGGTGGTCTTTAGCAACATGTGGACAACTTCAAGTTATTTCCTATGCTCAAATTCTGTGGAAAGAGATTGATGATAACCAAGAAAGCTTTTATAATGGAGGCGTAGAAGCAACCGTCACTCTTTTGGGAGCTGCAGCAGCAATGGCTGCTGGTCTTATGAATGCGGTGCGAGCAAAGAAATGGCATATGTGGATTTTAACCATATGTTCAATACTTATGGGTGCTTTTCTTATAATATCAGCCGTTACACATGTACTTTGGCTAGCTTATGCTATGTACATTATATTTGGAGTCTTTTATTTCTTTGTCATAACGATAGCCAGTGCTGTAGTAGCACAAAATTTAAGTGACGACAGTTTTGGTTTAATATTTGGCATTAACACTTTGGTGGCACTAGTATTACAGTCCATTTTAACTTTGGTTTTTGTCACAGACTCAGTGGGCTTTCATTTAGACTCTAGGCAGCAATATGTTGTTTATGGAATATATTTTGTAGCATTAGCTATAGTTTATGGTTTAGCTGTATTTGTAGGACATATTGCTAAATATTGCCGGAAGTCAAATGAAATAAGTGTGAAATCTGTAGAATAGTAAGTAAATAAGTAAATGTTATAAATACAAAAGCATAGACAAATTTATCATTTTTCAATTCACCTAAATATCATATTTAAAAATTTATTGCAAATGTACTTAATAATTTATTTATTTTTAATTATATTATATACTAGCTGTGAATGCCACGTCGCACAGTGTTGTGAGCGTGGCCATATATAAAAAAATCCAATTATGGAAATTAAAAAATGGCTAATGGCATTTAATGAAAGACACTTTTACTAATAAGCGTAAAAAAATTAGATTAAAATAATAATTTTTCTAAAGATATGGCTCTTCAAAATTGTGGTTTGAAATAACTACAATTTTGTGTAAAAAAAGGAATAAAAATGAGCATGTTCTTCGTAGGGTTAAATAATTAAATTTAGTTGGCAAATAAACCAAATTTGTACTAGTTCTTGTATTATGTTTTAAGTATATAAACGGTATTTTTAATTACATATCATCGCGTTTATTCTTAAACCACGTAAGCGCCAAGAAGTCGTTTTTCAGAAAACGAAAAAAACTTATTAACTTCTTTAATATTGGTTTTAAAATATTTTTTCTCTCTGAAGGATATAGGTATAAACTTTTTTTTTTTTAATTTGTTACTTACAATTAATTGTAGCCAAATCTGTCGCTTACGTGGTTTTAGCGCAAACAGCAAATTGCAAATTTCTGTGTGTAAATAAACATTTATTTTTGTATTTATCAAAAAAAAAAAAAAAACTTTTAACTTTACTAAAAATGCTCCAATTGGCCTGCAACTTTCATGATTTTTTTAATCTTAAATACAAAAAACTTAGTGGTTGAGACTTTAACATTTCCAACTTGAAGTATAAAACCATTATATTTTGCATGCAAATGTCATTTGTATGGCGCTTACGAGGTTCTGAAAATGGATTTATTTATTTTTCATACAAACTTGTTAAGATGAGAATATAGTCTGGTGGCAAATGTTATTTACTACCATAAAAACCAAAAAAGTCAATTTCGATAAAATGTCGCTTACGTGGTTAAGGCAGAAACGCGACGATATGTCGATAACAGGGTATGCATCATTATAAGAATGATATTAATAAAACAAAACAAAACTTGTTGTGATAAGCAAACATATAATAATGAAGAAAAAAAATTTTCAAGTATTACTGGGATATTTTTTCTTTCATTTTATAACAAAAATTATGTTAATTTATAAAAATAAAATTTTAGCTGCGCTTAAGTGCGCCAATTTAAATTATTGTTATTTTTTTAGTGTAGCAAAGTAAACTGTCTAGTGGAAAAAAAAAACTTTAAATTTATCAATAAAATAGATATGGGATGAAATCTGTAATTCCCACGATTCCACAGGTGGTTTGATTTTTCATGTGCGTTATACCTATAAAAAGTTACACGGCTGTAAAGTCGAATTATTTTGATAATTTTTTCACAATTTTGAAGTAACAAAAAATGAGTTTGGAAAAATAAATATCAAGAATTCATTTTTGAATCAAAATGCATGCAATTATATTAGTTTTATTCAGAAATATAGCAGAAACAATGTAAAAATCCTAAAATTCAAATATTTATAACAACACTGTAAAAAAAAATTGTCAAGTTTTTAGCCAAAATATGTACTTTAAAAAAAATAGTCAGCTTCGATGGACCCGAAAAAATATGCAAAAAATATGTATATACTTAAGTTTAAGGATATATTCATCTAATCTTCGAAATTAATTAAAAAAATTTTATTTAACTTTTAATATTTTGTAAAAATATATTTTTTTTAGCCTAACGTGGGCCTTATCTGAATTGAATTAAATTTGGTCAAATCATTAAAAATATCACATCAAATTACTATAAAAAAATTCATACAGTTAGCAATTTTTCAAACTTTTATGACACTTATAAATTTCAGGATATACGGAAAGGACACGAATCCTTGCCAACTTAAATATATGTGCCAAATTTCAGCTCTTTACAATAACTTTTCTATTTATGGCCACTCGTTATATGAAGTCACGACACTGTGCGTCGTAGGCGTCCTGACAATATTTTGCTTTGAAATTAATCCACATTAAATTTTAAGACTTACTTTTACAGTGCTTGAAATATGTTTTATATATATTTTTTATATGAAATATGTTTTATATATTTTTTTTATGTATATACATATATATATATATATATATATATATATATATATATATATATATATATATATATATTTGTGTAAAGTTGTAATATTATTGTAGAGTTCTGTAAGTAGTGTTTAAATTAGCCCGTTTTCAAAAATAAAATGTTTTGTCAAGTTTGCATCGGTTAAATTTCGCACTTTTAATACTTTTCTTTTGGAAAGGAGTTATTATTACAGGAAAAAAGAATCATATATTTGAACCGAGATACCTCCTCACAAAATTTTATTAAAATTCATCCAGTAGTTTTTACGCGATGCAAACTCTGATAGACAGACAGACGGTTATACACACAAAAATTCCAAAAATTGTTGTTTTGTATTCCATTTCGATTACTATCTGCACCAGCAAAAAAAAAAACAAAAAATATTTCATGTACAGAAATGGTTCGGTTACATTTTTTATATGTATAGATAATTTTTGTAATAAAAAATATTTTTTTTACAAATGATACATTTTTTAATAAATGGGTATTTACAAGATGATTTTTAAGACCGTTTTTAGGGTTCCGTACATAAAGTGTAAAAACGTGACCCTATTGTTTTCGCTACAATGTCTGTCCGTCTGTCCGTCTGTCAGCGCCTTTTATCTCTAGAACCGTAACAGGTAGACTCTTGAAATTTTCACAGATGATGTATAGCTGTTGCCGCTATAGTAACAAATACTAAAACTTATAGGGTGTTCCGATAGAGAGGTGTTATTCACGAATATGTGTTTATTTCTTGAACTGTAGGAGGCATGAACACAAGATTTAAAAACAGTAATTAAAACTTTGTTCGCTATATAAACAAGTATAAAAAAATAAACCTAAAAATTAAAGGGTGTTCCGATAGTGGTGTTATTTGCATAAGGCCTAAGTTTTGAACCATAATAGATAGACGCTTGAAATGTTCACAGAAGGTGTATAGCAGTCGCCGCTATAGTAACAAATACTAAAAATTATAGGGTGTTCCGATAGAGAGGTGTTATTCACGAATATGTGTTTATTTCTTGAACTGTAGGAGGCATGGACTCAAGATTTAAAAACAGTAATTAGAACTTAGTTCGCTATATAAACAAGTATAAAAAAATAAACCTAAAAATTAAAGGGTGTTCCGATAGTGGTGTGATTTGCTTGTATAATGCCTCAATTGTGAACCATAATAGGTAAACGCTTGCAATTTTCACAATTTTCACTGTGGCCGCTATAGTAGCAAATTTTAAAATGTGTGTTTATTTCTTGAACTGTAGGAGGGATACACTAAAAATTTACAAACAATAATTAACACTTAGTTCGCTTTATAAACAAGTCTAAAAAAATAAACCAAAAAATTAAAGGGTGTTTCGATAGTGGAGTGATTTACATGTAATGGGTGATTTTTTTGTTTTGAGGTTTGACAGATCACGTGAGATTTCAGACATGGTGCCAAAGAGAAAGATGCTCAGTATGCTTTGACATTTCATCATGAATAGACTTACTAACGAGCAACGTTTGCAAATCATTGAATTTTATTACCAAAATCAGTGTTCGGTTCGAAATGTTCAAATGTGACAAATTTTGTTCAGCGATGAGGCTCATTTCTGGTTGAATGGCTACGTAAATAAGCAAAATTGCCGCATTTGGAGTGAAGAGCAACCAGAAGCCGTTCAAGAACTGCCCATGCATCCCGAAAAATGCACTGTTTGGTGTGGTTTGTACGCTGGTGGAATCATTGGACCGTATTTTTTCAAAGATGCTGTTGGACGCAACGTTACGGTGAATGGCGATCGCTATCGTTCGCTGCTAACAAACTTTTTGTTGCCAAAAATGGAACAACTGAACTTGGTTGACATGTGGTTTCAACAAGATGGCGCTACATGCCACACAGCTCGCGATTCTATGGCCATTTTGAGGGAAAACTTCGGAGAACAATTCATCTCAAGAAATGGACCGGTAAGTTGGCCACCAAGATCATGCGATTTGACGCCTTTAGACTATTTTTTGTGGGGCTACGTCAAGTCTAAAGTCTACAGAAATAAGCCAGCAACTATTCCAGCTTTGGAAGACAACATTTCCGAAGAAATTCGGGCTATTCCGGCCGAAATGCTCGAAAAAGTTGCCCAAAATTGGACTTTCCGAATGGACCACCTAAGACGCAGCCGCGGTCAACATTTAAATGAAATTATCTTCAAAAAGTAAATGTCATGGACCAATCTAACGTTTCAAATAAAAAACCGATGAGATTTTGCAAATTTTATGCGTTTTTTTTTTAAAAAAAAGTTCTCAAGCTCTTAAAAAATCACTCGTTATAAGGCCTAAGTTTTGAACCATAATAGGTAGACTCTTAAAGTTTTTACAAGAGGTTTATTATAATGGAAACTATAACAAATAATAAAATTTAAAGGGTGTTTCGACAGACACACGATTTTTACTTAAATAGCCTTATTTTTTGAACCGTAATAGGTAGACTCTTGAATTGTTTACAGTAGATGTTGTACTTCGGTCACTGTAACAATTACTAATTACTAAAGGGTGATCCATCAGTGACATGTTTTTGACGTATATTACCTTATTTTTGAACCGCAATAGGTAGGCCTGATATTTTTGTAGAAAGTGTATTACCATGGCCGTTATAACAACAATTCCTAAAATTTAAAGGGTGTTTCAATAGCGATCTAATTTTCGCGAATATGGCTTTGATTTTAAAAAGAAAATTGTGCCCCATAAGACAAGAAAAAATTAACAACTTGAGTTTTTAAAGGCGTACTAAACTTGACTGATTTATTTTATATTCATTTTAAACTTTCTACAGAACAAAGCATTTGCAGTACGGTGGAACGAAAAAATATTTTTTCAATTTTAATATGTTATAGTTATAAAAAGTTGCCATTTGCGATTGTTAAGTCAATTGTAAAGTTTGAACACGATTGAAGTAGGGTAAGAGGTACCGCAAAGCCAAATACCGCAGATCCAAATATATTTATTTTATTTTTGCCAATGGAATAAATCCTTACACAATATTAGTTTAACAAAATTTGTAATATAATCCTATTTTCTAAACATAACTTCAAATTAACCTTAGATAAAGAGAAATCTAGTTTTAAGCTATAATTTATCTTGTTTAACGTACTTAAAGCACGAAAACTGGCTCCATACAAACGAACAGTATTCCAATTTCGAACGAACAAAAGACGTATACAATATTATTAATGTTATGGGATCCACAAATTCTTTACAGTTTCTCCTTACAAATGACAATGTCGAATAAACTTTAGGAATATAACATATTTAAAATGAGAATGGTAATTCAACTCACTGTCTAAAACAATATTAAGGTATAAAATTTCATTGACAATATTCAGATTAAGATCACATAATTAAAAACTTTACGATTACGTATGTTAAGTCCCAACTACATATATAATGCATAATCTGGCTTAAACCTAAACCATGTTTAAAACAACATCATAAAAATAAACATATGGTTTTATGAAAAGTATAAATTTAGGGAAGATGAATTTGATATTAAGTGACAAAAAAGTTTAATTTAAACGGACTAGATGGTCTCCACAAAATTGTTCATGGTGCAGGATCATTCATGGTATGGGCGGTATTTTTATCAAGAGGGAAGCCCAAAATAGGCTTTGTGCAAGGAAATTTTAATGCATAATTCTATATGCTAAAAAAAGCTATACATATTGGTTGAATGGTTAAAAAAAATCTTTTCCCAATTTCTATTGTTTCTTTTAATTCAAATTAAAGTTGAAGCATTGCACATATAATTATTTGTCTAAGGTATACAATCTAAGCTTAGAATTAAGTTTCTGGCAATGAGCCAATTTGTGTTGCGAGGTTTTTTACCACTGAGTGTTGAGGTATAGTTTTGGTATTTTTTTTAATAGGAAGTTCGTTAATTTTTATTCCATTTTTATAACCACAATTCCAAATAAATAATATGATCTTGTAAGTATTGGGGGTTTTCATGAAAAGCAGTATTGTCAGAAAAATACTGATGTGTGTACGCGACGGATGTATACAGCAAATATAAAATGGGTCCCAATATACCACCTTGAAGAACTCTAGTTTAAAATTGGTTAAGGCGAGCTTAAAACATCTCATTATTTAAACTATTAAATATTATGTAAACTAGGCATTCATACCATACTTTATAATAAGGAGTGCTGGGATCTTTTCTATATTTCAACAATAATTTAAGCTTGCATTTGATTAACTGTAAATAATCAAGTCCGCCCGTTTTAACGAATAAATTACTCCTTAAATAAATGTTTTAACAGGTAAAGACGGTTCGCAATTTTAAGACCTTGTAAAAAACTTACTACCGAAAACAAGAAAATTTAAAAGTGTATTAGCATATTAAATAAAAAACTTTCTTCTTTTTCTTTTTAACACCAACCTATCATTTGCTATTTTTGTCTCTTTAGATACTTTATTAACGAGTTTTTTATCACTTAGAAATTTTTAGTTAAATAACCTTTAGATTGGTCAATAAATAAATTACAATATTCAAGAAGAAACGTTTTACAACAGACGAATAAAGATAAAATTAAAACCAGATCGCTATAAAAGAAAACTTACCTGACACTTAAAGGGCTTTTCTCCAGAATGAACACGTTTATGTATTTCCAAATAACCTTTATAATGAAAAACCTTGCCACATTCTAAACACTTATCGGCTGATTTTAACGACTTATTTAAAAGTTTATTTTCTCGATTTTGGGACCTCTTTTGAACTACCGGATTTTCTTCCGTTTTATCGTGCGTAAAAGTAAGCCCAAAATCTTGTTGTTGCTGCAACTTGAAACTTTCGGAACTTTTTGTTAATAATTGGGTACCAAATGAAAGTTTTGCTTTTGTTGTCATAAAAACATTACTCAATGATGCGTCTTCGGCTTCAGATCTTGTTAAACTGCTGACATCAATTTCAACATCATTTAAAAGCTCAACATCATCTGTACCTACCACTTCAACCATGTCATTAGTAACGTCATGACGATCAAACATGTCACATATGTTGGCGTACATGGAAACGGAGGAGCATTCTGTATCCGCTTTACCCAAATCTGTGTTTGGCAATTCATTACAGTTTAAAATGCTACAGAGATTAGAGTGAATTTGTTATAACAAATACATATATTTTCGTTTAATAATATAAATCCACTGTAATCTCACCCTGTAGCTGAAAAGGATGTTGGTAGTCCAAAATACTCCCGTAAGCGCCTTTCAGAACCTTCAGCTAATTGTTGCAGATTATAGGCATCTAACAGGCGATACAAACAGGATTGGCAAAGCAAAGTGGGCAAAGTATCATCTAAAGGTGGCTGGCAAAAGATAAATAATTTTTATAATAGGAGTTTTATATGTATTGCTCCGTATATGTCACGAATATACCTAAAAGTATTTTTTTTTTTCTTATACTATGTAGTTACACGCATATGCATATTACATACGTACCTTTAAAATATGCAATTTTTCCAACATTTCTATTGGTCGTATTAAAAACGTGGGACTATAAATCGAAACTAGTATATCATTTTTTAAACAAATGCGACATATCTTTTGATATTCAGACAATGATAAAGTTTCCATTTTATTTCAACAAATAATTTCAAAACAATGCAGATGTAAACAAAAACAACAATGTCCTTGACAATGCTTCAGTGTTGGAAATCGACTTAACTGCATAAAATCGATTACTTTTCGTCAAAAGTTATGGGAAAATATTTAAAAAAATTTTAAATCGATAATAATACCCTACAACAAATTGATGATCAAAACTATCCCATACAGAAACGTAAAAAATTAAATAAAAATTAAATATCTTGTTTCACCCCTACAAAAAATTGATGATCGAAACTAACATATAAACAAAAATAAAAAAATTAAAATTAAGATTGTTGTTTCACTTTTGCAAGACTAATGTTAATAAACTCGAGGAAGATGAAAAATTCATACGTACACAAAGTTTACATCGGAGTCGTAAAGTAGCTTTGGATTCAGGAACACGTTCGCGCGTCATTGTCATTATCGTTTAAGGTTAATCAGGCCGTCCTTGTTGCTCGGTCTTCAAGTGGTTTGCATCTCCCTCTCGCACTGGCCGATTGGCTTACACGGTTAGCTGTACCGTGGTACATTTAATTTGTGTTTGCATCAATCAGCCACGTGTAATCGCTTGGGTTATCGTGTATAACCTAAATTGTTTGCATAAATTGAAAATCGAAATCAAGAAAACCACATGAAAAATAAAGAAATAAATTTGACACACATTTGGCGAAAGGAAAAACAAAAGAAGGATTTGCAACAAACAAATAAACAATAACCACATACAGAAAAACTAAAATAAATACAACATTGTTTTCAACCTAACCGTCGTTTCTGGACATGACCAAAAGCTGCAAATAAGAACCTAGTGTTTATGGCAGCTTTTTACCATTTGGCACCGACAATCCAGAAGAAGAAATAATAAATGTTGCTCAACATTTTTCACAAATTCGAACAGAGTACTAGGCTTTACTTATTTGCGAATAGTTTTTATTTATATAATAGGCTACGTATAAACTTGTTAATAGTCATGAAATACACACTCTACAGCATAGTACTCTGTTTAGTTTTTCATGCGGAATGCTGTCAAACTACATACATAAAAAATTTGTATGAATAAGTCGTGAAAAATGTTGCTGAAGTAGTACTCTATTTTTGCTGTGGAAAAACATAAAAATGTTTCTGGCAACATTTTATCAAAGCTGTGAAATAAAGCAAATGGGCATTATTTCATGCGGAATTCTTCAAACAACAACTGATCACCTGGATTTTGTTATAGTAATGCAACACACACTCTACCTCTTCAACGCCTTGCCGTCAAATCTCGTCTGTCTGCCAATGTTCTGTCCTATTGTAAAAGAGGTATTAACATTTGTAAAAAAATGTGGTATACTTAAAAGCAATAAAATCGTAAAATTCTTCCAAATCACGAGTTAGACACCACATTTTAAATGTCAAATTTTCCTTGTGAAATAATAAATGGTGCTCAACATTTTTTACAAATTCGAACATATTACTTGGCTTACCTCTTCAACCCTTCGCCGTTTCTGTCTATTGTAAAAGGGGACGTAAAAATTAATAATGCAACTATAGTTTTGCCTAAATTGTACTGAAAAATACTACGCTGTACAACAAAAAAGTGAGATTTTAAATAAAAACATAAACAAAAATTAAAACTACTAAAATATTAAAACAATACAAGAAAGAATTAATTAATTGGATAAGTAATTTGGAAAGATTACGAAAATTAAATAAAAAAATGAAGTGCAAGTTAAAAATAAGAGGTAAGTTAATGAGTCAAAAAATTTAATTGTAAACGTCCTAGATTTTGAAAAAGACTAAAAGAAATCTACTAGATTTCAAAGTAGTGTAAACACCCTATAATAAACAAGTCTAAAATAAAAAATGTGGAGTTTCAATTAACTAACAACACAGAATAGCACAATTGTAGTAACCAAGGCAAATTGAATACTAGGTAAAACTGAACTGATAGATATATATATATATATATATATATATATATATAACTAAGTGAACTAGTTCAATCTTAGTTCACTCGCTCTTTTTTCTTTTAAACTATGATTTGTGTTCTGAACTACTTAGTAATTCAATCTGTTAGTTCAAACGCTCTTTTTTCTTTTGAACTATGATTTGTGCTCTGAACTATTTTTTTTTTTTTTTTTTTTTTTTTAATAAAAATAGTGTTTATTTACAGTTTCTAAAATATACAGGTACAAAGGTATGAGATTTTACTAAAAGTATTACAACAATAGGAATCTAATAATTAAATTTACGAAACTATTAAAAAATAAATAGGAACATTATTAAGGAAAATTGCTCACAAAAAACCTTTACGATCTCTATGGAAATTATAAAGAAATTTGTATAGATAATCACTAAGTTAATTCATTCTTATCGAACGAATCTTAGTGATTACCTGGTAAATTTCTTATTGTTTCAAAATTAGACAATCTGCATTTTTCATTAAATGACAGTGTCAGTTCCCTTGCAAACGAGTTTATCATTTTATGTCCAAAGTTACTGTGCAGTAAATTTGTCGGATACCTACGGCGAAGACCATGGATTATTTTCAAGTTCTTATTTTGTATAATCTGAAGCTTTTTGGTATGAGTTTTGGCCGTTTTATGAAACCAAACTTGACAGCCGTAGGTCATAATTGGTCGAATACACATTTTATATAACAAAATTTTGTTTTTCATATTAAGCTTAGATCTCCTGTTAAGTATAGGAAATAATGCGCGGCCGCACTTTATGGCTTTTTCACAGATGTGGCTAACATGTTGTTTGAATATTAATTTCTTATCTAGGACAACACCCAAGTACTTTATTTCGGATTTTACAGGTATAACATTACCGCGACAGAACATAGTTTGAGTAGGGATGCGTTTTGGAGATTTATTGAACGGAAAAATTATAGCTTGCGTTTTATTATCGTTAACTTTGATTTTCCATTTACTAAAATATTTCTGACTTAAATTTAAGCTCACTTGCATTTTCTTAACTAAAGCATTTGAAACTTTACCACTGCAAATAAGAGCACTATCGTCTGCGTAAAATGCGGCTTCTTGATTTCTACTAAGGGTGATGTCTGACGAATACAATGAATAAAGCGTAGGTGATAAGACAGAGCCCTGTGGTAATCCTGCCTGTATACCTTTTTCATTGGAAGACTTATTATCCACGTACACTACAAACGTACGATTGTCTAAAAAGCTTTGAATCATTTTTTGTAAATATAACGGAAAGTCATAGGAGTTAAGTTTAAACAATAGGCCATTGTGCCATATTGTGTCGAAAGCTTTTTCGATATCTAAAACTATAATACCTGTGCTCCTACGATTTCTTTTATTATTTTCAATAATGTTCACCACTCTTTTTAATTGATGAACAGTGGAGTGTTCTCTTCGGAAACCAAATGTCGCTGATTGATGAGGTCTTTCAATTCAGAGAATTCAACGATTCGTTTATGGATAATTTTTTCAAAAACTTTATCCAATAAACTCAATATACTTATTGGCCTATAACTCGAGGGCAATTTCGGATCTTTTCCATTTTTAAGAATCGGTATTACTTTAGCCTTTTTAAATGCCAAAGGAAAGTACCCATTTCTTAAGCAGTAATTAAAAAGATTGCTTAATGTTTCAAAAAAGTATTCCGGCATATGTTTTAGAATAATACTATTAATACCATCTAAACCAGGGGCTTTATTATTTTTTAAAGAGAAGACTGTTGATTTTACTTCTTCGGAGTCTGTAAATTCGATGTCGTCACTATCAGTAAGAACTACATTGTTGAGTTGATTTGCATAAATTGAAACTACACTATCTAAAGGTGAAGTGTTGTTGGTCGTAATAGTATGATTATTACTAAAAACACGTGCAATGGCGTTTGCTTTTTCTTCACCAGTTCTCAAAACTTCATCATTTGTATTTAGATCCGAAATTGTAGAGTTCTTACCTTTCAAAGCTTTAGTAAGTTTCCAAAACTTTTTGCTCCCGGAAGGCAATTTCGAAATAAAATTGGACCACGCAACGTTTCTATCCCTACTTAAGTGAAAATCAATTAATCGATTCAACTGTTTTAAAATGCCATTCAAATGGGCTCTGTAGTTTGGATCTCTACATCTTCGAAGTTTACGGTTATATCTGTTTCTCTGCGAAATAAGCATTTTGGAAGTATCTGAAATCTCTCTCTGCCAGGGATTTTTTTGGCCAACTGGAATCTTGTTGAAAGCCTCCTTAACGATGCCGATTAATCTATTTAATGAAATATCAAAGTTATTGTTGTTCACTTCAATTTGTCCTATGTTGTGACACCTAATTTCATTCTCAACCCAATTTTGTATTGTCGGCCAATCTGCGCGATTATACAAAGGGACTGTAACTAACTGGTTTTGAGGCGAACCATAAATACAACAAGAAATTGGAACATGGTCTGACTGTAAAACGTTCGGGTGGGACTCTATGCGAGAAAAAGAAATGTTAGAGTTCGTTAACAAAATATCTACAGTGGAGGGTAGAACAGGAATTATGTTTTGTCCGAATCTAGTGTGAGAGTCTGGATGGAATATGTAGTAACTTGAACTAAGTTGGTGTCGGTAAAGTTCTCTACCAGCTGTGTTGTTTGTATTACAGTTCCAACTCACGTGTTGTGCATTGAGATCACCGAAAATAAAATAGTCACTAAATGAGTTAGTAAGAAGATCTAAGTCCGTTTTAAAATTTGAAGTATAAACAGGATTATAAGCGGAAATGAAACTTATGGGGCGTCCGCTTATTATAACTTCCACAGAGATATTTTCAATGGTCTTTGTTTTAATCTTAGGTAATAATTTATGACCTATACTACTTTTTACCGCTATAAGCACTCCTCCTCCATGTGTTTGACGGTCCTCTCTGTATATTTTGTAGTCTCCAAATTTGAGCTTATGGTACGGTTTTAGAAACGTTTCGTTTAGGAGCAGTATGTCGACTTTTTTGTCGTGAAGCACTTGTTCGAGCTGTGAAGCTGCTGACTCAGTTGTTATGCCTTGAGCATTCCAGTGCATAACGAATACATTTTCGCTACCCATAATTTTATATTGCCTGCTTGAGCATCATGCCAAGCACTCTTAATTTGTCAAATTTATTTCGACATTTCTCTAAGGCATCCACAGCACTGAAGAATATATCCAACAATCTCTCGTTAGATATATCTTCCTCATCGGTGATGGCCCGGGATCTGTTTTTTGAAACATCGGAGTACAAAGTTCTTCTTTGGGTGGTGGGCTCACCTGTAACCGTTTGTTGCTGCCGATTTGAAATCTGAGGGAACTCGGCCTCGTCATACACATAATTATTTCTGGGTCTATTGAAATTAGGTCGGGTCCTGGAGGTTATCCGGAGACGCATTTCCAAATAATCTCTACGGCAAGGGCAATTAGGGTCATCAGACCTGTGATTCACATTTTTGAGGTTCTTCTTGATGCAGTTGTGACATTTATATACAATACTTGTTCCTTGGGAGCTTTTAGCCAAAGCGCACTCTGCCTGGTCGTGATTGCCAGCACAAATTGCACAGACACTGCCTCTATTACAATTTTTAGCTCCATGTCCATACATAGAGCACTTAGAACATTGAGTGGGTCCTTTCGTACCTTTCAGGGGCCTTCTCCAATGGACAGTAATATTACTGAAGTACTTTATTTTCATAACCTCACTTTTTGAGACTTCTTGCTTGTTGAACTCCACCAAGTATATAGCGTCCTCAACTGTAGTTTTTTTAGTCACAATTTCTTTTAGACTTACTGGGGTAATATTATGCATTTGGATGAATTCGGTCTTTAATACATTCGGGTCCGTTCTTGGTAAACCAAACAATACCAACTTAAAGAACTTAGCTTCTTTAACCTCGTGCGTGTAAAAACTGTAATTCAGTTCACTCAGCTTTTTTATTGCAGCTTCGTAGAGGGCCAATGAACTGCTGATGACCTTTGTTCCAATTGACATCCTCTTGTACAGGTACTTCTCACCAAGTATTTCAAAACAAACTTTTGGAAAGCTATGACACGAGTCCACTACAATTGGTGGAATTTTTTCCTTTACGACTCTATATTCTTCTTCTTCATCTGATAGCAAATGAAACCTATTGCTATTTCCAGGATCAACCTTTTGCATCTTAAATTTTGGAGAATTACCAAAGTAACCTCTTTTCTGACTAGTCATAGTCCAAGATAATTAAAGAAAAATATAATTTTTTCAAAAAATCACCCACGAGCAAAAAATAACATGTTGTTTACGTGCTCTGAACTACTTTTTACTAATCTTATTATAATTTTATTACTAATAATTATCAAAAATAATAAATTCATAATGGTTATTAAATTGTATGGCAGTTCTTCATTGCTGTCAGAAAAAGGAAACAATTGTTTAATAGTTCAAATACAAAGCCATAGTTCAAAAATTGAACTGGGTAGTTCATCAATTAAACTAGTTCGTTCGTGAACTATCCAAGTCTACTGTGGGTGTTTTTGTTGCCAGATTGAGATTACCTAGTATTTAATTCGCCTTGTTAGTAACTTTTGGAGCCCTTATTCAAATGTTACCACACTGTAAACTTTTACTTAAACAAGGCAAATTTAATTGTGAATTCGTCTGAAATTTTAGTAAACAAAAACATATGGGTTTATTACCAATAACAATAGGAATAAATGCACAAATTTACCATAAATTATACAATTTAATTAATTTAGTGCACCTTAATGGAAAAGAAGAATCGAATATTTTCTTAATATGTTTTACTTGCAATAAAAAGTGCTATCGATTGTATTTAATAGCTTATTAAAAACAAAGACTCATTACACCATTCAAGTATTGCTTTGGTATTTGAATATGGAGAAAAAGGATTTTAATTTGATACTTATTGAGGAAGTTAAAAAACATGAATGTATTTATAATATACATTGTGTCCAATATAAACAACTTGAATATAAGGATCACTTATGGGCGAAAATTGGTAAAAAAGTTGGTAAAACCGGTAAGAAAACTTTAAAAAAAATTTGTTTTTTTAATAGTCATATACATATGTATGTCTATATATTTATAGGCACTGAAGCAAAAATGAGGTGGAAAAATTTGAGGGATACATATAAAAAATATAAACAAATAGCCATTAGTGAAAATGGTATTCGTAAGCCATATAAATATGCAGAATTCTTAAGATTTTTAGACGATTTTCCAACAGACCGATCGTAAATATTTCATTTAAATAAGGGCATTACAGTTTATAGTTTAACTTATTTTTATAATACTTATTTAAGACGTAGATTTATCAATACTATACCAGCTGATGCTGAGGTAAGCACAGATTTATCCAGCGATGATGAATTTCAATATGAGCCTGCAACAAAACAAATGAAATGTGAACTTGAGAATTCATTTGACGATATTGAGGAAATTATAACAGCATCAACTACAGATGAAAACTCAAAAAGTGAAACTTTTAATGTAGAAAATGTCGCTAATGTAAGCGAAGAATATTTACCAACACCACAGACAAGTAATGACAACGTAGATTGTATATTTTCATCCGATGTATGTTTTTAATATTTATTCAAGATCGTTATTAATTTAGTTTTTAATCACATAGGAACAAGTATATGAAAAGAATTTGAATGAAAGAATAATAAATGAAGTAAAAAAATATGACTGTATCTACAACTTGAAGTCACCAGCATATAAAAATGTCCAACATAAGAAACGTTTGTGGCACAAAATTGGCAAAAGGGTTGGTCTAACTGGTAAGACAAAAAAACAATATTTTTCGTGATTGTTTAAAAAATTGTACATATTAAGGTGATATAGCCAATAAAAAGTGGAAGAATTTAAGGGATACTTACAGAAAATATAGGATTCAATTAGCTATTGGTAAAGATGTATTCGTCAAACAATATAAATATGCTGATTCTTTAATGTTCTTAAACGATTTTATTTCTTTACGAACGTAAGTGTTTCATAGACAATAAAATCTCATTTTTTATAATTCTGTTGCCTATTTAAACTATTTTACATTCCTCTAGACTAACCAAAAAAATTAAGAAAGTATTGCCAGAACCTGAAATAAGCACAGATTTGTCAAGTGATTGTGATTCACTGCAGGACTCTCAAACATATCCACAATTTTCAGCATCATCCACAACAGAGATAGAAGATTCAGGTACCATCACATCCCGATTGTTTCAACTTTTAGTGAATAAAATAAATGAAGCAAACTTGACTCCACAAGAAAAAAATGATATTGAATATACCGTCAGTTCTGCAGTTTATTCCAAATTAGCGGAGTACAATAAAAATAAAATAAATCGTTTTTAATTAGTAATGCATTACTATAAAATGTGCAGTTTTATTTATTATAAATTTGTATCTAGTTACTATGTACATTTACGTATGTTTAAATTATAAAAAAATTTAAATTCAGTAAAAAGGTATTAATATAAAGTAACAAATCTAGTTTAGCGAAGCTTCTCCAATCAGAAACAAAATTATCCAGGGTGATAGAGAATTGAAAAATAAGAAAAAATCATAAAGTGAAAAAATTGGCGGTCGCCCATATTTTCCGAGTTAAGGGATCCGAATTTTTCATATAAAACTGTGAATGTACGCTACATTTTTCAAGATATCAGGTCAATATGGATATCATTAAAAAAGCTTTTGAAAATACATATCCTAATTTTTTTTTTTTAATTTGAGCACCACCTGAAAGATATTTTCAATAGCTTTTAAATGATACCCGTATTGACAATGCGTTTAAAAATGTAGTGTACAATCGTAGTTTAATGTTGAAAGTTTAGAGGCCCATTACTCGGAAAATCTGACCGACCGCCAATTTTTTCACTTTATTTTTTGATTCCCTATCACCTTTTTATTGATTGGCGAAGCTTCCTTAAACTAGATTTAAGCAAATAAAAATAACAACATGCAACAACAAAACTTGCGTTTAATTTATCCTAACTTTTTTTATTTATCGTCCAAAAAATAAACATTTCCCTACGGCTAAAGTAGGATTTACGGGACATTAAAGTTAATATGTGTATGTTCATATTAGATCCAAACTGACTTCTATCTATCCTTATATTTTTTCTGCCACTCCCCAATTATGGAATGAAAGGTTCAGAAAAAAATCGGCAACAAATTATGTACATATATTGTCCTAATTAACTTTAGTTAAACATCTTATATTGTCGTTATTACTTCTGAAGATAAAAATATATCGGAACTGTTGCTTATTCATTTTATTTAAAAGCCTTACAAAATAATAGGGTATTTTAAATAATTTTAACTGCTTTGGTTTAACAAAAAAAGACATAGGACATGATATTGCCTTCAAGCTGATATCGAATGTCTTGTGTGTAAAACATTCGAAATCGACAATCAAATGTAATTTGAAAGTAATGTTGCTCAATTTTGTTACGAAAAGCTATTGATTCAAATGATTAAAAAATGAAACTTTAGCAATATTAATTTTAACTAAATAAAAACTTCTTTGGTGATAACGCTAAATGTTATATTTAGATATTGTTAGCAAAATGATTTCATAATCGCTGAAAGTTCGTTTTTACTACTATTAGTAATTATTCGAGAACGAAGTTTTTGTATTTTGTTTCAATTTCATATTGTTCCAAATTGAAGGTTGTACTTGTATCAGTTTAGAACCCCAAAAAATGTATTTAAATTTAATATTACAAATAATATATTAATAAAATTTTTCAATACCGTCGCAAGGTTTTAGTTTCTTTGGGTGGGGTTTCGTTGTCTTCATCGGAAAGTGCATATTTTTGTTTTAATGAACCTGAAATGAATCTAGTTATATTACTACAATTATTTATAATATGTTTAGCTTCCTTTTTTCCATCTTCCTTACCACTTTTTAAGAAACTTTTATTATAATTTTTACTTTTTTCCTCTTTTTGTGTATTTTAAATGAGAAAATAAATAAGTAAAAACGTAATTTCTTTATAATTTTGCATGTTTCTGCAAAAAAGAAGTAAGTTTCTCTAAAAACACCATTAATTTTTTTTTTTTCAAAACTGAAGTGAAAACTAAGCGATGACAATTCTTTGTTTTAAACTTTTTTACCAAAAGAAAAACAAAGACAAAATCCTACTGTAAATTAAAATGAATGTTCGAGGATTTGTTTCATTTTTAACTTAATATTCATTTATTTCAAAAAATCTAGTCTACTTTATTTTTAATATACAATATATAATTTGGAAGAAAGAACGGTTTTTTCTTTTTTCTGCCAATTTTATTTTTGTGCCTTAAAGGTCCATTTTTTACACTTACAAATATTTTATATTCACCCCTGTTCAGTAAACCGTTTTCGAACCTCTTCATGTCCTCAGCCCATGCCACCGCAATTTGCAACAAGAAGCGTAGTAGAAATAAGGTCCTTAAGTCTCTTGCCGGCAGCGCTTGGGGAATGGAAAAATAACTACTTTTAACAACATATAACACGATTGGCCGGTCGGTGGTTAACTATGCGGCGGTGTGGACTCCGAGAGTCGGCAGTACACAGTGAAAGAAGCTGCAGAGTTGTCAAAATGCTGCACTCAGAATCGTAACGGGCTGTGTTTATATGACATCTGAAGAACACCTGCATGATGAAGCTAAAATTTTGACAGTTAACGAGCATAAAGCGCCAAATATACAGTGCTACGGTATGTGCGTACTTGTATGAGTTTGAGGTCGGTCCTAACGTTTGTAGGCAGGTATGCATACCGAATTCTGTGTATGCATTCATGTATGCAGAAAATTAAAATTTTTAAATTTTTTCTTAAGTCTGTATAACAATAATGACTGTGTGTAGTGAAGTATGCATACTTGGTTTCATTCCTAAAATATTTTCGTCGTTATTATGGCAATTCCGCATAACGAACTTTGGCGTGATTTCATTGATGTTTTCCGCAATGAAAACACATGGTGGGAAGTGAAAAGTGACAATTATAAAAATAAACAAAAAAGAGATTAAAGCTGGAAAAAGATGACAGAAAAATATGAGGAAATTGAGCCGTGTGCTGATGTCAATTGTGTACAAAATAAATTAGTCAAGTGCGAGTTAGACTCACACACGTAGGGTTCCGTACTATGTTCAGTATAATTTAAAAATTCTAGTTGTTTATTTCTTTATGTCTTATGGGACACCCTTAAATTTTAAAATTAAAGTAATATTCGCGAAAATTGCATCATAATTAGAACACCCTTTAAATTTTAATATGTAATTCATTTTATAGCGGCCATGGTAATACACTTTCTATTAAAATATTAGAAGCCTACCTATTGCGGTTAAAAAAATAAGGTAATATTCGTGAAAAACACGTTACTAATGGACACACTTCAATTTTAAGTATTTGTTATAGCGGCCGAAGTAACACATCTACTGTAAACATTTCAAGAGGGTATCTATTACGGTTTATAAAATCATGTCACTGTCGGAACACCCTTTAATTTTATTATTCATTATAGTGGCCATGGCAACTTCCTTTCTATAAATATATTAAGAGTCTACTTACTGCGATTAAAAAATAAGTCACTATAAGTGAAAAACATGTCACTGTCGGAACACCCTTTAATTTTTAGTAATTGTCATATCGACCGTGGCAACACATCTTCTGTACAAAATTTCAAGAGTCTACCTGTTACGGTTCAAGAAATAAGGCTTTATACATGCAAATCACGTCACTGGCGGAAAACCCTTTAATTTTTATTATTTGTTATAGTGGACATAGTTATACACCTCCTGTAAAATCCACCTATTTATTCAAAACTTAGGATATACACATGCCTACCTATTATGGTTCAAAACTTAGGCCTTACACATACAAAGCACACCACTATCGGCACACCCTTTAATTTTTAGATTTATTTTTTAGACTTGTTTATAAAGCGAACTAAGTTTTAAATACTGTTTGTAAGAAATAAATACATATCTGTAAATAACACCTCTCTATCGGAATACCCTATAAGTTTTAATATTTTTTGCTATAGTGGCCATAGATACACCTTTGGTAAAATTTTCAAGAGTCTTCCTATTATGGTTCATAACTTAGGCCTTATACATGCAAATCACTCCACTATCGGAACACCCTTTAATTTTTAAGTTTATTTTTTTCAGACTTGTTTATATAGCGAACTAATTTTAATTTACTGCTTCCATATTTTTAGTGAATTCCTCCTACAGTTCAAAAAATAAACACATATTTTTGAATAACACCTCTCTATCGGAACACCCTATAAATTTTAATATTTTTTGCTATAGCGGCCAAAATTATACACCTTCTGTAAAAATTTCAAGATTCAAAATAAAAATAACAAATTCAAAAAACAAAATAACACCACTATCGGAACACCCTTTAATTTTTAGGTTTATTTTTTAGACTTGTATATAAGGCGAACTACGTTTTTATTACAGTTTGTAAATTTTTAGTGTATGCCTCCTACAGTTCAAGAAATAAACACATATTCATGAATAACACCTCTCTATCGGAACAGCCTATAAGTTTTAATTTTTTTTGTTACAGCGGCCATCGCTATACACCTTCTGTGAAAATTTCAAGAGTCTACCTATTATGGTTCAAAACTTATGCCTTATACATGCATTTCACACCACTATCGGAACACCCTTTAATTTTTAGTTTTATTTTTTTATACTTGTTTATATAGTGAACTAAGTTTTAATAACTGTTTGTAAATTTCAAGTATATCCCTCCTACAGTTCAAGAAATAAACACATTTTCGTAAATAACACCTCTCTCTTGGAACACCCTATAAGTTTTAGTATTTGTTGCTATAGCGGCAACAACTATACATCATCTGTGAAAATTTCAAGAGTCTACCTATTACGGTTCCAGAGATAAAAGGCGCTGACAGACGGACAGACATTGTAGCGAAAACAATAGGGTTTCGTTATTACACTTTGTGTACGGAACCCTAAAAATTAATGGAATGCGCAATTTGTACCGAATTGGCGAAAATTAAAAAAGTATAAAATCTGGCATGCGAGAGGACGAGGTTTACGAACCATCACTATGGTATTTTAAAGACCTCGATTTCTTGAAAGATCATGAAACCCAAAGAAACGCTGTAACTACGTTTGACACCGAGCGCTCTGTTGAAGAGGAGGTTAGTATCCAAAAACAAAAACGACAAAATTTCTTTTCCCATTAAAATAGTTTTATTTTAAAAACATTGGGATATTTATATACCAAAATGTTAAATTGAAAAATGAAGTTCTTATACCGTATTATTGTTTATATTTACTACGGACACTTTTTGCAATATTCGATGCATTTTACCCTTTTTAGCGGCTCAAGCTTGGATAACTGACAAGAAGTTCGATATGAATTATTACGAGATGCACTTGCCGAAGTAGTTTGTGTGTTTAGACTGTCGTTTAAGTATTCTCCTTCATTTTTCTTTTTCAAATAATTATGTAGGTAACGGCACGCCAAAACTATTTTTGAGGCTTTATCTGGACTTAAAGTTAATTTGTTTGCGAGAATACGAAAACGACTTGTTAAAATACCAAATGTATTTTCGACAACGTTTCTTGCTCTTGATAGTCGAAAATTAAATATAATTTCATCTTCGTTAAGCTGAGTGCGACTGTATGGCTTCAATAAATTCTCCATCAGCGGAAATGCATCTTCGCCTATAAAAGTGTGGGGAAAGTCTTCAGACATAGGAATACTGGCTGGCTCCGGAAGGTGAAGGTCACATTCAAAAATGCTGCAGGTTTCTTTACAATTATAGTAGTAGAAGCCAGATCCAGGGGTTTTTTCTATTTCCACGTGCTTTCTCTCGATGGCACCGATACAGTTGGGAAAGTTCCAGCGCGAATAAAAATCGTCCGCAATACATTTCCACTCATTCTGTTTTTGGAACCTGTAATTAAAAAAATCAAATCTTAACAACTAGTAACCATTGCGTATGAAGCCTGGAGATACTATTAAGTCACAATTTTGATACAATTATAAGACAACTCAAGATTTCTGGTGCAAATGTGGACGATACTGATATGATAATGCAAATTTTTCTTTCCTTGCCTGAAAAATTTGATCCATTGGTGACGGCGTTTCAAAACATAGATGGCAGTAAGTTAACATTTGAATTTATAAAAGAACGGCTGATATCTGAAGAAATGAAACTCGATAACCGTCTCGATAATGAAGTGGGGAAAAGGTCGCATTCGCAAGTAAGAAATACTTCAAAAGGAAGTTCAACGGTAAGTGTTTCAAATGTAACAAGTTTGGTCATCAAGCAAAGGACAGTAAAAACCATGAAGCTCGTAATGTAGATAAAAGTTTTAGTTTTATAGCTGGTCAAAATTTTAATAAACGTTTTGGTAATTCAAAAATAAGTTTTATATTGGATTCGGGTGCAAGCGACCATATAGTTAATGAAAGTAGGTACATTTCGGAACTCAAGAAACTTAAAGTTGCTATGAAATAAATATTACAAAAGATCATTTATCAGTGAAAGCTAATTCGAGTGGTGAAATACAATGTAAGACAGAATCTGGTCATAAGTTAACAATGAAGGACGTTTTATATGCGCCAGATCTGCGGGAAAATCTTATGTCAGTTGGAAAACTAACGAAAGCTGGTGCTGAGGTAAAATTTATTGATAACCGTGCATTAATTATGAAAGATGGAACACTGCTTGGTATAGGTCACATTGGAAAACAAGGGATAACATCTTTGGTTAGAAGCAACATAGTTCCAAAACTAAGTAATAAAGTTGAAGAGGCTGTATTTTGTGATGTTTGTATAAAAGCAAAAGACGTTAGAGATCCTTTCGATGGTACTCGAAACAAAGCTACAAGATTACTGGAAAGAATTCATACTGATGTTTGTGGACCAATAGATCCGGTTGCTAAAGATGGATCCCGTTATGTTGTGACATTCATTGATGATTTCAGTCACTTTGCCGTTATTTATCTCTTAAGGAAGAAATCTGAAGTTTTCAATGCGTTTAAAGAGTATGAAGCAATGGTTACAGCTATGTTTGGATTAAAAAGTATCTTCAGATCGGGGTCGTGAATATCTTTCAAAGGAATAGAATGAATGGTATAAGCAAAAAGGTATTGAAATGGAAACAACTGTTTCGTATAGTCCTCAACAAAATGGTGTTGCTGAGCGTTTTAATCACACTTTAAAGGAAAAGGTAAGATCTCTTCTTTTTGAATCGTATGTACCGAAATATATGTGGCATGAAGGGGCAAGACCTGCAACGTAAATTATAAATCGTTGCCCAACAAGTACACTACTAAATCATAGAACACCTGCAGAAATATGGTATGTGAGGAAGCCTGATTTGTCTAAGTTACGGGTTTTAGGATGCAAAGCGTATGCTAGGATTCCCAACCAGTGTAGAAAGAAGATTGATCCTAAAAGCTGTAAGGCTGTTATGGTTGGTTATACTTCAAACGGGTACAGACTTTGGAATTTAGAGAAACAAAAAGTTTTTACCGCTCGTGATATAAAGGTTGACGAAGCAAATTATCCATATAAAGTAGAAACTAAATACCAAAAGGAAGAGGAGGGCAGTGAAAATGAAAGCAGTGCTGATTTTAGTACAGAGTCTCAAAAGTGTCCAACGGAAGTTATATCCTATGATAAAGATCAGGAAAATTGTTGTGAGAATGAACAAGATTGTTGTTTTGAAGTTGAACCGAATTCAAGTATATTAACCGATGATGAGAGCGATGTAGAAGTACAAAACACTATTGTTCCTGATACAACTATAGAGATACTATCGCAGGAAGCAAACAGAATTTAACCTATTAGGCGTAGCGATAGGGAGCGCAGATTTCCAAGTAAGTTATATGATTATATAACAGGTTTACAAACAGATTCTGCTGGTAAGCTTGTTCCTGAAAATTATACCGAAATATTTGGAAGACCAGATACTAAGGAATAGAAGGCTGCAATATCTGATGAACTGAAATCAATGGATTCTAATAATGTTTGGACAATAATTAAAAAACCATCACAATCAAAGCTTTTAAAATCCAAGTGGGTTTTTTGCATAAAAGAAGATGACACAGGAAAATCTTCAAGATACAAAGCACGTCTGGTGGCAAAGGGTTATTTGAAAAGTATGGAGAGACATACGCCCCAGTAGCTAAGTTAAATACAGTTCGTGTGGTTCTTGCTGTTGGTCTTCATAGAAGTTATAGCTTTCATCAACTAGATGTCAAGAACGCTTTCCTACATGGAAATTTACATGAAGATTTATATCTTGCTGCACCTGAAGGCGTTGAAGTTAAAGAGGGAATGGTGCTTAAGCTAAATAAATCGTTGTATGGACTTAAGCAAGCTCCTCGCAGTTGGAACAGCAAATTTAATAAGTTTTTATTGTCGCTAGGGTTTCATAAATCAAATCGAGATTATTGTTTATATACGAAATTTAAAAAAGAAGTGGTTTTGATAGTGGTTCTATATGTGGATGACTTACTGATTGCTGGAAATCAACTGAAATCTATAGAGGAACTTAAGATGGATTTATCAACAAAATTTGAAACGAGTGACTGTGGCATATTGAAATACTTTCATGGAATAAAAATTGAATATGAAGGAGAACAAATAAAATTGTCACAAGAATCGAACATTGAAAAAGTTTTAAGGAAATATAGAGTGTCTGATTGTAATCCTGTAAAAACACCAATGGAAAAAGGACTTCAACTTTCTCCTGAAGATTCTGTAAATAAGAAAGTTAGTGAACCATATCGTGAGTTACTCGGCAGTTTTATGTATAAAATGCTTAGTTGTAGACCTGATTTTGTGTTTTGAAACTAAATTATCCACGAAACGGTAAAATTCCAATTGTGGGATTTGCTGATTGGGCAAATGATAAAGACGATCGTGAATCAGTCAGTGGTTACCTGTTTAAAGTTTATGGGTGTTGTGTTTCATGGTCTTCAAAGAAACAACAGACTGTGGCAACATCGTCAAGTGAGGCAGAGTATATAGCTCTAACCTCTGCAGTTTCTGAGGCTTTGTAGCTGCGTGGCTTGATGCAAGATTTACAAGAAATTAAGAATGAAAGTGTCACAATATATGAAGACAATAATGGCTGTATTGGTATGGCAAACACTACCGAAAATAAACGTTCAAAACATATAGATATCAAACATCACTTCATTCGTAATAATATTGCTAAGGATTTTGTAAAAATTGAATGTATTAGATCCAAAGATCAAGAAGCTGATATGTTTACGAAGTCATTGGATATCATACGTTTTAAGGACCTTCGTTCAAAATTAGGAGGTAACGATTGAGAGAGGGTGTTGAAATACAATTAGTTTTTGAATTAAAGCAATCGTGTAAAAATTTGTTATGTATAAATTTCGTAATTTTTCTATTCATTCCAATTCAAAGAATTGAACATTAAAAACCTAAACTCCTTTTTATTAAAAAAACTGAAGTCAATAAAAAATTTATCATACGAATAAAGACAACCATGATATCTTTTTTTTTTTTGAAAAAGAGCTAAAGGGAAAATTTTCGGGTCAGAGGTAGTCAAAAAGAGCTAAAAATAGCGCGCAAAGAGCTAAGTTGACATCGTTGTTTCTCAGGTCAAGTGGGATTCTACTACTTCTAAATTTTGAAGCCCCCATTTCAAATGTTACCATACTTTTAAAACACTTTAACTTAAGAAAGGCGAATTTAATTGTGAATGCGACTAATACCAAGGCGAATTCATACTAAAGGGCGGTTTACATTATACTACAAGTAATACGACATGTCAAATTTTTGTGTAGAAGAGTACAAGTAGTATCGTCTAAACATAATATGTAATGAAACTGTCCGACATTGAGAGAAAATACGGATGGAAATTTGACAGTCTTACGGCTCTCTTTATGTTTTGAAATTTTTCAAAAACTATTCTACTTCATTAGATCAGGGTTGCGTTTTCTTATTAATGCTAACTTTTTAAAGGCAAAACTCGTCAAAATAACAGAAAATCGCTGAATATAGTGCAAAATAGATCCAGTTGGCATCACAAATAAGTTTGTAAACAATAAAAAACTTTTGGCAAAAGAACGTGAACATTTTTTAATTTGTTTTAGTTGTTGGTTTCCAGTTTTTTTATTGTAGCAATGGCTAGTACAACACCAAGAACATTTTCCTTGTTACTTTTTTTTAATTTGGCATATTTTTCACAAGTACGCGCTCTATTTATTTGTTTTCACTTTTTTTTATTGTTTTAACAACAGCTATTTCAATTTTACTTCATTTTATTCAACACCAATAGTGTAAACGTAAGAAAAAAAACCATACGATTTTTAATCTCTATATTGTCATACGGATTGATTTTCATTTTATTTTCTCTTAGATTTTACGTACGTAAAGTCTTATTGTCTAAACTGCCCTTAAGTGGATACGTTAGCCCAGCTGATTGTTTCTTACTCTCGTTTTTTTTTTTTTGCTAATGTCTCGTCAAAAATACATTCACCCCTATCGCGAATATTTATTCCCATGAAAAAACTCCCAAAAATTCTGTAGTGAATGATTTCTATCGTAAAATACAAGTAAATTGTTATTGGAATCATTCACGATAGACAAATATGGGAGTTTTTTCATGGGAACAATTATTCGCGATAGGGATGAATGTTTTATATCTGTTAGAATGCTTTTACAATAGACAAAAATAGGGCAGACATTTTTTGAATTCTCCTTTGCTCTGTCTTAATGCTTTTATAATTGGACATAAACAAGACAGACAGATTTTTGCATATTTTATTTTCAGTTTTATTTACATTACATGTGTGTTTGAAAATCTGTGGTAATTGTACTTTGTTGAGAAATTTTAAGCAAGTAGACGACGACTTGAAAAATATAATGTGAAGAAACACATAAAAAAGCGAAAAGCAGAAAAGAGAAACGAAAAAATGTCCAGTGCGATAGTCATGAAATACACACTCTACCTCTTCAAACCCTTGTCAAAATCTCATCTGTCTGGCCGGTTTCTGTATATTGTAAAAAGGGACCAGTAGAATCTTGAAATTCTTTTGTTGTTGTTGGTGCCGTACTGATCACACCTGGTATAAATTCGCCTTGACTAATCCAAAAGGTATGAATTTGCCTTGACTAATACCTATTTTTGTAAACAAAAAACAAGGATTTTAAAACAACAATTGAAGTACATCCACAATTATACATTTTTTATAATTCAGTGGACGATCGGATATTTTCTGGCTTAAATCTAGTTTAGAGAAGCTTCTACAATCAAAAAAAAAAAAAAAGAAAATCCCGGGTGATAGACAATCAAAAAATAAGACAAAAAAATTGGCGGTCGCTCATATTTTCCAAATTATGGGCCTCTGAACTTTTCATATAGAACTGTGATTGTGCCCTACATTTTTGAGCAAATAAAGTCAATATGTATTATTTAAAAGCTTTTGAAAGTATCTTGCAGGAGGTGCTCAAATATAAAAATATTAATCATTTAAAAACCGAATTGTTTTTTATGTAAATTTTTATGCTGAAAATCCTTAGTAAGCTAAGCCGGTGTTGGTTATACCATAGAGGAGAAAGTACTTGCGCCCGGCCGAAGCACGTCTATGCAGAAAATCTTTATTAAGCGAAGTCGGTGATGGTCATACCAAAGAGGACAAAATCCTTGCGCGTGGCCAAAGGCCGGCTGTGCAGAAAACTTTTTTTCCAATTCTCTATTACTCTGGATAATTTCCGAAATAACTTACAATTATACTATTAAAAACAAGGAAAACAACCATTAAAATGTGAAAAGTACTGGAATAAATCTAGTTTAGCTACTCCGTGGTGATAGATAATTTAAATATAAGAAAAACACCAAATTGTAAAAATCAACGGAGTTATAAGACTAAACTTTTCATATAGAACTGCTATCATGCACTACATATACAGATTTCCTGCATAGCCTCCACTTCTCCGCGAGAGATAATATTCTCCTCTATAGTATAACTAATACCGGCTTCGCTCAATACAGATCCTCCGCATGCTATATTTAAATATGAATGTATATAGTAGCCTCACTTGTGTGCTTCACTACCCTCTCGTCAGAAATAGAATAAACATTTGTTAGTAAGAGTATGGCAAAGCTTTAACTCGTAAAAGTCCTTTTTCTCGGAGTAGCTTATGTCAAACTTAGAGAGTGTCACTATTGTAGTTCTATAGATATAGTATTAAGGCCTTGTATGGGTTGTAGCCCATTTTCTCCTTGCCACGACTACTGTTTCAATCCAGTCAGTATTTTTCATGCAGGACTCATATAGTCCTCAATATCTACGATAACTGATCACTTTGTGAGGGGTTCCAATCCAGCAATTTGATGTCTTCCACTATTAGTCATTCAATATTTCAACGTTCTACCTGTTATAGATAGTTTTTCCTTAATATTGGAGGTACTACGCCCACTGTTCCAATCCGGATAATAAGATGATTAATTGTATAAAATTTCAAGGCTCTCGAATGTTATAGTTTCTAGATACGCATTAATATTTCTTTCTTTGCGCATTAGTTAGGTTGTTTTTATTTTAATGTACGGGGAATATAAAAGCAGCCACTACTTTAATGGGTCTCTTTTCGACCTCTTCCGCCCTCTATGAATTTAGGTAACCTAAATGTAATTTACAGCAACTTTACTTCCATTGAGTCACGAACTTCAACCAGCCTTTGATATTGACTTTAGTGATTTCTTTCTCATCACGCAGTCTCTAGTAATTGCTAGCATTTGGCCAAGGCTCAAGGCGCCCATGGCATTTATATTTAACAAGCTTCTAGCAGTGGTCCTAAGTCTTATGCTAGGCAGTGCCGGACGTTCACACACAATGTTCGCTGCCTGCAAGTATCATCTTTTTCGATTTTAATTTTGGCTAGATGATACTTGAAGTTTCCATGACCTGTCACCAACGCAGTTATCCAGCTTAAGGTACGTACTTCTATTTTATCTGAGTACCTTACTGGCCTTCCTGCCTTTCAGCGCCATTCGAGCCTGCCTACACGTAGTGGTCTCCTTCCACCTTTTCAGGTTTAATAAGTTCCACATTAAAATTTATTTAATATTGTGTTAATTTTTTTTTTGAAATCGTGAAAAATATGGTGAATTAAATGAGCATATGTGTATATTATTTTTAAGTGATACAGAATCAATAATATAATGCCCAATTGCAGTTAAATATGAAAAGTTCAGAGAGCCACAACTCGGAAAATATAGTCAAATCTATTTTTTTTTTGTTTTCTCTTATTTTTCAAATTTCTATCAGGAAGTAACTTCGTTGCATTCATAGGCATACATTTTTTTGCTGATTTTAATCTCATTAGCGTTTTGAATAAGATATTTTCATATTAAATTTAGCAAAAACAGTTTATTGGAAGTATTTTAAAATTACAATTACATTCTTACAAATATCGCTGTCGGACTTTGAGTTATCTTATAACTAATTTGAATCTAACTTGAAATGAGTCAGAGGTGACTCAAAAGCTATATCATTTCTTTTGTGAAAAGCTAATCATTTTTACTACACAATGTCCTAGGAATGAGTCAGTACACACTTACTCTGCATAAGTTTTAGATAATAAAAAACTAACTCATTATAAGTCAGCCTTAGGTGCGTTATGTGATGGGACACTTTTAGTTAGCTCTTCACTGAATGATTAATAATCTTAGAGGTGCTATTTTTTTGCCAAAACACGGTCAATGCCTGAAGCTTTTTTCTGTAGTTCATTAGTAAATATGTTATCTATTTGAAATATAATTATTACAACAAATTATCATACATCACATCATTCTACACCTTTTATTTATTGCAAAATGCAGGTTGGTTGGCCAAACAATTTGTAAAACATTCATATTTTCTAAATAAAAATTATTGATTCAAAACCAAAAGGAAATTCAAAAATTTTAAAAGTAAATTATTATTGCTCAGCCTTGCATCAATTCTGAGCTAGCTTAAGAGTTAGTTAAATAGGTTAGCTTAAAGTTAATTTTTCTCTGAGTTAACTTATAAAAGTCCGACAGGAATTTTATTTAATTTCGTATTTCATATTTAGCTAATCCTGCTAGGCGTGCAATTTAATGGTAGGATCATTAGATTTATTATGTGACATTGCTTAAAACATAAGACGGGATGCGGGGCGTAAAATCTGACTGAAACTCTAGAATTTGTACTTCCACACCCATTCCCCAAACGCGCTATATGCATCCACAATTTTTGTATCAATAAAAATAATTTTAGAGTGAATTCAGGAATTTATTATATTTTAATGTTTATGAACATACGAAACATATGTATGTATGTATATCTTTTCGAAAAAAAAAAAAAAATTGACAATGCGAGGTAGATATAGCCACGCCATTCATAGAGGAAACACCAAACAAACTTATTCTTTATATATTTTAAAATTTAAATAGACAGCCCATTATTCCATTAACAAATACATATATGAAGTTTTGACAACTCAAATTTTCCGCCATTGGTAAAGATTTTGTTCGGATATACCCATATGGAGAAAGACGATATAAGTTTAATACTGATTGAGGCAATAAAGGAGCATGAATGTATTTACAATATACGTTCTCCTCAGTATAAACAATTTAAGTCTAAAGATCACTTATGGACGAAAATTGGTCAAAAAGTTGGCAAAACCGGTAAGAAAACATTGCAAGATGTTGTTTGTTGTTGTTTTTTAAGTCTTTTTACTTAAAGGTACTGAAGCCAAAATGAGGTGGAAAAATATAAGGGATAACTATAAAAGATGTAAACAAACGGCCGTTATCGAAAATGGTATTCGCAAACCATATAAATACGCAGAAGCCTTAAGATTTCTTGACGATTTTCCCACCGATCGATCGTAAATATTTTACTTAAATAGACGCATAACGGTTTAAAATTTCAATTGTTTTTATAAATATTAAAGATGTATATTTACTCCCGTAGCTGATGATGCTGAGGTAAGCACGGATCTATCTAGCGATGATGAATTTCAATATAAACCTCCAGCAAAACAAATGAAATACGAACTTGAAAATTCATTCGACAATATTGAGGGACTTATAGAAGCATCAACTACTACAGATGATAACTCAAAAGGTGAAACTTTTAATGCAGATACCATCCCAAGTGTAAGCGAAGAAATTTCAACAACACTAAATACAAATAATGACAACATAGACTGTACAATCTCGTCTGAAGTATGTTTTTAATATTTACTCAAGATCATTATTAATTCAGTTTCCAAATTCACAGGAACAAATAAAAGAAAAGAATTTGGATGAAAGGGTAATTGAAGAAGTTAAAAAATATGACTGTATCTACAACTTAAAGTCACCGCAGTATAAAAATTTTATACTTAAGAAACGTTTGTGGTACAAAATTGGCAAAAGGGTTGGTCTAACTGGTAAGAAAAAACTTATAATTATTTTCGTGATTGTTTAAAATCTTGTACAATATTAGGTGAAAGAGCTAGTAAAAAGTGGAAAAATTTGAAGGATACTTACAGAAAATATAGGCTTAAATTGGCTATTGGTGAAGAGGGTTGCACCAAACAATACAAATATGCTGATTCTTTAATGTTTTTAGACGATTTTATTTCATTACGAACGTAAGTGTTTCGTTCTTTTATAATTCTGTCACCTATTTAAACTATTCAACATTTCTTTAGACTTCAAAAAAAAGTTAGAAAGGTGTTGCCAGAACCTGAAATAAGCACAGATTTGTCAAGTGATCGTGATTTACTGCAGGTCTCTCAAACAAATCCAGAAATTTCAGCATCATCCACAACAGAAAATGAAAATTCAGATACCATCACTTCCCGATTGTTTCAGCTTTTAGGAAATAAAGTAAATGAGGCAAACTTGACACCTCAAGAAAAAAATGATATTGAATATACTGTTAGTTCTGTAGTTTATTCAAAATTGGCAGAGTACAATAAAAATAAAATAAATCGTTTTTAGTTCTCAATGCGTTAATATTTGTATATCTCGATACCAAAAATATTCATGATTTAACTATTAAATAAGTTTAACTTCGGTGAAAACCGCTTTTTCGTATTACTATAAATTACACAATACAACAACAAAACTTAAAATTACACCTGGTGGTCAAAATACAAGTATCTTTTTTTAATTAAAATAAAACTAACTAAAGTCTATTTCTTTTAGTATATGGCTCTATTAGAAAAAAAAAATGTGCGCATTATTTATGGAACACGATTTCACTCATGTCTAAATGGGTTAAATCGAAGCTCCGAGGCGATCAATTGACATCGACAAAACGGCCGAAACCACAATTAATAAATTTAGTGCGCAAAAAATCGATAGTGACATAGTGTGTAATCCTGCTCAAAATATTACCCAAGATCATATTAAGGTATGTGATGAAAAACGATCGTTTTCAAAGGGTGTGATGAATTTCGATCGATTTTGATAATTATTTTTGAACTCATCTCTTAACATTTGGGTTGAAAAAGTATATCGGAACCACCTTTATTTGCCAGAAATTCGTTATATTCTTAGACAACAACGCTGTTAGTAATGAGCTTTTTGAAAAATCATTTAAGGAACACCATTAAAGCCGGCAACAGATCCTACCGCCTACATCACATCAAACTCCTCAAAGAGATACACATTGAAGTTAGCATTATATGTCCATCGTATAGCCGGAACTATAAGATGGACAGCTAATGCTAATATACCACATGTTGAGACTTGTACTTGAATTCTCAAATATGGAGGATAATTCTAATTCTCTCGCGTATAGTAAACTGCTTGGAATAATGACAACATTTCAAGCAGCTCTATTTGACGTTTTTGTACAGACTCTTTAACTTATTTAACAAATCTCCACCATTCTTTTTTCCCCTATCTCAGTACCTTCTTTCATTTGCTTGGAGACTCTGCGGCTATATTAACTACATTTTTACTATTTGTTAGAAATTAGGTGCTAGTGATATCGCACATAATTATGATTTGCCAGTTTTAACAATTGATAGTTTGGAGAGTTTATAATCACAAAAGTAATACATATATGTATTTTGGGGATAGCGATAAATAAAACAGATTTATGTTTTATGTTTTTATGTATTTTACTTGTAATGATCAAAATTTATAAAAAAAAACAATATTAATTAAACATTTCATCTTAGACATATTTGCGTAATAATTTAGGTTTTCTTAAACTAAGTTACTAGTGTTCTCTTTTTGGTTATACAAAATAAATACTTAGGGCCAAAGATTTATAAAATAAAATTTCATACGAAGATTGATTTGAAATCTCATGTAAAAGAAATAAATATGAATGTGTGAATGTATGTATGTATGTTAACGTTTTTTTTTTCGAACGGAAATCCAATAAAACAAATATGTATGTTACTTAAGGATTAGTACTATCAAGCAATTAAAATACATATTAAACTTGATAACGTTGCTTTTGTCATGCTTTGCGGTAAATATCACCGGATCCATAGGAAAAACGACGTCCTTTAGAATTATCTGTAATTAATACTTCTTCATAGGTCTGGCTAAGTTTTTGCATTTTGGGATGCATTATACCACGAACATCGTCAAGTGATATATCCAGATCTTTAAATGCATTTAAGATAAATACAGCACTTATTACCACCAAAAATCCACAAATATCACCCAAGATATTATCAAAACGCATGTGGTTGAACTCTTTAAACAGAATAGCTGAAGCGGTTATAACAAATGTGGTAAACATGACATAGTATACGGGTGTTACAATACCGGTATTAAATATATCCAATGCCTTATTCAAATAATTCATTTGTATGGCTATAAACGTTAAGGTCACTACGATCAAAAACCATGGCATCCATGTAGCAAAATCATTTTTTCCTGCTATAGTATCACGTATGGCTAAACCTAACGCCTTGCAAGACATGACGGTCAAAGAACCGATGCCAGAGCATAGAAAAATGTAAATGGCAACATTTGTATGGCCATGCCGAGGAGCTATAAAACAAGCTACAAATATTGTTAAGCCAACTATAATGATGACATACAACACGAATCCAGGATCTTGTAATTTCTCAAACAATATTTTTAAGTCTTCGATTTCTTTTTCTTTAGGCGAATGAAGAACTATAATAGTAGATCCAATGATGCACAGAAAGCAGCCCAATTTTCCCAGTAAATTGAGTTTTTCATTGAGAAACTTTGAAGCCATTACCGCAGATACTATAACGCTTAGAGCTCCTAAGGGAGTTACAAGCGAAGCAGGAGCAAATGCATATGCAGCAAAGTTAGCAGCTTCACCTAGACCCACTGAAACAAATAGAAGATGTTTATTTTTATTAGTATTTCATATACTTAATAACCTAGAAGTATTTTAATAAATAGTATTTTCACAAAATAATCAGTCAGAGACTAAAGTTTAAACACATCTCCAACAACAACAATTTTTGTTTAAAGAAAAGTAAACGTTTCAGAAAAACTTGGAATTATACAGTTTTATATAAATCCCACAATATCAACTAAATGCAGCGGACAAAAGTTTAAACACATCTTGCAAAACAAAGAACTCTCTTTCATTTCTCAAAAAGTTCAGTTATATTTTATGTTTCGATCAAATTCTTTTCTTACAAGCCACAACTTGTTATTAGTAGCGTTTTTAATAAGAAAAGAATTTAATCGAAACCAGTGTTCGAAAATAAACTGACCACTATTTTGTGTATTTTTTTGGTTTCTGTCCAAAAAAAAAAAAAATTGGTAAATGGCAAAGGTACGAGACAAAAGCACTAGGGTGTGATTGCCTTAGCTTCTTCCAAAATCTGCAGCGCGACCCATACCTTCGAATAGGAAGTGAGGCTCCAAATTCAGCTAGGTAAAATTAATAAGAGTTTAATGGTGCTCCTCCAGTGTTAAAAACTTGAGTTTAATGGTTCTCCTCCAGTGAAAAAGTTGAGTTTAATGGTTCTCATCTAGTGAAAAATTGAGTTTTTTAAAATGGTGCTCCTTCAATGTCCGACTTATTTCATTAAAATTTATAGGTTATACACGATAACCAAAACGATTACAAGTGGCTGATTAAAGCAACCACCAATACAGTACAACAGTACAGCTATTCATAGAAGCCAATAAGCCAGCGTGAGTGAGACGTAAACCACTCGAAGGCCGAGGACGGCCTGATTGACTTTAAGCGATAATGACAATGACGCGCGCACGTGTTCCCCAACCCAGAGCTACTTTACAACTCTATTTTGTTTATTGTACACACACGCATAAACAATATTTACTTTTTAGCGTTTGTGTATTTTTACACAACCCGAATACAATAGATAACGATTTTTTAACGCAAGTAACAAACATTACGTAGCGTTCTCATTTTCGTCCTAAAACAGTGAAATTGTAGTGGTTTTTATGTTTTAGCGTTCTGTTGTTTTTTTTTTTGTGCATATATTAAACAGTTTAAAATAAAAACCCAAACGAATATTAATAGTAAATGGAAAAACTATACATTATTAAGTTTGTTGTTTGTGCACGAAAAACAAACCACAATTAAATGTTTTGATATTTATGTTGAGTTTGTTCAGTACAATATTCTCGTTGTGTAGAAAGATCACAAGCGGAATAACAGTTATTTTTTCTTTTTGTATTTGCTCCACAAACACTATTTGCTTTTGTACATTCAATATTTACCGTACAAAACGCTTAAGTACATTATATGAGTTAAATTTTCGAACATTGGTTCTTACTGTCAACATTGCAAGTTGTAGTGAAAATTCTGGGAAAAGGTAAAGAAATTGAGTCCAGCGTTAAACATTTAATAATAAAACATTTTAAAGAAATAATATCCTATCGAGATATAGGAAAATTCTTAAATGTACCATTTTCTAGTATTCAAAATATAATTAGGAAGTATAAGCAAAATGACAGTAGAAAGACTAAAAAACTATCCAGTCGTATTGTTAACCACATCGTAAAATAAGTAAAATAGAATCCAAGAATAAGTGCCGCAAAACTTGTTGTTGTTGTAACAGCTGCTGCTGTCGGAAGTTCTTTCCTGAAAATATTTAATTTATATATATTAATTATTGTTATTATGGGTCACATGGGTGGAACTTGAAGCTGGAGAAATTGTGTCACCTCATTCGGTCTTAGCCATAGGTCAATGGGGCGCAAGTCCGTTGCCCTGTTAGGACAATTAAATTAATGCACAGTATCATGAGGATGAACAACGGTTCAAAATGCCAGGAACTATTCGCTCCCGGTAGCAGTTAAGTATACTGCACCATCTTGCTCTTAATTGTGCCAGGGTAGATATTGTTTTCCTGGGTTAGAGTTGTTCATGATCCGAGATTGCAGGGGGATGTTCATTGAGGACTTTATTGCATCTATACCCGTTCATGGTAGTAGTGAACATCGGTTGATGCAAGAGTTTCTGGGCCGTCACTATGGAAATCCGGTCAACGTAGGGTGGAATGACATCACGGATGTCACCGAGATAGTGACGAAAGTCCTGTCGGATGTGCCTAAGGGGGGGATCTTGGAAGAGTATCCCATGATTAGGATGACTTGGCAGCAAAAATTGCCTGGTCAACAACTCTGTGTTGTCTGACCGGCAGTATCTTGGTATCCTCATGGAGATGATCCACATTGGTCATCTTGACACATCCAGTTGCAATTCGGAGTGCATTATTTTGGGTCGTTTGTAAGACTTGCCATTGGGTGTCGCTTAGAAAAGAGGTCCATATCGGGGCAGCGTAATTTAAAACAGAGCGGCAAATCGCCTTATACGTCGCTGTAATTATTTCTTTTGTCATACCCCAAGAGGTGCCAGCGAGAGATTTTAGAACCTTATTTCTGTATTTTACTTTTTGGCTGATATAAGTGGCGTGCGAGGAAAAGTGAAGGAGGTTGTCGAAGACCACCCCTAGAATTTTTGTGTTGTTAACCGTAGGGATACGCCTGCCTTCAACTGAGTGTTTAATTCCGTCCATACTTTCATCGTCCAAGAAATGAAAAGGGACACCGACGACTATGAAGGTGATAGCTGGAGTTTACGTTTCTCCAGAAATTCCACGATGGTGGCTATATAATTAGAAATCCTGGCACTTATTTCTTCAATCTGAGCACCAGATATGTAGATTGTGCAGTCATCTGAATAAGAAACCATCATGACATCTTAGGGTGGTGCAGGAAGCTGGGCAATATAAATATTGAATATTAATGGTGACAACACTCCTCCTTGTGGCACGCCCATTTTTATCTCTCGGTAGCTTTATTTTTGGCCCCTAAACTCAACAAACGTTTGTCTGCCACATAGGTAATTAGCAACTCAACTTTTGAGATAGTTGGGAAAAGTAGATTGGGTAATGTCATTTATCAGCACAGAATGATCTACCGTGTCAAATGCCTTGGATAAATCTAAGGCAGCAACAATGGTTCGTTGACACGGCTTTTGCTGATTGAGGCCATTAGCGATCTGTGTAGCTATCTTACTCAAAGCCGTTGTTGTGCTATAGGTTTTCCTGAAGCCGTGTTGGTGTGAGGCAAGCGGGAAATGCTCTTTAAGTCTTGGTAACAGGAGCGCTTCCAAAACCTTTGCTACAGGTGATAACAGGGAGATCGGACGGTATGAGTCTCCTTTTGTAGCGGGTTTATCTAGTTTTAAAATTTGAATGATACGGGCGACTTTCTGGAATTACCAATTGGCGCTGCGAGAGCTCTAGACAGCGTGTCATATATTCAACATAAGCATAGAGAAGCTGTCGGGTCCAAGAGCCTTAGAGGGTTTTGTTTTGGAGATAATATTACTTACTTCACTGAGAGTGAAGCAAAACGTCTCAGATTTTGGTTCTCCTTATTATTGCTCTTTCGGACCGATTCTGCAGAGTAGGGTGTTCAATAAATTGTCTGAAGAAGAGTTGTGCGCATTTTTTTTGCATCTGTATACTGAGTATCATTGAATCCCATAGCTGAGAGATTATTACTTCTAGTCGAACCAGATAGACTCTTAATGGTAGACCATAACTTTTTTGAGCCTACTGAGCATTGGTTAAGGTGATCTAACCATTTATTGCGGAAATGTTCATTAACGAGATTATTTATCTCTCCCGTCAACTCATCAATTCGCTCATTTGCAGGGTTGGATTTGCGCAGTTGATCGCGTTCTTGTACCAAACGAGCTGCATTATATGAAATATGTGGTCTAACATTAGGAATTCTTCCTGCACGGATAAAGCAGCCTTGAGAATTGCTTCTCTTAGGATTTTTTCTTCCTTTCTGGCAGAGATGGGGTGGGGCTGTTGGCGGAGAGTGCTATCGACAAGTTTTCAGAAGCCCTGCTAGTTGGCTTTATTGTAGTTAATAAATGTGCGCTTATCAGGCTCCACGAAGTCGCTCGGTTTCTCTACAGTGACCAAGATGGGGATGTGGTCAGAGTTAAATGCAACTTGAGTTTGCCAGTTGGTGTAAGCAAGAAGCGACGAGCAGACAATGGAAACGTCTGGGGAGCTTGAACATCTTGCTGTTATTCTTGTAGAGAAATCTTCATTTATTGCAGCGTAGTCGGATTCATCTACCTGGTCGGCTATGAGTATGCCGCGAGGATCGTTTGGTAACTGAGAATACCAGCTCTCATGATGAGCATTAAAATCACCAAGTACGTTTTTGTTATCACCTTGCAAGAGGTGAGATATGCTCGGGTGACAACTGGCACTTATGCTGTTAACGGGCGGGATATATACATTGGTGATATCAATATCTCCAGTATTTATTGAAACGCTCATGACTTCTATAAGCAAGCAGCTTACAGCTGACATTACATTGAATAATAAACGCAAGCCCTCCACCGTGGTGTCGATCTCTATCTTTCCGAATAATATTATAGTTCCCAGAAGTTGAGAGTGAACAATCACTGGTCAGCTTTGTTTCTTGTATGGCGGCTATGGGTATTTTATGATCATGCATATATTTTGTGATCTCCACAATCTTGTTTCGCAGACCATTACAATTTAATTGCATAATCTGAAAAGATTAGACCTGAGCACCTTTTCAGGTGCAAAACTTGTAGATAATATCGCTAATAACTACAACAAGCATGTATCCAAGAACTGTACACGAGCATTGCCAAAAAATGAATATAAAAGCAGTTCCCCGAAAAGTCAATAATAAGTGGAACAAAACAGTAAACTTAGTCTAGAGTTTGGAAATAAGTATTAAAAGAAAGATGCTGAGTTTTTGGGGAGCGATTGGAGCACCCGGGGTGGGAATTTGGAGTTTATTGATGACATATTGAATCAACAAACAAGAGTATATTGGAAAGACATTTGCAAGCATCTGTCGACATCTTGGGCTTTGGACCGCGTTGGATCTTTCAACAGGAAAACAATCTCAAGCACACCACAATTTCTGTGAAAAAGTGGTTGCTTTATATTTTGCTCCCAGAAAGCTCAAGCGCAATCAGCAGACTTAAACCCAATTGAGCACGTTTGAGATTTATAAAGCGGAAATTAGCAAAAACGAGCATAGAGCCGCTAAAAGAAGCTCTTGAAAGATCTGGTCAGAAATATCGCCTTCTAAAACAAAAAGCTTGGTACCTCTATTCCTCGCCGCTTACATGCAGTTATCGATAGCCATGGCGATCCACCAAAGTATTGTAATGCTTTTCTTCATTAAATTATTTAAAACATCAAGATCCTGTTTAGACGGGCGAACATTTGTACGAAAACAATTTGAATTCTCTTTTGTTTTTATTTGCGTTCAAACGAACGAACATTTTGACGGAAACATTTAATTATTATTGAACTAAATGTCAACAAGGCGTGTCGCTGAGTACCGAACACAAAAACGACATTCTCTTCCCCACCCTAATCTGCTTAAAAACTAACTGTTTCCCATCCAAATGTTTCTGTGTCTAAACTCAGACTAAGATGTACATACGAGGTATGATCAAAAATAACAGTTATTTTCAATTTTCGTGAGGTAGTAATGTTCGATTTTAGCATTTTTTTAATGTTGTTACACATGTCTGTTATTTATGTTGACAATATCAGCCATTGTGGATTGTCAGTTTGTTTTTGACAGATAAAAAGGTTAGTTGTGTTTTGATGTGCTCTTCGATTTTTTACTATTTCAAAAAATGGATCAAAGAAACTGTATTAACACTATATTTATTGTCTATCGACCTTATAATCTTTTATATATTTATTTCCAATAGTTTTCTATAGATAGGCTTTCAAGGTCAATTTTTTGACTATTAAGCCCAGTACGCAGCTCTACGGAATTTCAGGTTTAATTTTTATTCTCTATATTTCTACAAAAGTAAAAATTATCATGTGGTCGTTTGTAGAAATAAAAATCATGTCGTCGTGTTTTTAAAATTTTATTGTATATTGTACACAATAACATTATATCAACACAGAAATGACCAAAAAATATTTTAAAAGTATAAAAAAAATAAAATGTCATAAATTCCGTTTCCAAACAATTGCCTGAACATTAATTTTTTTTTCAGTTGAAGAAAAAAAGTCTACACTTTCTGTTAGAACATCCCTGTAATAGTCAAAAATTCCGTTTAGTTTTATTTTTAGCTGCGTACTGCCACACGGAAAGTTGCCTGAAAATTTTCAAACCTGAATTTCAGGCTGTTTTTTCTACATACAATTCTTATGGCAAACTGAAATTCAGTCGAGCTGCGTACCGGCCTTTATTTAACAGATTTATTCCGACGTTTCGTTGGCAGTTTTTTCCAACATCATCAGGGAAATTTTATTAAATATATATTCTTTTTCGTCAAGTTTTAACATTATTCTAAATTTTATCACAGTTTTGTAAAAGTGGGACATTACTTCACAAAACTTAAAATAATCAAAAATAAATGTAAAATGACCTTAAAACTAAAATATCACAGTAAATATATCCTTTTTTGATCACAGTTGCTTTTATTAAGTTTTGTGTAAACTAATCCTAAAATAATGTAAAACATAAAAACTTGTTTTCCTGGTCATTTTATAACCTTTTTTTTAAGTTTTAATACCTAAATGGGGTATAAAAACATGAAAAATATATATATATTTTAATTTATTTGTTTTTATTGTTGTAGTAAGATGGGAGTAGATATGATATTGTAATGATTTTTCTTTGACTAAAACGTATTTAATGTACTTAGAATAGTCCTTTTATTTTTATAATACGGTTTTTGTAGATCCAAATGTATTGAATTTTGCTATATTTCAATATATTTGGATCTGCGACATTTGGCTTTGCGGAACCTTTTACCCTACTCCAATCGTGTTCAAACTTTACAATTGACTTAACAATAGCAAGTGGCAACTTTTTATCACATATACATATTGAAATTGAAAATTATTTGTTTATAATAAAGATGCCGACGACATCTTTGAGTTTGCACCACGCGATGACGTATAATACCGGATAGTGACACACAATGTGCTCTACAGTTTCCTACACCTATTCGTTATCGCACATTCCACAGAAATCCGATGTACCGGTAAACCATCTACTGGTTCTTTCTCTAATGTCGCAATGGCCAGTGATCACACCTACCATGACTCTTAGAACTTTTCTGTCTAAACCTGGAAGTAGCTTAGTTTTTGCAGTGTCCAATTGAGGCCCTATACTCCTTATAGGATCTATGGGAACATTTTGTAATTTAGGACAAATTACCGGTTCGACTATGCAATTCTCCCTAAGTTCCCAAGACTGATTAGTTCTCCTTACATAATGCAACTTTTGTCGCTGCAACTTTTCTCTTTTCTATTTTAAAATTGCTTTTGTCTTTATATCATGCAGTTTTTATTGCAGCAATTTTGTACTTTAAACTTCTTAATTAAAAACTACAAATGAGAGGACAAAACTAATTTCAAGTGTACAACCATTAGCGCGAAAGGATGTATTCCGAACCATCAATTTGGCTTCAGAAAACAACATATTACGATCCAACAAACACACAGATTAGACCTTTGAAGAAAAAAAAATACTGTTCTGCACTTTTTATCGATGTTTCTCAAGCATTCGACAATGTATGGCACGAAGGCCTTATAAGTACAAGTTAAAGCTGAATTTGCCCAAAAACTTCTATAAGCTCATACAAAATTATTTAACTGATCAAAAGTTCATAGTAAAAGAAGGAGATTTCTTAATCTCATTAAATCCGGAGTTCCACAACGTAGTATTTTGGGACCCATTTTATACTTGCTGTGCACATCCAATATGCCAACTAGCATTCAAGTGCACACATCAACATCTGCTGATGACACAGCTTTTTTCAGTATTCATGAAAGCGCCCAAGTAGCATCTCAAATTTTACAAGACCATGTACTAAATTTGGAAAAATGGTTAGAAAAATTGAGAATGAAGGTGAATGAACAAAAATGCACTCATATAACTTTCATACTGCGTAGGAACTTATGCCCTCCTATTCGCATAAATAACCAAATGATACCGCAGCTGTCAGACGTCAATTACCGCGGTATAAATCTTGATCGTCGCCTTACTTGGCAAAGCCACAACAATTCCAAGTTAACACCTTTTTTGCCCTTTATTTACTTACGTTCAGTTTTTTGTATTTAATTGTTTACATTTGAATGTTATATACAGTAGTATGTAAACCATATACATATGGCTCTATGAGCTCGGTTATTTAAATAAATAAGTAAAAATAAATTCTAAAAAAATAAAACTGGAGTGGCCTACACTCAACTTTACCATAACCAATGGAAACAGATATTTTTATGGATATATTACATAAAAAATATAAGTTCAAAGTGTATTCGAATCGAAAAATTAATTATTAGTTAAGTTAACTACCCCTTGCCCCTTCCCGATTATGCCCAAAAACTATACAGCTCTTCATCTCTATATACCAAAGGCACATACTAAATTTCATTTTGATATGTCAAACGGTATGTCCTGTACAAACTCCACCCACCCACAGACATCATCGCGAAAATAACCAAAATGGATTCAGGAGACCTCTAAACACATAAATCCGTCGATATCCCGACGTCGATTTTTTTCATGATTACTATACTTTACCTTATACATACTACGTATGGGAAAGTAAAAAATTAAGTTAAAAGTAGTACAACTAAACTGGCTTATTGCCATAAACTCTATCCTCAGCTTGGATTGCAAACTTTTAATTTACAATTACCAACTGATGTTATGGGATTCAATTATGGGGCACTGCCTCAGCTAGCAATGTTGAAAAAATTCAAAGACGCCAAAATAAGATTCTAAGAATGATAACAGTTGCTCCCTGGTACATATATAAAAAACTCTAATATCCACAAACAGTTAAATCAGAAACAGCGAAACATGCGGTAACGTATTTGAAGAAGCTTGAAATTCATCCAAATTCTTTGGCGCATAACATTCTTAATGCTCCTGTTTACATTAGACTAAAAAGAAGAGATACTGTTTTTTTGTCCGTACAATAAATGTTCAAAATGTTTTTTACAACTTAAACAATTTTTAATATTTTTACGTAACAGTATTTTATCGCATTTAATATTTAAAGCAATTTATACATTTATAGGACTGTTTCAGGGTCGCAAAAAGGTTGTGGGCCTATGTTGGACAGCCCTAGTTTATACTATTGATTTTTTTTAATACTTACTTGTTAATAATCCCGCCCACCATATCCACTCTTTAAGATAACCAAAGCCACCTGCCGATGCTCTAACTTCACCATGACGGTTAAGACGTAACAATGCTTTTTTCTTTATGATAAAACTCGAACCAATGAAAAAACATGAACTTATTGCCAAACCGACACCAACGTAAAATTCGGTTTGATCATAAAGTTCTGATAATGAGGGCGTAGAAGAATCAGCAGAAGGCGAAGCACTACTGCTGTCTGCAAGCGCAGAGGTTGACATAACTTCCTGAGGGACTTCATTTGCCATCTCCCTGGACATACTGGTAGTGAACAAACAAACCATTAAAAAATAAAAAAATATGTTAAAATGACTCACAATTTGTACCTATCTTAGTTTTGGTAGATATCTTAATTCATAAAAACATAAGATTAGTATTTTCGTATTTTACTTTGTGTTGCTGAAACTGAAATTTTTTACAATGAATGGGTGAATAACAGTGCTCTTATTATCAACCTTTGTTTATAATAAATACTTTTATTGTTTTTGACCAAGGCGAATTCATAACAGGTAAACTCGAGAGCTCAGCTGACTATTTGTTGTCACCATCTTACAGTGTCAAAATATACTAACATTTTTTATTTTGACAGCCAAAAATGATTTATACAACAACAAAATGTACGTATTTTTATTACAGAGTTGTACTCTTTTTTCGCCGCGAGTCTACCTTGTTTATTGTGCCATGTTTTTGACTTTGTATTTGATAATAGGTAATAATAGAGCGCGAAGCCGATCGACTAATAGCCTGATATTAGCCGCCGCCGACATAAATTAGAAGCAGTTAGACGCCGCCGAAGTGTTAGGCTAATATCGGCAAAAATTTTAGCCGACTACATCAACTAAGCTCGCATTTTGATTTAATTTGATATGATTTATTTTAAAATTGATAATTTATTTTAAAATTGATAATTTTAAAATAAATTTCATCATCAAAACACCATTATCTAGTGATTATATAAACTTAAAACCACACCCACTGTATTGAGTGATTTACACAACTGGGTAAAATCACACTTAAAACGGTTTAGTACTAAAAATTTGATTTTTGGAAATTTTTATTTGTTAAAGTTACGGTGTCTGATTAAGATTTAGGGTCAGAAACTGGCATGATGGCCTAACTTGATGGTGGTCTTACCACTGAGTAGGCATAGCCTAGCGCTCCCATTGTAAAATAAGTAGTAAATTTTATAACATGGAGCGCATGGACCTTAACCTCTTGTTTGGGGGATTTTGGAGAAGATCATACTCCTGACACTATTGGTGCCTTCTGTTGACAGTGCAACAGCACACTTGACCAACCGTCCACCATCCCTGCAAACATTGGTCCAAACCACATCCACGTGTTCCTGGAAGGTTCATGTGCACAGAGATGGGTGGTTCTCTGAGGGGCTACCAGTTCATTAGGAACTGGTCGGGCCTCGAAAAACCTATATACGCAGACCTTTTCTTCAGTTCTATGTAGGTTCCCCAGAGTGTTTCCCCCATATTCCCAGAAAGCACTGCGTCAAAGGAGTAAAACGGTAGATTGCAATGACAATTAGTGCCACTGGGGAGAGATTATGGGAGCGATATGTTTAAAAAAAATTGCCAAATTTGTAAGTTAGTTTCTGTCCTAGACAAGATTAAATTCAAGGCGAATTAATACTAGGTGATTGCACGGGCGAATTCAGGTTTTTTCGCCTCCTTTGCAGTTGTCAAATTTCATATAGAAAAAATTTGTTTATAATTTTTTTTATATGGAGTTTGACTTTTCGCTTTCATGCATATGATGAGCTTTTTCGCCACTGCAATCACCTGTTATAGATTCGCCTTGATTAAATTTTTCATGAAATTAGTGGCATGCAAGGCGAATTCATACATTAAGGTGGCAGCACTGCGACCAAGGCAAATTTATACCAGGTAGGCAGCGTTGCCGTTTTGGTTACTTTGATTTTAATTAATTAAAAATGTTCGCCTTATTATTTCCCCTTTTTAGTGAGGTTACCTGATAAATTGCCTTGTATGCAGTTGTTAAAATCCATATATAAATAATTATTTATAATTTTGATTATATGGAGTTTAACATTTGCATTTCAAACACTTGACCAAGGCGAATTAATACTAGGTGGGATCCCGCGGGATCCCAATTATACCGAAAACTGTTCCCGTACTGCAAGATTGGGTAAAAGAGAGTAATTTTGAGAGAGAGTATTCTTCTTCTTCCTGCACGAAACAGCCCAAACTTTTTCTTTTGGTTGAATGCGTAAATGCAAAACAACCAGCTGTTTGAAAGTAAACAATAGAAAATTAAAAAAAAGTTGTATGTTCATATGCTCACAAAAGTGCACAAAATCTGTTATTTAAGAGTTTTATCATAAAAGATTTATAAATTAAACTTCTAAAATACATATCGCTCCTTTATTGCAACGTAGTCATATCTCAAAAAAAATCAAACTTAGCAAAACGCAATTTAAGTTTTAAAAGTGTAAACACTGCTATCTCATTGCGTAATATATATTCGCTATAATATCGGTTCAGATTGAGATATAAGGCAAAATTTTTTTTAACATATAAAAAATCTATCAAGGAGTTATTTTGCTTAAGTAACTTCAAATTTTCGATTTTTCGAGATATGACTACGTTGCAATAAAGGAGCGATATATATGTTAGGAATTCCGAGTACATTTAAAATATTTGTGTTTATCAAGACAAATTTTTATCAGGTATAGACACTAGGTTAAAAAATAACTATTATTTTCCAAGCTAAAAATAAAAGTGCCACCTGGTTAGATATGCCTTAGGGGACCTTGTTCTGGTCGTGGACTCTATAAAGTCCTTTTTGGGAAATTAGAACTTTTTTCAGTAAAATTGGAATCCCAACGGCCGTAGATTTTGAGGAATGAAACATAATTATAATGTAACTTCTCATTACAATTGTTTCATATATAATTTTTATATAAAATGGTATTTATTTATTATTAATATACTCGTTACCGTTCTCAACATTACTTTACGACAAAAGTTCACTAATTTAAGTTCTTAGCTTTGATAGAAAAGCTCAGTCGACTGCGCTGCCTATTAAAAGGCAAAAAAGCTTAGTAAATGCATTTGCATCAGTTTTCAGCTGCCGGTCTTTTGTTTAAAAACAAGTTGATTCCGCCTAAAATGATTTCAAGTTGTGCACGTTTGTCTCGTGAAACCAAAACATCAGCTAAATCAATAACTAGATTTTACGCTGCTGCTGCGCCACAAATACAATTACGAAAACATCAAATTGTATTGTCAAAATCCAGAAATTTCCTGTTAGGTGTCAGAACTTATCATTTTTGCAGTCAGAAAATTAATTCAATTGTTCCGGTTTGTCTCACAAATTCTTTTAAAAATTCAAGTGTTAATTTCAAAAGAAATTTTGCAAAAATGTCTTTAAAAAGTTTCGAGGAGCATCAAATTATACCTGATGTTATTGACACTGCTCCAACAGAATTGTTGAGCGTTTGCTATGACTGTATCAGAGCCAAGGAGGGCAATACCTTAACGCCCACTCAGGTGCAAAATAAGCCAGAAATTACCTGGAATGCAGAACCTAATGCTTTATACACCGTTTGTATGACCGATCCTGATGCTCCCAGCCGCCAAGATCCAACTTTTCGTGAGTGGCATCATTGGCTTGTTGTCAATATCCCCGGCTGTAACGTCTGCAAGGGTGAAGTTCTGTCGGACTATATTGGCTCTGGACCTCCAGAAGGTTCTGGTCTACATCGCTACGTCTTCTTGGTTTACAAACAGCGTTCAAAGTTGAAATGCGATGAAAAACGTTTACCCAACAACAGTGGTGATGGTCGTGCTAATTTCAAGATAGCTGAATTCGCCAAGAAATATCAATTAGGAAATCCCATAGCCGGCAATTTTTATCAAGCGGAATATGATGATTATGTACCCCTTTTGTATGCTAAATTGGAAGGCAAGTAAATTGGGTGGCAAAGGAAACTAGACACTTGATATTAAAAGTTACATAATGAGAAACTAATTGTTCAAGTGACAGAATTCAAGCAGATATCATTTGCAAAAGTTTTAAAAATTTTATAATGCTTTAAACAAAACACTTTATCATACTTACGTGTACAATAAATGAACATTTTTTATGCAAATTTTCAGCTGTTTCTCGTTTTTATTTCTTAATTGAACTCTGTACTTATGTATGTATGTATGTGTGTGTATCATAGATGGGGGTAATGTACTGAACTAAATTTTGATTGAAGTCAGCATTGTACTAGGTTAGGTTATCCCCAACTATGAAATGGTGCAAAATTATTTCTATAACCCGTCGTAGTACAGAACCCAGAGACTGAGACAACCCCATGTTAGATTAGTACACTATCTTCCAGGGAGGTTACTGCATATCTCGTTTCGTAAGAAAAAAATGTTCGAAACCGAATGAATGATTTTTCTTTCGATTGGAAATACGAGATAACACCCCTGCATACCGCGTACCCATCAAAAAATACACAATGTTAAATGTGATAAATAAATAATATAGGTTTAAAAAGTTTTTAAGCTAATTTTGTTGAGAAATATGAGGACTAATCTCCGCATTCGATATCGAGTAAAATCTCTCGTAATTTTTCATTTTGGTATCATGGCACTCGATATCGAATAAAAAGTATCGTAATTTCATACGAACAGAAATGTTTTTAAACCGTGTTTTCTTATTCACTTATTATTAATTAATCTATTACAATTCGATACATTTCGAATGGCATAATTAACTTACTCGACTCGAATTTGTTATTCGATACGATAGTTTACTCGATATAGAATGCGGTGTTTAGGCCCCTGTTTAATAAACTTTTTTTTAACCAAAATTATTTTTTTATGAATAGTATACCCCTGTTCATAAAAAAATAATTTTGGTGTACATATGTATGTAGTTACAATGAATGCTGAAGAGGGATAAAGCGGTCCAGAAAATACATTGCTTTCTGCAAGTATTTAACTCATCTTTATCTTGTTATAAGAAATCAAAAATAATAATGATCTTCAGCCTTACTGATTATTTATTGAAAAATATTATTATTCTCCGGATATATGGGTGAAATTGTGATCTTATAGCGAACTTGACAAATTTTGATAATTTATAATTTTCTGTTTTTAAGAAAATTTTCATGTTTTGGTGAAATTGTTTTTTCTTTAATTTTGAGTTTTTTCTTTCGAGTTTTCGGTTTTCAATACAACAAAGCAAATAACAACAACATACAAATAACCAACATTTAAAAAACATGAGAAAAGTAAAGTAAAATTTACTGCACAAAAACTTTCACAAGTTAGAAGATTCATCAGTAATTAAATATTCACAAATTTAGTTTTAATGCTTTAATTATTCTATTAGCTAAAATTGCAATTTTTGGCTAACTGCTTGATAAAATAGATTTGATTAAAGTTTTTTTTCGACATTTCGACATTTTATTTACATACATACATATGTATGTATTCTTAAATTAATTTTTGGTCTTAGGCGAAATTGTTTAAATTGCATTTTAATTTAAAATTTAACTTTATTTGATACATTTTGTTATAAATGTAATATTTTGATGAAAATTTGATTTTTTGGGAATTTTCGGTTTTCAATTCCAAAAATCGAAAATTTTAACAATTAAAAAAATTATTACAACTCGAGATTTTCGAACCATTTCTGAATATATAGCCGATTTTCGATTGCAATTTTTTCGTTTGTGACATATTAGTATATAGAAAAATAATTTTTAAAAGTTATCTGGGTTTCTCGAAATAAGTTGAAAACCTTTCTCATTCTGTAAAAAATTATCGAAAAAATGTTTTTTTTATTTAATTAAAATTTTGTATAAATTTTTCAACACAAAAGTCAACACTTTGGTGCGCGATTGATGGGATATTTAAAGTTAGCCTAAATTTTGGCACACATATAACCGAAATGTACTATGAATAACTATGTAGACTTTTTAACTTGGTAACTATTTGGAACCTTCTCCACTTAACACAGAAGAAACAATAATATTTTACAAATAATTATTGAGTAATCCTATATCAATCAAACTTTTCAGAAAAATATCTTATGTCCTTAGGCTGTTAAGGTTTGAAAATAAATAAAAAATCTGACCAAGGGGAAAGTTCCCCTTAGAAGAACTAATCCTACATCTAAAAAGTTCAATTTTGTTTTAATTTTTCTCACACTTTCGTTTAGCAAATGCAACTTTAAGGTCAGCGAATGTTCAGAAACCTAAACTTGAACCCAGGAGATTCTAAAATAAAATTGTCTCCACGCCCCCTTTTGTGGGAGGTGACAGAAAATAACATAAAATAATAAAAAAAAATTTTTGAAAAAATAATGTAATTATTAAAAGTAATGTTTTACATATGCCTTAATACCATAAAAATAAAATATTTAAGTTTTTATGGGCAGAGGAAGGTATCCCTCCAATCCCACACCCTAAACGTAAAAATGTGAATTTTTTTTTTGTAATTCCAAAAAATATTAATTTTGAAGCTTCTTTGTGGAAGAGAAGCAGCCTTCCCAATTCCTAACCAATCCCTACAACCCAAGAATATTAATAAAAATACATTTTCGTAATTTATTTCTTTATAGTATTTAATTTATATAAAAATAATTTATGCGTAACTCACTGTGTCCGCCACTTTGTCTTTACAAAATTTTGTTCGATTTAGCTTCGAAGGAGCCCAATTACTTTATACAGCACGTCGCTGAAATTTATCTCCTTTCTTATTTAAAATTTTATTTGTATTTATATCGTGCAATTTTTATTGCTGCAATTTGTGTGGATGGAAGCATTTATTTACATTTTAAACTTCATAATTAATTATAACAACGAATTAGGGAACAAAACGAATTTCAAGAGAGTATTAATATGTACACCCCTCCTTTTTTAATTGTTCTCTAACCTCCCTCTCACCATCAGGGTTGTCAGATATGGCGATTTCTCGCCAAACGTGGCGATTTTCTATCTTATTTGGCGATCAAATTTTGGATTTGGCGACATGGCGACTTTATGGCGATTTTTAAAATATTTGGCGATATTTTATTGACTTTTGGTCAACATTAGAAACTGAATAAACGAATATGAAAATGGATAGCAAATTAATTGAAGTTGTTTTTTTATATTTAAATATGATTTTACTTCTGGATACGGAAACTTTCGGAACATAAATTTATTTAAAGTTCACAATATTTCATATTTTAAAATGTTTTTCATATATAAAGATGAAACTTTATTTAAAGTTTACAAACATCTTTCGATTTTAAAATGTTGCAATTTTTTATCACAAACAAAATTTTTTATAAATTCTAACATACAAAGGAAGTTTTGAAGTAAGGATTAAGTTCGTTTTATTCTCTCTAAGTTGAAAGAATTATTTTTTACAGATTAGGTGATTAATTTTAACGAAAAATTATATTTTTTAATTTAAACGCTGGTAATTATTAGATAGAATGATCGATTTCAATAATGAATTCCACCAAAACTCGACTGCGAAACATATGCTATAAATTAAAATAGGGCATGAGGCACACATCTGTTGATCTTTTGAAATGTTGAATAAATTTTATTTCTATAAAACATATTCTAAAACAAATCCCTTAAGGATGGGTATGTTCAGATCAGGGATGGTAAATTAAATTTTCAAATTATACCAACCAGCTTTTTAAACTGTACTTTTCGAACAGAAATTGCTATATATATATATTTTCCTTGTGAATTTAAATTTTAAATCAACTTTTATTCGAGATACTGGAAAATTCTATTCATCTGTGTACATGGACACCGCATCAATACCGGTAACTTGCTTAACGGATCGAAATAGAAGAGGTTTAAGAAATCCCAATCCAAACATGCAAATGTTAAATTAACTTTAAAACCGTAGTTCTGAAGTCGTCGATTCTAATGAAACTAATTGAAGGATATTGTTGCTCTGATTATTGGTTATTGCATTAGGACTGTATAACAGAAGTTGTCGTAGTGATGTGATTGATGATAATACGTTTAACCTTTCAAGGTTGCCCGGTATATCGCTCTTTCATACCCTCTCTAAACTATCGACAGAAGAACTGGATAATTTAAATATTTTCTTCAATTGTAATTGTGGTTCTAGTAAGATAGCGAGATATGTGGGAGAAAAATATTTATCAAGGTTTTACTCGCTATTTTCGTTAAGCTCATCTTTATTTTGATTTCTTTCATTTTATATCTTAACGATTCAAATCTATGTGTAAGATAGTTTTCCTATTTTTGTCTCAGGTAATATAAAAAAACCGTTATGCTGGAATTTTTCGCTTAAAAGCTGAGTATTTTTGTAATAACAAATGAGGTTAAAAATAAAGTTTTTTAAAGTTCCAAAAATTAAAATAACAATAGATATTTAAACGTAAAGCCAGAAAGTCTTTTATATTCTACCAAATTAGTCATTGGTGTACCATTGTACTTTTCAAGTTTAAAATGGATCAAAAAAGTACAATTGTATCAACTTTACCAAACATGGTTCAGATCTCCATTTATTATAACAACCACTATTTTTCGTTGGTTTAAGTTAAAATTTTACCTTTCTCGTGTTCACTAATCATTTTAAATAAAAAACAAAATTTTTATAAATTTTGGCGACTTTTTTTCTATTTTTGGCGAATTTTAGCTATTTCGATTAAATTTATTTTTTTTTTTTTTGATTTGTTAAAAATATTTTTAAAATTAAAAAATATTGTATATATTAGAGGAAAATCTTAAGAAAAACAGTTTTCACATCGATTTTGGCGAAATAGGTGAAAATAAATCTGACAACCCTGCTCGCCATCTATGTAAGAATTGCAGCTACAAAACATGCACAATGTAGAGTTCTGTAAATAGAGTTTAAAAAAATCAAAGTTGCTGCTAAGTCTGCAGTAAAATTAAATCGGGACTTTGACTACTTTTTCTCTACTTTCTCTTGAAAATTAGATATTTTTACGGAAAAAAGATTATGTATCTTAACTTAGATACTAAGGTATCTCTCCATAAAATTTTATTTGAGTTTATCCAGTAGTTTTTACGTGATGCGGTTTGCAGGTTGCAATTTTATTATATGTATAGATAATAATTTATTTATAATAGTAACATTTTAAGGATCGCGATAGAGATAAATCTCAAAAACCTTTTCACTGTTTTTGTAACAAAAAATTAAACAAAAAAAAAATTTTTTTATTTTCGATTGATATTTTTTAGTATAAAAATCATATAACTAGCTATTAATATAATAGTCTTTCACAGAAAAAAAATCCATTTAAAATCTTTATTCGTTTAGCTACAAAAAAAAAATATTGTAAACCTCTCAAAATCGTTAAATCATTTTTGATTTTAACAATGTCCCAAAACGACAAATTTCGAGCAAAAGCCTTAAAAATTCAGTTGTCTGTCGATCTGATTACTTAAATTTAATTTTTGGCCTAATGTCCGGCCAGATTGGCAAAATACCCCTTTGTGCAGTGTAACGTGTCATGTCTGGTCCATAACTCTGCTAATAAGGGTACGAACATTTTAACATATGTTTTGCCTTTTCACCATATTATTCCCTCTGACACCACATTTCAAAATAAAAAACAGACAGTTTGGCTGACACTTATCAATATATAGTGCTAGCGTATTTAAATCATGTGCATATGCAAAGATCCGAAACATGCATCAGTTTTAAAACTGGTGTTCTGATTGCTTTTTTACAGCGTTACTAATACTTGTCAATTTGAAAGAGTATAAATTGTTAATATTTTGTACCGCGACGTTATGAAACACTACACTTTAAAGACAAAGCAATTGACGTTTTGGAAGTCTGGGGCCTAATCACCGCACTTGATATTGAGTAAACTATCGTATCGAATAACAAATTCGATACGAGTCGAGTAAGCTAATTATGTCATTCGACATGTATCGAATCGTTATTTATATCGAATTGTAATAGATTAATAATAAGTCAACAAGTTAACAAGTAAACACGGTTTAAAAACATTTCCTTTCGAATGAAATTCTTTTTATTCGATATCGAGTGCCATGATACCAAAATGAAAAATGACGAGAAATTTTACTCGTTATTGAATGCGGCGATTAGACCCCAGCCTTTCTTGGACTTACTATGTAACATATGTACATATATCGTTACAAATTTAATTAAAATCGGTTAAACCTTATTAAAGTGCTAGTTTCTCCGCCTTTTCTCCCCTCTGGATACTAGTTTTGAGAATAAAAGCGGCTGGACAAGTTTTATTAAATTCGGTTCAGCCGTGATTAATTCAAAAGCATAAAACAAGCAACTTAAAGCTGGATTCAACCATTTTGTCTGGAGAAAATTTTTATTCGGACATTTTTTTATACGTAGTTTCACATTTCTCTTTGAGATTAAGAGAAGTGATTTTTCCAGACAACTGTCAGCTTGATTTGGTTGAATTTTAATTTTTGTCCGGACAAAATTGAAATGAGAGTTCACACCAAGATTTTATTTTAATCACATGCTGTTTTGTTGCAACGTTGTAAAATTAATATGATTTGTTTATTTATGTACTTATATGGCAGCTTTGTTTGTCCGTGCAAATTTTTCGAAATGGGTGAATCGTGCTGTAGAAAACTCTCAGAAAAAAAAAATATTTGTTCTGACAAAAATTTTGGCCGGTCAAAATGGGTGAATCCTGCTTAAGGCAACGATTCACTTTCATACTCAGTCGTTCGATCTGTTAAAATGAGCATGTATGGTTAAAAAGTACGATAGTGCGGATTATAATTGTATGGTTGTGACAGACTTTTTAACAGGTCTGAACGATGTTATACATGCTATCAGGCAAGGTAGATTTGACTTATTAGGTAGTGTCGTCCACCTAGCTGATTTAGTAGTTCGACATGTCAAAAGTTGTATGTGTTTAGAAATTTTAAAGTACAGAAATGAGAAACCAATAAAATGTTTTTTTTTTTACATTTCGAACTACAAAGCAGCAATAAAATGCCATGGTGTTCTTGTATTGTTGTATTTGTTGAGACCCCACTACCTAATTAGATAAATCTACCTTTTTATTAGGGTCGCAGAAGAAACTTCTATTTTAACTAAAAATAAGTTCATATTGTTTTATTATATTGAAATATGTATGTATTAAAAATTGATTAACATTGAAACAAAATATTTTTACTACGCCCGCATAACAGGAATTCGAATTTGCAGCATCTGCAATTAAATAAGAAAAGTAAAATTTAAAAGCAAAACTACTGAATATATAAAGTAAATAATCACCTTATTGGTTTTATCAAATATAGCACGAGCTCTTTCTTGGTTTAAACGATAATTGACAAATTTGTCAAATAGATAGCCGTGTTTCATGGACTCCAAAAGTATACGATCTTCGCCAATGTCTAGAGTCAACTCGTGAGATGCAATCTAATAAGTTTGAATAGAAACCTTAAAATCATATACTTGTATATGCTAGAAACAAACAACTTACACATTTCGGTAAATAAAATTCAGCTTGAACTTCTTCAACCGCTTCATTCTTAATGCGTGCTCTCAACTTATACTCAGGCAGGGTGGAAGCAGCTTGAGCAATTTCTTGTTTAATGCGTGTGGAGTCTGTAAACTGCTGCTGTTTAACTTTTTCGGTCTTTTGTTTCAGAGCCTCTAACTCCTTAACATCAATTTCCTGCACCAAAGGTTTGGAAACATTTGCTGCAGCCTTTTCCAAAGATTTTAACTTTTCCACATCCTCTTTGCTGGGATTTTGGTAAGAACTCAAAACAGTTTTAACATCATTTTGACGCACACGATGCGTTACTAAAGTGCCAATAAATTTGCGATTATTTAAAATTATAGCTTTGTCCACTTTGATCTGAACGTTGTATTTATCACTGAGGGCCTCAGCAATTAGAGCCAAAAAGAAATCGCGAAAAAGTAAAGATTTCTCAATTTTATCAAAAAATTTCGGATTAATTGCAATGTCTACAGCATCGACGGGATTATTGGATTTATCTTTTGTTGTACGAGGTTCTGAGATGCTCATAGGTATACGAAATGAACTGGGTTCTTCAGAGTTTAGTATCGCTGTTAATTGTGTTTCGCTTAGGTCCTCGGGCGGGGGTATATCCGCAGCTTGACACACGTTGATAAAATATTTTTCATTGGTATTGACTTTGAAGCTTTTAATACAAAAGCCTGAAAAACCAAAAATAATATTAATATTTTGAATTTTTATTGTGCGTATTGTCTATTGAAAATTGTGAAATTCTTAGAATCTTTAATTCCCCAGAAAATTTAATTCCCCACCCAACCTCAATACCAAGGTATATTTATTTTACTAGGTAGTGGCATCCCTACAACAAATACAACAATACAAGTACAACATGGCATTTTGTTGTTGCTTTGTAGTTCGAAATGTCAAAAAAAATATAAGAAAAATGAGAAGGCGTGTATGTGTTTTATTGCTTTCTCACTTCTACACTATAAAATTTCTGAACACAGACAACTTTTGACATGTCGAACTACTAAATCAGCTGGGCGGACGACACTACCTAGTAAGATAAATATATCTTGCTCAATACATTCATTATACAAAAAACTATTAAATTATATTTTTGAAATCTTATAAAACTACGAGATATATACAATTTATTGCCCCTATTACGGTTTAGAACTCAACTCAGTTGAATTGTCTAAAAGACAACTTGAAAGACAACTGCTACTGATGAGTTGTAATTTGAAACAACTGCTACTGATGAGTTGTAATTTTTTTTAAACTTTTGTTAACCGAACTAACACAGGGTTGTAAACGGTGAAACTACAACAGAGTTGTAACACAATTTTAATTCAACTTAAAAATTTTTCATAAGTTGAGTTGTAATTGATAATACCAAATTGTAAAATTTTAACTGAAGTAGAGTTGAGCTGTAAACCGTAATAGGGGCCTATATCTCTAATGTTTTGGTTTCATACCCAAAGGACAAATTAAGCCTTCATACCATACTTTGTTGAACGCTTGAGATACGTCTCTGAAAATTACAAAATAGTATTTTCATTGATTTAATGCCCTTTCAACTACATTTACTAATTTGTGTGTTTGTCGATTGTACCATGTATTTTCGAATTCGAAGTTTTTGTTACTTACTTGCTTTGTCAAATCTATAGGGTTTCTTGGGGATTAAGAAAGGCAGTTAACAGAAGTTCGAAATCTACATATACATTTTTATGAAATAGAATCGATGACACGATTTCTTGGGTGGGTGTTCTTTATAAAAGCAATAGTGGGTGAATGATCTGGAGATAATAACAGTGATAATTTCTCTTGAGAAATCCTTTGCTACGTAAAACATGAGCACCATTTGGTTACAAAAAAAATGTAAGATATCCACTTTAGCTTGTAGAATCTCACGACCAATTTGGCCCAGACTAGGTGTAAAATCGTCGACTTCATCAAGGAAATCAAGTGGCTATGTGATAGTTAGCAGGACGCATATAGGTCTCTCTCTTTTTTCCATTTTTGTTTTCTTAGTTTTATTTAGCTGAAGGGAATCACAATGGACCCTCCGGATCTCCGAGTGGATGTGTCATTTTTGCCACAACGCTTCTTAATCTAACCTAACCTAGAGTGCATTTGCAACAGTAGTGGCTACATTACTGTTCCGTTCCCACGACAATTGGATCTTCGCTCCGAACGATCCGAGTGTACTCGGCCAAAAATTGTCAATTCAGCAACAGCTGTGCCAACCGAAAGTTTATTATGGCTATTTATTATTGCATTAATACTGGCATTGAGCAAAACCCAGGTCCACAGATCTGGGTTTGTTCAGTGTGTCACAACAAGATAGCCCGCAACATTATGTCGGTCAAATGCTCAGTTTGTGAAAACTGGTGTCACCTGAAAAGGTGCTCAGGTCTCACCAGCCACCGCGATTGGTCCCCAAGCTTTGTGGCGAGTTGTTGTAGCAATCAACCCACTAACTCCAGCATTACTCCTCCCACTGCACCCCAGCAGAACCCCGTCTCATCCCCACCTCTGAGACACAGTATAACATATTGTTCTATTTGTAACACAGTAATTCGGAGGTGTGTTACATCAGTTCAGTGCAATGGTCATATGAGGCGCTGTACAGATTCACGCTCTCACAGGGATTGGAGTGCTGGTTTCCTAGCCTCTTGCCGCGCAAATGCTGCTCCTACTGCCAGCATTACCCTAAGTACAGAACACTCCTCAGTTACAGCAACCCGTATTAACACTGACAACTCCACCTGAGGTGAATACACCGCCAAAACATCCCACTCAGCGGCAAGTGCAAAATACTGGTCCCGGCAGATCTTTTCAAATCATGCAATTAAATTGTAATGGTTTGAGACCAAAACTATGGAGATCACAAAATATGTGCACGATAACAACATACCCATTGCAGCTATACAAGAAACAAAGCTGACCAATGATTGTTCACTATCGGTCTCTGGGAATTACAATATTGTCAGAAGAGATAGGGATAGAGCTCTTGGTGGGGGACTTGCGTTCATCATAGAACGAAATGTCAGTTATAAGTTGACAGCCCCACCAATCCCTTCCGAAACTTGAACGTGATTCTGAGCCCATTTCGTTCACTCTCGAAAAAATGAAATTTATAGTCTCCAAAGCGAAACCCTCTAAGGCTCGTGGTCCTGGCGGCATCTCTATGTTAATGAGATGCGATACTTGGCATAGTATCGCTGGAATATCTAGTACGCCTTCTACAACTCTCGATTTATCAGCTGGTGATTCCAGATATATGGAAGGTTGCTCGGATAATTCCCCTCCTAAAACCTTATAAACCCGCTACAAAAGGAGAATCATAGCGCCCAATCTCCCTCTTATCACCCGTAGCAAAGGTTTTAGAAGCTTTACTATTGCCAACCCTGAAAGAGTATTTCTCGCTTGCCTCTCACCAATACGGCTTCAGGGAATCCTATAGCAGCACGACAGCTTTCAATTTGATAGCTAACCAGATCGCAAATGGTCTCAATCAGCAGAGACCGCGTGAACGCGCAATAGTGGCAGCCTAAGACTTATCTAAGGCATTTGACACAGTTGACCACTCTTAGCTGATTAATGACATTTCGAACTTTACACTTCCCAATGATGTCAAACGCTGGGTTGCCAACTATTTAAGTGGCAGACAAGCGTTTGTTGAGTTCTGAGGTCAGAAAATGGTTGTGCTACAAGGTGAGTACTGTCACCTATACTCTTCAACTTATATCTTGCACAACTTCCTGCCCCACCACAAGATGTCAAGATGGTGTCTTATGCAGTAATAACACCATCTATTCATCTGGTGTTAACATTCAAGACATAAGTGCTAAAATTACCCAATATTTGGCCACCATCTCACAATTTATACAGGAGCGTAGACATCAGCTATCACTCTCAAAGTCCTCTCTCTCTTTTCACTTCCTGGACTAAAGAAGTAAGGATGGAATTAGATATCTCTATCGAATGCCGACGTATCCCTACGGTGCAAAACCCAAAAATTTTAGGCGTGGTCTTCGACAGCCTCCTTCACTTCGCACGCCACCTACATCAACCAGAAAGTGAAATCTCCTTAAAGCTCTTTCAGGCACCTCTTGGGGAATGACTTAATAGACCATAATAACAAATTTCAAGGCAAGTGGTCGCTTTCTATTTAGTTATGCTGCCCCAATATGGACCTCGTTCCTCAGCGACACTAAAAGGCGAGTTTTACAAACTGCACAAAATACTTAGAATCGCTACCGGATGTGTTAGAATGACTAACATAGGTCACCTTCATGAGGAGACCAGGATACTGCCAGGCAGCACAATGAGCTACTGACAAAGCCATACCTGGTGGCATGTCACCTGTCTCGCCACCCTATCCATGAAGTGGTCATTCAAGATCCGTCTTCCCGTCACATCCGGCAGGACTTTCGTCTCTATCACAATGACATTCTGGATATTATTCTATCGCCCAAAAAATATTACATCAGCAGGCGGTTCTAGGAGCCATGAATGGCCATAGATGTAATAGGGTCCTAAATGAACACCTCTCACCGATTGCAGACAATGAGAAGCTTCTTCCCAGGCTAAAAAGAACTGCACAATTAAGGGCCGGATGGTGCAGTACTCTTAACTGCTACTGCGAGCGTATAGTTATCGGTACTTTAAATAGTTACCAGCTTGTCTTCAAAGCCCTCATGACACGGTGCCTTTGTTTCAATGTCCTAACAGGCCCACGGATCTGCGCCCCATAGACCTATGGTTAAGACCGATTGAAATTGCGCAATTTCTCCAGCTCCAAACTGCACCCACGTACACATTAAATCTTTTCAGAAAAGAATTCCAACAAGAGCAGAGCTGTTACAACAACCACATTACTGTTCTGGAATGAACTATAAGTTTTTTTTAGATTATTTGGTTTAATTTCGATAGTTTTCGATTCTTCCATGAAATTTCGATAAATTTATTTTTAAAAGAATTTTCGGTTTTAGGTGAAATATGGATTTTTGTTTTGAAATTGTGTTTTCATGGTAATATTTGGATTTTTAGTGAAATCTGATCGACAATTTATAAGTTTTTTTGGATTGTTTGATTTTGGTAAAATAATTGTTTTTAATTAATTTTAATTTTTTCCAAATTATTTTTTTTTTCGAAATTGTGATTTTGAGTGAAAGCGATAACAACTACCTGATGCTAATGCTTGTAAACTACATAATTGACGCTTTAAAAAAAAAATATGAGCTTTTCCATAAGCTGTTCTTTGTTTCTGGTGACTTGTTCAATACCACAATGCCCCCGTTAACTGTTATCTATTAATGGACTACTGCCGAATTTCTATTTTAAGCACATTACAAATAAGAAAGTTATCAAATAGAATTATAATAATCTTTTATACAAAATCTAAAAAATGAACCCGATATGGTATCGAAATCGATTACATCACATGCCGAAATGTTCTAGTACTGATAATAATAATATGGAGTTTAAATCAAACATGTGGTTGCATTTGTGACAACTGGTTGTTTCTTTTCCTATATCGACATTAAACAAAAAGATTCAGATATTTGATACTTACTTTGTATTATGGTACCTCCTATAAAATAATCTCCAGATTTAAACATATTTTAAAAGGTGGAAATGGAAACCGCTCCCCTTGCTTCCTTTTCCTTTCAAGACTCTTCCAATTATAGTTCTAAAGACATGGGATAGTTCATAATTACGTTACGCCAAATTTTCCAATACCGGTTTCAATTTTCCGTTAAAAAAACTAAAAGACGCGCCTACATTTTAGTATCATTTAAATAGGTAAAATTGAGGGTTTTTAATTTTTCTCTATTTTCCTTGGACATTAGATATTTTCTTGAGTAAAAAGTATTCTTCATATTGACTCAGCTACAAAATTTTATTAAAATTCAACTAATTTATTTGGCGAGCTTCGGAAACAGACAGACATTCAGACAAACAATCCAAACATATATTTTATATTCTAACTCGATGACTATCGACTCGACTATCTAACTAATAATACAGACAATAATACGACTAATAATACAGACAAGGTCTGTTACAGTTTTATTATATGAATAGATTATGGATATTATAAACGAAACTATTGGTAAAGAACATAGAAATATGCAAGTGTTTTAAATTCTATATATTATTTAATATAATAATTTATTAGTTTTATTTAGGGTTGTACAATATGGTCGGTTAAGCTGCTAAAAAAGTTAGCTTAGTTAATTTACTGGCTTACTTATCATTCGCTTAGCTAATTAGCCGACGGCTTAGTCAGTTAACTTAGGTCGGTTTCGCAAGTTTGCCAATGGCTACACAATTTAAATTGCTTATTTGATATGTACGCCATTATACGTTTTAATTTCCTTTTAAAGATTTCTTCAGTTATTATCACGATCTCACGAATTGCATTTTTATGAAATTCAACTTACGCATTAGTAAGTTCTGTTGCCTAAATGAATATCTTGCAGTATGGTTTTATATACGTACGAGGCATGATAAAAAATAACCCTTATTTTCAATTTTCGTGAGGTACGTACATATGTTCGATTTTCGCATTTTTTTTAATGTTGGTACACATGTCTGTTATTTATGTTGACAATATCAGCCATTTTGGATTTGGATTTAATTTCATTTTTTACACAAAACTTAATACAGTTTCTTTGATCCATTTTTTGAAATAGTAAAAAATCAAAGAGCACACCAAAACACGACTAACCATTTTATCTGTCAAAAACAAACTGACAATCCAAAATGGCTGATATTGTCAACATAAATAACAGATGTGTACGAACCAGAGACTGACATAAAGTACTTATAACATAAATATTTTTGGGTATTAGTTATACCTATACTTATAACACAGAACACACCTACACATACTCATATGACATACATACTCAATGACATTTATTAATATGCTTATAAAGGGTGTTTTTTAAAGAGGTATAGAACTTTAAGTTGGCATTACTTTTCAAGATGGCGACCGATTTAACAGCTGTCAAGTAATTTATTCTCAGTTTGGTTTGGCAATTCATCATGAATAGACTCACGCAATAGTGCAATTTCACGTTTTCGACCTGTGAATTGGCCTCCAAAATCTTCTGATTTAACACCGCTATAGTTCTTTCTGTGGGGCTATGTAAAGTCATTGGTCAATGCGGATAAGCCACAAACGCTTGACCATTTGGAAGACAACATTCCCCGTGTTATTGCCGATATACCGCTACAAATGTTGGAAAAAGTCATCGAAAATTGGACGTCCAGATTGGACTACATCCGCGCCAGCCGTGGCGGTCATATGCCAGAAATCATATTTAAAATGTAATGCCGCAAGATTATCTTTCGGATAAATAAAATTCATGTCAATCGAATAATCAATCCATCGTTGTTTTATTGCAACTTAAAGTTCTATACCTCTATAAAAAACACCCTTTACTTCCCTCATACGTTTCGAATTGAAGTGATACTTATATACAGCACGCGTTTAAAAGGGGTCTTCCAGTAGCGACTTACGAAATTAGACAGTTAATAGCGGCCATAAAGTTGGAGCAACATCTTTCGAATTGCCTGTTATTTATTTAGATTGTCTTAGCAAATCACCAACATTCAATAACATGTGCAAACTAACACTAATTTTCACCGAAAAATCACCTTCATCGATTAGGCTCATTTCTAGATGAATGGTTACGTTAAGAAACAAATGTGTCGTATACGGGGCGATACCAATCCACATGAGTTCTAACTGCGTTAGAAAAATTCACTGTTTGGTGAATATTTTGGGCTGGCAGCGTCATCGGTCCATATTTCTTTGAGAATGACGTTGCAATGGCGAGCGCTATAGGGTCCATGATCAGACCAACTTCTTTTGGTCTGATATTGATGATATGGATACCAACAGCATGTGATTTCAACAGAAGGGCGTTACAATTTAACCCAGTTTGACTTTTCCTGGTGTTGACTTTTTAGTCGCAGACCTTACAGCTGACATAACCTATGCAATTCAGCCTGATTTTGGGGCCAGTCATATAAAATTTAATATTTCCGATGTGCGTCACGAAGCTGCCATAGTTTTTAAAATAGAAATTTTGTTTCTAGGTGTTACTATATTTGGTATATGACGCATCGTTTGACTTTCCTCAATGGGTTGGTAGTAAAAAATTATTACCAAAGTAGTAGCTTAGTTAAAAAACAATCTTCTTAGACGAGGTACATTTTTGATTTAATGGCTTTGCTAATTGCACTTATTGCTGCCAGGACAACCCGAAAGAGTTACATTAAGTTCCGTTACATTCCGAAAAACACACTTATTTCTTTCGTGTACTCCATGTTACTCGAATTTCTATGAGAAAACTTGAGAAAATCAATATTGAAGAAATGTACAAAATGGCGCTACGTGTCATATAGCTATTATCTTTTGAGGAGAGATTTCGCTATTAGATCGCCTCGTATGACTATTTGTGAATTGGTCGTCAAGGTCATGTGATTTAAAACCCCTGGATTATTTTCTTTGGGACAATGTGAAAGCAATTGTGCTTTGACAATGTTAAAGTCTATGCCGATACGCCACAGTCTTCGGATACCTTAGAATATACTTTTTTTCAACGTATTAAATTACAGCCGCAATTTATACATATGTTATTTCAAACATAACTTGATTATACAAGCTTCGAAATAAAACAAGAATTGATCTATCAAAAATTTGTTTTTTTATTCAAAATAAAAATTCCCTTATTCTTAGTGAAATTCCTTTTACTTGGGTGAATACGGTGTGAGGAAAAAGGAACTAAAGTTAAGTATAAGCAATAGCTAAAGAAAACTGTTAAGAAAAAAATCGACAAATGGCATAAAGTAGCTATTTAGCCAGTTTACTTGTTAACTAAAGGGTGATCCATTTCGTGGTACTTTTTTCAATAGCCTTTTTTGACTGATCACGTGTAAGTCGTGTCATGCTGTCATGTATTGTTTTGGCAATTCATAATGGAAAGACTTATCTACTAAATCGCTTCGCTATATGGGCTCTTGAAAAGTTGAAAGAAGATCCGATGTTATCGAGGCAAATTTTGTTTAGCGATGAGGCCCAAACAAAAATTTAGCATTTGAGACGAAGAGAATCATCGGTCCATATTTCCTTAAAAATGATCCCGGTGCGAACGTAATCGTTAATGACGACCGTTATAACCGACTATTCGATGCATGAAATTGAAGCTCGTGATCTCGGCGACATTTGGTTTCAGCAAGACGGCGCCACTTCCTACACATCGTACCCTTATCAATGGATTTATTGAGAGAACATTTCGGAGAGCACATAATTTCATGTTTTGGACCGGTCGATTGGCCACCAAGATCGTGTGATATCACACCGTTAGACTTTTGCCTGTGGGGATATGTAAAGTCCAAAGTTTATGCGAACAAACCCGCTTCGATTCAGGTCTTGGAGGTAAACATCACGCGTGGCATTCGCCAGTTACCATTCGAAATGCTCGAACGAGTATCGAAAATTGGACTCAACGGATGGACCACCTGCGACGTAGCAACGGTCAACATTTGATAGACTTAATCTTCAAAAAATAAATGCACAGAATGTTCTTTCAAATTATAATAAACATTCTCCATTGAATTTGAATTTTCTGTGTTTTTTTCTTCAAAAAAGTAGGAAACCTCGAAATGGAGCACCCATTATTAGCTAAACTAAGCTTAGCTAACCGGGTAAGCCGTCGCTCTGTGACACATACTTTGAGAAGGCTTCCAAAAATCATTTATTATGGTTACCAATTTTTAGGTTATGTAGCTCATTTGAAAGTAAATACCAGAGAACCTCATGAGCCAAAAAATTACTACTCTATTACTGGAGTATCTAAAATAGGCATTCTCATTATTTCGCTTATATTAAAAACTTCTTAGTAAATTTTATTTTTTAAATGACTAAGACGAAGGCCCCACCTACCAAATAAATAAACAAAAAAGCATCCAAAAAAAAAAGATCAAAGTAAAAAAAAACGTGCCAAACTTCCAATCGAATCTAAAGTTGTTGATTTTTGATTGGCTTCTTGTGAAATGGTCTATTGTGCGTCGGCTCAAGTTATTCAGTTAAATGGTTCAACATGCTAAGCTGAGCGATTAGCCAGCTAATTAACTTAGCATTCTGCTTTAGCCAGCTTAACCGTCCAAATAGTACAGCTCTAGTTTTGAATACAAGTGGGTGTAAATACTACTCGTATCAGTATAAAATAATATAAGTTTGCAGTGTTGTAAATTTTGTTGTTGTTAAACCCATCCTTTCTTTTCCAAATTGCAGCCATTATCATTGCATTCATGTTCAGCTTTTTAAGCAGACAAGTCGGGATCAACACCGAAAGAATAAATATCTACTTTGTTTGCTTTTATATTTCTATAAAATTCATTAAATTGGGGCCAATCTTGTTGACACATTTTCTAAAAAATATAAAATTGGGTTAGTTTAGCTACATGTTTCATAACGAACTTAAAATGCAAATATGTATGTATGTACCTTCAATTCCGCAATTGATTCCATGACGAAATAATGAAATGCTTTGTGGTTAAGCAACTTGCGGGCATGATGGGACAATACCGGTTTACCAGCTTGCACTTTTTTCAATATATCGAGCGAAACGTGCCATCTGACAATGAGAGCTTGATGCAGAAAAGCCATTGTAGGTTTAATTTGAAATTGTCGTAGTGCTGGTGCTATACGATTCAATTGCTCCGGATTTAAAGTATTTTGAAAATTCGGATCTTCCAATTGTTTTTTCCACTGAAACAACTTGAAGATGTCGCGTACGTAATAGTTAGTTTCCTTGATATGCACAGTTTCCATAATTGTTTTAACTGCTTTATTGAGTAGCACATAACTTTGCTTAAGATATTCGTAACTGTTGGGCTTCAGCACGAAATTCATGCAACTTTCTACTTCAATATCGTTGGGATTAATTTTTGGTAATGAGTATTCAATGTATTTAAATTGCGGCCACCATTTAGACCAATAATCCTGAGGATCGGCTTTTAAATGGCCAAGCTTTGGCTTTTTTAAGCCAGAGTGTATAATGCGAATTTGTGCATAATTTTTTTTTAATTTTGGATTTTCTTCATCACTATTTGCCTGCTCTGTAATTTTCCTTGCTCTTACTTTGCTCATAACATTTGTTTGTTTCTTTTTATTGTTTTGTATTTCTTTCTTATTTGATTCTGGATTACGAGTGTTAAGGTTTAATTTCTTTGATGTTGATGGTTGTTGATGGTTGTCATCTTGATCGGGAAATACTTTCAAGGAGAGTAGAGACGGAATATTCCGATTTTGAGAGTTTTCTTTGCAGTTAGGCTGTTTATTGGAAAATACATCCAACGTTAGTAATGAAGGTATATTTTGTTTCTGTTTAGGCTGATTTTTTCTAGAATCATTGGAATATTTCTTTCTATCATAAAATGGCTCCAAGTCCATTGTATTCGAAGTTGGCATTTCTCCAGAGTTGGCATAATAGTTTGTTTTTCTTCTTATATCGTTTTCGGTATGAATATTTTGAGAAGAAAATAATTTTGTTCTTTCCTCAATCTTTGACCTTAAGTTTCTATTAGGCGATCTTAAGCTTGATGAACGATAGCTTTCCTTTCTGCCTTCAATCATGAGTGGAGAATAAGCCCGGGAACGGGGAAGTTCATAGATTGTTTCTTTGTAATTTTTATTATGTTCGCGTTGTCCCTGTTGAATATAAGTTTCTTCTTTTGTCATCACTTGCATTAAACTAAATCCTCTATTAGGTGAGCGTGATCTGGATGAGTGAAGACGTTCAACTCCACGAACAGCTCTCGGTGGGGTATAGAGACGTGGAGGTGATTGTCTACGTGTTAGATCTCTGTTTATTTCGTGCGTATTGGTATCATGCATAAATCGGTCGAAATTTGTCTTATTGATTTCTCTATTTGGTGAACGTGATCTTGATGAGTGATAATAATCACCTCTTCTATTAATTCTTGCTGGCGAATAAGAATGAGAACTTCTAGATATTGAATATCTTTCTTCGTCATCTCTAAAGTTATCATGTTGCAAAAAATATCTTTCTGTCCTTCTCTCTTGCATTAAACTTAGTTCCCTATTTCGTGATCGTGATCTCGATGAACGATTGTTCTCTTCTCTATATTCAAATCTTGTTGGTGAATAAGAACGGGAATGGGCTCGTTCGCGAAATGTTTCTCTTCTTTCATCGTTTCTGGGATTAAAATATTCTTCGTGTCGCGAAAAATATTCTTCGCTTTTTCTTTCTTGAAAAGTGTTGGAATCCCTATTAGGAATAAATCTAGCTGGTTGATGGTATTCTTCCATTTGACTCCTCCTTGAAGGTGAATGGGAGGGAGAATGCGACCGAAAAAAATGGTCTCGATTTCTTTCTTCATTGTGATCAAAATTTAAATCTTCTTGTTCTTCTTCATAAAATGTTGAAACGAATGGGGCTGGTGAAGTTCGCCTTGATATGTTCATATCCTCATGTGTAACATTTTCGAGAGAACTATTCTGGTTATGTATGTCACTTAAAATTCTACTGTTGATAACTTCTCGTCGCAATCCTTTAGCATAATATTCATTACACTTTTGCTCTAAGCGGTAAACATCGAAGTTCGTATTCTTTGCCAATTCATATGCTTCATGGCGTGTCAAACCTAATTCTAATAGAAATCCTTTACGTTTTTCCAGTGCATTCGATAGTTTTTGGGCATGGGAGCCACCTTTTATTTATATTTCGCGAAAACATAAATGAATAAAGAATTTTGTAGGTTTGATGTTTGCATTTGGGACATGAAAATAGACAATAAAAATACAAATTTGTTTATAATTGAAAACTATTTCGGTGCACATTTTGGAAATTTATCATACTGTAGTAATTTAAAGGGAAATGGACATTTAAAATCCCTGTGTATAAGTTTTTATATAATATTTTTTTGTATTTCTCTGTTATACAATTTTTCAGAGATATTATGTTTTGAGGGTATTTGAAATGAAATTGGCAGATTTGTTGATTAAGTAGTGAGAATTAACACAGACATTGTCAAAAAAGAACCCGTGAAGTGATCAATCTGTAATTACTTTCCAAGCTTCTAAATGAAGAAGGGGCTAAAGCATTAAATTCAACTACTTAAGTCCTCTACCAGTATGAGGTCTTTAATTTATTAGTATTTATTAATTTTGTAGAGCCAAGTCCTGGTTCTGTTATTTTTTGTTATTACCGGAATTTTGAGAATCACAGGAGCTCATAATGCAGAATAATTTGCAATCTGGTAAAAAATCCTCTTACATCTCATTTTTGTTAGGTCTTATTTCATTGGGAGTTGTTTTATTTTTGTTGGACCTTTTGGTATGGGGAGTTTCTTGACTTGATTTGGATTTTTCACACTTTGAAATTATTCCAAAAATATTGGGATTTTACACACTGAGCTCATTTCATTCTTGTTGGGATTAATTTCATAAAATGGAAGTTATTTTGTAGTACGCTGAATTTAAGGGTTGCTTGGAGAGACGTGACAAAGAAACTTTGTAAGCCACCTTAATTTAGGCCTATTGGCTACATTACAGAGAAGAGAGTTGTTCTATGCGGTACAGGAAGCAAATAAGACACAGAATTTTCAACTTAAATGTATTTCGATATATTGCCTTGATAGACTGATTGGTAGTACGCTAGTCTATCAGTGTGGGGTTGCAGGTTCGATCCCTGAAATTAGTGTTTTTTGCAGACAAGCTTACGATGTCATTGATTTGTGCAAAATGAGAATCATAATCAATCGGGGTATTTAAAATTGTATGCGGTGTTTTATCAATACAGTTTTTGACCATAACAACGGACAGGATTGTTGCAAGCTAGATTTTGTTTTAGCATAGTAATATTGGGTTAAGACAGTGTGCCTCTAATTGTATGTTGGTTACATCGTGGAAATAATACAGTGGTATTAATCGTCGTTACAAACCTCTTGTTCTATAAGATTAATAGATTATGTCAGAATCATAATAATTCCCTGATGAGGTAAGTTAAAGACTTGAATGACAGGAACCCACAATGGTACGTAGCTTTTTTTGGAAACATCTGCAACTAATTACGTCATCGTAGGCTTTCAGAGCAGCAATGATAACTTATCGCAAGTGTTAAGGAATCATAATATTTTATGTCAGCCTCCGAATTTTAGTTATTGGAAGGGTTTTCTACATTAACATTCAACTTATAGTTCCTCGCGTTGGCGGCTAGTAACAGGATTCTAGGTAGGTATCATTTCTGCTAGGAGGCTTCCTAAATTAAGTCGAGCGAACACGAATACTTCTCTCTATATAAACTTACCTGTACTTATGAAAGTTTCATTTCTTATGAATTCTGATTTTGATAAAATCAAACAGGATCCTGAGAATCTGACAGGGATGGATAAATAAGCCTCTGTTAAGAAACTCGGGTTTTTATTTGCCAATGGCGAAATCCGGAAGGGATGGACTAGAATACCACGTAAGAGATGGTAGGGTTTATCTCCTTATCTTATGGTAATCAGTAATCATGGTGCCTCGGTGGGCTAGTAGGTAGTGTGCTAGTCTTTCAGTCCGGGGTTGAGGGTTCCATTCCCACCAAAGACTCTGGAATTTTTTACTACAAGTTGGCAGGAAGACCAATAAGATGCTTGTATATAATCTGGATGGTTAACTGCGTTAGTTACAGGTCACGGACTGCCAAGTATTATCTGGCCAAGCTAAAAATCGAGGTAAGACGTTACTTGCAGACTGTGCCTGGAAATAGGCTAACATAAAAAGGCTTTGGAGACCTTAACCTTAATAAAATGCTAGCAATTACCATAGACTCTGTGATGAAGAAAAATGTCGACATGTATCAGTCGAGAGTAAAAGACTAGTGACAGCACGAGACTCAATGAAAGTAAGGTATTCATAAATTTCGGCCATGCGACTATTTTGGGATGTGTATCGACTATCCCGGGAAATATTGATTAATGTTCACCATCATCCATGCCAGCCAGAAGGTTGGAGTATCAATGTAAGGCACTTTATCCATGATGACATATGAACGTCATCACAAATACGTGCTTAAAGTTTATACAGACGGATCTAAAACAGACAATGGAGTGGGGGGAGGCGTCTTCGTCACTCGATTCCAAAGGTTTAGGCTGCAAAACCAATGCAGTACTGTTCAGGCCGAAATTTCAGCCATAAAAACATCAACAAGCTGGCTAACACCACAGCATATATGGCAAAGATATCCAGATCTGTACCGATAGCAAACCTGAGATAAACTCGCCAATGCCGAATGCGAGACATTCCAACCTGGAACTCTCTTGGGTACCGGGGCACACAGGAGTGCCCGAAAATAAAATTGCGAACGAACTTGCTAGATCTGGCGTCCCGCTAAGTTGCCGTAAAGATAACTTTCAGCAGGAACTAATGGGTGCTGCACAAGCCAGATGGTCAAGCGAGCATAACTGCACGGTCTCGAGGCTTCTGTGGCATCAGTATGATTGCAAGCGAACGACAATCCTACTGAGAACCCCTCGAGGACAGATGGACACACTAGTGGCTGTGCTGACAGGGCACTGCATTATAGGTGTCCACGCTAGGACACTAAATCTTCCCTACAATGACTTCTGTAGAAGCTGTCAGGACGAGAAGGACGATGAGACGGCGAAGCACCTCCTCTGTCACTGCCCAGCCTTATCTACTGAAAGAGCGGTGCTGCTTGATAGCAGCACACTGCAAGATCTTGCAGACCTATCGGGATGCGATATTATCAGGATAAACTTATTCATCCGCGCTTCGGGATGGCTTTTGCACTGAACCTAGAGTGTGGATCTGCAGAAATCTTCCAGCTCATCCCTCTTTCGGGCGTCACAACGGGACCAAAAGAACTTTCTCTATACAAAGCCGGTGATCCGTGCAACCTAACCTAATTGGATATAAAAGGGATGTTTAGGAAGGCGACACTTGCATACCGAGCCTGGAAAACGTTGAGACACTTTGAGTGTGCATTTCAGCTCCTAGTTAGGTGATGTCACTGCTAGAGGCTGTATAAACTAAGTTAAAATAATTTGCTGTTTTCCACGGTGGAAAATCATTCGCCGGGGATGCGTGGCCATGGGAAGCTTGGTAGCTAGTATGCGACCTCTGGTTATATGTCGACTCCAAATGTAATATAAACTTACCTGCGCATATTTCATTCATTACTCATAGAAATTTTATGAACTCTAATTTTGTTAAAATTAGAATTCATAAGTGCGATAGATAAAGAAGCCTTACAAGAGGTGGAGAGGTTAGTATGAAGAAACTCAGGTTGTTATTGGCCAACGCAGTAATACGGCAGATGTACGCGGAGCACATTAAACTTCGTTACAGAGAGAGGTGAATGAAATTTCAAGTATCATCTAGAGGATATAAAACTCTTTTCAACTTTATTTGAACATATTCCATTAATTCATTACTTTGTCAAAGAGAGCTGTGGTTGAAATAATTTCCCATAATTCGTAGTAAATCTAGAATACTTTGGATTTTTTCGTTGTTCATTTACATGCTACTAAATCAGGAGTGCATTATTTTCACTACAACTAGTTTTTCTAATTTTTATTATTTTTTTTTTTTAGTTAAAATGAAAACACTTGTTTTGCGTCATTGTGGAAATTACATAGATATCCGCAATACTGAGTCATGACGTTGTCGTCTCGTATTTTCTTCTCCATATTTAATTACGTTGAATAATCAATTCCTTAAAATCACTTTGTTTTAGCAGTCATTAATGATCGCTGTGTAAATTTAACCTTAGGAAAACATTTTTAAATATTTATTTATAAACTAGCTGTGCCCGCCACTTCGTCAGCGTCCTTACAATGTTTTGTTCGATTTTGCTTTAAAAGCAATCCACAAATATAAAATAAGTATAAGTATTTACTTATACTTATTTTATAAAGGGTTTCGTCCCTACTAAAATAGGCGCTTTAAACTATGCAGTACCTTTAAAATATTCGCTTTAAAAAATAAAAAGTGTATGCATATCTGTAAAAAAATTGAGCACTTTCTTTCACTGCTTTTTCTACTTTTTCGCTTGGAAATAAGATATTTCTATGGATAAAGTTTCCTATATTGGAATCAGGATACTAAGGTACCTCCTCACAAAATTTTGTTAAAGTTTTGTCGTTAAAATCCATCCAATAGTTTTTATGTGATGCGAACACAAACAGATTTTGGTTTTTTAATTATTTTAACATAAAAAATTCAAAACACTGCGATCATTTAACAATGATTTTACATATTATTGTGTAGGAAAATTTGTCACATACTAAGATGTGCCCCAAAACACACTATTCTTTATCAACAAAATTATTTAAAGAAAAGTTTACAATATTCTTCTCTTGGCGAAGTTATTTGAATAAGACAAGAAATGCAGCGATTATTTGTATTGTTACTATTTTAAGGGGTCTTTTGCAAATTTAAATAATAACCTTTTTAAAGAAAACAGTGCCTTTCTAGGAAGAACAATATAATGATTTCGGCCTTGTGTGTGACATGGCTGGATCAGATCTAAAGCATTTTGGAAGTCAAATTTTCGATTCATCGAAAGTTTTTCATTTTGCATAAACAAATGACTTCATATAACCTCAGAAAATAGAAGCCAAGGTAAAAAACGCGGTAAAAAATTTTTGAATTTAGTAAATCAATTGTTTGACGAGCTGTATCGCATGGGGCACCATCATACATATACTGTTGAAATAACACGCTTTCAGTAAAAATTTATGATCTGAAAGATTTGTAATAACTTTCTCCGCAAGCTAATTTTAAAAGAAGTCAGGCTCAATAAATAAGCAGTCCATAACGCGGTGCCTGAAGAATCACTTCAGAAAATTGTATTCATTACTAAACAAAAAATTAGTCAAAATATTACTTATTTAAACTTGCTTATGGAAACTCTGCAAGCTTTTCGCATTTAGTTCGCTGGTCTTCCCTGGTTTAATATTGTCAAATCATCGTTACTCGTGTGCAATGAACAGACATGAATTCAATGAAATATTATAATGAGCGTCTTATGAGCTTTGTTTTTTGTGCTTTGCAGTGCTTTACAAATATATTTATATGGCTTTAAAAACTCAATATTAGAAATTTTTTAACCGACTTCAAAAAAGAAGGAGGTTGGTTATCTATTCGTCTGAATGTTGCTTTTTTTATGTTTTTTATGTATGTAACCGTAGAACTCAGCCATTTCTGAACCGATTTAAAAATTTTTTTCTTCATTTGAAAGGTTATGCATTCAGGTTGGTCCCGTCTTAAAAACAGTTCTTTATATTAAAAATTAAAGGGTGTCCCAATACAACATACATGTTTTTTAGGTGTATTAAGAACCGTAAAGGGCACCAAATTAAAATTTGAAAAACTTGCGTACCGCTATAGCTCCCAACAGCAGAAAGTAATAAAAAAATAAATTTAAAATTTAAAGGGTGTCCCCATAGGTGACGTAATTTGACATATTTGGGCCTATCTTTTGAACCGTTATAGACAAAACCTTGAAAATTTTACAAAATTCGACTACTATAACCGTTGTAATAAAATGTATAAATATTCAAAATTTTAAATTAAAGGGTGCTCCAATAGTTCAATTAATTTGATGTATATGGCCATACTTTTGAACAGTTGTACACAGACCGCTGAAATTTACAAAGAACCTGTATTGCTAAGTCAGCTATAACAAAGGTTATAAAATTTGAATTTGAAAATAAAAGGGTGTCCCAATTGTTCATGTAATTCTATGTATGTGGCCAAACTTTTGAACTGTTATAAACAGATAGCTGAAATTTACAAGGAACCTTTATTGCAAAGTCCACTATAGCAAGTATACAATTTGAATTTAGAAATTAAAGGGTGTCCCCATAAATTATGTAATTTGATATATATGGCCCTATCTTTTGAACCGTTAAACACAAACACTTGAAAATTAGCCAGAATGTCCACTACTTTCTCTGGTATAATAAAAAGTATAAATATTTGGAATTATAATGTAAAGGGTGTCCCAATAGTTCATGTAATTTGATATATATCGCCAAACTTTTGAACCGTTATAAACAGATAATTGAAATTTACAAAGAATCTTTGTGGCCAAGTCCTCTATAACAACAGGTCTTTAATTAAAAATTGAAAATTAAAGGGTGTCCGAATAGGTGATGTTATTTTATCTATCTTTAAAAGTTTAAGTAATTTTAAAAGTTATGGACAGAGGCTTGAATTGTGTCCCCATAAAATACGGATGCTGGTGAAAATAGCTTAACTTTTGAACAGTAATAGGGAGAGGCTTGACATTCACATAGTCTTTAGTTTTTTCCCTCTAATTTTGGCGTATCTTTCATTTGGTTTAAATCTAATTCGTACAGATTACTTCTTACATTTTTAGTTTAGAATTGATGCCCTTCTATCTGTTTTGAAGTCGGTTTTTTTTGCAAGAATTATTATTATTTTGTTATGAATTGAATATGTGCTTTAATTTTGTTGTGTTGAAATAATTGTTTAATTTGTAAGCTCCTTCTGTTGTCTTATCGGTTTAACTATTGTATTGCAATACAATAAACAAGTGTAAACTTGTTGTTAGAAATTGTCATAAAAATGTCATACGACTCTTCATTTTCATTTTATTCATTAATTATTTGTTTGATTAACTACTTCAATTCTCTTCAACATGAAGTCAATTTAACTTACAATTTATTTAGTAATAAATATTTTTAGTTTTTTTTTTGTTTTAAATATAAAAGATTTTGAAGATCTTAAAATATGATTAAGTCTAAAAGGCTTATATTTCCAGGGCGACCGGTGGCGGGTAAAGAAGAATAAACCCGGCGGCTAAAAGTTGACTAAAACTAAGAGTTTTAGTCTAAAAGTTAGATTCAATAACATTTATGACAAGACGTTATATTCTTCCGCCTTTAAGAAAATCCTATAAGTTTTGTAGTGTTTTACACTTTTTTGTATGTAAATATAATCAAATTATTTTCTTAGAAATTTTGGAAAAAAATAGGCTAAAAATTCTAGCCGAATTTAGCCGTATAATGTGATTGTCCATTTTGAGGAAGAAGAAGAAATGTCAGTTGTAAAATAAAAAATAATTTAAAATAATGCAGAAAAAAAAATTTTATTTTTGCGGGCTCGGTTTTCATTCTTTTTGAAGGAATTATGGATATACTTTTGAAATTGTTTTTTTCTTTATTTGTGTACGAAGAATTGACAACCTTGACTTAAAGTTTTATGTTTATCATTACAAGACAAATCGATACAATTAACCTGACTGTTCACAAGCAGTGTTATCAGATTAGGGGATTTATCCCCAAATCGGGGATTTTTATTTACTTATGGGGATAAAAAATTCGGTTTGGGGATTGAGGATTTCTTTGAGGATATCTATAATTTTTTAGGGATTTTTGGGGAATTTTATTTTGATTTTGTTTACTTTTTAGATTATTGTACTTTTATTATTATTCCAAAAATTATTTTTTTTAAGTTTCCTAATGTGGTAACAAAGACGTTATTTAAAACTTAAGTATGATTGGTAAAAGAAGGTAAAAAAACGTAGCGAAAATAATTTAAAATAAAATTGCAATTACTCTTAGAGGTAATTGATCTTGGTTACGATTTTAAGAAAGAAATATAGTATAGCGAAGCTACTCGAATTATAGAGTTAAAAAATAAGAAAAAAATAGATAAAAAAGTCTCGGTCGCCATTATTTGCCGAGTTATCGGCCTCTGAGTATTTCAAGAGACATTTATAAATCACAATTAAGAAAAATTCCAATAAAAACGACAAAACAACTTAGGCATATTTTGGGCAATATTTTTTTAAATATCAAGCTGATGCTGAAACAACCTTGTTTCTAGACTTGGAAAAGTTGATTTACATACCAACTCGCAATGTATATTATCATTTTTTTTCGGCATAGGAACCAACAAAATTTACGCTAATCTTTGTTGAGAAATTTTATACATTTTAAAAATAACGAAATTTTAATTTTATTTATTAACGTTCTATCATACCCAAATTATCATAAACTTACACCTATATTGTCGTGGGTTAAGCTAGTCTCTAAGGCCATTTCGCTATGAGATTAATTTAGCTCATCAGGAAACCTTTACCAAAATTTTAGATAAAGGTTGGTTTATACCTTTAAGTAGAAAAATTATTTTGACTAAATAAGAATTAAGTTAAAGCAATTTAACACAAATTATCAAGGCTTAAAAAAAACAACAATCAACAGTAACTTTATATTTCCTTACATTATTACTACACTGGCTGGATTATTACAGCTCTAGTTGTAGTTGTAAGAAGTAAAAATTTATTTAAACAAAAAACAACAATGTTATTATTTTGCTTTCAAAAGAAAACAAAAAAAAAAAAAATATAATTAAGTACAGCAAAGTTGCCAAAGTATGGGTATAATAGCACATAAATACTTTAATTCCCAAAAATCATTAAGAATTTTTTTTTAACTAAATAGTGAGGTAAAACCTCAATCAACTTAGTTTGTTAAATAACACACAAGTATACACTATATTTTTTAAATGAAGTTAAATAGAGTGAAAATAAAATATTCACGTGTTAATTTGAATGAAAACAGTATACTTTTTAGTGGGGAATTTTGGGGATAGTTAAAATATTTTTTTTGGGGATTTTCGGGAATGAAAATTTAAAAATTGGGGATGAGACTCGAAAAATATCTGGGAGCCCCGTTCACAAGCTGTATTTTAATTTACAATAAACGATACAAGAGGAGCTTGTAAATTAAACGAATGTATATTTTTAATTTTGTCCGTCACTGTGTAAATTTAATATAATCAAACAGAGAGAATAAACGTAGTAATCTTTTATTTTATGTCAATATTATTAACACTTCGGCTTCGAATGATATTACTTTTGTTTACATAGAAATTCTCATTTGGTTACATGCAAATGTTAAAAGAATACTGATTTTTATACCCTACACCATTCGCTTTAACTAAATATGTAACACAAGTTTGTACTGCTACATAGTTGAAATATACTTAGAAATCTTAATAGATGATCTGTTGCTCTCACTACGGTCATTCCTTACATGTCCAAGTGTCTAAAATATTTATGTAAGCGTTTTTTAAATGCAAAAGTAAACAAATTATATTTGCAGTTCATGAACAAAGTTATGTTTAAAACGTGTTCGTAACCTTTTCCGCACAACGCAAAATCATACTATGCAATAATTCATATCTTGTTTTAATGTCACACTATAATTACAAATTAAATTCTAACTTAATTATTAAGCATACTAGGGAGCCCCTTCACTCGTCGTAGGAAAACTCTTTTTGGGAATCGAACCCACAACCCCCAGAATCATAGACTAGCACACTAACTACTAGCCAACTGGGGCACCTAATTCATATTTTATATTACCGAAAAGATACATATGTAATCAGTTCATAATATTTATGTTCAAAATGTTTTTGTGTTTTGGAGGAAGAAATGAAAATATCAAATGAAAACAATTTTCTAACTAAAATAAACAAATCAATAAAACATTTTTAAAAATCATCTACAAGTTGTCATTAATAAAATGTATTATTAATCATTTTTTAAAATATGTAAGACTAATTCGAGTTATTCGCCTTATTTAAAAACCTTAATCGATTAAAAGACGAAAATCAAAATTACAAAATCGATTAATTGTTTGCTCGAATAAAATTAAAACCCGATTAAATGGATAAATACATAGGTATAAAATTCTAGGTGATTCCTAGGAAAACTAAAAAAAATATTAAAAAACAAAAAAAAATGCTTTTAAACTAGCAAACTGGTGTTTGGAGAGTCTATGTTATATAAAGAATTTTACCTCCCTTAGATCAAACATCCACAGCTGTGGAAATATGTTTAAGTCGTTAATACATTTCTTTTTCTAAAAGTAAAATATTTGCAAAAAAATCACTTCTATTTCTTTAATTTAATTGAATGAAGACCGTCGTCACTAGCTATCGTAAATACGTACTGCAAAATACTTTAAGAACATATGCTTTTATATCTTCGAGAAAAAATGGCACCTGGTAAAATATACTAACGGAATAATGACCCCAATCACTCAAGTCACTAAAAAAAACCCTGATTGGTCAACATCATCTCCCGATGATAAGTCCATAGAATACCCTTGTAGATTGGAAAGTTAATAAGAAAAGTAGAATTATATTAGAGATCAGAATGCAACAAAATGTAATTTAACATCCTCACATTCTTTGTTGATTATATGCCCTCCCACATAATATTAAATACTAGCAGTGCCCGCGGCACGCAATGTAACCAAATGGAAAAAAATCAAAAAAATAAAGGACACGCGATTCAAATAATTTGTTTGTATTTTGGTAATAAATATACAAAAAAATTTTTAATTCCTTCTTCGACACAGGTTGCTCCTAAACGAAAGTTTCCATATAAAAATTATTTTCAGGGACACGCGTCTGACAGTTAAAGATATTTCGAAGATGTAGTTATTTGCAGTAGTGAATATGCCTTTCCAAAAGAAATTCGTTGTCACACTTTGACAAACGCCTTGCCAGATAATTTTTTATAATTAAACGTTTTACTTGTCAAAATTAAGGAAAGGAATTTCTTTAGATTTTGTATATTTTTATAGTAGGAAACTACTCATTGAAGTATATGTGACGCAAGCTGACGAAAGGGACCTTATTTTGCCAGGTGTCAAAATTGAGTTTTCGATGTTTTTCGATAAAGTACAAAACTCTGGACAGAACGCAAAAAAAAAATCAGGCAAAAATCCAAGAAATTGACGAAGTCATGGCGTTTCGAAGTTTTTAGTTCGAAAGTATCGTTTTGAGATAATCGAGGTTAAATTTGGACAGCTAATTTGTGCAAGCTTTCAGTTGCTAAGGGCATGATTCACTATCATACTCAGTCGTACGATTTGTCAAAAATTGCATGTGTGCTCAAAAAGTATGATAGAGTGGATTAAAAGTGCATGTGTGTGACCGACTTTTATAAAGTCTGTACGATTTGATATTCTTTTGAAAAAAAAAAAAAAATCATAAAATATTTTTTTTCATGCGATCAGATTTCCAAAAACTTGTTGTGTGGCATCTAAAACGCCATTTTTAAACGATTTTTTAAGGAGGATAGAATTCTGTCAGTTTTTTTTTGTGATTAAATCGTACGATTGGGTAGGATAGTGAATCCTGACCTTTAATACTGCCTAATTAAATACTCGTACGTTAGATATGAAATAAAATCTATTTTGTAGTTGATCTCACTATATCGTTTTGTGCAACAGAAAACATGAGATTTTGTTTTATCTCGAACTGCGTCACATATAAACATTTAAGCGAGAATTTGCTGATACAAATATATTAAAGCGGGCAACATTAAAACGATGACAACTGTAGTGCTTCTTGTGGTTGGCATAAACAGAACAATTTTGAATATAAAATTTATTTCATAATAACTATTGAATTTTAGAGAGATATTTAAAGAGAGAGAGAGAAACAGAGAAGAATTATCGCATTATCATTCTCTTTCAACAGAGAACAAAAATTCTATAGATAATTAAGAACAAAGTTATTTATTAATTGTTTGGTGTTCGTGTATTTTTTTGTTGTTTATATTTAATTCATTAAAAATTTATTATAAATTTATACAAAATGTAAAACCAATGTCGACACAAAATTCAGTTGGTGCGCAAAGCTTAACCGCGTCGTTTAACAGAAAAATAACCGGTATTTATTTTGACAAAAATCTTTTAAGTGTTTAGAAAGAAAAATAAAGGTAATTAAGAAGACATGACAGCCGGTTAAAGAATGCGTTTGAAGTGAAAGTTCAAAATGAAACAAAAAGAATTGTTAATAAAAAAATCTGAAAGATATTAAAACAAAAGCTTTAATAATAAATATTAATAATAAATAAAATAGCATTAAATAAAATGTATTTTTTACAACCTTCAAAATTATTTTTTTTTGTGTTTAATTGTCGATTATTATTTATTTATTTTTTCTATAAAAAATAAAATAAAGCAATTTTACCGGGTAATTTTTTTCTTTACTTCCGTTTAGATATTGTTGCATTAAAACTAAATTTAACAAAAAAAATTATACAATCAAATATAAAAATGTTGTAAAAAAAAGTTAATGAAACAAATTGATGACCTTAATTCTTTACTATGACGTCATGTTGGTGAATGATTTGACGTTTTTTGGTGCCTTTTATTTTTATTGTTAAAATAACATAAAAAATATTTAAATGTATTTAAATAGACTTTCTATTGCTACTTTTTAATAAAATTTCTTAAAAGTGGAATTTTCAGTCAAATATTGAAAATGTGAGCGAAAACAATCTATTTTCGTTTGTGTTTGAAAATTTTTCAAAATGAGAATAATCATGAATGAAAGTGTATCAACAACTTGTTGAATTAATGAGAAAGCAACTTGACATTGCCGTTGAAAAACAAAACCAAAACATTTTGGCAAAGAAATTTTGTTTATTGTTTTTGTGCAAAAATGACCAAAATTTTAGTTTGAATTTGATTACTTTGAATTTTAACATGCCATACGTCAAATCAAACAATCGAGTTAGTGATAAAAAATTTTTGAAAACTTGTTGTTCATCGAAATAATCCAGCCTACCACGATATTGCGATTTAATGTCTTTGAATTGGTTTTTCTAGCGTTACGTAAGGTCGCCTAATAGGGAAAAATTTTAGACGAAATGAAAGAAAAAGTGATCAAAATTGTGTTCTAACCGTGACTCGTTTCTCTAACTGTCCGTCAATTTGTATTTATATCAAAACATCAAGCAGTAAAATAAATTTCAGAATTATACCTTAAGCTAAATCGTAATTATAAATTATGTTTATTATTTATAAAGGGTGGCGGAAAACTATATACCGCTCACCATTAACTGTAACGTTCTGATTATCGTAATTTGTGAAAACATTGTATGTACCAATGACTCCACTAGCCCATAGTGCACTAAATATGTAGTTAGATTTTCTATATGTTATGGTCTTTTTACAATCGTTAAAAGTAAACGTATTACGAAAACAATTTATAGTTTCTCGATTTAATTGCTTTGAGGGATGATTATGAGCAACATAAAAAGCACGTAATGCCCGATTATGTTACGGTTTAAATATATGTAAGCCCGTATAAATCAAAACCACATCTTACGTATATGGATCAATTTTTAATTGTTAAAATATTCTTTTCACTTATTTTATGTTTTAATTTATTGTTTTCAGTTATTATCGGTTGTAGAGGGGGAAAAATACACACTGTGTAAATTTCCAGCGTGTGCCTATTACGGTTCAAAATATAAACCCAAGGTAACTTTTATGTATACGTTTATATGGGCCAGCCTTAACAATTTTATTTTTAAGAGTATAAACTCTGGAAAGACATCAGAGCGATGTTAATAGTGTTACTTTTTTACCACCCTTGGGTACCATTTTATTCTCCTCTTAACACGCTGACGTAAATTATGTCAATAGCTATTCAACGCGTGTGCGTGTAGATGCATATGACGTCTTTGGCTGTCCAATATACTTCTTAATAAATAAAAATTATTCAAATGTATTTCCATTGCTAAATTCTGAATTCCTAAATCCTTTAACCGTCTTTTAATAATATTTGATGAAATAATTTACGGTTTTTGATACAGTTTTATTTTTAAAAAAGTAATAAGAGTAATTGGTTGGCAAAAAACAAAATTATATTTTTGAAAGCACCCACTGATTTGCAAGGGCGATCATAAAGGTAAGCAACTCATTGATCTGAAATTGAAATTATAAAAACAAGTGCTTTTGTTTTTGTTTCTTTTTAATTTTATGTCAACAGTAGCAATGCCCATTTTGAAAGTACGATCCAAGAAATCTTAAGAGTCTTACTTTTATAGCGCTTCAGATATGGTTTATGTAATTACTCAGAAATAGGGTTTGGGATTTACCGGACTTTTTCACTTCGTATTTTCCGGGAATCCCCGTTTCCCAAACCCTACTTAGAAACATACGTTTTATATAAAATTCTAAAATTTATAAATATTCTAAAATTTCTGTGAATTTCTTTAAGTAGTGTTTAAAATTTCCTGCTGTCAAAAACAAAAAAGGTTGCAATACCATTAAATCGATAAAATTGCATACTTTCACCACTTTTTCTCTATTTCCTCTTGAAAATGAGATATTTTTAAGTAGGGAAAAAATATATCCTAAATTTGAACTGAGATACTAACGTACCTCGTCAGAAAATTTTATTAAAATACATCCAGCAGTTTTAACATGATGCGAACACAGACAGACATAATTCTGTTTGTGTTTTTAGTGTTTTGTTCAATAAAAAATAATTCATGTACAGAAACGGTCAAAAAAAAAAATTCATGTACAGAAACGGTCCTGTTACAGTTTTATTATACCTATAGGTTACATTATTTTTATTGTTTGTTGCAATAACGGCCATAGGAAAGCACATGTGAAATTTTTAAGTATATACCTCTTACGGTTCAAGAGATAGAGCCCCATCAGAGACGGACATAGATAGGAACGATATTTTTTTAAGATTTCGTGGCTTCCTTTGGATACAGAACTAACTATAAAAAGTACGTTTTGATAAAAAAAAATTAAATTTTTGTTACTTACATAGTTTTACGTTTCATATGACGATATGTAAGGGGTTCTTCAACAGGGACGCTGCAAAAATAGAGCGACAGGGACAGCAGACGACGCCGTATTTCTTGCCGCTCTTTTGACATTTCTCTTCAGTAAGGTTTGCCATTTCATGATGGAAAGATATACGAGCCAACAACGAGTCGAAATTATTAATTAATTATTATTTATTAATAATAATTAATTATTATTGGCCGCCTCGGTCGTGCGATTTGACGCCGTTAGACTATTTTCTGTGGACTACTTCAAGTCTATGGTCTATGCCAACAAGCCAGCGACGATTGATGAACTTTGTACGAATATCGAACGTGAAATTGCAGCAGTATAGGCCGATTTATGCTTAAAAACCGTCCAAAATTGGGTTCAGCGTCTGGACTTATGCAAGCGTGCCCGTGGTGGTCATGCAAAAGAAATCGAGTTCCATACATCATGGCATCGAACGTGCTCTTACAGGGATACAGAATTTCATTGATATCCAAAACAGTTTTTGTTTTATTTAAAAAAAAAACTTTTGTAGCGCTCTTATTGAAAAACCCAATACATACATATGTATGTATCTTTTAATAAGTAAAATTTTGAATATTAACATATAGTGTCATTTAAACAACTCGCAAAGTCATGTATTTATGAATCATGGTTGGTTTTTAGGTGAGTACAGATTTGGAAAATTCCTCTATAAAGTTGTGACGCAAGCAATTTATTTTTAGAGTGACTGAACGACTCTTATGCAAATTGAAAATAAAAATAGTTTTTTTTTAGTAAAATGTTGTTTTAGTTATTTAAATATTTTTTTCGAGATATTTAAAGAATTATTTGTAAAAGAAAGAAAAAACTACTGCAAAAACTCACGCTCATGAATTAGTTAAACAAATGTAGTGACGTACATATCAATAAAAACTCCGATTCTAATAAAATATGTTAAAAATTTGAAAACATTTTTAAATAAATATATAAAAAATCATGATCACGACTTCTACAGAACTTAAAAGTTCTTTTATACAACATTTCAGATTAATTCTTAGAAGAAGATAACAACTAAAAACATCAATAGCGTTTGATCGGAGTGCACTTATGTATATAAGAAGTTTTCAAAGTTAAATTTTTATAGTTAGTCAGTCATCCATAACAGTTGGATTTTTCCTGCACTCTGCTTTTGTTTTGTTTTAATTTTAATTTTTATTTCCAAGTTCATAAAACAAAGTTAATATGTTTATAAAATATCCAGCCAGTTAACAAATTTGTCAGACATCTGTAAAATGTCAGAGATAAATGCCTACAAAAAAAAAAAAAAAATAACAACAGAATCGTATGCGAATTCTGTCGGATTTCCACCCCCAATTTGTAATAAATTTAATATGTAATAAATTTAAAAATCGAAGAACACACTCAAAAGTGACTAAACTTTTCAGTTGTCAACAACAAACTACCAATCCAAATTAGCTGACAATGTCAACATATGACCAACAGATGTATACCAACATAACAAAAAAAATTTTCGATGATCGAATGTACCCAGCCCTCGAAAATTCCAAATTTCTCCCGTTTTTTTGAGCAGACCTCCTATGTATGTACTAGAGAAATATCTTACAGGGATGCATGTGTTTAAGAAAATTTACAATGATTTTATTGCACATAGCTTGCAATATCTTAGCCATAAGTTGAGGAATATTCAATTTCAAAGCGTCAATAGCAACAGAGTGTTTGCCAATTTTTGTATTTCTATAGTTATGGCCATTTTCTATTTCCCACCCTATATTACACCCCTATAGATTTTACCCTTATAGCCAGTACAGGCTGCCACGAAATTAAGTAATTTCGAGCTGAAATTACGAAGGAAACCTAAGGTGTTCATACTGGACTTTTTGACATTTGAGTTAATTTCGCAAACAGCTGATCACGTTTAGTTACATTTGTATAATTTAATTCTTTTGGAAAAAGCTTTCGTACAACACTTTCGTATTGATTTAAAATATACACGAACATTAAAAACAAAACTACAATAAAATTAATGTACAATTATGTACATATCGATACCTTAATTTCTCAACAAAGTACATGTACCACAGATTTTCAAACACACACACATGTAAAGTAAATAAATCCGAAAGTAAAATGTGCAAAAATCTGTCTGTTTTGTTTATGTCCAATTGTAAAAGCATTAAGACAGAGCAAAAGGGAATTCAAAAAATGTCTGCCCTGTTTCTGTCTATTGTGAAAGCAGTCTAAGTAGCCACACTTTCCTGTAAAAGAATTTTTAAATGGCACAAGTGGCAATAACTGTCTGCAAATACAAGTGCGAGTGTCAACATATTTCTGTGCAAACATTTTCATTTCAAATAGTTGTAATGACGGAGTTCTAAGCCTAAAAGTACCAAATTACATTCTGTCGCTGCAATCTTTCTCGTTTCTTCTTTAATATTGCATTTGTGTTTATTTTTATTGCAGCAATTTCAAAATTAAAATTGCGAATGAGAGAACAAAACGAATTTCAAGAGTATATGCATACATATATTTTTAAATCCTCTCCCTCTCTTTCTCCCTATCGGCTACTAATAAAGAATTGCAGTCATAAAATTTGCATAATGTAATTTGGCACTAAGTTACATTTTTTAATAGGCTCTGGTTCTCGTGATAAACTTTAATGTTAAAAATGGAGAAAGTTGCTACACATTTTTATGGTATTAGCATAACTGGAAAACGGTTCATCCGATTTGACCAGTTTCTCAAGTTTAGATTATAGGTTTAGGTTTTAATGGCATTCAGGAAGGTGTGCGCAAGAAGTGAAATTTTATTTTTTGGTAAAAAATATTTTTTCTTTTAAAATATACAACATTCTCTTTAAATTCCAGTTAGTTTCTTTGTTGTAGTATTTAAATATAAACCACCCACTGTATACGCATCGTTCGCACTTTATGCAATACTCACGGTGAGTTCCCCTAATAATAACGTTGGATTAAGTGAAATACGCATAAAATAAATTGTTAATTTTTGGTATTTAAAATTACTCCGAGAAGTTTCAAGAATTCAGATAAAACAAATTAAAGTGGGGAAATCCTAAAAACAAATTTTTAATAATTTTATGGCTAATTTTTTTATCAACGCGATGAAATTTCACAACTAGAATAAATACAAACAAATGAAAAGATTACAGACGCTATTTGCAAATGTGATATCTGTAAAACACTACAAATGTATAAAAAAAAAAATAATTATCAGTATTTTGAATTTGAGATTTCAAAGAAAGTTGTAAATCTGTGTGTTATCAATTTTGAAAAGGCATATTAATACATTGTTAAATATTATACGGTTGTACGGAACCCCCGGTAAGCCATTCCAAATCGTACTTGGCCTATTTGTTAATATAGAGATTTGTCTTTTTATTATATTGGAATTATTAAAATTATATTTGTAAGATTATTAAAATAAAATTGAATATCTATGCCAACAGGCCTACATCCACTAGTTCAGGGCATTTTACGCTGCACCTAATCTGTATACTTTTCTGATTTAATAAAATCTTTCTACGCCCTCTGTTTTTATCTTTCTCAATTACATCGTTTAAAAATTTTAGCTGTATAAATTTTTCAGACTAGTGCGTGATCAGGGATGGAAAGTTACATTTTTTCGCTATTAAAAATATCTTTAAATAGTACAGTCTTTGATCTCTAGAGTTCTAAATCAAATTTTTTAATTAATATTTTTTTATTAGCTGAAAACATTTAAGAACAATTTATTTTTTTAATGTAACGTAATCATGTCTCAAAAAAAAAATAGAAAAATATTTAAATATATTTTTTTTTAATTTACTGCTTGACGGTTGTAAATTGGGTAAATCAAAACGTGCATGGATTTTAATGAAACATGGCTTCGTTGCAAAATTCATATCTACCTTTATTAATTTAAGAACAATCTAATTCGGTAGGTAGAATTGGATTTTTTAAGATTTTTTTGACAAAAAGAAAAATGATAAATTATTACTAGTAAAAAATCTCTTTTGACACAGATTTGGAATATCTTCAAAAATATTGACCAGATTAAAAATAACATTAGTGGGACTTGAAGACAATTTTAAGACAGATCTTCTATCGATCGACTGACACGATTTTGAGTGACACATACACTAGGTGTCATATGTAAGCCAACGCTCTAATAGCGAAAAATAATATTAAGTTAATATTTTTTAAATTAAATTAAATATTTTATTTCTGATACTTTAATATAAATGACCCCTTGGTATTAATTTATTCAAAGTTTTTATAAAAATAAGAAAACCAGGATTATAAATGAAAATCTAATGCGTCAAGAGGTCACTCATAACAAAAACATTAATTTAAAATACGATAAATGAGAAATTAATAAAAACTCAGTAGAGCCTGTTTTGAATTGAATTAACTATGTGTGTGATACCTGCCAACGAATTCTTTTTCCACTCCCTCCTTGGTAAATTCCTTCAATATTATTTGGCTCGTTATCGTTCGCTGGCGGATTTTTCTTTGGGGATTAGGCAGTATCTGGCATATTACAAAGGAGCCAAAGTCTAACGCTTTCAGAAGTGGGTCGTTGTCATGTTGAGAGTAAAAATCAGTAGACAGGTCCAAATTTTCAGCATTTTGCTTTGTATTTCCTATCAGAATATCAGTAAGTAAGCAAATCTATCCATTGTTGAATTCATGAATTCAAAAATGTCTACTCCACCGGCTCCAATCCAACACCATATCATAACACCTCCACCTCTGTGCTGGATCGTTGGGAGTAAATTTCCTTTATTAAGAGAAGTTTCTGTTTTGCTGCACACAATTTGACTTCCCTTGATTCCAAATATATAGAACTTGCTCTCCTCAGAAAAAATTACTTTTTTAAACTCCAGCGGTATGTTGGCGTAATTAATGGCAACTTATATTCGTTTTTTCTGTTGACCAATTAAATGAAAAGTTTCTTTCCTGCAACATGACCATGATAGCCGGCTTAGATACGAAGCGATAACAAGATGAATACAAACATATTTGGGAGGCTTTAAATTATAAATCCAATACTAACTTTACAAAATTCTGCTTAACGATAGTGCCATTGATGTCTATTGTGGCATTCCCCTTTCAGCTTGCGGGCATCGAATAAATCGAGCCTTATATGATCTGCCCCAGGTAAGATGGTCAAATGAGTCGACTTGTCAAACGGCGAGGACGATCTGATCTCTACCGCTATTTCGGCTGCCAAAAATGCAGCTACGTGACTTAATACAACCGTCACTGGGCATTGCCTATTTGAAACTCATGCAAGAGGAATGGGTCTCCATCATAACGATTTTTGCAGAAGTTGTCAAGATGAGGAAGAGGAGCAAACTGTCGAAGACCTCCTTTGCCATTGTCCTGCGTTAGAATATCAACGCCTCCAGCACCTTGGACAACGGTGCTTTGTAAGCCTCTCTCGTCGACAACCTGGCTCGGCCAACCTGCCCTCCGTGGCTACTTTTCTAAATTTTTGACCTTTATCTTCTGCCTGAAACTGTGTTTTTATCCTATGTTTTCTCGACGCTTTCTCTCTTTTCTATCTCTCCCTTTTCCTTTTTTCTTTTTCCTCTCCTCTTTTGCAGGTAACACAAAGGGACCAATACTTGGACCCAGGTAAGCTGTATTGGAGCTGCCTGCTTAACCTAACCTAACCTAACGTTTTACAAAGGTGGCGTCAGGAACTGAAAAAGCTATCGAAGTGTAGCTGACCTGCTTGTAATCGTAAGAGGCTTACATAAAAGCAAGGACTGACAAAAACGAAATGAAATAATCTGCAGTACCGACAATTGGATGTTTAAATTGCGGCATTGAATTACGTATTATGTATAAATTAAAAATTACGTAAGAATAATGAAATTACGTTAAACTTATCAAATGAGTCAGGGAAGTAACACCGTACTTTTGATAATCAAATAGTATCAAAAATGTACCAACGTATCGGCTGTTCTATTCTTGTGTGTGATCACATGTAAAAACCATATTTACGTATTTCCGAACTATTTTTACATTTATCTGTCTTAGAAACATCATTTAGAGTAATGAGAATATAAAAAAAATAACTAACTAAATCATCAGTCCCAGCCGCTTATAAGCAATGTTGTTACCAACGAACAACACTTCATTCAGTTTCATTTAACGTTTTTTCATTAATCAGTTTCGTGGAAAATATTTTAAGATAATACTAGAAACCGAGTCAATAACCGTCTCATAGTTGCTTCTAACTAGCGATCGCGAATGTTATGCATAATTTTGACCCTCACACACTTTTTTTTAACTAGAATTGGTATTAGTAACTGAAATTGTACAACACATATGAAATTCCATTGTTTTATAATGTTATATACGCATAATAGTATATAGAATTTTATGTCATTTACATATAAAAATAATATAAAAAAGTGATAACAACAGTTTCTAGTTTATTTGTTAAGTAGTCATTAATTATAAAATTCTAACAATGAAGTCTGTTTTTATTAGAAAATTAAGCAAGTAAGTGTGATAAGATTTCAAGTTATTAAGAACGTTTACGTTGAAATATTAAAATACACTGAAGGGCAATGAGGAAAAACCAGGGGGCAAATTACGGCATTTGATTTCGGTGGAATTTCCATAGAATTTAAATTTACTTTTCGATCGATATCGAATGCGGTGATTTGGCCCCAGAACTATCTAAAAAATTAAAAAAGTAAACAAACATTTATACCTGTAGGCGATAAAAAAAGGGGTGTACCAAAATTTACGCAAGTTTGAAATTATTTTTTATTTTTTATTTTTTCATTGGCATATTTTAAATGCTTCAATATTACAATTTTTTCTTATCTTTTCGTATAGTTAATGCAGGTAAAATCTGAAATGGCCTTCACTTAACTTTAGCTCATGATAACAGATATTTTTATAGATATCTATACATATAATAAAATAGTAGCTCATTTCCGTCTGTCTGCCTGTCCTTCATTGTTTGTGTTTGCATCACGTAAATTTTGTGAAGAGGTACCTTAGTATCCTCGTCCTAATATAGGATACTTTTTTTCCTCAAAAATATCTTATTTCCAAGAGAAAGTTCCGGATTAAAGGTGCTAAAATTTTCGGTTTAAAAAACGGTTACATTTTCACCGCACACCTTTTTATTTTTGAAAGTGGGATATTTGAGAAACTATTATGCAACAGATGGCGCCAGTTGATTAAAACTTGTGTTTTTACTTTGTGGAATTACTTTGTTATTAAAATATGTTAAACTCCACTTACAGAGGTTTACAATAATTTTTAGAATTTTAGAATTTTTTATAAATTTTAGAATTTTATCGAGGGATAGGTACCTTTATACAAATTAAATATATAAACCATAACTGAAGCATTATAAAAGTGAGAGTCTTTCAATTGGTGTGGAATACTTTCAAAGCAAAACCGATCAAAATATTGTCAGAACGCCCACGACGTGGCGGACACAGCTAGTATTACATAAAGAATAGTATATTCGTATCGAAAAAAAAATTTTGTTTCCTTCCGGATTATGCCCAAGAACTATACAGCTCTTTATATCCATATACCAAAGGCATGTACTGAATTTCATTTTGATATGTAAAACAGCATGTGATGTAGAGCGTTCACAAAAATAGTGGCATACATAAATGTTTAATTCAAGCTAAATATAAAGGGTGATTATGAAACAAGCGGAGAACTTAAAATTAAAATAAAACAGACAAAACGTTTTTAATATCCATCCAACTGTAGTTAACAATTGAGTAATTATACAGCATTAATGTTCAATTAAGATTTCGGACATGTGTCTGCTGCGAATGGCAAGTACATGGCGTAACCTGTAGGTCCAATTTGCACACACTCTTCGCACGCAGTAAATCAGGCTTTATTTCGACGACGACGTGGCCATTTGTGGTTTATCTACATTGACCTGACTGGGACTTAACATTTCCTCGGAGAAAATCATCTAATGCGGTCAAATCACATTAACAGGTTCATTTACTAAAATTCGCCGAATGTGAGATCGGGACCGTTCTGCTGAAACCACATGTCTGCAATACTAAGGCTTTTCCATTGAGGCTCGAAAAAGTTAGTAAACAAATCTCTACACCGCTCACCGTTGATTGTAAATAGCGATGGTGTTTGTAAATACGAATACATATGGACCAATGATAGATAGCTTATTCTGTGCGCACTCTATGGCGTTTTTTGTTAAGAGTAAACTTATTGCGGAAATCAATCGCTCTGATGGACGAGCACCATAAAATCCGATAAGTTTGTCGTATTAAAGCATAATTTTCAAAATAAATTTAAACTATTTCCAAACGTTGCGCTGACCTCAAAACAAACAGAAAATAGTGCTCCCAATTTGAAGTTCGCCGCTTTTAAAAAATACACTTTAAAATCAATTTAATTCAAAGTATTATTTATCGGAATCTCAGATTTTCTTCATCTTTATGCTATTTATGGAATTATTGATACCTTGGCATTTTGCTTCGAACGAAACGAATTGTAGTCAGAAGGGGCAATGTCTTATACGCAGACAGGAGTAAAACCTTCCATACTAATCTCGATTTTTTCGTTCAATATATTTTTTTCAAACGAATCTAGTGATCGTTTCATTCAGTTTTAACAGTTCATAAGATCGTCTCTAACAATTCGCTCCAGAAACCACATTGTCTCGTTTGGCGTGCAAAATAGATTTTTGACGTCTCTAGGCTACAGTTCGTGCGCAAATAATTTTAAAATATCAATTTTTTTTGAAGAATTTTTAAAAATTATTTTTGAATTTTTGGGATTTATATAAAGCAATTCACTCAGGCAATTAATGCCTATATTAACTGTGTTAGTTCCTTTGGAAAGGGATATTAGTAGATAAGACAGATGGTTATGGTGGTAGTAAAGCTTCGCTTATGGCAACACTGCAATTGTTGCAAGTGACTCTGGTGTTATTTTACTTCGCCGGCGATTAAGTGCTATGTGGTAATACCGGCGAAGAAGGGCGCTGTGATATGCATTATTATAAAGAGAAATTAATGCATATCAGAAAAATTGATGTTGCCACGGCTGAGTATTGAACTCGTAACCATTGCTTAGTATTCAACGTGCTAACCACTGTAGCTACAGCACCCCCAAATCCTACCATTTTTATAGTTCTGTACCCAAAGGGTAAAAAAGTAAACCTATTGTTTTCGCTACAATGTGTCTCCGTCTGTCAGCGCCTTCTATCTCTGTAACCGTAATATTAGACCCTTGAAACAGTAGTTGTAATACTATGGCCGCTTTAACAACAAATACTATAAATTAAAGGGTGTTCCGATAGGGTCAGTACATTTACGTATATCCCATAATTTGTTTAAAGTTTTTTTTTTTTTTAATTTTCTGTAAAAGTTTTTACTTTGCCATACGTAGTTTAAGGTAAAGTATAGTAATCATGAAAAAAATTGAGGTCGGGATTTTGACGGATTTATACGTTTAGAGGTCTCCTGAATCCATTTTGACTATTTTCTCGATGATGTCTGTGGGTGGGTGTGTATGCCACTATTTTTGTGGAGTTTGTACGGGTCATACAGTTTGACATATCAAAATGAAATTAAGTATGTGCCTTTGGAATGTGGAGATGAAGAGCTGTATAGTTTTAGGGTATAATCGGGAGGGGGCAAGGGGTAGTTTCCTTACCCCCAAATTTTGTGAACGCTCTACAGGTCATACCGTATGACATATTAAAACGAAATTTAGTACGTAGCTTTGGTTTATGGAGATGAAGACCTGTATAAATTTTGGGCATAATCGGGAAGGGGCAAGGGGTAGTTTACTTACTCCAAAATTTTGTAAACGCTCTACAGGTCATACCTGTAGAGCGTTTACAAAATCTCTACAGGTATGACCTGTAGAGATTTTGTAGTGAATTTCATATCAAAATGAAATTCACTACGTGCTTTTGCTTTATAGAGATGAAGAGCTGTATAAGTTTTGGCCATAATCGGGAAGGGGCAAAGGGTCGTTTACCTAACACCCCAAATCGAAAATAATTTTTTTTTCGATTGGAATATACTTTGAACTTTTATTCTTTATGTAATATATCCATAAAAATATCTTTTTCCATTTGGTATGGTAAAGTTGAATGTAGGCCACTCCAATTTTATTTTTTTTTTTTTTTGTCAAAATTAGGAACTTCCTGCAATCTATATTGCGTTAGAATGTCAGACTAAGCAAAAAAATCCTTTAAAAAAATTTCATCATATTGACTCCCTTAATGGGCCTATTGACTGATCCTGGTTATAGACCCCTGTGGGTCTATTGGCTACCTCTATATATATCGCTTTCTATAAAGCCCATTAATACAAATCAAAACAGAAAAACCTTACCAACCTAAAAATAAACACAAAATCGACCTTCGCTGGGGGTTATTGATTCCCCGAGATCTATATGCACTCCTTGCAAAAAAAAAACAAAAGAGAATCATTGAAACCGAAAAAATGAAAAAAGAAATTTTATTTCATATTCATATAAAAAATATTCATGATAAAAATTTCGATAAAAATGTCAATTAAAACATTTGTTTCATTTTTCTATACATTGATATATAAATAATTGGCGATTTTTCGTGTAAAATATTTGCCATAAAATGATACATCTCTAGAGAACTTGTTTTACCTTGTTATTTTTGTTCAAGGTGAATTCACTGTTTCTTGCTGTACTTTGTTTGTGTAGGCCTCTTGCCCAAAGTAATCGTATCACAGAAAACAGTTAGTTAAATTTTGGGAACAGTAAAGGTTTTTCAATTGATATTATGCTTAATTCTAAAACCTTATTTAAAGCTTGTACCTTCTTAACTTTTTAAAACTTATTTAAAAGAAATTATAGCTTACTGTTTGCCATCACAAAAAAAAAATAATAATAATAATTTAAAAAATATTTGATTACATTTTTATAAAATTAAAAAAGGGACAGGCAGAGGATAATCTAAAAAACGCAATACTATAGGTATTAAGCAAACATTTCATAATTTAAGTTTTTTTATTATTACATTATAAGTAAAATTGCACTGTGCTTTACACTAAATATTACGCGGTCTTAATTACATTTATTTCTATAATTGTACCTTGTAATCATTGATTGCAATATTTAATCTTTTGCTTGTGATAAAAGTAATAATTGATTGAGACCTTAGTAAACACATGTAACAAACAATGGCAACATCGCAAAATTATTTCGCTAGTTGCAAACAGTTAATAAGTAAATTAATCGAGGTTAGATCAGAAAAATTCAAACAATGATGATTTCATAAATTATCTACAAATTGTTGACAAATTGTGTAACAGATAGATACATATATCGGATAACGCTTAAGCTTTCGGTCTTGATCTGGGAAAGTGTATGGTTGATTTGCAAAGACACAGGAATTCAGAAAACCCTAAAGTAAAAATAGGATGGTTGATAAATCGTATGATCTTGCGATTAAAATATCATGAGATGATTTGGTCGGGAAATCTATTCTTATATGCGTGCAGTGGCATTATCGATCATGCCATTACCATTACCATTTTCCTATAACAAATATCGTTCACAGTCCCTGGATTTCGGCTCATTAAAAATAGGGAAAACTAATCCCCCTAATTACGTATGTCGTAGTCGAATTGTGACAACTGTCGTAGTCGAACCCGAATTTACATTTTATGATCATTATGTAAAACTTTCGACGTGAGTGTTTTTGTAGTAGATTAGACGCGCTCATTCATTTACAATAACAGATCAGCTGATAGAAGAAATATCAAATTCAATAATTTTTATTTGTTAATTGTTTTTAATAAATAAAATTAATAATTATTAATATAAATGTTAAGTGTTAAGTGTTGCACATTTTGCATCTTCTGGTGAAGAAGAACATGAGAGGAGCCAGGAACTTATAAGTTTACGAAGACAACTAAGACGCCGGTCTAATATATTCGATCATCAAAGTTCCATTTAAGTTTACTGTGGATAAATCACTTTGGATTTTTAAACTGTTGTTGTGAGAGTGATTGGTTTTCTGATGCTTTATAATGTCTTTTTGTTTTTCTGTTTCTAGATTGTTCTAAAATTGTATTGTCTCCTGAACCGTTACTATTTCCATCCTCATCATTGGCTTCTAAACTATCGTGTGTTTCCACGGCTATATGTCGCGTTTTGAATACCTAAGTTTCGGATTAATTATGGAATCAAGCTGTAATAATCCCTACAATGCCTCATCTAGGGCTGTTAAAGCTGTCTGTGTAAAGGGACCACCTCAAGTTCCACAATTTTGAATACAGCTTTTTTTAACACTTATTTTTATGTCATCCCAGATTTTCATCCATCTCTCGGAGTCGCGTGAGAGCGGACCAATGCTGTTCAACTTTTCTTTAATTGTGTTCCATTGCTCCTTTATTAAAACTTTGTCTTGGTGCTTGTGGTACCCTTTAGCAAGGTGTGGATTTTGTGTCATAAAATGAACAAGGCTTTCAAATTGCTTTGGTGTTGTTTTTTTTCAGTCTTCAATAAGTAAAAAGAGATGTAATCATAATTTTGTTAAATATTTAATAAATATTACTGATGAAAATTCTCTTACGTTTTTACATCCATTTTCTGTTTAGTTTGATAAAAAAATTTTATAATTCGACGTTGTCAACAACAGCATACACTACGACTGTTTTTCTCGAATTTCGCAATAAAAAACGGCATACAAAATACCACAATTTGTAATAGAATTCGACAGTGTCGTACTTCAGTCTCACAAACGACATGGGTAATACCATATTTAAAAAACGACAAAGATTCGGCGTGACTACGACATACATAATTAGGCGGAATAACTAATCACTCTACCTGTCCGAAATCCGCACCAAACAATTACTTTTTGTAAATGCGTTCGTTCTCAAGTTGCTGGATTACAAAGGAACAGTTCGTTGTCCATCTGAAAAAACAAGCTTACATCCAAAACAATTTAGCGCGGCGACAACGCATTGAAATTGAAAAATTTTAATTTGAAAGAGCGTTAAGTAGTGAAGTTGGCTGCAAAACAAACTTCATTGTTTTTTTTTACAGAAAAGTAATGACATTTTAGTTACTCTATTTTTCGCGTCAATTAATTGGATTTTATTAAACAAAATAAGTTAACATTACTGTTTACGTCACAACTTTGCGCCTTTTAAATTTTGGAATTTTATTTCAGCTGTTTTAAATTATTCGAATAATAATCGGCATTCGTTATTTGTTCAAATAATAAAAAAAATTTAATTATTTAATCGATCATTTGATTATGAAAAAAAATTTAAACTTTTGTCTATGAAAAAAAAAAAACACTTTAATAATTGAACTTGAAGTAGAAGAGACCTTCAAATAAAATTCGCGACTGAAGTGTTTGTTTGTAAAGAACCTGTTTTAATAAAATAATAAACACACTAATATTTCAGTTTGTTTCAAAATAAAAATTAATGTTTTTTGAACATGTTTGAAGATTAAAAAAACAAAATGTTAATTATACCGACCTGTATATTTAAGTCATAGATTATACAAATATTTTTTTTTAAAACTTGTTAAGATTTTTTAGTAGATTCTTTTACATTTATGTTCTTTGAAGTTTTGAAAAGTGGGATGTGTTCGTTGTGATATACTCTTTTGTTAAATGACCAAGTTTTTGTTAACAAGGTCATTAAGTTAAAAAACTGTATATGTAATTATGATGCATCATCAAAAATTTGATACATACGAGAGCAATGCAATAAGTCTTTATAAAGTCATAAAATATCAAATGAGTTGATTACATTTCAACATACTAGTCTTTTAGCTCGATATACTTAATACAGCGATTCTCGAGCCTTGTGAATTTCGAAAGTTCTCCAAAATCTTCCTCTGAATGATTTCTTTAGTTTTGGAAACAGTAAAAACTGCTGAGACTGAAATCTGGATAATGTTGCAGCAAAAAAACAATTTGAAAATTTAAAATTTTATAATATACTTAAGTAATGAAATAATTTTAATAAATTATTCAATTGCGAGTTAGACTCACACACTTAGGGTTCCGTACTATGTTTAGTAGAACTTTAAAAATTCAAGTCGTTAATTTTTTTATGTTTTATGAGTCACCCTTTAATTTTAAAATTAAAGTCATAATTGCATAACTGTTGGAACACCCTTTAAATTTTTGCAATTTTTGTTATAGCGGCCATGGTAATACACTATCTATAGAAATATACATGAGCCTAAAAATAAAGTAATATACGTGAAAAACATGTCACTGATGGAACACCCTTTAGATATTAGTAATTGTTACAGCGGCCGACGTACAACATCTACTGTAAACATTTAAAGATGCTACCTATTACGGTTCAAAAAGTAAGGCTATTTAAGTAAAAATCATGTCTCTGTCGGAACACCCTTTAATTTTGTTATTTGCTATGGCGGCCATGAATATATCAAGAGTCTACATATTACTATTAAAAAAAATAAGTTACTATACGTGAAAAACATGTCACTGTTAGAACACCCTTTAATTTTTAATAATTGTCATAACGGCCATGGTAACACATCTTCTATACAAATTGGAAGAGTCTACGGTTCAAAAAATATGTCGTTATACATGCAAAAGACGTCACTGTCGGAAAACCCTTTAAATTTGTATTCTTTTTATAGGGGTCATAGTAATACACCATTTGTGAAAATTTTAAAAGTCTATCTATTATGGTTAAAAAATTGTGCATGTAAATTTCGTCACTGTCGGCACACTTTTTAATTTTTACTATTTGTTAAAGTGGTTATAGTAATACACCTCCTGTAAAAACTTTAAGAGTCTACCTATTATCGTTTAAAACTTATGCCATATACATGCAAATCACGTCCTATCGGAACACCCTCTAATTTTTAGGTTTAAAATTGTATACTTGCTTATAACGCGAACATAGTTTGAATTACTGTCTGCAAATTTTAAGTGGTTGCCTCCTATAGCTCAAGAAACAAAGACATAAAGGCAAATAACACGTCACTTTCGGAACACCCTATAAGTTTTAGTATTTGTTGCTATAGTGGCCACAGTTATACACCTTTTGTGAAAATTTTAAGAGTCTACCTATTATGGTTCAAAACTTAGCCCTTATACATGCAAATCACACCACTATCGGAACACCCTTTAATATTTAGGTTTATTTTTTCAGACTTGTTTATAAAGCGAACTAGGTTTTAATTACTGTTTGTAAATTTTGAGTGTATGCCTCCTACAGTTCAAGATATAAACACATATTTGTGAATAACACCTCTATATCGGAACACCCTATAAGTTTTAATTATTGTTTCTATAGCAACAGCTATACACCTTCTGTGAAAATTTCAAGAGTCTACCTATTATGGATCAAAACTTAGGCCTTATACATGCAAATCACACCACTATCGGAACACCCTTTAATTTTTAGTTTTATTTTTTTATAGTTGTTTATATAGTGAACTAAATTTTAAATACTGTTTGTAAATTTCAAGTGTATCCCACCTACAGTTCACGAAATATGCACATATTCGTGAATAACACCTCTCTATCGGAACACCCTATAAAATTTAGTATTTGCTACTATAGCGACCACAGCTATACACCTTCTGTAAAAATTTCAAGCATCTACCTATTATTGTTCAAAACTTAGGCCTTATACATGCAAATCACACCACTATCGGAACACCCTTTAATTTGTAGTTTTTTATAGTTGTTTATATAGTGAACTAAGTTTTAATTACTGTTTGTAAATTTAAAGTGTATTCCACCTACAATTCACGAAATATGCTCATATTCGTGAATAACACCTCTCTATTGGAACACCCTATAAGTTTTAGTATTTGTTGCAATAGCGGCAACAGCTATACATCATCTGTGAAAATTTCAAGAGTCTGCCTATTGCGGTTCCAGAGATAAAAGGCGCTGACAGACGGACAGACATTGTAGCGAAAACAATAGGGTTACGTTTTTACACTTTGTGTACGGAACCCTAATAAAAATGACCGCTCATATAATAAGATCTTATAAGCACTTGTTTTTTCCTTTTTGAAAAAAAAAAATTTTTTTTAAACGCCAGGGGTGTTCGTTTGTCAGCTCGTATGAATATTTAAATTGCATTGGAAGCTCCATTTTTAAAGATAAATGAATGAATTTTGGGCAACTGGATAGTAACTCAACATACAAAAATTCAATGAAATCGGTAAATGATTTCGTATAGCCCCCATACAAAATTTTCCCGGAAATAGGCCATACTAATTTTTATTTATTAAAAAGATTTTATTAATATAAATTTACATTTTATGTTTAATACTATTAGTCTTCATATTCGCTGTCACAAAAATAAACATCACCGGAATTATTTTCTTCAGGAATTTCAGGTTATAATAGAAGGTCCAATACCTAATAATAGGAGCTTATTAAAAATCTATTGAAAATATATTCATTGGACTTTTCACGACCTCATTTCCGTGAAAAATGTTCTCTGTATGATTTAAAATCTTTATTACGAGCTTCCTGTACTTCCTCCGATAACTGGCCAATAGGTAACAGTGCATGAGTAATAATCTGCGGACCATGTATTAAAAATGTATGTAAAACTACATGTATATGTACACACTTACATACATACATGATTAATGCAGTGAGTGCGTTGCTAAGCATACACGAATTTTTCTCTGATGATGTTTCCTTCTTATCGCAAAAAACCCGCAAAAAACCCGCAAAATCTTTTTATATCATAGAATATTATAGAAAATTCCAAAAATTTTTTTTTTTACCCAAGCTTCCCCAAACCGGAGTTGAATTTCTACTTGAAAGTGAAAAATGATTGTTTTTACACCAATTTAAAAAAAAAATATTAAAAATATTTTTACAACAACAATATTTAACTGAGATACATATTTGAGTTTCCAAATACCTGCAGTTGAAGGTTCGGTTGAAAAAATATTACTTTTATGATAGGAAAATACAAAAATTTAATTAAAAACAAAAAAAAAATTTCACTTTTTACCACTGTTTTCAAAAACTTAAAAAAAATTAAACTTCGACTACGCACAATTCGAAAGGTAGATAACATAGAAAAATTAAATAGATAGAAAAATTAAATAGATAATTAGTGATGTACAATTTTGTTTACTATAACCTGAAATAGATTACTTTTTAAAAATATTAATTTTCAATTTTCAATTAAGAGCCATTATTGGGAATATCAACCCAACCTGCGACTGAAAAAAATATGCAGAATATAAATTTTTAATGATGAGAGCGACATTCATTTGTAAACGCCAAATTAAGTTAAAATGCAATAACGTTCATTGACCTTTGAATACTCAACACAAAAATATTTACAGCTTTTAATCTTTGCATTAAAATATGCTTGACATTTTTAAGACAGCATATTGTTAAACAATTTTTTTTATCAACTCAGCTTCATAACTCACGTGTAAATTTAATAAGCGATAAAGTAAAACCAATATTATCCATTAATATATCATGTGTAACTAGAAGATTTATCTTTAAAACAATTTATGAAAGGTAAAGTTGAAGAAATGTGACTCATTCCTTTAAAAGCATTGATATGAATGCACGGTTATTTATGGAATAGCACATCAAGCAAATTAACTCCACAACTTTGCTGGCACCATTTTTCGTAATTATGGTTAAATTACAGTAGTTCAGCGTTAGATCTAAGACCTTTGAAATTATATATTTGCATAGAATGAAATGCAAAGAAACAGATGATGTCTGCAGCACAAAATTCGTGATTGCCTGGTTGTCAGAAAGACGTTGTGATTGCCAGAGTTGTCAGATATAGCTATTTCTCGCCAAACGTGGTGATTTCCAAACTTATTTGGCCATCTAATTTTTGATTTAGCGACATGGCGGCTTTTTGTCGATTTTGTTGGCTATGGTTAATTGCCTTTTCCTCAACATTTATATCTGAATAAAAGTCTGTCAAAATGATGGTGAATACATTAAAACTATAAAAGTTAATTGTTCCCTCCTAAAAATTAATATTATCGGTTTGGTGTGTCAAGTAAACTGCCCATCCCCGCTCCGGTTATGCCCAAAACCTATACAGCTCTTAATCTTCATATACCAAAGGCAAAAGGTATGGCCTGTAGAGTGTTCACAAAAATAATGGCATACACAGGCATCATCGCGAAAAAAATAGTAAAAATGGACTGAGTACACCTCAAAATGAAAAGATCCGTTGAAATTCCCACATCGATTTTTTCACGATTACTATACTTCACCTATACTACGTATGGTAATAAAGAAATTTGCACCAGTAACGCCCTTATTAATATACATGGTTAAGCGAAACACAGGCGTGAATGGAATAGTGGACGTGGTAACCCCCATACAAAGTAAACTATTATTTTCGTCTACCTAGAGATCTGCACAACTAACCCCCCAATCTAATGTGCACAGTCTAACAAAATATAGACTGGATTGGGACAGTGGGCGTTGTAGCACCCACACAAAGTGAAAAATTCTTATTGTTTACCTAGAGAACTGCAATATGCAGAATCTTGAAATTTGCACAAATAACCCTCATACTAATCTAGCAAAATATAGACTGGAGTGTACCTTTCATACAAAGTAACACGCATAGTCTAGCAAAAAAAAAAAAAACAGATTGGATGGGAACAGTGGGCGTCGTACCCTGCATTTTCGAGTTAAAGGCCATACTTTTCTTCCAAGTGTTTAACGTATTTTTTGTGGATGGGTACTGCGAAGCGCACCGGGGATAGCTAGTTTATTATAAAAACGAAATTATTATTAACTGATCTAAGTAAAAATTTTATCTTTCTTGTGTTCTCAAATCTTTTATGTTTTGTTTTAGCGATTTCGATTAATTTTATTTTTTGCGATTTATTAAAAATTTATTTAAAAATTTGTTGATTGTGTTATTCGATCTTTTAGTATATAAAATTATTTATTTTTATTTGGGCTCGAGGTCCAAAAATAAAAAATATACATGTATATTATAAGCAAAATCTAACCAAACATTATTTTTGCGATTTTGGAGGAATAGGTAAAAAATATATATGGCAACTCTGGTGATTGCATTCTCAGCCCCAAGTACGACAATTTTGTCGATTAATAACGCCATCAAGGGGAAAATTTGAAAAATGGCCTTCAAACCTAAATTATTTTCAAAATATTGTTCATCTTTAAAAACTTGTTGTTCTCTCGCCTAATACTAAATTTATATACAAGACGTAGCTTAATAATGATGTTCTCACATCAAAAGCCCTCGCCAACCGTACCAAAGAAACAGCCAGTCTCTAGAAGGTCTTAACCAAAAGGTATGACAACGGTATTTCATTTACTGGCGGAACTGTAAGTTGTCAAATAGGTTTTTGAATTATTAATAAAATCGGATTTTTATGGTATTTTTTCGGGTGATTTAATCGGTTTGTTAAAAGAACGAATCTCAAATTATTCGACAAACCGTTTGTTTTTGTTTCGCTAAAATCGAATATTTTGTTTTTTTATAATTTTTTGCGTATATTTAAATAAGCAGCCAATAATCTGATAATTTACGTAGAACAACTTAATAATATGACAAAAAGCGAAATATGTTATTAAACTATAAAAAAAAAAAAAACATTTTAAAATCCATCCAATTGGATTTAAAAATTAAATGATTGACTTATATGCCGTTACCTGAAGGTCCAATTTCCAAACAACGTTCTCATAAAATCATATGAGCTCTATTTCTTGAAATTATTAGTTCGCTAAAGGGTATCGCGCACTGTGTGACAATGTGGTACCATCCTGCTGCAAACACATGGCCACAATACTAATGCCTTCCAATTGAAGTACGAAAAGATTAGTAATCATAGCACTATACAGCTCACTACTGATTCTAAACGTTCTGATCATTGTTATTTGTGAAGACATATGCTTCTACTGATCCATAAAGCGCACTAAACAGTGAGGTTTTTCTGGATATAATGATTTTTCAACAATGGTTTGAGGTAGTGATTTCTACTACTTTCTATTACTCGATATTACTCAATACTTTTCAATTGGGTACTCAATAGCACACAATACTTGCGGTTACATGTTAGAAACGGAAATTTAGCGCCACATCGATTAACTGCATTTATGTATTTTTAAGTGTCAAATACTCGATATTCGGTACCCAACAGAGACTGACAAAAAGTTCTTATTAAATAAATGTAGTTAAGTATATACACATATTTTTGGGTATTAGTTATACCTATACTTATAACACAGAAAATACCGCATTTACAGTGAAATAAGTATATTTATACACAACGAACTTGAAAATGTATACGTAATGCATGTATGAGTACAACTGGTTGTAGGTAGATAATGTGATGAGTATCTGTCATACCCATACTTATAACTACCTAATACTTACAAGTATGGAAAAATAGTTATAATACTCTAAGTATATTTATAAGTAAAACAACTACTTTTAGGAATTGTGTGTATAAAACGGTGTATGATGATTGGCAATATTTTGTTTATAACCGAACATACCATACACACATACAAATTGATATTAGTATGTGTGTATGGTATGTTGTTTGAGCTGTAGCTATACATATTTATACATGTTTTGCCTCAAATACTTAATAAGTACTAAAAATGATACTTTTGTCATTATCTGGTACCCACTACTTAAAAATTTTCCAGCACTAGTTGTAGGATCATCGTCGTTCCGTTTAACGCTTCATTACTGATTACTAGGTCATGTACCATGATTTTCAAAATAAATTTAAATAATTTACAAACGTTAGAAATGCGTGATTCTGTTAATAATAGGTATACGAGTACATATTTCCAAAAGAAACTAACCTCAAAACAACCTAGAATTATCAATTAACTGTCACAGATAATAGAGAAGTCTTAATTTTTTTTTAAAACAAACTTCAACACGTGTTTGCTATTCACAAATATAAACCGGTTATCCGAACCCGTTTAAAGAAAACAAAAAAAACGAAATCCGGGTTTTATAAAATTACAATTTTTCGGGTTACTCACAAACTGGGTTTTTAAATAAGTCGAATATTCCATAACTCTGCTCACGTCACAAATGGTAACAAATTCTAAACTTTTGTGAATTTTGGGACATCCTTTAAATATTTCTGCTTAAAAACTGTTTGGCGTAGATAAAGAAGTTGTATCTACAAGTTTAAAAACAAAATTGTGTAAAATAAATAAATGATTCGTTGATTTTATGTACGACAACAGAGGTATTTCCTTAACGCGTTTGTTTAATAAACACAAATAAAATTATTTTAAATGATCATGCAATGAATGATGTTCAACCGTTGCATTTTATTATGTACATAAAGAAAGATATTTAATTTATGCATTATATGCACATGTAAAATTGCCATATAATCTTGTACATATACTGCAAAAGATTTGTGTCCTAAAAAGTACTAAAAGTTGATTAGACCTGTTCAGTTGAATACGACCGCTTAATTTTTTAGTTTTTGTTACTGATTTTTTTTTTATTAATACTACAATACAATTACAAATTATATTTGTCGAGCATCGCACTGTTCTTAAAAAAAATTTATTTTGGAAATAATTCGGTAGCTCATGAACCCCTAAAGATATCACTGAAATTTCTCAGTGCACAGTGGGGCAGAATCAAAATATTTTGGAAATAACTCAGCCATCTGTAGAGCGCTAGGCTGACCGATCCAAAATTTGACATGAACTAAGCAGTCTTACAGTTGGGTACCTCGCACCTTCAAATTATTTTATAGCTTCTTCGCATTTCTTCAATTTTTATTTAAAAATAAAAATATTAAATATGCAAAAAAAATTTTATAAGTTGAACGATTCAAATGAAATTTTCTTGATATGTAATTAGTCAAAGAAAACCAAATCGCAAAAAATCTACAACATTAAGGTAAGGGAAATCTCACAATTCCCAAATAAAGACCAAAAATCCCAAAATTGGAAATATTAGTATTTTGCCCATAAAGACTAGGACTCATGAAATACTTTAAGCAATAATTGGGAGTAAAGCTACATATTAGTATAGCAGTTTTCTTTCGCCGAACATAGCTTTGGGATTTTAGAACACATAGGCTGAAGTCAAATTATTAATGCAAAATAGGTGAAATTGAAGGACCTCCATCTTCTACAAGAATGATCACTTTTGGTTTAAACGTACACACATATAGTTAGCTTACACAAAAATATAAAATTTTTATATATTCCTTAAGAAAATTTGTTTCCATTTTACGCTAAAATACACAAGAATGTAATAATTATTTTTTTTTAAATTGAAAATCGTCCACTTTTTAACTCAAAAAATATAAAAGTCTTGAGATTTTGTCACCTTTGTAACCTTAAATTTAGCTTATTAACTAAGAGAAAAATTTTAAAAAATTTTGCTGAAAATAATTTCAATATTTTGAAAAAAAAAACTGGACCAGGGTATCGAAAAATCAAAAATTTTAATTTTAAAGTGCATAATTTATAGATTAAAGTCTCATTTTGAAGGTATTAACAAGGCCTTTAAAACCAAGTATAGTTTTTAAATGAAAAAAATGCAAATCTCTAAAAGAATTTTAAGGTGCGATGCACCCAACTTTCAGACCACTGGCAATTGGCTGGTGTCCACCGTCAAAACTTAAGCTCCTCTGCTATGCTCATATCAAACTTTGGATCAATCGACATAGCCCTTTACATATCGCTAAATTATTTCCACAATATTTTGATTCTGCCTCACTGTAGTGGAAAAGCAGAGAGAGGTGTATTCCATTGAAGCTGAAGACGGTCGGCCCCCTAGAGCGGATACCTCGGGCATACATTTTTTTGAAATGTCACTTAGTCACTATGACAAAAATAAATTTGGCTACTGGTACTCCATCCGACTCAATCTTCAGATTAAGCTCCTTTGCGAATATTTTCTGTTTTAAAATTTTTAGGAAAAGCTTAATTTAAAGAGCCTTGAGAAATTTTATTATTTGGAGGGAATGAAAAAAAAAACTAAACAGGCGCTGGACTAAACGTATCGAGTTTAAAGGAGACGATGTTGAAAAATAAAGCGCTTAAAAAAACTCTTTCATTCATAAAGTGACGTCCCTTCTATTTCAAACCTTCTAGAAAATGATGCTTTAAATATCGTTGCTTCTTTCTACCTTTCTAAATGTTTTCTATGTTTTTAATCTCATTGAAATACCTATCTGCTGGTAATAAAATTTTGTTTTTGCCACGATATTCCAAATTAAGTGTGTTAAATTCAATGGGCCTAATCAACTGAACATCAGTGTATGTAATCATAGAAAGAAAAAAAAATAAATAAACAATAAAACTCAGTTATTTAAATGTGTATGAACGATCGCTATTGAATTTTATTGAAGCATTTAATTTAATGTGTTGAATGTAAAATGTAGTTTGTGTAAGCAGTTTGCTATAGAATGTATTCTTTAAATTACATCTTCCAAAAAGAATAAAAGTGGTTTTACAGAACGTGTGTTTGTCATATGTCTTGTCAGTTTGACAACCCATATGTAATTTCATGTGTTTGTCAAAATATGCATTTTACATACGGTTTATAATTTTTGCTTTTAAACGTACATACATGTGTAATAGCCCGTTCAGGCTGCCACGAAATTAAGTCATATTGTGATTTCGGCCGAAATCAAGTTGAAATTACGTAATTTCGCACACATTATACCATTGCCCAAATTAACTCATTCTACTTAATTTCGTCGAAATTAACTTGAAATTACGATAGACAACGCTGGTTTTGTAGAAAAAGCTACTTTTTGGAAACCATGACCATATTTACAACCTAGAAAGTCCGTTTTGTTTGAAAAAAAATTTAAAACCCAAAAGAAATAATGGAAATGTACATAATTGTACATTAATTTTGTTGTAGTGTTGTTTTTAATATTCGTGTATATTTTAAATCAAAGAATTAAATTATACAAATGCAACTAAGCGTGATCAGCTGTTTGCGAAATTAACTCAAATGTCAAAAAGCCCAGTATGAACACTTTAGATTTCGTTCATAATTTCAGCTCGAAATTACTTAATTTCGTGGCAGCCTGAATGGGCTATAATTACATCTGACATAACCTATAATATATATTTTTTTCACAGTTTTGTATTGCCAACCACAGCTGATGCAAAGATGCAAACGTAGTGCTTTTGCCACGCTTTTAGTACTTTTGGTACCACAAAAAACCTAAAATAGTAAAATATCAAGTTGGCATTACAGGATATCAGATGCTTTGTCACATCAAAATAGAACACGTTCTAAATGAAAAATGTCATATATATTGTACATGTTATGTTTGAAAGGGTTCACACGACGTGTTTAGAATTTACACATGGAAAAGTGACAAGTCATATGACAAATACACGTCGTGTAAAACCATTTTAAGAAAGATACATTTTTAATTGATACTATTTTAGTTTGGGCAACATAGTATCCTTACAGATTGATACACTTAAGCCAGCGATTTTGGAAGGATTCTAAAAAAAGGCTTTGACTACAGAAATAATCTAACTCGATTCATATCTGTTTCGTTTGGCGATTTCTTTAAATTTGAAACGACAGTATTTTGAAACTAGCTATTTTGTGTTTTCCTATTAATACCTACTAAATAATGGTTTCGTTTTGTCTTGATTTTTTATATGGTGGATACATCAGAACTTCCCAACCAAGCTTCCTGAGTTTCTGGCGAGTCATTTCAGATGTGTGTGGACTGGCGTTGTTGGCCAATTCAGGCCGTGTGTGGTCAATCCCTAGCTTGAAAGGGTCCAGTTGTTGACAGTAGAGATCTGAATTTAGTGTTTGGCCATACGGAAGTAACCCATAATAAATGATTCTCTTCCAGTCCCACCAAATACACAGTAGATAGAACCTTCTTGGTTGTTAGTGCTGGTTTAGCTACCGTTTGAGCTTTGACCACGATAGTTTTCGCACAATATTGTCGTATTTAACCCATTTATTATCCGCAGTTACCATTCGCTTAAGAATTGAGTCGAGTTTTTTTTAAGAGAAGTAACACTCAGGCAATTAATGCCTATATTAACTGTGTTACTTCCTTTGGAAAGGGATAGGAGTAGATATGACAGATGTTTAGTGTGATAGTAAAGCTTCACGTATGGCAACATTGCAATTGCACGCCTAAATAACACTAGCGCCTCTGTTGTTATTTAGGCGAGTTAGTTTTGAAGCGAGCATAGCCATTTATAATTATTTTACTTCGCCGGCGATTTAGTGCTATGTGGCAATGCCGGCGAAGGAGGGCGCTGTGATATGCATTATTATAAAGAGAAATTGATTGAGTATTGAACTCGTGACCATTGCTTTAGTAGTCAACTTGCTAACAGTACCCTCAAATATACTTTGATATAATATCTATATGCTAAGAATATTTTTTCCACAAAAACAAAAAAGAAATTGGGTCGATTTCATTACGTTTGGACAAGGTTTCTCGGAAATTCAGTCTATCATGTTTTTTGTGTTTTTTAAATCCAATTTGAAAAAACAGTTTAAAACAGTTTTATGGTCGACCTTTAGCTCCCGGGCGATGCTACGACTACTAATATGCCGGACAAGTTCGATTATTTCTATGATTTTATCTGATTTTATCGACATTTTCGACGACGGGCATGCCTGGGCATGGTGAATCTTTAACATCAAAAATGCCTGAACGGAATCGACGAAACCAAAATTGCACGTAATTAGCTTTTGCAGTATCGACACCATAAACACCATTTACAGTTTCAGCCGCCTGGCTTGCATTTTCGCCTTTATCAATGAAAAACTGTATTTCTTTTTCGCCAACCTATTATTTGTCACGAGTTTGTGACCAAAAGGGGGACCTTTTTTATCGATGTATTTTACACATCCAATTTTTCAGGAAAAAATTAAGTTCTTCATCCATGTGATATGCTCGTAGCCCTTAAATATATCTTAGTCTTTCTTAGTGTTTTTTTTTTATAATTGTAAAATAAAGACATACTGGGGGACCCTTAGCATTGAAACTGTTGTAATGATTTTTGTAATAAAATGATATCATTATTTATCAACTCTGCTACGTTCGATGTCATACTATATCAATTCTTAATTTGCGGTATTCATAATTTGTTTAGACAAATAGTTCAGACAGGCAGTTTATTAATTGCACATATGCGGCTTTAATAAATTGATTTAGACGTAAACATTTCTTGATAATTTATTATGATTGCTATTTCAATAAACAATCGGTTCATTGAAATCGATATTTGAGTAATAATATTATCACTTTGCCATTTAAATACAATAATGGGTTTATTAAACCCTCTGATAAAATAACAAAGCATGGATGGCACGGCCCCAGAACTAAATTTATTACATTTATTTTTTAATTTGTCTCCTGTTTCAAATTAAACATTAGTTGTTTAGAAGAAAAAAATATAAAAATACATACATACGAGGTATGATCAAAAAATAACCGTTATTTTAATTTTTCGTGAGGTACGTATGTTCGGTTTTCGCATTTTTTGTTTTAAATGTTGGTACACATGTCTGTTATTTATGTTGAAAATATCAGCCATTTTGGATTGTCAGTTTGTTTTTGACAGATAAAAAGGTTAGCCGTGTTTTGGTGTGCTCTTGGATATTTTGCTATTTCAAAAAATGGATCAAAGAAACTGTATTAAGTTTTGTGTAAACTAATCCTAAAATAATGCAAAACATAAAAACTTGTTTTCCTGGTCATTTTATAACCTTTTTTTAAGTTTTAATACCTAAATGGGGTATAAAAACATGAAAAATATATATATTTTAATTTATTTGTTTTCATTGTTGTAGTAAAATGGGAGTAGATATGATATTGTAATGATTTTTCTTTGACTAAAACGTATTTAATGTACTTAGAATAATCCTTTTATTTTTATAATACAGTTTTTGTAGATCCAAATGTATTGAATTTTGCTATATTTTAATATATTTGGATCTGCGACATTTGGCTTTGCGGAACCTTCTACCCTACTCCAATAGTCTTTACAATTGACTTAACAATAGCAAATGGCAACTTTTTTATCACAATTACATATTGAAATTGAAAAAAAAATATTTTTTCGTTCCACTCTACTGTACATGTCTGTATAAATAAAATCACCGTGGTGAAGGGTAGAGAAGATTCGGCACGGCCGAATATAGCACTCTTACTTGTTTATAATAAAGATGCCGACGACATCTTTGAGTTTGCACCACGCGATGACGTATAATACCGGACAGTGACACACAATGTGCCCTATAGTTTCCAACTCCTATTCGTCCTCGCACATTCTAAATTAAAGTTATAGGGGTGGTTAGTGCACTTGAAAGCTAAGCCACTTCAGAACGATTACAATGCAATAAGCCTCAATTTCCTGTGAGAAACAACATTCTAAAAGCGTCTTTAGGGAAAAAAAAGATGTTCACATGTGAAATGCCAAATGATTCAGCATTGTTATGAACAAAACTGCTGTAGGATAGCGGAAGTTTAAACATGTTTTGACAGGATAGGGAGGCATGACATCGTAGTACAATGTGTTTTGACAGAAAAGTTTTATTTTCACCTACTTATGTACAAATGTAATTGAAATAAATTACTACTTTTAATATAGCAAAATCATGCTTTCAGATATCAGAAGGAAACGACGTAATAGAAAGAATATAAACACAGATTTAGAATCAGCAGGAAAAATACGTCTAAGATTACTCAACAACATCTCTGGGACAAAATCTTTGTTGACCAGTGTAATTAACGTCGACGGATATAGTAGAGAAGATGTGATACTGATTTACACTAGTGTCTAGCTTTTCGCCATTACCTTTTACCGAGATTAGAAAGCTTCATTTAATAAAATGCAAGAAAAAATAATATTTATTTTTAAGAGTGATGCAGCACCGCTGGCTCAAATATACGGATTAATTTAAAGCTTGTTTAAGGCAACGATTTAATCATAAAAATCTAAAGGGATTCTGTCTACTCAAAAAAAGATCACTTTAAAAATATTCAAGATGGGGCAATGGTGTTCTAAATGTTCCTCAATTGTCTAGCAACATACCGCCAAATGTTCTGGACTGGTCTAGCTAGACATTGTTAGAAGACTAGCTACTATATCATCAAAATCACGCCCTTTTGGTAAAACAGTTCATTCAATTTGATCAGTTAAAAGTTAGAAATTCTGTATTTAAATTTTCTTCTAGTCTAACTAATAATTCGAAAGTTGTGGCATACAAATTTAATGCAAAATTTAATAATTTTTGTGTTTTTTGAGTCATAAATAAATCTATCCACTCGATCAATCATCGCACGATTAATCGTAGAATTTTAAGTCGATTAATTGTTCGAGTAAGAAAATTTGGCAATTTCGATTAAAAAATAACTCGAACAAATTATATTGGTACAAATAGACTAAAATTAAGTTCTATTAAGATTTTTACTGATTTTTTACCTCTTATTTGTTTAGTAAACATACAGATACAAAATAACACATGTAGGTTAGGTTAGGTTAAGTCCAAGTATTGGTCCCTTTGTGTTACCTGCAAAAGAGGAGGGGAAAAAGGAAAAGGAAGAGATAGAAAAGAGAGAAAGCGTTGAGAAAACATAGGATAAAAACACAGACAGGCAGGAGAAAAAAGGTCAGAAATGTAGAAAAGTAGCCACGAAGGACAGGTTGGTCGAGCCAGGTTGTCTACGAGAGTAACTATACCTCGCCAAGTGAAAGTGGGTTAGAAAACCATCCGCAGCTCTTCAGAAAGGAGTTAATCCTGCTCGGTTCCAATAGTGAAACACAAGAGAGGCTTGCAAAGCACCGTTATCCAAGGTGCTGGAGGCTTTCATATTCTAATGGGGTAGTCATGGTCATGGATTGTGTGACAGTTTTAAATAAACTCGATCATCGTAATAGGCTCCAGCCTATACATCCCAATTACTACTATTACTTAAGAAGAGTGGATTATAGCTACTTACATGATGATAGCCTACCAGACAATGTTGCCTTAGATACCATCAATATACGCTAGAAAGTACTAAGATCGTACTTTGCGCGTGTCCTGCCTTATCTCTTAGGTCTCAATTTCCTGTATTCCATAATTATAAACCTACACATTTTAATATTGATGATTATTGTACGTTTTGTTCAGATCGAGATAAATGATTAATAAAAGAAATTAAAAAAATGTGTTCTTTCAACTGTTTGTAAAGATTTTTTGACTTTTTCTCGCTGGTAAAGTTAAAAGTTAAATAACTCTAGAATTATGCAAATAAATTGCTGAATTCAGGCTTAAGTTGGATTATTCTCTCTAACTACTCAATAGGGTTGAAACAATATTTACATACAAATGAATTGTTAGTAAGGCCTAAGTTCTTTCTAACTACTCTTTCACCTCTATTGAGTAGTTAAAAGGAATAAACGAACTAAAGCCTGAATGTAACAATTCATATCTATGTTAATAAATAGTAAGGCTAACGAAATTTAAATGTTAAATACAAGAACACTAGAATTTTTTATGAGGTTGTAATGAAATAATCATCCTTTAGGGCTGTACATCAAGATTTAAAGTTAATAAAAAAAATTAAATTCCAAAAAAGAAAAGTGGAATATTACTAATTAGAAATCTGAGTTTTAGGGTTCTACCAAAATCAGGTATTGTTTAGTAGTCTTTAAATTTGAAAGTTTAACAAAAAGTACTGAAAACCAAATTCATTTGGTAAGTAATAAAAAAACATAAACCGGGACAAAGTATTGTAAAACCCTATAATCTTGAAGAGAATTCGGTAGCTTATGTACCAAAACAGATTTCTTATAAAATTTTACAGAGGCAAAACAGAGGCGTTTTCGATCGGTGCTTTGCACTCGCAGAAATTTTACAATAATTTATAAAATTTGTTTGGATTCGGCAGAGGGATAAAGGTTACAATAGCCAAGGCGAATAAAGGGAAAATTGGGTCATAAAATTTTTCTTTTATTCGCATTTGCTATGGGGTATCTTTAGTTTTAAAAATTTACTAGAACCGCAGTAAGTTTAACTTATTTAATCAAAAAAGCCCCTTTTGGAGAAAACCCTGAAAACACAGTAGATTTTAGATTTTCACATTATAGAGACGTGTAACTTTGTATAGAATGATATTTTATTCTAACACTAGCAGTGCCCGCTATGTCGCACATAGCGATATTTTGGCAATCTAGCCGGACATTACTTTTTTTTTAGATTATATTCGCTCTAAAAGTTTATTCAGTGCCCTTAGATTAATAAAACTTGGCAAAAAAATCTGTTATGGTGATAGGCTGTTAAAGCTTTAAAATAAGAAAAATCGGAGTAATGAGAAAAAAAAGTTCCCCTTCGAAGTACTAATCATACCTGTGAAAAATTTAATTTTTCTTTTCAAGTTTTCCCCTGATCTTGTTTAGCAAATGCAACTTTTATAGTCAGCGAATGTTCAAAAACTTAAACTTGGACCCTGGTGATTCTAAAAGGACATTTTTCGCCCCGCCCCTTTTATGTGGTCGGACTTAAATATTATTTACAAAAATAATGTAATTATTTAAAGAAAGGGATTACATACGCCCTAATATCATAAAAATATTTTTTTTTAAGTTTTTATGGGCAGGGGGACGTATCCCTCCAATACCAACCCCCGAAAAATTCATGTGAATTTCTTTTAAAATTTTTTTTATTGATTTCCAAAAAATATTACTTTTTTAGTTTTTTTTTATCGAAGAGAAGAATAAAAGTTATTTTTATAATTTATTACTTTATAGTATTTAATTTATCTGAGAAAAATTAATTTATTCATGACTAGCTGTGCCCGCCACTTCGTCAGCGTCCTTATTTTGTTTTCAAAGTAATTCACTTCAAGATTCTTAATTTTATAGTGCTTCAGATATGGTTTTTGTAATTACTTTATATAAAGATACCCATGCCTGGGTAATTACTCAAAAACGTTACACAATTCATCCAGTAGTTTTTAACCGATGCGAACACAGACAGAAATACAAAAGTTTAAAAAATCGTTGTTTTGTATTCAATTTCGATTACTAACTGAACCAGCAACAAAAATTACAAAAAAATATTTAATGTACAGATATTTGCCTGTTACAGTTTTATTAAATGTATAGATTTATGAAAACTACAGCCGTATCCTAAAATAACAGTCCAATCATAAGTTCATCACGTCAAATTTACCAAATAAAGGCGAACCAAATTATCTAAGTAAATTGTTTTGCTAAACTAATACAGATAAAACCCCGTACCATTTTTTGTAAATATTTTGAAGAACCATCTAAATTTAAAAATGTTAACATTTGAGTTATAAACTTTTGATATTTAAAAATATTTATGTCCGAGGTATCCAACTTTAGGGACTTAACCACAAGTCTTATTTTATCCTGGGAGCCGACCCATCGCATCTCTTTTCTAAAACACTTCTGCTTTTTCCGTTTAAAATTTCATTAACTACCAGTTTCATAATGTAAAAAATGCGAATATTCAAAACAAAAACAAATTTTTTGAATTTGTTTTATATATAATGGATATAATCGTACGAAAGAACGAATTCTTTCGACATTGTGAAATTGGCATTAAAATATCATTAGTTCATGAATTTAAATAAAAATGTTTTTAACCACTGTGCAGCTTATAAACGATTGTCTCAAACTCTACTGCTGGCCATAAGTTCTGAATATGTTCACAATTATTTTTTTAAAACGTATTTTCTATACAATGAATTGGAAAATAATAATTTATTAACAGCCCAAATATCGTTTCATTTACTATAAAAATAACGCTATTAACTAAACTGACAACGGCCATAAACAAAACAAAATGCGAAATTTGGCTTAACATTTTTCCACTTACCGGGTGTAGGTTGTACAACTTTATAATCGCGTGGTGGAGCTGCAGAGTTAGAGGAATTGTTACTACGACTAGCCGAGCCACCAAAATATTGATTAAGATTATCTTCAAAATCATTCTGAAATAAAAAAAAATAAAATTTAGCCAGCGATAGCAAAAGACATGTTTGCGGTAGATAAAATGCAAATTACTTTAACAAATCTTAAATTTCTTTCCATAATTCGGTCATCAGCGTCTAGAAAATTACGTCGCGAACTCATATTTTTTAGCTTTTATTACAAAATACTGTTGTTATTTAGCTGTTTTTTAGTTATTTTAACAACAAAACTCACTTCAGTATTGGAAATACACAATGAATCAACGAATGTCAAAAAAGATAAGAAACTACTAGAACTGATATAAAGGCAGTGTTGCCAAGTTTCATTTTACACAAAATTCGAGGTTTAAGAAGTTACTCAAAAAAAACCTTTACATAAACCAGTAGTGCAATTTTAACCATCTAACACTTGTTAAAAATATCAACATTTTTTTTTGCTTGCACTAAAGCATTTGCGATTCACTAACCTATGGTTAACAAATGAAAAATACAAACCAAAATGAATGGCAATGCTGCTAAACAAAATGGCAAAATAGCGGAAAGAACAAAGAGAAATGAAAAATAATAAACAAAACCTTCCACACAAGTGCTTTATAATTTGTTTTTAATTTTATTTCTAAAAAATTGTTTAAATTCATTTTTATAAGGTAGGTAAAATACATATGTATGTGTTTTAATTATAAATATTAATTACTTTGAATATTTTACATCTAATGGGCGACTTTTTCTTTTGATATTTTCATAAAGTAAACGACTCAAAAATAGTTGTAGTTAAATTAACAATACTCGACGTGCTAAGAAAAATAGCTGATTTATAACAACATAAAATGTTATTAAAAAGCATTTCTGAATAGCAGTCTTTCGTTTTGTTGTTAAATTTTTTTAACGAGTCCCGAATCGTTAAAATTGAATAGTGTATCGGACTACAGTACTTCTTACGAAAAACTATTTTCAAAAGGAAAACAAAATATGTGCAGGAACACCAAAACTATAAAAAAGTTGTCTAGTTGTTGTTGTTGTGTCAAAAATATAATTTTAAAGGTTAAGAAAAAAAAAACGGCGAAGTTCTACAGTCAGGTACTAAAGTTTAAATACACCTCAAAAATTGTTGTTTGTTTAAAGAAAAGTAAACGTTCCAGAAAAACTTTTAGTATACAGTTTTATTTGGCTTCATAAATAACAGAAAACCTAAAAATTCTTTATACATTGCAAACGTAACAGTAAATCCCACAATAAAAAAATGCAGCTGATAAAAGTTAAAATACATCTTGCAAAAAAATCCCTTTCATTTCTCAAAAACAGTACAGTTCTATTTTATGTTTCTATCAAATTCTTTTCTTACAAGCCACCAATTGTTATTCGTAGCGTTCTTATAGCCATAATTTGAAGTTCTATTGAAAATTATGAGCAAAGATAAAGAAATTGAGTCCAGCGTTAAACATTTTAAAGACTGAAAGTCCTATCGAAAAATAGAAAAATTATTAAATATACCCTTTTCTAGTATTCAAAATATAATTAGAAAATATAAGCAAACTTATTCAGTAGAAAATATGCCAAGAAGCGGCCGACTAAAAAAAACTTTATAATCGTGATATTAACCAAATCGTAAGAGAAGTGAAAAAGAATACAAGAATAAGTGCTTCAACAAGTATATACATCCAAGAACTGCACAAAGAACATTGCAAGAAAATGGATAGAAAAGCAGAGTTCCTCGAATGAAGCCTCTGAGTGGCTTCATTCAGTAGAAAAAGCAGACGACTTAGACTTAGAGTTTGTAAATAAGTATATATAAAAACAATTTCGCTGAGTTTTGAAGAACAGTTCTTTATACAGTTGAAAGCAAATTTAACTTATTTGGAAGCGATGGACGTGCAAAAGTCTGGCACAAACCAAAGACTGCCTTTCGAATACAAAATTCGGTTCCTACGGTAAAACATTGGAGGTGGCAATGGGATGGTTTGGGGAGCTATTAGCGCAGCTGGGTTTGGAAATTCGGAGTTTATTGATGGCATAATGAATCAACATATTTACAAGAGTATATTGCAAAGAAATTTGCAAGCATCTATAGACATATTGGGCATCGGATCCCGTTGGATCTTTCAACAGGATAACAATCCAAAGGACACCGCACTTTCTGTTAAATGTTTTATAATGCTTCCAGACATCTCTATGGCCCACTTTAAGCACTATACTTAAACCCAATTGAGCACGTTTGGGATTTAATGAAGCGGTATTTAGTAAAAACTTCAAGAAAGAGCAAAGAGTCGCTAAAAGTAGCTCTTTAAAAAAATCTGGTCAGAAATATTGCCTTCTAAAACAGAAAGTTGTCCAAAAAAGTATTAAAATGTATATTTTATTTTAAAGTAATTTAACTTTATATTATAATTTTATGTTTTATTGTATTCTGAACATAACAGGTATTAGTATCAATATAGGGTTTGATAACTTAATCTTAAAGTTTAAAATTAAAAAAAAAAGAATTAAAAATGTTAAGCCAGTTACGAGTCCACGTTAAAAAAATTTTATAATTTAATAAGTTTTTAGCGTAAGCTGCTCCAAATAAAATTATTACATTAAAATTGCAATTATTCGTTAATAAAATTAACAAACTTACAAAATAAATTATATTTATTCCCGCGTATATAAGTTAGGTTTTTGTACCCAGAATATCCGGCTATATAGGGGTTCTTAAGAGTTTACGCATTTATTTTACCTTATTTACAGCATATTCAAGATATTTTATAAATCATCAAGATGTTTTATAAACATTTAATCAAGTGTAGCTGCTATAATCATATATTATATCAAGGAAAATCCTTATAAAGAAACCAATTGACTTGTATAAGCATCCTTGTGTATGGTATGAATTGGGTGTAGTCTAGCATGTTTTTTGTCTATATATTCTCCAATAGCCGTCTTATGAATGTCCTCCTTTATTTAAAAACATTCCTATAATTAATCGATATTGTTTTGTCGGAAGCAGCTAAGGTGAAAGGTATTTCAAACATTTCTTGGGGCTTTAAAAGCTGATTGATAATCCAATTAATCAAGAGTGCTTTATTTTTAACTTTGTATTTAACTGCAAATTAATAGGAAATGGCAATACTGTAAAAATTGCATAAATAGTTCTAGCAATTTCGCCTTAAAAAAACAAAATAAAATAAAGCAATTGTTGCCAGATATTTTTCCAACAAAGTCATATAAAACAAATAAAACATTGTACACCCTGTGATTATAATTTATACTCAGCTGTTAATTAATTATATTTTGTTATTTATTAAATGTAATTTTTTATTATTTTTCACCGTAGATTTTACACGTTATTACTTTAGTTAGAGAAATATCAGTGCGGTTGCATTTTGTTACACAAAAACACTGTGGCGTAAACGTCATTCTGCAAAAAGGAACATTGGTCGTTAAAAAGCAAACAAAATGACCACAAATTCTCATCCTATGGATAAGTTTTGCGGTTCCAAATTTTGGGTAAGTTATTGGATTATAATTTTATGGTTAATATGAATGAAAATTTGTTTGATAATTGATTTTCTTTTAATCTGCAGGATTCCAATTTAACATGGTATACGGTGGATCCAGATTTCACGCCATGTTTTGAGCAGACCGTTTTAGTTTGGGCACCATGTGCTTTTCTTTGGATATTTAGTATATTTGATTTTTACTATCTGAGGGCCAGTTTAGATAAAAATATACCATGGAATAAACTAAATATAAGTAAATTGCTGTTGACATTGTGTTTATTAGTGCTAACAGCCGTCGATTTAATAATGGCTTTGATTAAAAACGCCAATGATAATACAGGAGAACTTATCTATCCCGTAGATATATGGACACCAGTGATAAAATTTGCATCTTTTGTAAGTACAAATATCATTTTTGATTATTTATTTGTATGTGATACTAGATACAAAATTATAAATTTATTTCTAAATGTGATGAAATTGAGCATGGAACTTTAAACAGTTAAATGAATATATGTATTCTTCTAGCGTTATGGATTAGTTTATGTAATATATGTATTTACATCATTATACATTATTTAATATACATCGACATTCTTGGCAAGGGCTGTATATAGTACATAAGTTTGGAGATAGACTTCTTCATGCTTTATATTGAATAAACAATAAATGTCTCCAATTGTCTTTCTGTAATTATATATTTAAAAGATTAAGGCCCATTATTATAACTTGGCAATAGCTAAAGTTAGGATTTTGTTGCAGCGATAAGTAGTTTTTCGTCATTTTAAAAACAACCATTAACTATCACATACTTTAAGGACAAGTTATAGTAATAGGCGTTATCCTCGTTATTATAATGAAAAACTAATTATCGCTCGGACAAAACCCCAATTTTAGCTATTGCCAAGTTATAATAATGAACCTTAATATATTTTTCGTTATTAAATAATTCTTTCTAAACTCTGCTTGGAAATTGTATAATTTTTTTTTTATGTTCTATCGAGATTTCATTATTACGAATTTCACTGAACGAATAGTACCTGACACTTTTGGCCATCGTGTTCACAAGATCCTCATAAAACCGTCCATTTATTTTACTGTGCCAAGAGGCCAACTGATTTGTGCCCCATGGCTAAGACCGACTAAGGTTTAACAATTTCTCCAGCTCCAAGTTTCCCCAACGTGACTTAATAACAATTATTAATAAATATAAATTAAAATTTTCAGAAATGAACTTCCGACAGTGGCAGAACTATTACAACAACAAATTTAACAGTGGTCTATGTATTATTTTGAAACGTCTACAATTATTATTTCTTAATTTTGATCTAATTTTAATATGAATCAATACCGACTTCTTGTAGAAAAACGGAATTTGTTCCTATATAAATGCGCTTGCACAGTTTCCATACATAGTGTAGTGTTTTAAGTTAAAAACTGTATAAGTATGTAAATCTCAATATGCGTTTCTTCTCTGTTCTGTCCGAGTGGAATAAAAATGTGTGGGATTGTAAAAACAATCGTATTAACAAATTCGTGATTTTGGTTTTCTATGTTTTTCATAAATTTTTATTATGATATTTTTAATACTTTTTTAAAGAAACGTTAAGATAAATATTGTTAAAAAAACAATCTATATTGTATTGATAATAATCATTCTAAAAATAGTCGAAAGTGAAATACAGAACGCCTGTAAAATTTAGATTATTTTATTTCTAAATAATATTATTCGGACAATAAACATTTTGATAGTGTAAAATGTTGTTAACAAACTCTAAACTAATGTGAGAGCTAAATATTATCTTATTTTATTTATTTATATTTTATTTTTGATATTATAAATGAATAAACGACTTTAAACTGAATTAATTTTATTTAAAATTCAACTCTTCTTTATTTTTAGACACTCATTTTAATTTTCATCCCCCTGAATCGTAAGTATGGTGTTCAAACTTCAGGTTGTCAATTCTTGTTCTGGTTCCTGTTGACCGTTCTATCAATAGCGCGTTGTCGCACCGAAGTTAGGGGAGAAAAAATTCGTTCAGATGCCATTAAAGCAGATCCTAAAGCTGATTTTTCGTGGGATGAATACAAATATATCAGCTTTATGATATATTTTGCCTTCTGCTGCGCTATGTTGATACTTAATTGTTTCGCAGATGCTAAGCCACGTGTTACTAAATATGAACGTTCCGATAATGAAATACCTGAAGTCTCAGCTAGTTTCCTATCACGCATTACGTATCGTTGGTTTGATGGCATGGCCTGGCGGGGTTATCGCAATCCCTTGGAAGAGAAAGATTTGTGGGATCTTAATCCTCAAGATAGTTGTAAAGAAGTTATGCCCATCTTTGCTTACAATTGGAATAAAAATGTACGCAAATATTTTAAATCGGAACCGAATCAACCCAAAGTGGAATATAAGAAAGAAAAAGTAACATTTGAGAATCCTCATGGCCCTAAGACTGGCAAAAAGAAGGGCACGGTTTCGATCATGCCACCCATAATTAAATCATTTGGAAGTGTCTTTTTATTTGGTTCCATGATGAAATTAATAACCGATACTTTGACTTTCGCCCAGCCACAAGTATTGCGTTTGATAATCGGTTTTGTGGAAGACTATGCTGATGACGGAGCCGAACAACAGCCCGAATGGAAGGGCATTTTCTATGCTGTACTACTTTTCTTATTAGCAGCTGCACAAACAATTATTTTGGGTCAATATTTCCATCGCATGTTCATTGTAGGTTTACGTATTCGTACCGCTTTGATTAATGCCATTTATCGTAAGGCTTTAGTCATATCGAATGCCACGCGTAAGGAATCAACTGTTGGTGAAATTGTCAATTTAATGGCTGTGGATGCACAACGCTTTATGGACTTAACAACTTATTTGAACATGTTGTGGTCTGCTCCTTTACAAATTACTTTGGCCTTGTATTTCTTGTGGCAGGAGTTGGGTGTCTCAGTGTTGGCTGGTCTTGCCGTTATGATTATTTTAATTCCTGTCAATGGTGTTATTGCCAATCGCATCAAAACTTATCAAATAAGGCAAATGAAGTACAAAGACGACCGTGTTAAACTGATGAATGAAGTTTTGAGCGGTATTAAGGTGGGTTTTGCAATTATTCGGGTATGTTCTCTAATCCGAAACCGAGTGAAGTTGAAATCGAATAAATTTTTGAAGAAAAATATAACTTAGTTGCGCCTATTATTTTAAAACATTAGCAATTAAGGAAGTTATGTGAATGGTCTTTAATCAAATGTATAAAAAATAATATCAAAATGTTGTAAGATTTAAAAGTTATGACAATTTAAAATTTCATTCGGATTCAATTTCACTCGGTTTCGGTTTACAGAACATACCCGATTATTTTCAAATAGAAAAAACTATAAAAATCTGCAAGAGTTATTTTGAATCAAAAACAAGTTATGCATGCCTGCATTCGCTTGAAAGTGAAATATATTCATAAATGCGGTGTTCTGACTTCCACGCCAGATATTTTTATCGGGGATCATAACGGTTGTAAGTTTTATTAAAAAAAATATATCTTTTAATGATTACACGGTGCTACAGTCCAAAATTTCTGGGAAATGACACTATTTTTTTGTAGGTGTCATCGAGTATAACAAGAATCGATTTGTGAAATTTGCCAAACACCCCCAAAATCTTGAGATACGGTTCAAAAACCGGTTTTGGGGTCCTTTGCGCACTTATAAGCCGTTGCAAAACTGAAAATCGGTTGATAACGAACTAAGTTACAGGCTTATAAGTGCGCAAAGGAATGCAAAACCGGTTTTTAAACCGTATCTCAAGATTTTGAGGGTGTTTGGAAAATTTCACAAACCGATTCTTGTTATACTCGACGAGACCTACAAGAAAACTAATATCACTTCCCAGAAATTTCTACTTCATTCTTTTTTGTATCACTGTGTTATCTTTTATTTTTTTAGTTTTATTTTTTTTGAAAATAATAGTTGTTTTTCGAGTTTTATTTTTTGCTTGTAAAATAAAAAAGAAAATAAAAATGTTAATATGAGTTTTAGGTCGTAAAATTCTCTTTCCATGGTAACTTGTGTTCCACGAACGTTAAGCAAAACTTGCGCAAATTTAAAAAAATTAGTAGAAATTAATTTTATTTTTTAAGCAAAAAACTTAATTAATAATCTCTAATCTACAAGCCAAAAATAAAACTTAAAAAAAACTTAAAGCTAGAAAAATAACTGTTAATTTTTAAGTAAAAAAATAAAACTTGAAAAATAACTTTATTTAAGTAAAAAGTAAAAAAAAAAAATATTTTTAAATTTAATTTTTTTAATTAAACTTAAAGGCATACAAATTAATGCATACAAAGGTAATCCTAGTTAAAACGATTAACTTGGTGGGTGTATTTAATTATCTTGTAGCATTTTCCGTTCATTATAATTTTTTTGGTTTTAATTTATAAAATAATCATTATTTGCGATCACTAATTTTTATATAGAAAATTATGTGAACGTCAAACACAGAACACCAAATATCTGAAAATATTTACTTCTGAGTGGTTGTGAAATTACAGATTATGTCTGATGATGTCTGATTAATTATTTTTTTATTTGAATTTATAAAAAACTCAAATAATATTAAAAATATTTTTTTATTATTTTTTTAAATTTTATTTGCCAATCTTTTACGTGAAAAATGTTTTCAAAAACGATTTAGGGGCATTTGCTAGAGCTGTAAATGAATCATTAATTTTTGAATTCGCGAATCATTCATGCACTGAGTTAGCAAATTTTGAATTAATTCTTTTCACCAAAAAATTAATTGAATGAAATTTGATTAAATTTAAACTAATTTGGTAAAAATGAATTGCAATTCATTGCGAATTCAAATGTATTTGTAGAATGAATTGCAATTCGTTTCCAATTCGAATGAATTTGGCAAAGTGAATTGCAATTCATTTCCAATTCATTCGATTTGAATTGAATTGATTTTGAATTAATTTCAATGAATTAGCAAAACTAATTAGCAATTCTTTCCCAACTCATTTGAATTGAATTGATTGAAATTTGAATTCATTTTGTAAGTAAATCTGCAGTATGTATATTCTCATCTAGTATAGTCGAAAGAAAAAAAATTCTTCGATTAGAAATTCCCATGATATACTGCAAGGTATATTTATTTTACTAGGTAGTGGCGTCCCTACAACAAATACAACAATACAAGAACAACATGGCATTTTGTTGTTGCTTTGTAGTTCGAAATGTCAAAAAACATAGGAGAAAATTGAGAAGGCCTGTATGTGTTTTATTGCCTTTTCACTTCTACACTATAAAATTTCTGAACACATACAACTTTTGACATGTCGAACTACTAAATCAGCTGGGCGGACGACACTACCTAGTAAGATAAATATACCTTGATATACTGAAATTTTCAGTTAGTGGCAGAATAGGAATTGAATTACTAGTTATCGGCGAAAATCCTATCAAAATGGGAAAATGTTGTTTATTTATTTATTATAAAAGAAATTTAAATTATTATTTTTATCAAATATTGTAAAAATATTATAAAATGTTTGTTTACCAAGCGTTTTTTGTTTAAGTAATGTCATATTTGTATATTGTCGAATTTTTTTTTAATTTTTTTCATAACATTTTTTACTTGAATTTGATTGATTAAGAGGCGTCTTACACGTCGTTCTTTTTTTATCAGTTTTAACCGTACGGTTTGTGAGTTTTACTGTCAAATTTGTATTTTTTTTTTATTTATGGAAACAAATTGAAATTTTTTACCATTTGAGTTGCAGCTTTGCTGTTATTGTTGCCGTCATGATGCCACCAAGTAAAATAAAATGAACTGAAGTAAAGAACGTGTAGTGTGTGTATATCGTGGCTGTTCGTGTTTGCCCGTACAGTTTTAACCGTGCAGTAAAACTGACAAAAAAGAACGACGTGTATGGGCGCCTTTACAACTCATTTTTGATTTCATGCATTTGAATTGCAATTCATTGTTCTAATTCATTTGAATGAATTCAAAATCAATGCACACGAATTGCTAATGAATTGCAATTCACTTTAACAAATTCAATTGAATTGGAAACGAATTGCAATTTATTTTACAGATTTATTTGAATTGGAAACGAATTGAAATTCATTTCTGTCTAACTCGTTCTGAATTGATTCAAATTTCATTCAATTCTTTTTTGTTATGAAAAGAATTAATTAAAAATTTAACTAATTCGTAACGAATGAAAATGAAAAAAAAAATGATTCATTTTGAGCTCTGGCATTTACAATTATTTTGACTTTTTTCTCAAACAATTATTCACATTTTTTGTAGAAAATTAGAGGTATTACAACAATTATTCACATTTTTTGTAGAAAAAATTTAAAATATTTTAGAAATTTTTTTTGTTATAGTGCTGGCAACGTTTTGAGTACCGAGTACTCGATACTCGATTATTTTTTTAGGTACTCAATACACAAAAGTATTTAATCGATACTTTTATGGTAGTATTTTTAGAAATAAAATTTTAAAAATATTTGACAACTACGACGATAAATTTCCTCTGCTAGTATGTAAACGGAAGTATTGAGTACTATTGAGTACCCAAATGAAAAGTATTGAGTTGTATCGAGTAATTGAAAGTAGTAGAAATTGCCAGCACAATTATGTTATTACAAAATCACTACAATTCATTGTTATGGTCATTTTGCTATGTGCTTAATTTAGCTCGTCAGGAAAGCATCACCCAAATTTCAGAAAAATTTTAAATACATTTTTTAAAAAAAATCATTGACCAAATGAATCGGTTAATTAAGAAAGGGAACAAGTCAGCTTTTTTACATATTGCAATTTCGATGAGTTTCGCCAAAATCCCTAAATGGGCCTAAATATTGTTTAAATAATTCTAGTTTTCGAGATATACCGTTGTAATATAAATATTTAGCACCTCAAACTATTTGGTTAAATAAAATATTTAAAAAAGCACTAAAATTACCATTAAAATATACAAAGATTGTTTTTGAATCTGCATAGTAGTTTCAGAGATATCGAGCTGTGCTGAAAGAGAAAATAATTTTCATGCAAATTTAAAAAAATAATCTTAAATTTCTGACATTGATTTTGCACTAAATATTTTTCACAGCAATTTCAATTTTGTTTTAATTTCTGTTTAACAATTTTGCTCTAAATATTTTTTGCGTTAAAAAGTGAAAAGATTTTAAAAAGTTATTTTATAATAATTAATATTTATTTTATTTTATTTTATTTTATTTTATTTTATTTTATTTTATTTTTTATATATGTATATTTTGTAGGTCCTAAAACTATACGCCTGGGAGCCCAGTTTTGAAAAACAAGTTTTGGAAATTCGTGAAAAAGAAATTGCCACTTTAAAATCCACTGCCTACTTAAATGCCAGTACATCATTTTTATGGTCTTGTGCACCATTTTTGGTAAGTTTTCGAATGTTTGTCGAATTGTTGAGTTTCTTTCACAGGTTACCAAAGACGATAACAAATGTTAAATAAAAAACATTACCAAACAATTCAAACTAATAACTCATCTACTGTCAACGTTAAGGTATCCTTAGTTACCTTTGCTACTTATGTGTTGTCCAGCGACGAAAACCATTTGACTGTGTCTAAAGTATTTGTATCAATTGCTCTATTTGATACCATAAAGTTGCCATTGGTAACAATACCCATGTTAATGGTGGATATAGCAGAGGTATTAATTGCTTGAAACTCTCTATGGAATTAACCACAACTCATTCATTGAAGCAAGAAAACCAATAAATTGGTTACTTTGTTTAACTTTATTCTTTAAGGAATCTATAATAACTTCAACTTCAGATAGACGCAATTAAAAGCATATCGTTATGGAATCTATGGTCTATTTCTTAAGCCTTTAAACTTTATTTATATTTTCAAAATACAATTTAAATTCATTCATTATTCTAATAAAACATTTTATTGCAGGTCTCATTGGTCACATTTGCCACTTATGTATTAATTGATGAAACTCATGTGCTCGATGCCACTAAAACATTTGTTTCATTGTCATTATTTAATATTTTGCGTTTTCCATTAACAATGTTACCCATGTTGATTTCAAATATGGTTCAAGTAAGTTTTTTTTTTTTTGTAAATTCTTTCTCAGAAACAGGATGCTTGTTTAAAGAACATACGATTTTTAAAACAAAGTTAACAGACTTTATCGACAATTCAAAATTTATTTCTGCAACTTTATTAATGAAATTTAAACCTAATCTTATATACAATTGATCGTAAAACGATTAATGGTTTTTAAAATCTATGTTCGTATATGTTTTGTTATTTGGTTTGTTATGTATGTTAAAAAGTGTGTTGTTTTGTAATTATATTAGTTTTGTTTTAAAGCGATCCCTCAAAAATCCTTTATCCTGTTACAAATCCCTAATTAAATGATTTATTTGACATGAAAACAATTACATAAATTTACAAATTGAGGTCTGAGAGTAAGTGAAAGTTGTTCACTGCACTGCACTGCACTCTGTTTTATTTTAGTGTAAATTAATTATAGTTTTCGAGATATACTCTTATATCCAAAATAAAAGAAGTATATTGGCATAACTAAATAACTGCTACCATATTTGGTTAAATAAATGTAAATGCGAACTAAAATTGCCCTTAAGTTATACTAGGATTGTTATTGAATGTGCATAGTAGTTTCAGAGATATGGAGCTGTGAGAAAGAAAATAACTTTCCAGAAAAATTTTAGTTTTCTTGTTTTTTAAAGTTCATGACAAGTACATAAAGACTAAATTCCTGTCCAGCAAATAATATATATATATATATATATTATATATATATATATATATATATATATATATATATATATATATCGGATCGAATTACTTACTCTGTCACCAAGGGTACACCAAAAATACTTTGAACTCGTCCTACGTCGACTACGAGTTTGGAAAAAAAAAATTTGCCGTTGCATATACGAGTACAGATTAGGATCGGCTTAAGCTTTTATCGGTTTTTAACGCACAGACGAACAAAGAAACAAATTTCATAGATTAATAGAGATTTATACTATAAACGAGCTGAGATGTTTCGGGATGTTCCCAGATGCTTAGCACTATTGCTGATAATTTTACGACACTGCAGAATGTACAATGAAATTCATAATCAAGCTTAAGTTCGTTTTTATTCTCTCTAAGAAAGAATTAATTAAATTACAAATCAAGTGAAAGAAAAATTGTTTCGCAAATACTATCAAGTATTCTGAAATGTTCTAGAAATTTCTAGAGAGCGAAGCTCTCTGTACTTTTATATTTAAAAGCATTGGTTAGAGGACTACGACACCGTATAAAATCCCAGATCATACCGCGACTCCTTTTTGAATTTTGGCGGCACGTACATCTTGCACTTACAATATATGTATGTGTATTGAATGAGATGATACTTTACTTACATGTTATGGGCAACGACGAGCGCTGCATATTATTGATAACCGGAGTGTTTAGATGACATAAAACAATATGTACAGGGACGACTAGTTTTAGCAAAACGGCACACAGTTTACAACGCAATAAAAATTATGCATGAATTAACAGGGTATCAATATCTCTGGGTGATTTTAACGATTTAGATTTTTCCAAAGGTCTATCAAAACAGTAAGTCACAATCAAGCTGTGTTCTTAAAGGAAAGCACTGCATGAGCACAAAAACGAAGCTCATAAGACGCTATAATATAATATTTCATTGAATGCATATCTGTGCATTGCACATGCGTAACGATGTGTGGACAATAATAAACAGCGAAGACCAGCAAGCTAAATGCGATGAGCTTGCAGAGTCTCCATAAGCAACTTTCAATAAGTATGAGTAAATGTTGAACATAATAGAATAGAAAGTTCGTTATACTCACTAATAGTATGGTAAGAGTAGGCATGTGTTCGGTAAGCTACTTTGTGCTCGAGTATGACCACTTGCGCATGTGTTTATGAGCACACCCATTAGATGAGCTTGCTTATGCAACTTATAGTATCTATTAATACCTATAGAATTAAGTTTTTAGAATTAAGTTTTTTTTTTTAGTGCTTATTAAAAAATAGAATTCAAAAATATAAAAAGGTCAAAAACTACAATAATTGTTTTTACGGTTCTTCAATAAAAAATAAATTTCCTTTAAGGGCCAGGTTATCTCCAATTTAACTAATAATTTTGTGTGAAAAGAAGAAATCCTAAAAGTTACTGTAAATGGTGTTCATCACGATATAACTGAGTAATTATGGTACTCCACCCACAGGAAAATAAGTATATTATTAATAAATGCAAATTCTTCGAGTGAAAGTCAATAAAAAAACATTTTTTTTGATCACATAGTGCTCTCCTTGCTTAATTAATAGATTTTCCAACCAGCTAAAGCTCTCCTCAACCTTGGCCTCTTGGCCAGATGACACTTAAAGTTTCCATGGTCTGTTATTACTACACTTATTCTGCTTCAGGTGGCCATTCGTGCCGGGGAGCTATTGCCCTTTTTAAAACCAAAACTATCTGCGAAGCTTTTCACTCGTCTACAGAAAACACCCAGTCTTTGGTGGGAATCGAACACGCAACTCCCAGACTAATAGTCTAGCGCTCTACCAATCAGTCTATCGATGCACTTAGAGATTAACCTGTCCGTTTCTTGCTAATTATTCTTGTCCATCGCTCTTTAGTTGTAAGTTCTACATTGCAGACAAACTTTTATATGTCGACAAGCCCTAGCCAAAAATTTTGCTTTCTACTAGGTCCTATTGAAAGAAAAAGATTTATGTAGATTTCTGAAAAAATTTAGTTTTAATAGAAATTTCTGGATATTGATTTTGTATTAAAGATCAATTGAACTTAGTGGTGGAAAATTGTCTATTAGAATCAATTTCAAGAAAACAATTTATATAAAAAGTTCATCAGCTTTTGCTCATCTTTCAGAAGTTTTCATTTACATTTAAACTGTTTGAAATGCGAAACGGTTCTCATTGAACGCAGGTTTGTTGTAAAATCTTAAACATTGTTGATCTTTCTCAAAATTTCCATTTATTAATTTAAAATCCTTTATACACTTCCTTAAAAGCATTCACCAACTACCATGCAATCCCATGTACTAAAGAAAATGCTTAATTAAAACAAAACCGTATTAAAACTGTATTTAACTGCGTCGCCACGATGTCACACGAATTCGTTCGTTCGTATAATTATATGTAATTATATGAACGATCGAATTCGTGTAACATCGTGGGCTACGCAGTAAATCTTAAGAACGCATGCATGTTTATATTTCTGTTTAAATTCAATTTAATCAATTTTTACTAATAAAAGCAAATTTTTAATATAGACACAAGTTTCGGTGAAACGTATCAACAAATTCATGAACAGCGAAGAATTAGATCCTAATAATGTACAACATGATCCAAGCAAACGTAAGTTTCTTCTTTAGTGAATTTATCTTTTCAAGTTATCTAAAACTATTGTCCTTTATCGTTTTAAAGCTAATCCTTTATCTATTGTCAATGGAAGTTTCTCTTGGGGCGATGATGATGTAATCCTGAAAAACATCAACATCGAAGTCAAGAAAAACAATTTATGCGCTATCGTTGGTACGGTAGGTTCGGGTAAATCATCTGTGATACAAGCATTTTTAGGAGAAATGGAAAAAATATCGGGAAGTGTTAATACAGTAGGCTCTATTGCCTATGTGCCACAGCAAGCTTGGATTCAAAATGCCACCTTAAGAGAAAATGTACTCTTCGGCAAGCCCTTTGATCGCAAGCGTTATAATCGTGTCATTGATGCCTGCGCCTTAAGACCTGATATAACTATGCTCTCGGCTGGTGATCAAACAGAAATTGGTGAAAAGGGTATCAATTTGTCTGGTGGTCAAAAACAACGTATTTCGTTGGCTAGAGCTGTCTACAGTAATGCTGATCTTTACTTTTTGGATGATCCTCTTAGTGCAGTCGACTCTCATGTGGGTAAACATATTTTCGAAGAAGTTGTTGGTCCCAAAGGTCTATTGGCTAAAAAGACTAGGATTTTGGTAACCCACGGTATAACGTTCTTGCCACAGACTGATAATATTTATGTCATGAAACATGGAGAAATTAGTGAGAATGGTACCTATCAAGAACTGTTAAACAAAAAAGGTGATTTCTCCGATTTCCTTTTGCAACACATACAAGAGGGTAATGAAGAAGAAGAAGATTTGGATGTTATTATACAACAATTGGATGGCACGCTACAATCAGAAGAACTCAAAGGCAAATTTGATACAGTCATCAAATTGGCCCGAACTGAAAGCTTGTCGGATGCTGTGTAAGTATATTTTTGCAAGTAATGGTAGAGTTATTTAAAATATTTTTTCTTGTTTTTGTATTATATTTTTAGTTCCGTACGTTCCATTGAAAGTGGGATCAGCAGTTTAAGGCGACGTCGTATTGATAGACAAGATTCTGAATTATCCATAAATTCAGTAACATCAAAAACTAAATTACAAATTGAAGAACAAGGAAAACTTATTGAAACTGAAAAATCACGTACGGGTGGGGTAAGTAGGAAAATATTTTTAATATAAAATTGATTGAAACGATTAACAATTATTTAACTTTGGCAATTAGTTAACTTTAGCCACAATTATTTATTTATTTAATAACAAATGACAATAAGTCTTCAAGACCAAATCTGTCATAGATATACAATTAGGAATAAAAATGAAAAATTTTAATATAAGATCACAATTCAGATATCTTAAAGCTACAAAGAATATTTAAATCGAAATTTGTGTTGGTACAAAAATGAATTTACATTACCAAAGACTTTTAAGCAATATTTTTCAAATCTTTTAAATGAGATTGAAAATCGCCTTTACGATATGGTACAAAATTATTCCAAATTCTAGCGACAAGTACAACAAATGATCTTTCCTATAGGTGTTTATTTATCTTTGGCCATGTAGAATTTTCCTTTAGGGGTATATAATTTTCAAGCTAATAAGGCCTAAAGTGTTTTTATGTAAATAAAAAACGAGTTTTATTACATATTTCCCCAACGTTTCGTGAATTTTATGTTCAGTTTCTCAAGGGGTTGTCTATTTAATTAAAAAAGAAAATTTCAACACAGTTATAATTTAAAAATTATTTGTTTAAGAAAATTAAGAAAACTTACAATATGAACTTGGATTACATTAGTATTAATAACAATACTTTTACAAATAACAATAACAAACAAATAAACATGAATTTTTTCCACACACAAACTTAAAAATTAATATCACAGGCTGTTGTTTACAATATTGCGAGTTTGTAACTGGCGCTTAAACCATCTGTATCCCCTTTGATGTTCATTGTTTTGTTTATATTTTGCTGGATTCTCAAGCTTTCTATTGTGTATCTCTTTCTTACATTAGTCACTTTGTCCAGTATTTTTATATTGTCGAAATCAGGTGTATGTTTTGTCTCTGATATATGTTGAGATAATGCCGTACTTTCCTTGTTTTTATTTACATCGGCTTTGTGCTCATTTATTCTTGTCTCCAAACTTCTCTTTGTTGTTCCAATGTAAACAAGATTGCAGTTGTTGCTGTTGTCTCCTTTACAAGGATTTCGTAAACTACATTGTTTTGTTGTAGCATCCAATATAAGAGATGAATGAGACGATATTAAAAGCATATTTGCAAATGACAATCTTTCCACAAGATACTGTGGACTGCCAGTTTTTATCTATATATATAAAAAAAGTTACATTGTGTTAGTAATTGATGTTCTCTGGCATGTGTGAACCGATTTTGTTTCTGCAAAGTTTATATGAAAGGTAACGTCAATACAAGGTTTTTATGTACAAACGGTCTCTGTATGTGTATTGGTTCATGAGTTATAGCCGGAATAATTGGCGTGGTTCCGCCCATACAAAGTGAAAAATTATTATCGTATTCCTGGCGAACTGCAATAGATAGCGCCTTGAAACTTTGGAAGAGTAGCCTTTGTGCTAAGGCGCATATTCTGCCAAAATACAGAATGATTTGGGACAGTGGACATGGTACCTCCCATACAAAGTGAAAAATTATTATTGTGTATATAGAGAACTATAATAGGTATGGTCTTCAAAGTGGGTACAATTAAACCCCATATCCATGCGTATACTCTAGAAAAACATAGGTTGAATTGGGACAGTGAGCGTGGTACCCCCCATACAAAGTAAAAAATTATTATCCTGTATCTAGAGAACTGCAATAGGTAGCGCCTTGGAATTTTTAATCAGTAACCACCATATTAAGATACATTGTGTAGAGAAACACAGACTGAATTTGAATGGAGGGCGTGGTACCTCCTATACAAAGTGAAAAATAATTATCGCGTACCTAGAGAACTACATTAGGTATAGTCTTGAAACTTTGCACAAGTAACCCTCATACTAATGTGCATAGTCTAGCAAAATACAGACTGGATAAGAATACTGGGAGTGGCTCATCCCGCTGAAAGTAAAAAATTGTGATCGTGTTAATACTTATAGTCTAGCAAAAAATAGGTTGGATGGGAACATTTTTAACTTGAGGTTGATCATACTTTTCTTTCAAGTGTTTATTATATTTTTTGTGGATGGGTGGAGCGAAGCGCACCGGGGATAGCTAGTTACCTTATAAAACATTTTCATCTTTCTAATAGATATAAAGTCATTAAAATCGCAACCTAATAATGTTCGGCTGAAATCACAAATTCTTATCCCGAAAATATACCTCACTACTCTATTAAAACGAAGTTGCACTTTATTGATATTTTTTTTGTGCGGTAAGAAGGTAGCAATGCATTTACGCACTACACGCATGGTCGTCACCATACGTGGGTGTGTCGGGCTTGCCACAAGTGTGGAGTACCGACTAAAAAACCCCCTTGTCAGCTGTTGGGAATGAAATCCACCCCGGGACCGCTTGCGCATTACTTCGGGGTAGTTCCCTGCTCGGCCTTAAACCGTCATCTTGTTCGCCTGCGTCCAGGCGCCGCTCTTTTTCAGCAGGATATCGACGTTCGATTTTGCTTAGTCCTGCAGTAGTTAATCTACTCTGCACTTTATTGATATTCATATGTAAAGTTCCAAAATAAAATTCAATACCATACAAGAATAGTAGGATACTTAACGATAAAGTAACTCTTTCTAACTGCAAGTGGAAGATAGTATCCCACAGGATACAACCTTTTGAACACGCTAACAACTTTTGCACAAATATTATTAATGTGCATACTAAAGTCCAGTCTGGTATCCCAATAAAAACCGAATGTTTTATAAGGCTCTAGGTAATCTATAATCACAACATTTAGTAAAAGTTTTGGCTTCTTTGAAAAATGTGCGAAGCCATGCGTTTAAATGTTGTTGATTTTTTCACTCAAATGAGTTACACACCTTTATTATGAAATATTGGTTGAGTAAAGTAGAGATACTTTTTTCAATAGCCTTTTTTTGACAGATCACGTGTGAGTCGTGTCATGCTGTCAAGGTATTTTTGTTTAGTATTGTAAGAAGATCCGACGTTTTCGAGGCAAATTTTGTTTAGCGATGAGGCCCATTTCTGGCTCATTGGGTATGTAAACAAACAAAATTGCCGCATTTGGGACGAAAAGCAACCTGAAGAGATTCAAGAGCTGCCACTTCATCCAGAAAAAACAACGGTTTGGTGTGGTTTGTGGGCCGGTGGAATCATCGGTCCATATTTCTTTAAAAATTATGCCGGGGCGAACGTAACCGTCGAGCCATGATAACCGACTATTTTATGCCTGAAATCGAAGCTCGTGATCGCGACGTCATTTGGTTTCAGCAAGACGGCGCCACTTCCCACACAGCGCATTAATCAATGGATTTATTCAGAGAACATTTCGGTGAGCACATAATTTCACGTTTTGGGTCGGTCGATTGGCCACCGAGATCGTGTGATATCACACCGTTTTACTTTTTCCTGTAGGGATATGTAAAGTCTAAAGTTAATGCGGACAAACCCGCTTCGATTCAGGCCTTGGAGGAAAACATCACGCGTGTCATTCGCCAGTTACCAGTCGAAATGCTCGAACGAGTCATCGAAAATTGGACTTAACGGATGGACCATCTGCGACGTAGCAACGGCTAACATTTGATAGACTTAATCTTCAAAAAATAAATGCCAAAGAATATTCTTTCAAATGATAATAAATATTCTCTATTAAATTGCCTGTGTTTTTTTCTTTAAAAAAGTGGGTTACCTCGAAATGGATCACCACTTATTAACAACTGAATAGAATGATGGTGTGCAAAAAGAGCTTATTTAGGTTTTGCGCCTTTTTTCCTTCTGTATATTGTGTGTGTATGAAAATAAGTGTTGTTAACTACCTAAAACTCTATATTAACATTTGGACAATTTGAACACCTTATATATTTTAATTTTAACAGAAAATCATGTTTAGTTCGACTCGAATTTCTTAAATGACTTTAATTCTACCTTTTTTCTCTTAAATATATTGTATATTGTAGTATAATATAATGTAAAACATAATTTTTAAAATAGAGGATTTAGTTTTTCCCCCTTTATTAAAAACTAAATGAGCTCGCCACTTATTTAGCGTCCTTGCAATATTTTGTTCGATTTTGCTTTGAAAGCAATCCATCCAAAACCTTTACTTTACTTTGTATAAAGGTTCTCATCCTTACTAAAATAACTGCCGCCTTACACTATGCATATCGAATAGTTCAGTTTATGTATTTACTTTATATAAAGAAAATAGAATTGATTGATTCGAGTAAGGAGGACTATCCGAAACATTACTGAACATGATTAAAAAATGGATGGATAAAGCTTATCTCTTTTTTAAGCTGCGAAGCTTCGTGCTTGTCTGTAGAAAACGTCTAGAGTCTTTGGCGAAAACAAACCCCCAACCCCTAGACTAATGTACTAGCGCACTACCCATCAATCTTCAATCTATACATATAATAAAATAGTAACTCATTTCCGCCTGTCTGCCTGTCTGCTTTTTATTTGTGTTCCCATCACGTAAAAACTACTGGATGGATTTTAGCAAAATTTTGTAAGGAGATACCTTAGTAGCCTTATCCCAATATAGGATACTTTTTTCCGCAAATACAACAATACAAGAACAACATGGCATTTTGTTGTTGCTTTGTAGTTCGAAATGTCAAAAACATAGGAGAAAATTGAAAAGGCTTGTATGTGTTTTATTGCCTTTTCACTTCTACACTATAAAATTTCTGAACACATACAACTTTTGACATGTCGAACTACAAAATCAGCTGGGCGGACGACACTACCTAGTAAGATAAATATACCTTGACCAATTTGAAATGCAATAATTGTTATTTAAAATTTTATTGATTTAATATTTTCCAATTTGCAGGTCGAATTTGCTGTGTACAAACATTACATTAAAAGCGTTGGCATCTTCCTCTCTATGGCTACATTAATCTTGAACTTTGTATTTCAAGCATTCCAAATCGGTTCGAATCTATGGCTGACCAAATGGGCAAATGATAAAAATGTAGCCAACGATACTGGTTTAAGAGACATGTACTTGGGAGTTTATGGTGCATTTGGTTTTGGACAAGGTAAGTTTGTTTTGTTGGCCAGTTTTCTTAAACAAAAATATCTTTTGTCGTCTCATATATGTTGCGGTTTAAGGGTTTTTTATATGTCACGTATGTTTCTGTTTTTGTTATGGTTTTTGGTTTTATATTAGTTTTGTATGATTTGCTTTAATGGTTTGTTTTAATTATTTGATTTAATTTATGTAATTTAGTTTTATTATTAGTTTGTAATTATGTTTATATGTACTTTCAAATAATTTAAGTTGACTTTAATTAATTATTGCTTTATTTCTGTACATGCATTTAGAATTATTTTCTTTTTTTTTCTTTGCAAAATCATGCTAACTTTTTAAATGTTTTAATTTGCTTTGTGTTTATCATATTCACTAACCTTAACGCATTATTAATTTTTAATGCATTTAAAATTTTTCTTAAAATTTATTAACAACTTGTGCTATTTAATTGGCTTACATGTTTTATTTTAAATAAATGTTTAGTTGTATTTAAAACTGCATCTTTTGTTGCGTAAAATAAAAGTCCACACCATCCAAAAAACACACAAAAACAATTCTGAAGTTATATATTTTCCAAATTAAAAAGACTACCATATGGTAAACAACTCAAAGTATATATTATTATTCGAATTTCATGTTGTTTAGACTCCATCCATTCATTTTTGCTTTGTGGCTACCTATTTCCTTCCTCATCTAATAATTCTTCAAAAATGAAAACTAATAATATAAAAACATTTTTAAAACGCTATTTAGTTTTAACCAACTACACAGCAACTCTAGCCATTGGATTGGGTGGCGTATATTGTTCTAGGGACTTGCACTTTGTATTGCTTAAATATGTTTTCCGTTGGCCTATGGAATTGTTTGATACTACACCATTGGGTAGAATTGTTAATCGTTTTTCGAAAGATATTGATACAGTTGATAATATTCTGCCCTTGAACTTACGTGTTGCTATAACACAAGTCTATTCGGTAAATTTTCGTTTTATATTTCGTTCAATTGCATCTTTACATTAGCATATTTTTTGTTTTATTTTTCCATTAACGACGAAGGTTATAGAAATTTGGTATCAGAATATCGTAAGCACATTTTGTTATTTTTTTAAAAATAATTTTTAGGTTATGCAAAGTTAATAATGCTGAAATTAATAATTTTTTAATGTTGTAGACATGGCACAAGGGGAAATCGACAGAATAGATTTTTATTTTTTAAGCAAAAATGTGTAATTCACGATTGGTTAATTTTTCGATAAATCGAAGGTTGCCCATCCGGAGGCAATGTGAACACGTCTTCTTAAAGACTTTTAGGTTCAATCTGAAAACTTATGCTCTATAGGCGAGTAAAGTTTGAATATAATCAGACTACCGCAATTTTCATATCTACTTTCTTCACAATTCGCCCCACTGTGCTTCGTTTAAATTTGTAAGAAGGAAAGTGAAAGCATTTTTTCGATATCAATTTTTTTTATAAATCTACATATAGTTCTTTTTAAAGGTATTAAGTAAAGAAGACAGCTGGTTAAGTAGACTTAGGATTCATGGCTTAGGATTTATACAATTACACCTTGACGACTTATTACTGGCGAGTAATGACAACGAAAGGGGCCATATACATATGTATATAAGAAATAAAAATGTTTTGAGTACTCTTTTCAACAATGTTATGATAGTTCTGCGATTCCTTATAGGGTTTTAGGTCCTCCTCATAATAAGTTTTTCGAAGAACTTTAAACAAGTTTAATCTTTGCAAAAATGATTTCTTTATTCGAGTCTAATTTTGGAAAATTAGATGGCCGGTACAGCAATTGGTTGTAAAAATATTGTATTTTTGCCATCGTAATCTATAAGCTTTGAAGAACCATAGTATTAACTCTGAAGGTGTTAGGCAAGTGCAAAAGGGATCTTAACGCATTGATGAACAAGTATAAGTTAAGGTTATATTGGATGCGGGTCATTAAAGTGTGGAGGAAAATGGGATTACTGATGAACTGGGCAGTATGCGCTCTGCAACTCTGAGATAGAGTTGTTAAGCCACCGCTCAGCCACTACTAGAGAGAACTCAGTAGGTTCATTCCAGGTACAATTGAGCAGTCTGGGAGAAGTTTAGAGGATCGCAGGTTTTCAAGAGCCATGTGGTGGTCCAAACTGGACATTTTAAGGACTAATATACTTTTAAGTTTGAGCAGGAAAGTTCTTAGGGTCTTTATAGGGGTAAAAACGGGTCATTGTTCGGTGAGAGCTCGGATCAGTTTATGGAAAAATTACACTACGTATTTTTCCACGAAGAATTAGGAACTGTAGAGCATCTTTTTTGTCATTGCCCAAGACTGCAACGCTAAATACTCCGCTGACTCCGAACGATTCCATAATTGGTTAGTCGGTTTCGCGAAATATAAACTTGATGTAGTTAGTTTTATCTTGGGAATCAGGTGGCTTCACGACATATAATGAAGCCTACTCTTAAAATAGAAGATGAGGGTTCTTTCGGGTAAAATAGAAGTTACTGGCAATGGGCCAAAGGGTCTTTGACCCTTCCTCACCCTTCCTAACCTTACCTTAGGTGGAATAAAACACAAGAACCAGTTTTATATAATTGAAGATTAATTATCGCTGCTATTTTAAATCAGTGCATGAAAACAAACAAAACTTTTCGCAAACGTTTATGCAAAGGAAGAACCTTTACAAACCAAAATAATTATTTTTTTTAAATGTTAAACGCAAACAAAATAATTGGCTTTGCACTCATGTGCTTGCTTTCTTGATATGCCAATCGTACAATTGCGCTTTGATGCATTCGCTACCAAAACAACCAAAACATTTAGCAAACTTTTGCGAAAGGTATTTTCTTAAACGTTTTTGTTTTGTTTTATTGCTTTACGCTTAAATGTGTTACTGAAACAAAACAAAAGCAAACGTTTCGTTTTAAGTTTAAGTGTAACTTGAGCTTATTATGCCCAACTTAACAATGATTTGTTGATAAAATGGCGTTCACTTTCAAATAAGATTAACCTATAAATTAAATAAGAACTCTGATACTAATTTCTATAACCTTTGTTTCCATAAACTCATTGTAATGCGAAATAAGAAGTAAGAGCCAGCAACAGAAATCTGCTAATAAATTATAATACTTATACATAAATTACAAATGTAATTTGAAATATTTAATATATATTTTTTGTATTTGTCCTTAAATAAAAATTCGAAAAAGTTTTGTAATATTGAGGGGTAGATTTGGCACCATTTTTCATTCCCTTGCTACTTTAATGTATAATGAAGATAAAGTTCCTGAGAGCGGCGTGGAATTTACTTTCATAAAAGTAATCGTTTACTGTCAACGAAGCAATAATACCATTATTACGCCTCACTTCATGTCGTCGACCACATATGTACATAATAGGGGTAATTATTCAGGAAACCTGACGACTTGAACTTGGTCGCCGAAAATTGAATAGTCGCTTGGAACCATGTACAATTTTGTAGCTGCATCCATTCTCCCTGTTCGAGTCTGCAATGTGCCACGATGATTTGTCTGAAAAATAGAAAGCAATAAATAAAACCAAAGTTAAAACAACATAATCCGAATAAGCTGTCAAAGACTACCTTTCCTTATTATAAAACTATTTATGAAACGAAGATAAAGAATCCTTGTTCTTTGTATTTTTGTAATTTAAAGCACACTCACTCTTTCTAATTAAGGATTTAAATTTAACACAATTTGCACATTTTTATTAAAGACTTCTAATTTAATTGTAATATTTTCTTTTAATTGGAAAAAAATCATATCAACTTGTTGTTTTTCATTTTTCTTTATAGTTGTAGCACATTTTATATTTTCCTTGACTTTGGCCATAGGTTGTATACATTGTGCCGAAATCTTACATGACAAATTATTAACCAGTATCTTGCTCTGGCCGATGGAAATATTTGATACCACACCATTGGGTAGAATTGTTAATCGTTTTGCGAAAGACATTGATACAATTGATACAATTCTACCATTAAATTGGCGTGTTGTCATAAGTCAAGCTTTTATGGTAAATACTAAAAAAAAAGGTCACACTAAAATAACGAAATATATGTAAATAGTGTCATTTTGCTTTCTAACCAAGTAAAAATTATTGATTAATACTAACTCTGCTTTAGCTTTTTATGCTTTTTATACTTAAAAAAAATAATTTAAAATACTCTTACTAACACTCCCTGCGATTTCTACGGCTAAAAAAATTGTCATAAGGTTCGCTCTGTATTTTTAGTAGACCCTTCCCTCACCCGCAAATGCATAAAAACAGTGATGTATAGTTAATTTAAATAGAGATTGTCAAGCAAATGTTTTCGCAACCAAAATGTTGATTTTGAATAAAACACAAATTATTTAGGAAAATATTGTCATTTCTTTTTATTTTGATAATACTGGTATGGTTCAGTTATGTATGGAACAAAATATCGGCCAAATGGCCGCCGCGACCTCGGCGACACACCTCCATCCGATGCTCCAAATTTTCGATGACGCTGAGGCATAATTGAGGTTATATGCCGTTAATGTGCCGATTTATCTCATCCCTTAGCTCTTTACCCCCGGGGGTTCCAAATATCACTGCAGGAATATGGCAAATGCTTTGACGCGGTCCACTCGGGGGACGCTAGGGTTCCTAGAGCCTAAATCTGGAAGAAAAGGTCTGTTGTTTTAACACGGGTTCTATTCGAGGCCTGACCAGTGCCCAAAGGACTGGTACCACGGGAATCGGTGGCCCCACAGAGAGCCTATCCTCTCTGTGACCGGTTATTGGTGAGGTCCCCTTCGGGGGTACACGTGGTGGTTGTGGTTTAAGATCGATTTATGCAGGTAAGGTGCAAGGTCGATCAAGTGTGCTGTTGCACTCTCAACAGACGGAGTTTGGATAGTCTCCAAACCCCTAAGCAAGAGGTTATAATATGGATCTAGGCTTGCCATATTATATAAATTGCTACTCATTGTGCTGTATCACACACAAAAAGCGATTGGTGGCAATCGTAAAGTGTTGTTATACTACACAATGGGGGCGCTAGTCTACGCCTAAGTTTCACTCGGTGGTAAGACCACCGTGAGGTTAGGCCGAGTATGGCAGGTACTCACGTTAATCTTGTTCCACAAATCCCTTAGCTCTTGAATTGTTGCTGGCTTATCGACGTACACCTTTTTTTTCAAATAACCCCAAAGAAAGATGTCCAACTGTGTCAAATCACATGATCTTGGCGGCCAATTGACATCGCCACCACGTGAGATAACACGACTTGAATTTGTCGCGCAAAAGAGCCAATGTTTCGTTAGCTGTGGGGCAAGTTGCACCGTTCTATTGAAACTACATAATATCCACATCCATATGTTCCAATTAGGGCCATAAAAAGTTCGTTATCATCCCACGATAGCGAACACCATTCAGAGTAACTGCCCGACCGGCCTAATTTTGGAAAAAAATACGACCCGATGATACCGCCAGCCCATAAACCGCACCAAACAGTCACTCTTCGTGGGTGCATTGGTTTTTCGACAATCACTTTTGGACTATCATTAGCCCAAATGCGACAATTATTGACGAATCCGCTGAGATGAAAATGTGCCTCATCACTGAAAATGTTTTTCTTCGTAAATTGATCATCCAGTGTTGCCATTTCTTGTCACCATTCTGACCATTGACGACGTTTGGAATGATCAAGAGCCTTTAGTTCTTGAGTCAATTGCACCTTGTAAGCGTGTAAATCCAAGTCTTTATGCATAATGTTCATCAACGACGAGCGTAAGAGGTGTAATTGTTGGGCTCGACGGCGAGTTGAGGTAGATGGCTCTTCAGCCACACTATCGCGAACAGCAACAATATTTTCTGCAGTACGAGCTGTACGAGCATGCACTGGTGTTTTCACATCTCCTTCGATTGTACTCACATTTGGACGATTAAATTGGTCGAAAAAATCACGAAGTGCACGATATGCATTTTGATTTGAACGCGAATTTTCATAATAAGCCTAACTTCAACGCGTTGCTCGATTATGTATCTTTCCATGGTTCAAATCGAGTTTGTCTGAAATTGAGAAATGTCAAATTAATTGCAGAAAAAAACTTACATTTAGGTGTGCTTCACACTCAACATCGGCTCTTAAAATTTATCCACGCGATAGTATCGATTTGGGGAATTTAAAAACCGGAAAAAACGGGGAAAAAGAAATACCCCGTAATTGGGAATTTTACTAATAGCGTAGATTTCAGGTATACATAAAAAACGGAAAAATGGTATTTGATTTTCCACGAGTATCATGGTTACTCGCAAAAAAACCGTTGCTGATTTTTGTCATGGAAAATATATTTTTAAAATATAGACTTTAATGAACATTTTGAGCCATTTAATTTTGATATGTCAAACGGTATGACCTGTGCAAACTCCACAAAAATAGTAAATCCGTCAAAATCCCGACCTCGATTTTTTTCATGATTACTATACTTTACCTTATACTACGTATGGTAAAGTGAATAATTTTAAAAATTCTTCTAAACAGCAGGAATTTCACTTTATGTACATAAATTTTTTACGTTTTCAATAACTAACATCACGGTTTTTAAATGCATTTCTTGTTTAGTTGCTTGGTTTCATAGAAAAACTAACTAAAATACTAAATGTTTGCGGCTTGTGAATGACATTAAATGCATATTTTTGTCAATTCCTTACTAACTTTGGAATAAATGTATTTTTTATTAAATGTACAAAATTATTTGTTTTGCATGTTATTTCAAAATTTATGTTTATTTTCTCTGTCTGATTCAAGGCGAATCCAGAACAAGTGATTGCTGTGGCGAAATAGCTCATCATCTATTTGAAATTCAAATGTGAAACTCCATCTAAAAAAACTATTTACAATATATAATGCAAGGCACATTAATCAGTCAGCCTGGATATGGATTTTGACATTTAAACTTACAATTTTTCTCCTTAAAGTCTAACTGTCATACTTCATATAAAAAATAAATAAAAATTTTTGCTTGAATATTTGTAGTGAGGCCACCTGATAAATGTGCCTTGATATGGTGTTTGACAAGGTAGATTTGTCTTACTAGCTACTGGCGTCTCTACAACAAATACAACAATACAGGAACAACATGGCATTTTTTTGTTGCTTTTAGTTCGAAATGTCAAAAAACATAGAAGAAAATTGAGAAGGCGTATATGTGTTTTATTGTTTTCTCACTTTTGCACTATAAAATTTCTAAACACATACAACTTTTGACAAGTCGAACTACTAAATCAGCTGGGCGGACAACAGTGCCTAGTAGGATAAATATACCTTGGAGTTTGACACATTCAAAGGAGGCGAGAATGTCTGAATACGCCTGTGCAATCACCTAGTTTTAATTCGCCTTGGTCTAATTGAATTGTTTAGATTATTAATTAAATTTCCAAATTCTTGAAAAATAAAATAAATTATGAAAAAACAAATTCCTACTTCCTCCATTCATCTCTAGTTATAGCACGTTATTTATCGGGGATATTTTTGGCATTGGGTTGTTTACATAGTTCTATGGAAGTTTTTAACAAACTTTTAACGATGGTACTAAAATGGCCAATGGAACTATTCGATACAACACCGCAGGGCCGCATTATCAGTCGATTCTCCAAAGATATCGATACTTGTGATACAATGTTACCAACAAATTTTCAACAGTTTTTATCTAATTGCTTTTCGGTAAAATTTTTTTAAATACAAATTTTTTAGTAAATTTCTCTTTTTAAATTTGCTCCTAGTTTATGACGTAGCGCAATGTCAGCCGATTTTATTTTCTAAAAATTGCTGTCAGTTTTAAAACGTCAAACAGTGAACTGTAGTTGTTACAGCTTTAAATTTTTTTAACATTAATTTTTATTTCAGTACATTTTTCGTTTTTTTTTTCATATTTAATTTCCATAACTAGAAATATTTAATTAACAACTTTTAAGTTTAACCATTACTTGATTTTATTTTAAAAAATACAATGTCATGGTTTTAATGCACATATATGGCTTTTCTGCAAGCAATTTGGCATCTTATGGGTTTTTTGTTTAATTTTTACAATTCTTTTCTTTTTTTAATTAATAGCGAAATTCACGGTTTGCTATTGTAGATGTGTTTACATCCTGTAGCTGTAGTAAATTTAAAACGCTACAACAACAAAATGAAGACATTTTTAGTTACCAATGTTTACACTATCTACAATATAATACTAAAAACTGTAGTAGGTGTTGTAACTGCATTTATTTACAAGTGTGAAACAGCTGGCATATTTGGCGCAATAATATTTTTTGCTGTTAATACAGTTTGTTTTTTGATGTTAATACAATAAACATTTTTTAAATTAAAAATGGAAACTATCAAAATGACTGAAAATATTAAAAAAATGTTTACAATCCTGGTATATTTAAAAATATGTTATTTAATATGAACTGTGAATTCCGCTAATGATGTTTTTTATTTACTTACATATATCTTTAGTTTTTTTCATCCCATCATTCGAATAGCTTTTCCGACATAAAAACCATTGTGCAGATAAAACTTGATATACAATTTCCCTACTACTTTTGATTTGAGTTTAGTGAAAATACAAAAAAAAAAAAAATTTATTAAAAAAAACATTTTACGATTCCACAGTGATAGTGAAATGAAATCTCAAACCCTGTTTATCTATAATAAATAGGGTTTGGGATTTCCCGAACTTTTTCATTTCCCGGGAAACGGGGAAAAAATAATCGCATTCCCGGGAATTCCCGGGGAAAATTCATAGTATTAATAAAAGTACTGTCATGATAATAAAAGAATACGTATTAGTTGTAAAAAATGCTGACAATTGTCTCCGTAGTATAGACGTTCAGAAAATAGTTAAGACAATTTATTTAAAATTTTAAAATTTTTTTCTGTACACAAAAATTTGAGTTATTGTCGGCATTCGGCAAATCACTGTTAAAGTTTTTGATTTTTTCTTTTTATTTTTTTTTTTCTGTTCACAAAAACTGAATTATTGTCAGCATACGTCAAATCATTGTCATATTTACTGTCTTCAAAATATTCAAGACAGTAGTTAAGACAATTGCATGTATTAGTGAAAAAGTGTATATGTATTGATATTGTCATGACAGCATCGCCTAATATAAACTCACTGTTACTCATTCTCACAGCACATAAGAGAGCATCTTCTGTGCTTTTAATTTTTTCACCGCTTATGTGTGAGCAGTGATATTATTTTGGTTTTCAATAAAATAGCGTGTTGTATGTTTTCATTCAGAGAACATGAATGAAACATGAGCACTTTTCACTTTATTCATGAGCAAATTTCATGAGTATGAAATGAAAAATTTTAATTTTGTATACCTATGCCCAAGAAATTTGAATGAAAAATTTTTTATTTCTCACTCATAGAATTGCTCATAAATAACACGAAGTTTCATTCGTGAAGAATGATGTGTGTGCAAAAGCAAAAATATATAATTTCATAAAAATGAAAAAAGCAAACACTCGCAGATGAGCGGTTAAAAAATAAAAAGAAAATCCGGTATTACATTGATTGGATTTGTTCCGCCAGTAAATAAAATACTGTTGTCATACCTTTCGGTGAAGGCCGTCGTCACTGGCTGTAAAGACATCATTTTAAAGAAAATCAGATGCTCTTTCATGTGCAATGATACCAGAACGAATCAAAATTAGCAAAAGTGTTGAGCAAACACATACTCTGCTTTCAATGGCTGTCAAAAACAAACTAATAGACACAACTTGCTCAAAATTTAACTGTAGTCCAATAATAAATATGTAACAGTAAACGACGGTAGTGCTGAATTAAAAGTTACTGTGCTGGAAATACAAATTTTCACATTGCCTTCCTTTTGTTGCTATAAGGAACATTGGGCCTCAATGAGGTTTCGGTAAACATTTAGTTTAAGCTGAGTAGCTGATTGAGCTTCTGCATCCGATACTGGAACTGGGGATACCAACGTGGCCTACAGGCGGGCTAGCTTAAAAGCTTTACACAGCGTGCCGCTTGTTACAAGATCTGACGTCCGCTTCCAGACGCCCCTAATATGGGGAGCAGACGCTGGAAGTAGATGGCCATAGGTTATTTAATCGCGCCAATTGCTCGTGGGTACTCAGAATTTCTTAGGAGACCGGTGCTACCAAGAGACTCTCGACTCGGAACTGCTGATTGTCCGCGACTGAATCCACAGCTGCTCCGCATATCTACGAAAGTTTCCACTGTGGACGCTGATGACAACGTATGCTCCACAGAAATTTTACTGAACATTACTATTCGTCAAGATGTCATAATGACATTATGATGTCATAATGACATTATGATGTCATAATGACATTATGGTATTTAAAATAGATTTTAAACTAAATAATCAGTTTTGGGTTTGGTAAAAAATAACCATGACAGTCATTAGAAATAATTCAATATCCTTTTAATTGACTTGCATAAAACTAGAACTCATTAGCTATGCAAAATACATATATTTAAACCCATCACATATGGAAAAATATTGTTGCCATAATTTTCCCCAACTTTTGGAAAAGCATAGTTTTTAAGAGCTCTTAAATAATTTCTTTTTCTAATGGAAATCATACTAAAAATCAATTTTCCCATTCTTCAAAATATATTTAGGCCTATTATTATAACTTGACTTTAGCTAAAGATAGGATTTTGTTGGTGCGATAAATAGTTTTTCGTTATAATAATGAGGGTAATGCTCATTGCTATAACTTGTCCTTATAGTACGTGATAGTTAAAAGTGGTTTTTAGCTTACTTTTAACAAAGAAAAACTATTTATTGTTCCAACAAAATCCTAACTTTAGCTAAAGGCAAGTTATAATAATGGGCCTTACTTTATTAAATTAATAAAAAAAATATTCCCACAAGCTTTGGTATCTACACTTAACCCTCATAAATCCCATTATCCTTATTAGATATTACATTTTAATATTAAATAATAAATCAAAATTTTGTTCCTTTTTTTTCTTTCCCAAAATATCCCTGTACTATAAAATATCCTTTTTTTTCCAAACTCCAACAACAAAGGTGTGTTTTCCTATTTTGCTGTGGTCATTATTTATTATGGCACATTTGAGGCTGCCAAAAGGATCCATAATGATCTTTTGTACATTATAATGCGAGCTTCGGTATGTCGTTTCTTCGATATCACTCCCATAGGCCGTTTACTGAATCATTTCAGTGGTGATATGGAAATTGTAGATGGTGAACTGCCGGCCACTTTGGATAGTTTTCTAACATTTATTTTTATGGTATTTATTTTTTTTATTATTTTTGTTTTTAGTTATTTTCCTACCGGTTTGTATAAATTAATAATTTTTTTTTAATTTTTTATTTCTCTTAATATGAACTCTCTGTACTCTCTCTCTCTCTCTCTCTCGCTCTTAAGTCATCTCATTCATCTATTCTTTATATTTTCTTTTTGTATTTTCCTCTTTTCTCAAACATTTTTTGCCACAGGTCTTTGCAATTTTGGTGCCTCCTTATGTTTATGGATGGCCACACTTCATGCCTCATTAACAATTTTTACTAAACTGTTTTCATATTTAATGCATTGTTCAACGGAATTTTTTGACATCACACCGAAAGGTCGCATTTTAGATCGTTGTTCCAATGACATAAACACCATTGATTTAGTTATACCCATGACAATACGCATGTTCATGTCGACTGCCTTTCAGGTAATTGAAATATAAAATACTCGTACATTTCCATTTCTTATTTAGTTTCATTTGTTATTTTATATTTTTTTTTCTAATATTGTGTCTTTAAGTTTATTGTTGGTTAAATTAATAATTTACAATCTTCTACAATACTTTACAATTCTTCGTAGCTTTCGGTGACGACTGTCGTCATTGGCCGTTTGTTGATTTCAGTTGTCCAGGACTTTCTTTGTGATAACATCATTATCCAGCCACGTCTTGGATAGTACATCAAAACAATACGTCTTGGGTAGCATTTCAGTACAGTACTATCTGAGACGTGGATTGATAATGATGTTCTCACATCGAAAGTGCTCGCCAACCATACTCAACAAGCAACTAGTAGCGACGATCTATACCAAAAGTTATGGCAACAGCGTTGCTTTTACCGACGGAACAAATCCAATTAACAATAAAAAGCCATTACTTTATTTACTTTTTGTATCCTTATTATATTTTGACTTTTACTTTTAATTTTGTCTTCAAAACAAATTAGCATGGATATGTTCCGCTGCATAATACGGTGTAAAATTGTTTTTTTGAATGATTATATTCCCTCGTTGAGCCTATCCGCATCCAAATTCAGCTTTCTTTAAGCTAAGGTATCTGCAGTTATAAATGAAATAATTTTAGATATTAATATCTAAAATGTGCGCGGTCAGTTTTATAATTTCATGTAGTTCATCAAAAAAGAGTTTTATCTCTCAACAGCTTTATACGTTTATTCAAGCGTCCTTAGAGTTTTTTATTTCCTCCAAATAATAAGATTTCTCGAGCCTTCAAAATAGATTTCTGTTTTAATGATGACTTCTACGTTTGACCCAAATCTCTTACCACCCAGTCATTTCTTAAAATTTAGAAACAGGACATAGTCGTAAGGGGCTAAATCTAGAGAGAGAGAGATAGTGTGTGGGTTAGCAGTTCGTAGCCCAATTCATGGAATTTCGCCAAAGTGACTACACACATGAGTGCACCCATGCACAGTGGGGCAGAATCAAAATATTTTAGAAATAACTCGGCCATTTGAAAAGGGCTACGCCGATTGATCCAAGAGACCTTTAAGACCATGTGTAATTTTTAAAAATCAGACAAAAATTTAAGAAATGGCAAGCTGTAAAAGAATTTGCAGTTGCGAGGTATCCAACTTTGAGACCAAATAGCGCCACCCCTGTAAAGTGTATGGTACCCAACTTCAAAACTTAAGCTTAGATACTCCTCTGCTATGCTCATGTCAAATTTGGATCAATGGGGCTAGCCCCTTACAAATGGCTTTGTTATATCCAAAATATTTTGATTCACTGTGCCGTGAATTGACTTTACGGAACAGTATTTTTTTCTCCACTAGATAAGATCTTTCTTAAATTTTATCCTTTTCAAGGTAATGATGTGAATAAAACCGCTTACAAAAAATTGTGTGTTCATTTACAATTACAAAACGGCGCAAAAACTCGCCCGGATTGTTGGAGCCGAAGATCAAAACGCTTATATTTATATTTAAGTGAAAGTAATATTTTTTTAATTCATAAATATAGATTTTATTTAATTAACAATTAATAAAATAAGGGGGTTGATAAAATACGAGAGAGAGAAAAAAGGTAGTGTAAAAATTAAAAGAAAGGGAAGTTACAATGTTGTCATATTCAATAATTTATGTTTCAAAATAATATGTAACACGGATACCACCTGAAAATCGTCAAACACTCTTTTGAAATGGTCAAGTTTGAGCAATCGCGGCACTCATCGCACGGATAGTTTTTTCATATTAAATATGCATGCAAGATGTGTACAGCCTCAGCTACCCCTCACACTTGCATTCTTCAATCGTGTATTTCCGTTCTGTGGATTTTATCGACTATTTCTGGAATGACAACCTCTTTTGAGCGACCTGAACGTTTAGCGTAATTTGTGCTGGTATAACCACTGGGTGAAAACAATGCGTCTACCAACACCCATGTTGCAACACAACAAGTAGCGATTTTAGAACATGGCCGGCAGAACCATGTCTCTGTTGAGAATGCAACAGCACACCGGACTAAATCGCCTTTATGGCCAAACCATAACCAACACATTACTTCCTCTCTATCCCCTATCGATTCCCGTAGTACCAGTCCTTTGGACACTGCTCAGACCTCGAAGGTACTTATCTTCCAGTTTCAGACCCCTGCTAGTTTTGGGGACTGCTGTCCCCGTATACCACGTGTATATTGGCGTCAAGATGTTGGAAGTCAACAAGACAATAAAACTACTCCGAGGGGAATAGATAACTGATATACCTAACACGGGAGCAGTGTTGAAATGGAAACATTGAAAAATTTAGGTACCTTATTTTATTTATGATACTTTTGATGTAAATTTAATCTTAATTGAGCAATTTAATTTAGTGTTCACACATGCTCATTTAAACTTACTCAATTAGTATTTGACAGCTGAAAAAACATTGTTTTTATTATAATCGTAAACAAGTGATAAAAGTTGCATTTTAGCGAGTTTATTTGATACAATTAAAATAATTAAAAAGTAAAAACCTAGCTCTTTTTGACATTTGTTGTTGTAGTAAAGCTACTACCTAATACTATTGCATATGGAGGGAACTCAATTTTTCTCACTGAACATAATTCACAGTAGACATACAGTAGGGTTGCATTGCGTATTTTATTCAATTAGTGTTAGAGTTCTCGTATGGTAAATTGATCTCTTAATTGGGTAAATTCTCTAATTACGCAATTAAGTCTTATGTCTGAACATGGTATTACTACATTCGTTACCTTTTGGTGTTGTGTCCTTTGTAAAGTTTTTCTTTCTGATGTTGTTTAAATATTTCCAACTCACATTTGATAAATGTGAATTGTAAAGCTGGATTCACCATTTTGTCTGGACAAAATTCTTGTTCGGACATTTTTTACATTTCTCTCAGAGAGCGAGAGAAGTGTGAGAGAAGTGATCTCATCCAGACAACACTCAGCTTGATTTGGTTTAATTTTAATTTTGTGTCCGCACAAAATTTAAATGAGTTCCCATTAAAATTTTTTTTTTTAGAAAAAGCTAAATTGAGTTGCCATTATATAGATAGTGTTTGCATACAATGAAATTGTGGCATTTGTTTTGTTTGTATTGATTATCAACAAAGAAATATTTTTCAATAAAAGTTATTAAATAATGATTGTAATTTTTGACCTTTTTAATAATTTTATATTTATGTTTTTTAAGCTTTAGGTCTTATTTATGAAAATATTAAATTTATTTTTATTTTTATATTCAATATTTCGCCACACCATTGGGTAGCATCGTCAGGAAAAAAATTAAAATAAATTTAAAATTTTTATAAAAAGACTTAAAATAAAAAATTATTTTATGAAAATGGAGTTCAATGAAGCAATTTCCCTCAAGCTTATAATGGAAATAAAAAAGCTCAGAACAGAATGCATGTACTACATGAGCAATAGCTCATATAAAAATAATCATGCAAAGCAAAGCATTTAGACGGCAATAGCTAACGCCATTAGAACTGAACGTAAGCAAACGTAATGGTGTCCATGCGATGAAAATTAAAAAAGGATTTTCAATCATTTAAGGGCATCTCCGAAACCAATGCGTGTAGTAGCCCATTGCTGTTCTTTGCTTTAATATTTCTTTTACTGCAATTCTTTTTTGCATATTTTTTTTTATTTTAACAGCCATTAATAGAAGCAATTTTCTTTAATAATACATGTTTTAATAAGAAAAATGTTAAATTTTATTTTTAATCACTTGCTGCTTTGTTGCCACGTTGTAAAATTAATATGACTTGTTTATTTATGGCAGCTTTGTTTGGGTGATTCGCGTTGTAGGAAGATCTCAAAAAAAAAAAAAAAAAAAATATTTGTTCTCACAAAAACTATGTCCGGACAAAATGGGTGAATCCAGAAAGAAAAATAATTTTAACAAAATAAAAATCAAATTGCATCCGTATATTCCGAAAATTCTTTCTAAACACATTTAAAAACTGTCTTCAACTCTGATTTCAATAAATATTAAATAATTGGTAGGATGTAAGCAAAATTGGTAGAATTTTAGTGATATTTTGGTAGGAACAAACTCTGTGCAACGTTGGTGTTAGGTCCTGTGATTTTAATTTAGTGGTGTACTTGGTTCTATGCATTCATTTTTCCATACTACCCCTTAGGTTGGGTATTAGGTTGTTTATCAAAGGATATATTTATATCCGTCTACCATCATTTTCCGAAGATGTTAACATCTTTCCATAAGAATTATACAGGGCTAAAAATCGACATCTTCAACAATTTAGATTATTTTAGTGGCATCACTAATAAAAGGACATTCATGTTAAAAAATAAAAAAATAAAAACCAATAATTGTAGTACAATGAGCGACATACGTACATATCACACTGTATAATTTTTTAAGTCATGGCAAAATAACCATATACGGACACCACTACGTCGTAAAAGACCAAAAAAAAAACCGCTGTCTCCCAGTTTTGCCCAAAGTCCTCCAGGTTTTTTTTATGGGCCCTCAAAGATTTGGGGCCTCGATGTCATTTTTGCAAAAAAATGATCATTTCCTCAAGCTCATGTTTTGCAAACCGTTTGAAATTTTGATATACTCTCTAAGGCAAAGTTGTAGCTCTTGTCATAAAGAACAAAAATTGTTAACATATAAAATCAAAAAAAACTTCATCTTCAAGGTCAAAATCCCAAAAAACTTTAAAAAACTCAATTTTTTTTACCTTTTTTCCCCTGTTCAGGTCTATAGGTAGCAAACCGTTCAAGATGAAGTTTGTTTTAATTTTGATCATTTTTTTGCAAAAATGACATCGAGGCCCCACATCTTTGAGGGCCCATAAAAAAAAACCTGGAGTACTATGGGCAAAACTGGGAGACAGGGGTCTTTTTTTTTGGTCTTTTATCACGTACTGGTGTCCGTATATGGTTATTTTTTTCCGTGTTGCACTGTGTATGTATGTCCAGTAAAAAGCTTTTATATTTTCTTCCACTAAATGCTTTATTTAACCTAAATATTCTACATCAACACTTGGGTTTGTTCCAGCAACGTAAAAATTAGTCCTATTATTAATATTTGCTGTAAACTCATCTTTTTATTTTTTAATCATAAAATTATGTGTCTTTACCTTTAGTTTTCTTGACAGTTGAGTTGATCGTAGATGCAAGATCTTGCATGTTTAATATTTTCAATATCTTCCATACGTTTCTCTAAGATGTTGATCAGTGTAAAACGCCTATTAGGGTTTGTTTTTCTGAGGTGTTTAGAGAAAAAAGTATTATTTGAAATTTATCTTACTATAAACGAATTAACAAAAAATTTTAAATTCATTCCATTAAAATAAAAAATATTAAAATTAATATTCATCTTAATATTTGCATCAAACGCAGAATTTCACTATAGAGTTGTTTGCTTACTAATTGCACTAATGCGTACCAATAAAAAATAAAGTAAAACTAACATAGATTTAAGCAAATTAGCAGACCACAAAAACAATACTGATGATTCTCAACAATAGGTAAAACGCCTTTCTAAAAATATGAATGCTTCAGATTGTAATTTAAACATCTTCCCTGCAATAAACGAACAAAATGTTCATCCCTATTTCAGTTATTGTATTCAATACATAACGGCGCGCCGTGGCGTCGTTTTTGTCGTCGGCATTTCATTGTTATTCCAGTTGTCGTAATCGTTATTTATCGATAAGTGTTTGTTTAAATTTTATTCTATAATTCTATGTTTCCACGGAGCTTCGCTCTCTCATTCATGCTTCGTTCTCTTATACATGATTCACCGCGAAGCACCTTGTTCTGAGGCGATTCAGTTGGAATATATGTACGTTCGAAGTATGAAAAATGTCTGTCTTCCTTAATAGAGCGCCCCAAAGTCTATTTTGGAGCTGCACGACCGTGTGCAGAAGAGGACCAAGAAACTCGCAGGTGTTAGTAGGTTATTCAATTCAGTTGACTCACATGTTTTTTTTTTGTATTTTACTGTTTTATTGTTCTAATGAAATTAGGGAACCTGTTCCCGATACCCGTTTTTGCGTTTAATATTGTTTTGAGTTAAGAGCCCATTCATTTGTGATCGATCGATTTGTGCAGAGGTTTTTCCTGTCATTTTCAATATAGGAATATTCAAATCGAATGTCTATAAACACTACTACCTCTTTTACCTACCTTCACATAACCGAGTTTCCTAGTTTCGGCAAATACAAACACACACAAAAAAACAGCAAGTGATACAAAAGGCAATTGTGTGAAGCACGTATGTATCGTGTAAACGCTGTGATTCGCAATCATGATTCAGAGTGCGAAGCAGTGCTTCGTTTTGTGATGGAAACATGGCATGGGAAAATGCGAATGCGAAATTGTGTTTAAACCACTCTTATTTTGTCGTCTTCCACTGGTCATAAACCATTGGAAGATTTGGAGAATATTCCTTCCCTTGCAGCAAGATTTCTTAGAGGTACGATTCCATTTAATATCTGAGCAAAGTTGAAATAATTAACAATATAATTAAATGCGCTTGATCCACCGAGTGGATTAGCGGATTGGTCAATTATAGGATTTTGACAGAATATATTCAAAGGTTTAACGAGACTTAAAGTTTAAAGAGAAAAAGAAAATGATATTCAACAAATCTGAAAGCAATTCCACCGGATTTAAGCTCAAGATGTAGAAATTTTTTTTTAATAAAAGGGGTTTTATTTTCTTCTCACTAGAATATGAATTTTAATCACAACCATATATTTATTAACTCAACGATAAATTGTTGTCGTTATATCTTAACATAACATTTGTTAAGACATGTTCATGTCTAATGGAGACATTGGGGGTAACGACGACGACTAACACCAAAGTTGAAATTAAAACGGCGACGATAACTGAAATAGTGGTGATTGTAAAATATTTATGAAATAAACGATAAGTAACTAACTAAAATTAATTTAAGTAAATGAAAAGCAAATATTATGTGTGAAATTTTAATCCAAACAATACTCGTACTTGAGCATGGTGGCTTGTTTTTTCAACTTTACAGAAATATGGCATCCCCAAAAATATTGTAAACTTAGCAATTATCTTCACGCTTTATTATTTTTTGTTTGCAGGTTATTTTTAAAATATTTTTCCACCTCCACTTTTATTATTTTAAGGTTACACTCACACTCTTAGGTTGTGCAAAATCTGTAACAGCAAAACTTTTATGATTTCAAATTAAACATTTAATAAAATTTTAAATTACAGCAGTGTTATCGTACGGTGTTGGCCTAGTGCCACATTTGGGTGCCTTACAGGCGGCCACAATATTACATTTTGTTTTACTAAAAAATGTTTTAAAACTGCCCATGTTATTTTTTGATACCACACCTCAGGGGCGTATATTAACACGTTTCTCTAAAGATATTGATGCTATTGATGTGGTTATACCACGTTTATTAGGTGGCATTTGGTGTGCTTTTGAGGTAATCAAACTTTAAATGTCATAATAATAACAATAATAATAAATTGCAATCACAATTTTAGGTACAGTACCTGAGAAATTTAGATATACGCTAGAATGTTTTCTTTGTTCAAAATTTATATTTTTAGCTTTCAGGGTAATAAGAAGAAGCTTTCAGGGAAACAAGAAGAATTTAAGAAGTATAATGGCCCTTTGGTACATTTAAAAAAATTACACTTTCTTAGTTTTTATGTTTATATGATTAAGATATTATATGCCAACTGTTATAATTCCGATTTAAAAAATTAAAAATAAATTTTGATTAGGCATAACTGAAGCACTATAAAAGTAAGAGTCTTACAATTGGTGTGGAATACTTTCAAAGCAAAATCAAGCAAAATATTGTCCGGACGCCCACGACGTATAAAAATTTCACTTCAAAGAGGGGCCAACGTCAATTACGCCATTTCGTAAGCTTCGTCTTCGAAGATTATTAAGATTATTATAAATCAGGATTTATATCTTGCTTCTTATAATATCGTGTGTTTTTTTAGCTGCATGAGAACTTAAAATGACAATACAAGCCTGGTAGATAGTTTCATCAGCATGCGATCAGCCAATTTTTGACTACTTGAGCATAGCAGAGGAGTATCTGAGCTTAAGTTTTGACGGTGGGCACCATCCACTTGTCAGGGGTGGCGCTATGTCGTCTTAAAGTTGGGAACCTACAAATTCTGTTAGAGCTTAGCAGTTCTTTAATTTTTGTTTGGTTTTTAAAAATTATACATGGTCTTAAAGGTCTACCTATAAAATTACGTATAAAATTATGTTTTAATCTGTAAATTATGTTTTAAATTGACTGCTAAGCGCGCTGTCTGGCAAGTTGCGCTGTCTTGTTGATGTTTAGCTGATTAATTTTATAAAACAATAAATACGGCGAGCTCCTTGCTTATTTCGAAAGAAATAAGGATCATACAGTAAATTTCAATGGATGTAATGGCGATTCGTTAACGACATGAGGATTGTCTTCGCTCGAAAATCGTCAATTTTGCTTATTGACTTAACGATTTAACCAGAAATGAGCTTCATCGCGAAAATAGATTTTTTTTTTATAAAAATACCAGTTTCAAATGACCCCAATCAGCAAAACGAGGAGCATCATTTTATAGGCACGTAAGCCAAGATATTTCCGTAAAATTTTCACGTAGTGGAATGCCAAAGGAAAACAAGTTGAGAACGACGTCAAATCGGCTTTTTACCGTCGTCTTAAATACTTCGCGCTACACTAGCAATATTCTCTTGGGTACGCACATTTATTTCCCTTGTTGATGGTTTTGAATCGAGAAGAGATCAACAACTCCATGAATTGCTTGCTTACTAGGCCGATTATGTTGACCCTAAAATGGACCAAAAGCAAAGTAAATTTCCACAGTTTGAAAGCGTTATTGTGGCGTTAAACGACATCGATAGTTCTTAAGCAGCTAAAAAAATAACCGATATATCCAAAGTCTAAGATCCGCTTGCATTCTGATGAAAAGCTGTTGTATACCGAAACTTGAAGAAAATGGCGCATCAGTAGCTTAGTTTTCAAATGGGCTCTGAAACATTGTAGAGACTATTTCCCGCTGTTAGACTCGTTTAAATTAATTTTGTAATGGTCGTTCTCCTCAAAATTTGAGAATAAAAAGTATTCTTAGAAAATATTCTTGTTATTAAACAAAAACCATATACATATATAAATATTGATTTTAAATATTAAAAATCTCATGGGCGGGAATTTTGTGTAATAATAAAAAATTGCGTTGTATTTATTTTACATTAAATTTAAATTAACAAGGCCTATCGGTGTTGCAATATTTTTATTCGAGTACCGGCATCGTATCGACAAAAACCCGTATCGATACGATAGCGAAGCCCCATTTTATACCCTTTTCTTATTAATAAAATAAATGTCGAATTAAGAGAAGAATAGGTTAGGTTGCACGGGTCGCCGGCTACGCAAAAGGGGAAAAGCCGACTCACTTGGGTCCCTTAGGTCCCGTTGTGACGCCCGAAAGAGGGATGAGCAGGATAGATACCTACCGATCCCCACTTTAGGTTTGGTGCAAAAACCAACCGGAGAGCCGGATAAATGAGTTTATCCTGTTAATATCGCAGTCCGATAGGTCTGTGAGGTCCTGTAATATCGAGCTGCCTAGCAGCGCCGCCCTTTCCATAGATAGGGCCGGACAGTGACAGAGGAGGTGTTTCACTGTTTCCTCTTCCTCCTCATCCTGACAACTTCTACAGAAGTCATTATGCGGTAGATTCAATCTCCTAGCGTGTGCACCTATAATGCAATGCCCTGTCAGCACAGCCACTAATGTGCCTATTTGACCTCGAGGGGTTCTCAGCAGGATTGCAGTACGTTTGCAGTCATACTGAGGCCATAGAAGCCTCGAGGTCGTGCAGGTGGGCTCGTTCGACCATCTGGTCTGCGCAGCCCCCAGTAATTCCTGCTGTATGTTATCCTTACAGCAATAAGAGAAGAATAACTGTAATACTTATTTTAGATAGGGTTGAGATGTTATCTTGAACTAAACTGAAAGGATATCTAGGTTGATAAAAGGGTGATAAAAAAAAAAAAAAAAAAAACTTCTGTCTTTTCTTAACTCTTACAGTTTTAGGTCCCTTCTCGTTATTGTAGACTGTCAAGTCCGTTTTCATTTCTCAGTCAGTTCCAATTGTCAATTTTTTTTTTTAATCACCACTGATTTAGTAATATTTATTATCGGTTTTAGTGCTTTTCAGCTTACTTTTTCATTACAGAGTCTGCATACTAGCTACCTTTAGACTGGTATTCACAATTTGAATGTTTTTTCCTGTGATCCTCCGTTTATTGCAGATTTTCATCTAGGTCCGATTATATTTGAAGTCGCTTTGCCTTCTCACCAGAACATTTATCTAGCTTAGCTTATTCCGATTGTATCTACATATCTAAGTACTTTTTTGTCTTTCTGCCTTAAAGCTTCTAGATCACCATTGGAGCTTGCCGTCTTCAGTTGCCAGCGTTTTCAGATTTATAGAATCCAATCTTAGCTCGGGTATACAGAAATCATAACAGATCATTCTTGTATCTCCTTTTAATGTAAAGATCTACTTCCGAAAATTGGGTGAGTTAACGTTTCCAAAGCTTTAAGCTTTTCGACTGGCTTTAAGCTTTTCATCGCTTTTAAAGCTTTATTGTACATCTTGCTTGCTAGCAGCCAGTAGATTAAAACAAAATAGTAATTGTGTTGGCAACTCTAAAAAACAGGAATGATGCAATATATATGTGTACATTTGTAAAATTTAAAAGTTGAAAAATAGGGTTTAAGGGACCTGCCTAATTTTAGTCTCCGGATTACTAGGCCTCTGACACAGATTTTTGCAAAACATTACCGTTAGGATTACCCGATTAAGATTTGTGAGCGGGAGCTGGTGGCTACTTAAAGAATACGGACAAACGGAATAAGTATCTGACTACGTGCATAGAAGGGGAAAAATATATTTCTGTCAACAGTTACGATGCCATTTAAAATTTAAAGAAACACAATATCAAATAACAGATAGTATTCAGCTACAAGAAGGCTATTGGAGCGAAGATGGAGAACTACAATTAACGTTTATGCTGGGTCCCGGGTTATTGCAACATTTTGGGAAATAAGATCGCTGATTAATTAGAATGGTTATGTTCTGCGATGAATTGTGAGATGAAGAAACGATTGTGAAACCACCGATCAGTTTCTATAATAGAAAACTTTCTAATCGTATTCTGTGCAGCAAATTATCTATCGTTGATCTAGGTTGCAAAACTAAATGCTATGATAGCCAGGCGAAAGATTCTACAATAGTTTGGGTGCTATCGCTTGATGTTGTTTTGAGATCTACCATCGGAATCTGGTAGTTTAACGAAAGATAGTGTAACTATTTTCGCGAATAGAGCTTGGAAATCACGTGAATCACCAGGTCTTCGAGGCTAGGTGTATAAATAGCTACCAAATGCTTTGCCTATGCTCATCCATCAGGTTAAAAATGTGCTACATCACTAAGTATAATTTTGTTCCAAAAATGACCGGATCCTATTATTGCAGGTCCTTGAATGGTCGGTTGACCGGAATTTGACTAATTTCAGTTTATAAGTTTTTGCTACATCCTGAATAGGAGACCAGCCTATGACGCCTCAGATGCACTTGTAGTGCTAAGTGTGACATTCTTGTACTTTCCTCCTGTAAAACTTATGTGCAAAATCATTTGCCAAAATTTCAATTAGAGCGTTTTCTATTTTCTTTTTTCTGTTAAAACAGTGAGAGCCGGTTGACTATTAGCGGTAGCATTAGCCGGCTAAAGGTAATATTTTACAATAGTTTTTTTTTATCTAATTGCAATTATATAAATCATGAAACTTAACATCTTCGAATTTAGGAAAGACACAGTACTTCTGTGGTGCAACCAAAAATTAAATAATGCGGCAGCAAGCTGTTTTGCATCCGAACGCATTGGATATTTGTGTAGTGAAAAGGCGATCAGGTTACAGTTAAATTATTTTCATAAAAGCTTTTATAAGAGACTGACAATTAACAAAAATTAAAAAGTTTGATTGCAGTTTGAAAGGCTTATAAAGGAAGAGTTTAATTCAATAAAAACAACACTAAAATAAAAATAATTCAATAAACCTTAAAAACTGATGATTATACTCATAAAAAAAGTAAACAACGCTTATTTTTAATATTTGGTCTGTTTTCCATTTGCTTTCAACCTTCTAGGCTTGGACTCCACAAGGTTTCTCCTTATCTCAGGACAGATTTTGTTCCATTCTTCAATTAAAGCTATTTTCAAGTCATCCATATTAGAAATTGTCCTCTGCCTGATTTTTCTATCAAGGTGCTCCTACAAATGTTCGATAGGATTAAGGTCTGGTGACTGCGGTCGATTATCTCGTCTTAGGAATTCGATATAACAACCATCAACGACTTATGCTTCGGGTCGTTGTCATGTTGAAAGACCCAGTTATTTGGCAGTCCCATTTTTTCGATGCTGGGAGCAAAATTAGCCGTAAGAATATTTAAATAGTCAATCTTATTCATTGTAGATTCAATAAATACTAAATTTCCAGCTCCAGATGCACCATGCAGCCCTAGACTATAATAGATCCTCTGCAGTGTTTGACGGTGCTTACAACATAATTTTTAAGAAAATCTTCATTCGTTGAGCGCCATATTTTTGGAGACTTTTTTACTCCAAATATTTCGAATTCGTTCTCATCGCTATGTATATAAAATAGTTTTTCAAAAGTCTAAAGACTCATATTTATACGTTTTTGCAAGTTCTATGCGCTTCTGTTGGTTCTCTCTAGAAATGTAAGGCTTTTTCCGCGGTACTCTGCCATGTATAGTATTTTTGTAGAGTGCTCTTCTAACTGTACTGGCACTTACAGCTTTTCCAGATGTCTGCTATTTGGACAGAACTGGGTTATAATGATACTGGGTTGGATCTTACTTCTCATACTACGGCTCGAACTTCTGTGCCACTTAGTCTTTTTGGTCGTCCCGGCCGAGGTAAATTCTCTACTGTGCGATGCTTAAGATATTTTTTTTAACAGTGCAGTGGCTCCTTCCGACATTTTCTCCAATTTCGAGCAACGATTTATTTTTTTATGCAAATTAATAAGTATTTCTCGCGTTTCGTTGATTGTATTGCTTACACATTTCTTAGAATTTGATATGCTTGCACGTTTTTTTTAGCAAAAATAATTTTAAATTACAGAAAAAATATTTTTACAGCATCTTCCCGCTGGATGAATACCAGTCTTTCAAAAGTGTAAGGGCTTCCCCCGATAATGTTGAAAAATAGTCAAGGAATGTTACCACTGTTTACTTTTTTTGATGCGTAAAATCATCAGTGTTTTAAGATTTATTGAATTCTTTTAATTTAAATGTTGTTTTTGTTTATTGTTTTTACTGAATTAAACTCTTATTATATAAGCCTCTTAAAAAAAATGAAAGATTTTTAGTTGGCAGCAAACTACACTATTTAACGCTGCACAGTGGGATAGAATAAAAGTATTTTGAAAATAACTCATCCATTTGTAAAGGGCTGGGACGATTGATCCAAAATTTGGCATGAGCATAGCAGAGGAGTACCTTAGCTTAAGTTTTGACATGGTGGCGCTATGTGGTCATAAAGTTGGGTACATGGTCCCTGCAAATTCGTTTAGAGCTTTAGGATCAATCGACCTAGCCCTTTACAAATGGCTGAGTTATTTCCAAAATATTTTGATTCTGCCCCACTGTGCGCTGTGTTAAAATTGGATTTTCCAATTTCAAAGCGTTGACGCCGCACTACATAAATATTTAGGTTTGCTTCACACCTTTTGTATGTACATGAGAATTTTAGACAGTTAGTTAGCGCTTAGAGCGCTAATTTTGGTTTGGCTGTAACTGACCAAATTTATAGAAATTAAATTTTTACTTTTGTTTGAATTAAATCAAATAATTGGCGATTAAAAAAAAATTCTAGATTATTTTTTATTCTCTCAGCCACTGTACCTAAAGCAATGCAAAACCCAATCCTCAAGTATTAACAAAAACATTTTCTTCTTTTTTAAAAAAAAATATAGATTTCATATAAATTCTTTAACTATTTTTTTAATATAATTGGCTTATAATATCTTTATGAGTAGGATTTCTTTAATCCATTTCGCAGTCACTAACAAACTCTAGTGTTACTTTCATATTTTCCCTCTTGTTTTTTCTACTTTAAACAAATTAAAACGTTTATTATTGTAGCAATTTGGTTGTTCAAAATCAATTAAAATTTTATTAAATGACAACATTTTTCTTAGATTTGTAGAATTGTTTGATGTGAATTTCTTGTGTTTTCAGGCTTATTTTCATATGGCCTGACTTTAGCACCTTGGCTTGGTACTTTACAAGCTGCTCGCGTTTTACATCATGAATTATTGTTAAATATTTTTCGTCTTCCACAACAATTTTTCGATACAACACCATTGGGTCGCATTCTATCAAGATTTTCTAAAGATCTTGAGTCAATTGATTCAACTTTACCCGATATCGTTGATGGTGCAATTTGGTGTGTATTTGAGGTAATTTTATAAATGCTTTACTTAGAGGTCTGACGACTATGATTAGTGCAAATAATTTTCATGTCTACATACATACATACATATATACAACGATCTATTGAAATTCTTTTATTTGATTCTGTTATCACAAATTAATAAATTTGATAATTATTAAATGAATACAATTTTTGAAACAAATGTATTCCTTTAACGCAAATTATTCTCATTTTGGACTTTATTTCGCTAAAATTAAACGAGTTAAATTTGTAATTTTGATTTAAAAACACTAAAATATTTTAAATTGGTTTCAAAATTGTTTACAGTGGTTTCACACGACGCACATAGGAGTATTTCACATAAAAAACCGGAAAAAAATTATTTTATATTTTATTTTAGTATTTTATGAAATAAAAGTCAATAATTCATCATAATTAGGCATTTATTAAAAAAAAAGAAGTTCCAAATCTAAGAGAGTTTTTACTCTTAAAACAGAATTTGTTATCATGCGGATAATCATGAGGAGACCGAATCAACAGGTGACTTGGTATTCAACATTTTCGCGTCGCAGCTGTCATAATTCAGTTTTTTCGTGAAAGGCATACTAATAGATTCCTGGAAAGATGACTGGCTTTTCTTCTTCCGTTTTATTCTGTTGCAGCTGATGAAGGCTTCAGATGTCAGCAACAACCTATTTAAAATATCTCTATTGCAGTCAATTCTTAAAAATGTTCTTGCAAATTTGACGCCAAATTTACGAAAATGTTTGTCCCAGCCTTCAGCAACTTCCTCTGATAGCTGTCCGATAGGTCCAATGTGACTTGATATTACTTGAGCACCATGCTTACTGTAGGTGACATGGGATGCCAACCATACGGTTCCACTTACATTTTGGCTTATACTGTTGATATAAGTCTTAAAAGTAGTATTGTTATTGAAACATGAAGGATTTCTAATTTAGGATTAATGCCAGAAAAACGGGCATAGTGAGTTACCCATTAGTAAACGTTTATTGTCACACAATTCTGCCGTGACAAAGCACGGGGTATCAGCTAGTCTTCCCCATATATGTAGTTTAAAGTACTATATTCTACTAGGGGGACATTTTAATCATGTTTCTACTTCCTCAGAGTCTACATTTTATGCTCACATAAAAATTTTGAGGCGACAAGGTACGACACATAAACAAAAACACTAATGTATTTCAAATTTCTTTAAAAAAAAAGTCAAAAAAGTGGCGCTGTTTATTAATGGCTATACAAGTAGAAAATTACGAAGACACATAATAAAATATACTTCAGTATATAGTACTAACCTCCTATATCCATGTCCGAATAGTTAATCTCCTGTTGTTTGCTACACGAAGCCATTTTAGCACAGAAAACTGATAAACACAAACGGGAGCGACGAGAACAAAGACACACACGTACAGTACGATGACTGAGTTGCTAAAAAAAAATTTTTTTAAATAACTTAAATTGTGTATTCAAGCGATCTTATCTTCTTCTATATAAATAAAATAAAATGTCGTTTGTTGGTTACCGCATCACTTAAGAACGGCTCCACCGATTTGCCCATTTTTTTTTTAATTTTTATCATAACCCAACCTAAGTTTTTACGGAAAGAAAATTTGGTTACGCCCATTTTTTTTAGCAACTTGAGAAGTATAATAGTTAGATCTTTGAAATTTTACACCATAAGGGGGTTATTAAATACATACATAGTTGAAGATCGACCAGTAGGGTCCCCACTTTAGGGACCAAAATAATAAATGTTGTAAAATATTGAAACTAGGAACAATAAAGTCAAACTTTCTAAAGAAAATACATCGAAAGGCGTAACTATTTATAAAAGTTTGACATAAAATGGAAGTAATTTAATCAAAAAATTCAATATAATATTTAATATTTCCCACCAAACCAAATGTTTCGATTTTTTCTGAAGTCAGACTTGTTGTAAGGAATTCGTTAAGACATTTCGGTAGTTTGTCGGAAATCAGACTTGTCGTAACGAATTCGGTAAGACATTTCGGTTGTTTGTCTGAACAAATAAAAAAATACAGTGGATCAATAAAGTTTAGGCACATCATGGTTTTCAAGAGTGTTCTGTTAATAACTTTGCATCTGGTTCACTTAATAAAATAATTTTGATATCGTTTTAAAGATTGAGACTTATATTGACCATTTAAAACAAAAAATATTTTATATCTTATTGTTTCTAACAAGCTATGTCTATCTAAAAAAAGTTTAGGCACTTACTGCATTAATGCCCTTTAATCCCTTGTATAACGGTAAATTTTCACTTTTTTATTTCAACTCATGTTTATGCACATGTTAAATCCTCAGAAGGCGAGAGTTTTAAATGTAAAAAATATTCTTGGTATTTAATTCGTGACGAAAACAGCAAAATGAGCAATCGTTCAGAAATTTCCGTAGATGTCCGTAAATTTATAATAAATCTTCATGCACAGGGAAAATCCTATCGCGAAATTGGTGTGATTGTACAGAGGCCCTATACCAGTGTAAGAAACATCATAAAACATTATGAAAAAACCAACAAATTAGAGCGTGAGAGGAGAAGAGGACGTCCACAAAAATTTACATCTCGTCAGGAGCGTATCATTGTTGCTGCAGTGGCTGAAAATCCAAAGATTTCAGCTGTAGAATTGTGTCGGGAAATGAAGAAAAGTTTTGGTGAAGACCTTAATCCACAAACATTAAGAAATAGCTCGCACAGAGCTGGATATCATCGAAGAGTTCCCCGTCGCAAACCTTGTCTTTCAGACATAAACAAGAAAAGCGGTTAGAGTTCGCAAAACTCCACATTAATCACCCTGAAGCCTTCTGGAACAGTGTGATATTTAGTGATGAATCAAAGTTTAACATTTTTGGTTCAAATGGTCCACAAAAAATTTGGCGAAAAGCAAACAAAGAGCTTCAAGAAAATAATATTATTAAGACTGTGAAGCACGGTGGTGGCAATGATATGGTTTGGGGATGTATGGCGTCATCTGGAGTGGGAAATCTTGTCTTTATAGACGACAAAATGGACAAGCACTCTTATTGAAATATTTTAAAAGAAAACTTATCTCCAAGTGTTGCGAAGCTGGGCTTAAATGGGAAATTCTTGTTCCAACAAGATAATGACCCAAAACATTCTTCAAATCTTGTGCAGGAATGGCTTATATACCCTCCGCAATCGCCAGACACGAATCCTATAGAGCATATTTGGCACTTACTAGAGAAAAAAAATACGGAAACATCCTATTACATCCTAAGAATCACTTAAAGCGGCACTTCGCTTAGAATGGGAAAATTTTACTCCTGATGAAACATCTAACCTAGTAAGAAGTATGAGTAGACGTTTAGAAGCAATTATCCAAGCTAAAGGAGGTTCAACCAAATACTAGACATGCAAAAACCCCGAATATACCGAAAATTTTCACATGTGTGCCTAAAATTTTTTTACATAGACTTACCTTATTTTTTAGTTTAAAAGCCATTGTATATTAGAAATAATAAGATATGAATTATTTTTCGTGTTAAATGGTCAATAAACCTATCGTTTAAATTAAGATTTTTATTTCTGTACTTTTCGGCTTTTACGCAAACATCTATGTGATAATTTTGAATAAACTTCAGTATTGTTACTTTTGACCGAATTCTTCTTTATAAAATTACTCAAGTTAGTTAAAAAAAACAGATTTTTTTTTTGAATAAAAGTATGGTTAACATGAACAGACTTTAAAACATTAACGAAATTATTTATGATTGATTATGAACCACCCAAGATAATACGAAATGACATTTGCTTTTACAAAACCTTGTTATAATATATGTACATATGTAATTTTATAATTCACTTTTTAAAGGTGTATTGTTTAAAAATAATATTTATAAGAATATATCGTCCCCTCAATAAAATAATAGTGAATACGCATGTACATCACTATTTTTTTATTGCATAATAATAATCTACATAACTGATTCTAAATGTGGTAAAAATTTGGTGAAACTCTACTTCCACAAAGTTGGTCAAAAGAACAATTGAAATATTAGCGTATAATTGAGCGTTTGAAATTGTTCATTAATAATTGTGTAGGTGCAGGTATGCTGTTAGTTAGTTGTTACTCTGAATATAATTTCAAAGAAAAATAGCGAATTAAAAGCATACACTATTTTTATTAATAACTATTTTTATTATTATTTATTTTTATTTTATTCCTTTTGAAAATTTATTAAATAATTATTTTATGAGTATAAAATATTTATTTCCAAAAAATATAATAATCGAAATTGAAAATTTAATAATCGAATTGATTACTAGCTATTTCGCTAGTGCTCAACTAGCTCATCGGTGGATTTTTCCCAATTTTTCAGAATAAAAACTCAGATTCTTATGCTTAAAACTTAATAGACTAAATGAGAAGTTCAATCAGTCTAAAAAGAAAGCCAAATCTAAATTTCTAAACAAAATAAAAAAAGGAATCATGCGTGATTAAAAATAAATAATGTATATAACCGATTCCAAATATAATTTTTTGTATTTTTATTATTTTTATTAATTTATAACAAAATAAAATCGTATATTGATATACACTATATTTTAACAATATATTATTTGGAGTGAATTCAAATAAAAAAGTGTATACCATACAAAATAAAATAGTGTATAATGATTTTCATACATATTGTATAACAAATAAATAGTCTAAGTACTTTGAATCTCATTTATTTGCAATTAAAGCAATGAAATGTCATCTACTAGTAGCCTGGTTAATCCACCACATATTTAAATGACCACAACTTAAATTCATCGATTATTTTCTGAAATATTACGGTTTTCCCCAAAGTCTAATAAAACAAAAACTTTAAACTCCATTATCTTGAAATGTCGAAAATATTATACACTATTGTTTTATCTGCCTTAGATACATATCGTCATGGCCTCTTCTGTAGGCCGAGCTGGATGGATTTCCTTTATGTTGTATAAAAAATATGTAGTATTTAAGATAAAAACTATTTCAAAAGTAATACATTTTGTCAAAAATAGCAAAATTAGTTATAGTCTACCATCCTAAAAATCTCAAAAATGTCTACCAAATTCTATCTCATTGCTTGTGAAAATATTTATTTTATATTGACAGTAAGCAAAACATGAATACAATTATGCAATATAAAAGCCTGTTCTCAAGCTATTTGACTAAAGGTTTATTTCAATAAAATTTAAGCGATACAAGGGAGATTGTGAATTGAGCACATGTTAGAGTTAGTATTAATGTTTTTTTTTTCATATTTAGGCATATTTATTAAATAATAAAACATTTAACCACCTGTAGCATTTGGGGGATGAGTGGTATTCGAAACCGCTTTCATCTATCCAGAGTAAATTACGCCAGAACGATAGAGGCTGATTTATACTCGCATACATTTTGGGTCGTTTTTTAATTTCCGAACGATCAGCCGGTCATATCAGGTTGTAGTGTTTTGTACACGTTCACGGGGCAAATTAAATATTTGCCCCGTTTTATTATATTTATTTTTATTTATTTACATGATAAGATACTAAAAGTAAAACGCTTCAAGAGTACCGCAAAATGTAGATTGTATATAAACAATAAGCGAAAAGACAATATTGAATTATGTCAATATAATTATGCTTAATTAAAACGGTTTCTTTACATCTGCACTGTCCATGCATGGGCCGCATTATAAAATAGTTCATATGCAAATTTATCAGTAAGTTGATAGGTATGGATTGTATTGTTATTTTAATTTCTTAAAAAAACTGTAGTGGCCCACACTCAACTTTGCCATACCCAAGGGAAACAGATATTTGTATGGATATAATACTTAAAGAATAAAAGTTCAAAGTATATTCGAATCGAAAAATTAATTATTTTCGGTTTGGGGTGTTTAGTAAACTACCCCTTGTCCTTTCCCGATTAAGCCCAAAATTTATTCATCCCCATAAACCAAAGGCACATACTGAATTTCATTTTGATATGTCATAGGGTATGACCTGCAGAGCGTTTAGAAAATTTGGGAGTAAGTAAATTTGGGGGTAAGGAAACTACGCATTGCCTCCTCCCGATTATGCCCAAAAACTATACAGCTCTTTATCTCCATACAGCTCTTTATTTCCAGAAAGTGGCATACACACCCATCCACCAACAGTCGTCATCACGAAAATAGCCAAAATGGATTCAGGAGACACCAAAACGTAAAAATCCGTTGAAATCCCGACCTCGATTTTTTCATGATTACTATACTTTACCTCATACTAGTAGGATTTGGATTTCCGGGAATTTTTCACTTCCCGGGAAACGGGAAAATAATATTCGCACTCCCGGGAAATAAATCTTAAAGAGCATCGACGCAATGTGGGGTGTATATCACTGTTTTATCGTTACTACAATGGTATGTGCTCTAATGAAATTAGGAAACTTGTTCCCGATACCAGCACATTTTTACGTTTAACACGCTTTTCGTTTAGAGCGTATCCATTTGTGGTGGAATGGTCAGTGAATCGCACTACGCATTACAGGGAAAATTCGTTTTTTTAGCAGAACTGTTCGTATGTGGAATAAACTCCCTGCAGAGGTCTTTCCTGTCACTTTTAATGTAGGAAAGTTCAAATCGAATGTCCACAAACACTACTCCCTCTTTCCTCTTTCCCATAATATAATTTCCTAGTTCTGGCACAATGCATTGCATGAGTAGGGGTCATCCCCTGAGTGCTGGTCAAAAAAAAAAACAATTATTTACCGAAACAGTATTTAAAAATTCATAGTTTTATTAGTATTAACAGTTTATAAAACTTAAAAACAGTTAGGTGACAAAAATAGCAAGATATAAAAAATATTTATAAATACTGAAAAAGTATTTCAATAATTATTTTGTTACAAATAATGATTTTAGAACTGTTAGTGCTGTCCTTGCTTTTGTTGCGAAAGTCTCTCTTTAAAAGTTTGTTCTACGGTTCTACAGATTCAAGTGGCTTGCTTGAATAATCTGTTGAACAATTGTGCTAGATAAAGTTTAATGACATTTTTTGGCACGTTAGCAATTTCACCACTTTCTAAATACTTAAATTTCGCAAACGTTTTATCATCGCTTCGTTCATTTATTTTTCTTTTCAACCATCGTTTTTAAAAGAGTCGAATTAATAGCCAAAAGCTGCTCGTTGAGTGTCTGAATAATAACATCTGCTGTTAACAAATTTGTGCCCCTGTGACTCAAGGCCTCTGCTGCAACTTTAATGGGATTTAAAGCGGCCACTAAATTTTCTAAAATTTAAACATGTTCTTGAACCCACAACTCTGCTCAATTGAAATCTATCAGACTTTTTTTAATTGCGTTCTTCGATTTCTGTAACGATTGAATCGTTTCGACCCTACTTATCTTGAATTAATTTCTTATATTTCTCGAAACAGGCTGTTTTTAGAGCACTTTTTTCAAATAGGTCTACAATTTTACGAAAAAATATTACAATTTTAAAAATGCTTGTCTTTTATTCTGCACAATAACTATCAAATATTTGTGTGATAGCAAAAGAAATGCTTATTTAAAATTAGGAACAACTGAATTTTCTTTAAACTGCTCATGACTTTAAATTTCCCGTTTACCGGGAAATTATTTGTAGCTTTTCCCGGGCGGGAATTCCCTACATACTACGTATGGTAAATTCAAAAATATTAATATACAAAAAAATTTGTGGTAAATTCGAAGATTTTAGTTTTCGCTAACTACAAGAAGGAACACCCTTAAATTTTCTATTTTATTTTTATATGTAAATTTCAAGAGTCTGCCTGTTGCGGTGTAAAGTAAAGTCCACATACGAAAAAAAACCCTGTTATACGGGTCACATACATAGTACAAAAGCCTACGTGTTTGAGTTCGAAAGATAAGGCCATGAACGTCAAATTACATCACCTAGGGGGGGGGGGGTACACAATTAAAATTTTTTTTTATACATATTATTGAGGACATAGTAAAATTTTTTATTTAATCCTTAAGTGTCACAAATAAAATCGTAATCAAAAGCTATATAAAGCAGGTTACGTTAACTATGCGGATTCCTTTAATTTTTTAACTTTGCTAGATTTTAAAATATCTGTAATTTACGTTTTAAACGATAGGCGAAAATCACGTACCCTTTACTTTTACTTTAAATTTACTTTTATTTTTTTTATTTTTATTTTTTTAAGGCCTAAGCATTAAACACATAGACAACAGCGGCTACACAGCTACACGACTATAAATGACGTTGGCTACAATCGCCGCCGTGTAGTCAGCTACTGAATTATATTGAAGACGACAGCTACATACATTAAAACTATGAAAATGTTTTAGAAATACATATTTTTCCTTAACAAAAAAAAAACTTTTTCAAAAAATACTTTTATTATATCAAAACAAATAAATATACATACATATGTATTTGCTCAAAACATTTTGATTTTAAATAAATTTGTATTTTTAATTTTGTGACATTTTCTTTTGTTGAATAAAAAATAATTGTCGCAAAGAAAAATAGAAATTAGCCTAAGTTAGCTACAGCCACAACGGTGGTCGTGTAGCCATGTAGCTATGATGTCGTCAAAATAATCGTCTTCATATAAACGTGTGTATTTTAATTTTGACAGGTTGTAGTCGGTATCCTGCTGTCGTCTATGTGTTTAATGCTCTAGTTAGCCGACAGTATCTTTAACACATGCATATTGTTGGTGTTTAAAGTTCTTTTGCCTCTTCTTCTCTCTTTTTCGCTCTTGTTTGCTTGTTTTCAATGTTTTAGGCTGTCACTTAAAAAACGTTAGCCAGTCTGTTAAAAATAGATTAGCTTAAATTTTAACGATGCATTGATAAACAAATCAAAGTTAGAGCAAGAGAGGTTCAAAAAACCACAAATTTCATGTGTTACATTCCGTTAAAGTTACGGTCGGCTAACTAGGCCTTTAATTGGGACCAAGATCGCTTCAGAAATCACGGAGTTTTGCGCGTACAAATATTAAAATACAGCATAACTAATATCTTTCCATCTTTTCTGAAGTCGGTTAAACACGATATGAACTAAAGTTACCGTGCATATGTTTTTTTTCTATTGCTAATATCAACTTTAAATTTAAATTAAAAAAATTAATAAAGATAAAAATATATACAACCGATTTTTTCGAACATAATATTTAGATCATGTCATCTTATGCTGTTGAAGAAGAAGGATTCATAAAAAATATATTTTTCCAAGTTGTTGCCAAATTGCTGCATTTTTTATTTAATTTATTTTTAATCACTTAATCATATACCAATTTCCCAGTAATGATCATTTAACAAAAAATACAATAATTTTTTTTTAATTTTTATAATTTCCTTTTTTCTTTATTTTTATATTAAAAATAAAACTAACAAATTGAGAAAAAAACACTGAAAAAACCAGTAAAATCAAGTAATGGTAAAATTTAAAAATAAAAAATATCGCTAATATTGTTTTTATAAACTTAATTTAAAATTAATATATTTTTTCTTTTTTTTATTATTATTATTTTTTTTAAACTTCATGTAGGTTTTAGCAACTATTGTCGTGATTAGCTTGTCTACACCGATTTTCTTGGCTCTGATTATACCGATCGCATTTTTGTACTACTTTGCTCAACGATTCTATGTGGCAACATCGCGTCAATTGATGCGCTTAGAGTCAGTATCTAGATCACCAATTTATTCGCATTTTGGAGAAACAGTTACCGGTGTTTCGACTATAAGAGCTTACTCGGTGCAAGACAGGTAAGTTATCTGAAATAATTAAATAAAATTTAAATTACTTTTCTTAAATCTAAATAAATTTAAAACAACTAAAGGAAAAGTATTTGGTTGTGCTGTGGAACCACACCTTAATTGGGAGTTACAAAACATATAATTTGTTTTCGTGCCTTTTTAAAATTTGATCGTTTGACCAATTGTTTTATCAAATTTTGTTTTTAACCTTTCGATATCGAGTATAATCTATCGTAATTTTTCATTTTGGTATCATGCCACTCGATATCGAATAAAAAGAATCGTAATTTCTTTCGAAAGGAAATGTTTTTAAACCGTGTTTACTTGTGCACTTGTTGACTTATTATTAATCTATTACAATTCGATATAAATAACGATTCTATACATGTCGAATGGCATAATTAGCTTACTCGACTCGACTCGTATCGAATTTGTTATTCGTTTATAGTTTACTCAATATCGAATGCGGTGATTAGGCCCCAGATGTGTTCTTTATGTAAGAGAATAAAAACTCTTCAAGGGAATATAATATCAGCCAGAGAATAAAATTGTTATCTATCAAAATAACATATTTTTTCTACTATATTTTTTTCTTTTTGTGAGTACTAAAATAAGTGTTGTCAACTACTTAAAAACCAAGAGAAACATTTGGACATTTTAAGGAATTTTTCTATGATACTTTATCTAAAGTTAAATATTCTACGGAGCTACGGAACTCTTTGTGTTAAGTCCAACTAGCACTGGGCCAGTTTATATAATTGTAGAAATCAAATTTTAAAACTTAAGAGTAAGACAAAAAACCACAGCATTTTACAAAAATCAAAATTTAACCAAAAAAATAGAATTTAAACCCAAAACATAAGAGTATAAGGAAATATATTTAATCTCTACAACCAAGGGAATATAGGTCCCGGCGGAATGTAGCAAATGTTTTTCTTTTCCATAATTGCTTAAGGGTAGGTTAAGTAAGTAAGCGGACCTTTCGTATACACCGATTTTACTATCTAACTTAAGTACCATCAGTCCGAAAGAACCTCCTAAAGCTTGCGCCAAAATCTATTTGGCTAAACATTGTCGCATCCCTAAGACAGTCAAGGTCCTGAAAGAATTTTTGGCCCAAATATTTAAGCCTGCGTTTTTGAAGTCGCTTCTTATATAGACAGCCTCTGCAGCTCTCAACACGGATGATTCTCATACATTCCAACATACATAATTACATTCAATCATACCACTCCTCGTTATGACTAGAAGCGATATTGAAGTATTCTCGAGTCCCAGTAGTGCCCATATTACTTTCATTTTTTCATTATCGAGTGAATGCAGATGGTTATCGTGAAGTACATTTCCTGGTATTTTACAATTATATTTTACATGTGCTGAACTCGTTCATGTTCCGACTGTTCCAACAATCTCTTTTCCACGAATCGCATCCTTGCGCAGTGCGATCCAATTGGGGCCAGTAATTGAATCGAGCCTTAATGATGGCTAGACTGTCTCACAGGTGGTAACAGCCTTCGTCCTTAGTGATAATTGTTTTACTCCAGTTAGATGGTCTTAAAAGATTACAATTATTAGACCTAAGATCTTTTCTAGATTACACTAAATTGGAATTTCTTACTTTAAAGTCATGTAATTGGCTTTGTATATTTTTTAAATCCTTTTCCGTAACATACAATAAATATCGCTTGTAATAAATATTTATTTCATTTCAGGTTTATCGATGAATCCGACGTGAAAGTTGATAAAAATCAAGTCTGCAAATATCCCTCACTCATTGCCAACCGTTGGTTGGCCGTACGTCTAGAAATGGTTGGCAATCTTATTATACTATTTGCCGCATTATTTGCTGTCTTGGGTGGACAAACAAATCCCGGTTTGGTAGGTCTATCCGTAAGTTATGCCTTGCAGGTTACACAAACATTGAATTGGCTGGTGCGTATGTCATCGGATATAGAAACGAACATTGTGGCTGTAGAACGTATTAAGGAATATGGTGAAACCAAACAGGAAGCACCTTGGGAATTCGAAGACTCAAAGGTACCCAGAAACTGGCCCGAAGAGGGAAAAGTGGTATTTGAGAATTTCAAAGTACGTTATCGCGAAGGTTTGGACTTGGTGCTGCATGGCATTAGTTTCAGTATTGCCGGAGGCGAAAAAGTTGGTATTGTGGGACGTACCGGTGCTGGTAAATCCAGTTTAACTCTATCCTTGTTCCGGTAAGTAATATTTGAAATGTTGACTTCGTAAAAGAAATCCGAAACATTTAAAGCAAAGCATAAGGACTTGAAATTTTTTTTAAAACTTTATTTGTTAATTTTTATTTCTTGTAGAATCATCGAAGCTGCCGGTGGTCGCATTCTTATCGATGACATAGATATTGCCACTTTAGGTTTACATATGTTACGTTCCCGTTTAACTATTATTCCTCAAGATCCCGTCCTCTTCTCTGGCTCTTTGCGCATCAATCTGGATCCTTTCGAAGTCAAGACTGATGATGAAATTTGGAAGGCTTTAGAATTATCTCATTTAAAAGCCTTCGTTAAAACACTGCCAGCCGGTTTAAATCATGAAATTTCTGAAGGTGGTGAAAATTTGTCTGTGGGCCAACGTCAGTTGGTTTGCTTGGCACGTGCCTTATTGCGTAAAACAAAAGTATTAGTATTGGATGAAGCTACAGCGGCTGTAGATTTAGAAACTGACGATTTAATTCAGGTAAGACAAACTTTGTAGCAGTTCTATTTATTAAAGAATTTGTTGGAAATATGTAAAACGTATTTTTCTGTCGGGGTGTTTTTTTTAGCTGCATGAGAACTTAAACTGATAATACAAGACAGAAATATTGTTGGAATAAAATGTTTTTATTATAATTTTCTAAATAATTTCATGGCAGTTAGTTTTTAATTATGATTTCCGGCAGATGTCCGCCGTGGCTATGAGTGAAATAGTCCATCCCATCAGTCTAATTTTTGCAATGTGGCGCAATAGTTACTTGAATATTGGTTCAAGAGTTTAAAACGTTTCAAGAGTTTCTGGTGTGCTGGCATAAACCAATTACTTAACATAACGTTAAATTAATCCAGAGGCCTTAAATCGCACGAACGAGGGGGCTACGTCAAATTCATTTTGCAATAAATTTATTGTGATATGCGCTGTTTGGGAACTTGTGCCATCATGTTGAAATCAAATGTCTTTGATATTTAGCTAATTAATTTTAAAAACAAAAATTCAGTCAGCATAGCTCGATAGCGCTCACCATTTACCGTAACGGCAGCTCATTTCGAATGGTGATTCGTTCACGGCTTGAGGATTGTCTTCGCTCCAAATAAATTAATTTTAATTTTTGACGTAACCATCACCATTCATCACTAAACACAATTCTTTAATAAACAAACAAAAATTATCAGATTTATCCTTTTCAAAGGAAAAAAGTAAATTTCCATAATTTAAAAGCGTTGTTTTGGCGCTAATCATTAGGACTGGCCAAACCTTACTGAACCTCAATGTTAACACAGTTTGGCATTCTCAGATGCCAAACCATAGTAATCGACATCATCGATAGTTTTCATGCAGCTAAAAAACCCCAATACTTGTAGGTGTTTAAACTTTTAGTCTGCAAGTTGTAATTCACTTTTAGGGTTTCTCTTCATACATTTTCTTTAAATTATACTTTAAAATTAAGAGTTACGATTGTTGCAGTACTAAAACATGAACTCAACCCCTATATTTTTAAACGAATTCGAGTTTAGAGATAAGCTTGAATTCCTTTGAGACGTAAATGCCAATATGATTTGTATTATCTGTACATATAATAAAGTAGTAACTCATTTCCGTCTGTCTGACTGCTTTGCTTTTGCGTTCGCATCACGATGGTCTTTAACAAAATTTTGTGAGGAGGTACATAAGCATCCTGATTCCAATATAGGATACTTTTTTCCGCAAAAATATCTTATTTCCAAGATAAAGTGGAAAAAAAAAGCAGCGAAAGTACGCAATTTCCGATTTAAGGGTACTGAAATTTTCGGTTTAATACTGGGATATTTTAAACAAAATTTCGCAACAGATGGCGCCAATTGTATAAAATTTGTATTTGATTTTTATTTTTACATTGTGGAATTACATTGTTTTTAAAATATTTTAAATACCTCTTACAGAGCTTTACAATAATCTTTAGAATTTTTTATAAATTTAAAAATTTTATCCAGAGATAAAAGTAAGAGTCTTACAATTGGTGTGGAATACTTTCAACGCAAAATCGAGCAAAATATTGTCAGGATGCCCACGACGTGGAGGGCACAGCTAGTATAATATATAATAGTTGGACCAAGTTTTAGTAACTGCAAACAAATCAACCACACTGTCCCCGACTATTGGCTTAAGCTCGTCTTGTCATAGTCTAAGATGGGCTATATTATGTCCTAAAAATCAAGCGGCTAGAACTAATGTGGCCCTACTTGGTAGAATTTTGAGATTTCGTGCAAGAAACCCCTTTATTAATGTGCATAGTTTAGCAAAAACTCAGGCTGGATTAAAATAGTGGGTGTGGTATCTCCCGTATAGAGTGAAAACTGTAACTGTAATTGCAAAGTTTTGAAATTTTACACAAGTAAATCATATATAAAGTGAACAATTATTATCGTATGCATGAGGAACTGTTATACGTATAGTGTAGGACTAACCCACTCACCAATATGCATAACTAAGCAAAGAATTGGCTGGATTGAAGCAGTGAGCGTAGTACCTTCCATGTTAAGTGAATACATTTTATCGTGTACATAGAGAAAATTTGTACTGTGAGAATAACGTGTGTTCCTAGGTTAAAGCTTGGTGATTAGGATGGAAGGGCTGGGCACCCTCCAAACATATTGTGCATTTTTGAGTTTAAGCTTGGCCATACTTTTACTTTCAAGTAGCACTCCGGGAATTCGATATATATAAGCACAAGAACTGTATGTATAGAGAAATACTGTATTAATATTTATTGAGATATGAAAATTCTACCTGATATACCCTCGACAAAATTAACAATATTGAAAGTAAAACAAGTAAAAAGTGAAATCACGGTGGATTTCAATTGACAGAACACTAAAGAAAAACTTACTTCGTTTGCAAAGTCGTAAATGTTTTGCGGTTACGACTTATAGGACAAGAATAATGTAGAGACAACAAAGGGGACAACCCTTTTTTTGTTTTTCAGTTTTATTTTATCTTTAAGGTATTGTGACATCCTACTTCGAAGTACTAAAAGTAATTTAAGTTCGACTTCAACTATTCTATAACCAAGAGAAGTTTAAATAAAATTAATCTTCCCGTCTCGAAACTACAACTTTATTCAAATTTTTTGGTCAATGTTTGAAGAAACTTGGTGGCGACCATTAAACTCTAGTTTACGTAAGATTTCAACTTTTATTATGGATATCAGAGATTAAGTCATCCTTAATCTTTCTTTAATTTTTAAGACAATAATTAACTACTTTTATTTGCTAGTTTAAGTGACCAATTTTGATGGTTTCAGCTTATATGAAATAAGAACCCAAACACATACATACTCGTATATGTCAAAATAGAATCATATAAAAAATATACAAAAAATAAAATTATTTTTTACAAAACTTAAAAATAGACATGACATATTTTTTATTGATTTTCAACTTTAAAACTAAACTTTCTTAAAATTATATTAAATACTGTCAATTTCTTCTTCTTCTCGAGACAATACTGTGTTATCTTTTGATAAAATTATGACATTTACAAACAAATGTTGCCATTTTTTGTTGTTTAGTATGGTAATACTGCAAGGTTTAAACTACCATTCAAAAAAATCAACTTCAATTAATATTGGATTAAATTAAGTATAAGATTAGCTAATTAAAAAAAAAATGAGTAATAACTCGAACCTAAAAACCCGCTCTAAGTTAACTGAGTTGATCGTGCAGTAAAATAAAATTAGAGTAATTATTTAACATTATGCTAATTACCCATAACATTTTATAATACAAATATTTGTTGGGGGAAAAGCTAGTTCCAATACGTACATATTTCGTAAACAAGAATAAATAAATCAGTCATCTGCGAGTTAGAATCACCCACTTAGGGTTCCGTACTATGTTCAGTACAACTTTAAAAATTTAAGTTGTTCATTTTTCCATATCTTATGGGACACCCTTTAAGTTTTAATTATTTCTACACTAGAGCATATACTAGAGCTTAAAACGTTTAGAACAGAAGGTCAAATTCGAAGTTCATTTTCGTTTCTTGTTGTTACTGTAGATATTCTAAAAAATATGTAATCTGTGTAAATTTTAAGTGTCAGCCTATTACTGTTCAAATATAAGGACTTTCTACTTTTCTACCGGCGGTTCAAAAGTAAGCCAATATAAGTGAAAAATATGTTATTGAGGAACACCCTTTAATTATTATAGCGGTTATGGCAACACATCTACTCTGAACATTTCCATAAGGCCATATACTTCCAAATCATGTCACTGTCGGAACACCCTTTAATTTTATTAATTCTTTTATAGGCCATGGCAATTCCCTTTCTATAAATATATCAAAAATAAGGCAATATATGTGAAAAACATGTCACTGTCGCAACACTCTTTCATTTTTTTAGTAATTCTCATAGAGGCCGTGGCAAAAAATATCTTCTGTACAAGTTTCAAAAGTATACCTATGAAGTTATATACGTGAAAATCACGACACTGAATACAATTTAATTTTTGCTATATTTTACAATATCTACTGTAACAACAAGTAACAAAGATGTCGCAAATTTCTCTTCTAAACTTGATATTTACACAGGGTTATTTAGTACTATGCTCTAGTATAAAAATTATTAAAAATTAAAAGGTTCACCATAGGACGTGTTTAAAAGTAAAACTCGTACTTTTAAAGCTATATTTGTATATAGACGGTAGTACGGAACCCTACTTGTGTGAGTCTGACTCGCATTTCACTTATTTATTTTTTGTTATCTGACTTGGAAATTTCCATAAAAAAGAAAAATATTGGTGGAGATTATAAAAATCTAAAAGGAAATACTGGGATTATCTATTTTCTATATGAAGTTGGAAAATCTTATAGCACAAAAACAAAAATTGCTATAACATTTAAAAAAGTAAAATACAACACAACGTATTTTAAAATACGTGGTGTATTTTAATTTTTTATTAAATGTTAAATACATATTTTATATTAAATTTTTAACATATTTTAACCTATAAAAAAATGTTTCTTTTAAGTACTAATTAATTTCTTGTTTTTCTTTAATCCATTCTAGAAAACCATACGCTCGGAATTTAGAGAATGCACTGTACTTACAATCGCCCATCGTTTAAATACGATTATGGATTCTGACAAAGTTATTGTTTTGGATAAGGGTGAAATTTCTGAATTTGATTCACCTAAAAACCTATTAAATAATACACAATCTGCCTTCTACAGTATGGCCAGGGACGCCAATTTAGTGTAATTTTTAAACTGTCTTTTTTTATTTTTGTTTTTTTTTTTGTGTTTAATTTATTTGCTTGCTTAAAACATACTGAAAAAATCCCAATGAAAAACAACATACATACATACACAGCAGCATGCCAAAAATTTATTACACTTGATCAAGATTCAAAAAATTATCCACAAACATTTTGAGCTAATTTTTTTATAGTTTGTATAGTTTTTGTGTTAAATAGCCAAGTTTTTGTTGTATTTGAAATATGAATTTACATATTATTTTATGTATGTTTTTTATTAACTTTGCTTTTAATATTTGCTTAAACTTATTTGTTTAAAGTTGTTAAGATTATTTTATTTTTTTAACTTTCTAGAGTCCGATCAAAACCGATTTTTTTCCTAATATTAAAAACAAGCCAGCCAACAACAATCAATATCCTGCCTAATTCTAAGACTACATGTGAGTCATTTCAAATTTCAAATTTACCTTTCCAGATTTTATTGAAACATTTTTTATTTATATTCCTGTTCTCTATGAATCCAAATATATTTAAAAAAAAATTCTATTTAAATTTACAAATCGTAAATTTTTCTAACATAACTTTTCCATCTCACTATGGCCCCACTTTCATATTTTTTTGGGATACTCACTAAGCCACATTAAAAAACAAGTACATAAATTAAAAAAAAGTATAAAACACTATCTGAAAAATTTAAAAAAAAAAAATCAGTTTAAATAAAAAAATTAAAGATTCTGAAATCCCCTTTAAAATCAGCTTTTACTCAACTCTCTAGGAATAAGAATATATTTTAGCCTCGAGCACAAGTGATTTTTATAAATTTATAGTTAATTATATTTGGATTCAGGGAATATCAAGGCGCATTCATCAGGTAGCCTTACTACAAAGGGAAAATATTACGGCGAAAATTTAAAATTTTTTTATATTGAAGTTGAACTGTCAAACTCCATATAAAAAGAATTAAAATTATTGCCTTAATATTTTCCCTTTGAAGTGAGGCTACCTGATGAATGTGCCTTGGGGAATATAAATTAAATCGTTTCAATAAAAGTAGTTATTTTGAGTGTCATGTTGATTTGACATGGAATGACCCATGTAAAATGTGATTTTTTTTTTAACTAGTTCCATTATAGTTTTTTTATTATGAAAATATTTTATTGTATAAAGGCCCAGTTAGACGAACATAACTATAACAGAATGTACCACATGAAAATTGTTGATGTTGGAGGCTCATTTGCTTTCCTTTTTGTTTGTTGTCTAAAATTTTGCTAGCAATAGACCAGTAAAAATATTGACGTTAATAAAAACATATAAAACTATAAGAGGGCAGTTTCTATGGCAATGACCCGATTGGTAATTTGCAACTTCCATTAATTTAAATATATCTGGTGCCTTTACTAGCCTCTACTCTCGACTATAGAGATTTCACACTGGCGACTGGTCACTGCTGACCTTCTTCTCCATCAAAGAGTCTATGTAATTTCTAATATTTTTCCAAGGTTAAGGCTCCCCATAGCATGCACAGTATATATGCCTCAGGAGTCAGACTCTTATTTTGACCTAAAGTTCAAAGCAGAATTTACATTGCTTTATCATCGACAAAAATTTTGTTTAAAAGTTTTTAAATTAAAAAAAGATTTAGGCCCATTATTATAACTTGCCTTTAGCTAAAGTTAGGATTTTGTTGGAGCGATAAGTAGTTTTTCGTTATAATAATGAGGATATTGCTCATTGCTATATCTTGTCCTTATAGTACGTGATAGTTGAAAGTGGTTTTTAGCTTACTTTTAATAACGAAAAACTATTTATCGCTCCAACAAAATCCTAACTTTAGCTAAAGGCAATTTATAATAATGAGCTTTACAATAACAAAATGTTATAATTTTTTTTCAATTTTTTAAACAAACCCGAAACTGTATGATCGGACGAACTCTAGAAATTTTTAATTTAATTTTTTTTCTGTAAATTTTTTAAGAAGTTTTCAATTTGTTAAATTTTGTTTAAAATATTTCAAGGATTTAGATAAAATAGTGCTGAAACTACCTTAAATATTAAGTACTTAAATATACCCTTTTTAAACGTACATGTCATGTCATGTTTAATAAAGTAGGTTTATTAAAGGAAGGCGTAGGATTTGTAAAAATATTATATTTTTTTATTTATATGAGGTTTGACAGTTAGAGCTTCTTTAATGTATACTCGAACTGTCAAACTCCATTTAAAAATAGAATTAAAGTTTTTTTAAGTCCTCTTCTCTGCCTAATGTCTGCCACTACCTTGTTAAATATGATTTGTTACACATATTCTTTTGTATAATAACAAAATTCTTCGTTAATTACGGCATTCGATATCTATCGAAATTCCCATTTAAATTCTGTAAAAATTTCCATCGATATCAAATGCCGCAGTTTCAGCAGGGTCCAAATTACGTCATTCGATATCGATCGAAATTTCAACAGAATTTAAATGGGAATTTCGATCGATATCGAATGCCGTAACTTCCCTTCAGGGGTCTAATCACCGCATTCGATATCGAGTAAAATCTCTCGTAATTTTTTATTTTGGTATAATAGCACTCGATATCGAATAAAAAGTATCGTAATTTCATTCGAAAGGAAATATTTTTAAACCGTGTTTAAAACCGAACCGAACCGAAAATTCACTTGTTGACTTATTATCAACCTATTATAATTTGATAAATATAACGATTCGATACATGCCGAATGGCATAATTTGCTTACTCGACTCGTATCGAATTTGTTATTCGATACGATAGTTTACTCGACATCGAATACGGTGATTAGGCCCCAGGCTATTTTTTTTGTCTAAATCCTTATACTTTTGTTATGTTATTTTGAGTTTTTTATTTTGTAACGTAAAAGTAGAGCAAATTTTATTTTTTACAAAATTTAATTAATTTTCCTTTAATTTTTCGTTTAAAGTCCTAAACGTTCAACCAAATCTTCTGTGAGTGCAGTATGATATTGAAATTAACTCAACTTTTAACAGATTAAGTCAAAACAGTTTCTACTATAATGATATTTAAATTATTGTCTTTTATATGTAATAGGAAATTTATTATTGTTAAAGAAAAAACTAAAAAGAATAAATTTTAGCTTAAATGTTTGTAAATGCTACCTCAATACACAAAAATGTAAAGTAATATTGTTAACATGCTGGTATGTAGATATACGAGTATCTATGAATGAAATATACTAAAACTTTAATTTCGATATATGGGTAATTCCATACTAAACTATATTACTCTTGGTAATATTGACAAAAAAAATTACTTTTCATTTGTGCAATATTGCAGTTGTTTAAGTACAATTTATATTTGTTATTTATGGATACAAAATTTAAAAAAATAAATAGGAACAAAAAGAATCAATATCCAATCAAAGTATTGAAAAAAAATATATCATGTTCACACTCATAATGACGAGTATTAGCTGAACTTTTATTTGTATCCATAAAAAAAATATTTTTTTCTTCGCACAATTGACTGATAGGCAGCAAATGCAATTGAACAGGCTTCTCTCAATAAATCCATTGATTGATGCGATGTGTGGGAAGTGGCGCCGTCTTGCTGAAACCAAATGCCACCGGGATCACGAGCTTCAATTTCAGGCATAAAATAGTCGGTTATCATGACACGATAATGGTCGCCATTGACGGTTACGTTCGCACCAACATAATTTTTAAGGAAATATGGCCCAATGCTTCCACCAGCCCACAAACCACACCAAACCGTTGTTTTTTCTGGATGAAGTGGCAGCTCTTGAATCTCTTCAAGTTGCTCTTTGTCCCAAATGCGGCAATTTTGTTTGTTTAAATACCCATTGAGCCAGAAATGGGCCTCAACGCTAAACAAAATTTGCCTCGAAAACGTCGGATCTTCTTGGAACTTTTCAGGAGCCCATAGAGCGAAGCGATTCAGGCGTAAGTATTTCCATTATGAAATGCCAAATAATACTAAACAAAAATAACATGACAGCATGACACGACTTACACGTCATCTTTCAAAAAAAGGCTATTGAAAAAGTACCTCGAAATGGATCACCCTTTATTATCTTTTCTCAGCAAAATCAAGCCTGCAACTGCAATTAGTTATTTTCCGAAGTAATTTTTAATAACAGAAACTTTAAATACGTAATTAGTTCTGCCTTTACAATATGTTGCATTTATTATGGAATCACCCATATACAAACTTTTTCGATTGATGTAAAATATAAAATTCTTAATATAAGTGTTGGAAATTTAAGGCGGTTTTTGTAAAAAAAATACCTGCTAAAATATTATTTATTTGTTCTTTCAACATCGAAACATCTTTTAACAAATAAAAGATCTTTCGATAATGCTCTCCAGCTTTTTTTAACGCAACCTTAGGATTTTAGATTTTTTAGCATAAAATATAGCGCAATAACTAACAGTATATACAAACTTACATCGACTAATAGTTGGAAAATATCGAGAAACACTAGTGCCTCGTTTTTGTAACTTAGGTGAAACATCACATCACATTTTACTTGATTTCTTCATACCTAAAGATTCTCATTTACGTATAGTCATCCAACAAAACTGAGTGTTGCATAAAATCATCATCGTTTCTGTAACTTAAGTGAGATCAACAAACATCACATTTTACTTGATTTCGTCATACCTAGAAATTCTCATTCACTTTAAGTCATCTAACAAAACTCAGTGTTGCATAAAATCATCAACGTGCTGGCGAACGCTGATTTTATTCAGTTGCGATACTAGTAATCGAATATATTCACTTTTAATTACTCAATACAACCCAGGAAAAATCACAGAGCCAGCAAGAAGCAAATGGTTTGATTGATTTAAAATCACAATATGATATGACTGTATGAATAAATTTAATCGTTTAAATGCAAGGGCACGTTTCTTAGGGTGTTGATTACGTATGAACGCTTTTCTAATCACTCCTGTCGTACTCTGTTTCTCACTTAAAATTTTACTTTTCATTGCTTAAAGCTGGATTCACCCATTTTGTCCGGACAAAGTTTTTGTGAGAACAAATATTTTTTTTTTTTTTTTGCTGAGAGTTATCTACAGCACGATTCACCCATTTCGAACAACTTGCCCGGACAAACAAAGCAGCCATATGAGTACATAAATAAACAAGTCATATTAATTTTACAACGTGGCAACAAAGCAGCAAGTGATTAAAAATAAAATTTAACATTTTTCTTACATGTATTATTAAAGAAAATTGCTTCTATTAATGGCTGTTAAAATAAAAAATATGCAAAAAAGAATTGCAGTAAAAGAAATATTAAAGCAAAGAACAGCAATGGGCTACTATCACGCATTGGTTCCTCAGATGGGCTTAAATGATGTAAAATCCCTTGTTAATTTTCATCGCATGGACCCCACTACGTTTGCTTACGTTCAATTCTAATGCCGTTAGCTATTGCCGTCCAAATGCTTTGCTTTGCATGATTATTTTTATATGAGCTATTGCTCATGTCGTGTACATGCATTCTCTTCTGGTCTTTTTCGTTCAACTCATAAAAAACAAAAATTTTATTGAAAAATATTTCTTTGTTGATAATCAACACAAACAAAACAAATGCCTAAATTTCATAATATGCAAACACTTTATAATGCAAACTCAATTCAGATTTTCTAAAAAAAATTTTTAGTGGCAACTGATTCCGAAAAAAATTAAAATTAAACCAAATCAGGCTGAGAGTTGTCTGGACAAAATCACTTTTCTCACTCTCTGAGAGAAATGTGAAACTACGTATAAAAAATTGTTGTCCGAACAAAAATTTTGTCCAGACAAAATGGGTGAATTCTGCTTAAGTTAATGATAAGATTTAGTTCACCCTGTGTAAAAGGGGATGACTTATATCAAAGGCCCTCAAACCAAAAAAAAGTGGTTAAAATGAAAATGCATTGGTTTGCTAAATATTTAGCAGTGACACAAAACTACCTTGTTGAAAGCTAGTATGCTACTGATTTAAAATTTTTACATGTTTTGTTCTCTGTGAGATTGTGTATGTGCACACAGACCCTTAGGGGTTGGCGTGGGGGCTCTTGCTTATATGTTTATTCATGTGAAAAATGCATCACTTTCAAAAAAAGCCTAAAATATAAAATTAACAATAAATTTCTTGGCTTAAAAATACCTTATTTTTCTAATTATTTTAATTAAATTTTTAAGTGATAGTCTATATGAATACTAAAAGTAACCAACACTTATTTAAGTATTTTATTTAAAATTACAAAAACCGAATTGGTTGTTATAAAAAAGTTGGTATTGTTGTTTTTAAAAATGCAATTAAAACTGCAAAAACTATTTCCGGTAAACAATTTAAACTATCTTGTAAACTATTTAAAATATTTACTTAAACTTATAACAACAAATGTGAACAAATTTACTTAAACCAAGATCTTAAAACTAAAAGAAATTCTTTACAAACTTATAAATAACAAAAAAAAAATACTTAATTTTTTCGATGTAAGAATAAACATAATTAAAAAAAATATTTAGATTAAATTCTATTATATATTTTTATAAAAAGAGAATAGTTTAAGAGAAAAAATAAATATTTTATATGACGGTTCGCACAAGGCAGTTTTCTTAACTCCTGTTTTGAACTTGTTTTTGGCGAATTTCGAGTTCAGACAAATTCCTCTAAACACAAACTTGCGGTCAGTGTGTGAACCGTTACCAGGGAACCTTTTGTGTAATAATAAACTTACGTCTTTAAAATTTTTTGTTAAATTTACTTAACTTAACAAATAATTAAATTAATTAGCTAATATTAAAGAACAAAAACAATCATTATAAATTAATTACACTCTGTGTTCATTCAACTTAAAATTAAGGTTAATTGGTTAACACATTAAAGATTATCTTAAGAACAAATATAACAGATGCAATAATTCCAATGTAATCAAAAGAAAACAAAAATATATACATATGTAGTACTTAAATAAACTAATTTTTTTGAAATTTTGGAATTTTACAAATAAAAATAAATTTGCAAAACAAATTATATCATATTTTTATTTTCCAGTTTTAGGGTCATACATATTCATCAAAAAATATTTTTAGTTTAGAAAAGGTTTATTGTACAAATATTATGTGAAAATTTGTTTTATAAACCGTTTATAAAAGAAAATATTTTTTAAGAATTTGGCCCTTAAAGTTCAACTTAAACTTAGGAACGCATCCGATATCGGTACTATATTGTTATTAATGAGACTTTACAAATTTCGATATATTAACGTGCATACAGTGTAACGCTACAGGCATTAAGCACGCTACAATATATTTTTTTAAATATATTTTCGGTTAAAATAATACTCGAGAGATAATTTTATTGATGGGAATACAATATAAAACTTAGCAGTACTGAATCAGTATAGCAGGAAAGATATATTAGAGATCTATCGACCAAATAATTATTTTATAACAGTTTTTTTTTTAAGAATTAAATAAAAATATCCATCTAAAACAGCTCTTTTTCAACTTAAAAATAAAAGCTTGAATTAAACTTATTACAAGGAGGATTTTATTTTATTCCGTAATAAAATAAAACTTTTTACGGAGTTTTATTTTTTTCGTCAGAAAATTATTATATTTTTTTTTTTTGTCAGAAAATAAAACTTATTTTATGTTAATATGTAGATAACCAATACAATCACCTTGCATTTCAATTGCATAAATCGTCATTAAAATAATGTAGCTTTTTAGTTTATTATTGTTTCATTGACGATCTTCACCGTATATTTTTCCATCTTTGCCGGATTTTTGCGATATATCTGAATACCATACATCGCTTTTAGGGCATGAAAAAAAGTTTTCTTTGAAATTGATAATTTTTCTTCATGGCGCTTATCGATTAATAAACCTCTGTGATCTGAGAGGATAAAATACATTATCCATACATGTATGAATTTTCAAAATTAGGGAACAGTTTGTTCCTGGCAACCAGGGAAGCGTGGTAAGAACTGTCTTTGCTCTTAAATTGGTATTGAGCGGCCTGCGTTCATAAAAATTATATTAAAAAAAAAATTACTACTCATTAGGTGCGATCCCGTACTAAACATTAGGAGCCCGCGGAATTCCATGATTGTATAAAAGACTGTAGTCTGTTTGTTAATGAAATCTAGCTGATGTCAAAAAAATAAAATAAAAATAATTGTAGTGTATAACACAGTTAGAAAAATTTGACTTGCTGTTAAAGCTCGCTTAATACACGATTACAAATATTCACTGGGAAGATGCTCCCTTTAAATATTAAAACAATTAAGCGTAATGCTCAATTTAGATAGCCAGTAAAACACTAGTGAAAGGTGATAAAAGGCTCCAAAAAATTTAGTTGCACTCTTGCCCTTAGAACATATATCTGTGGCAATAAGGAAAAAGTGCTTAAGTCTGATTTTTAAGATTTGTAGGAGAGCAATTTTAAACTTTAAAATAAATTTTTCAAAAAAATAACTTTTTTTTTTAAATTTACCTATGGGAGTCAAACGTATAATTTAAAAAAATATCTTATATCTACCAAAAGTACGCAGGCGTTGCAATTAATAAGTTGTGAAAGAAGTTTTTATGATTTCGAAAAATAGCTTCTAGTTTCTTAAGATTTTTTCCAAATGCGATTCGACATTGAAAAAAGATAAGCAGAAAGTTATTTTGCTATAACTTCCTGAAAAATTTTACTAAATAATTGAAAATTTGCACATGGGTACTTTGATGTACGCAGATTTCAAAGATGCCAGTAACTAAATTTTTGCTTAAGTCGACTTAAGCACTTATTCCTTATTACCACAGATATATACATATATCTATACTAGCTGTAGCCCACCTTGTGGGCTTCCTGACAATATTTTGCTCGATTTTGCTTCGAAAGTATTCCACACCAATTGTAGGACTCTTACTTTTATAATGCTTCAGTTATGGTTTATGTATTTACTTTATATAAAGGTACCCATCCCTGGATAAAATTCTAAGATTTATAAAAAATTCTACAATTCTAAAAATTATTGTAATGCTCTGTACGAGGTGTTTTAAATATTTAAATAACAATGTAATTCCACATAGTAAAAATACAAATTATATTCAATAGGCCCCATCTGTTGCGCAATTTGAATCAAAATATCCCAGTTTTAAACCGAAAATTTCAGTACCTATAAACCGAAAATTGCGTTTTTCTCTGCTTTTTCTCCACTTTCTCTTGAAAATGAGATATTTGGAAAAAAGGTATCCTATATGGGAATCAGGATGATAAGGCACATCCTCACAAAATTTTGTTTAAGTCCATCCACTAGTTTTAACGTGATGCGAACGCAAATGAAAAGCAAACAGACAGACAGACCGACGGAAATGAGTTACTGTTTTATTATATATAATATATATATAATAAAACAAAGCTTTGTCGTAAGGAATTTGGTAAGACATTTCGGTAGTTTGTCTGGAAACTGAAAAAATAACGAATTACCAAATCTTTAACTAATCATTACACTCACTTTCAGAGAACGAAGTTCTAGCTTATACGGGGATACTCATAGAAAACAAATCATTGCGATTTCTTACCTACATGTCGTAGCGATTTCGTACCTACATTTCGTTACGATTTGGTAACGACATATCGTTACGATTTTTAACTATACATATATCGTAACGATTTCGTAACTACATGTCGTTGCGAAGCCGTGTCAACTCTTTCATATAAAAATCGTTCCGATTTCGGAACCGAACATTTGGTTTGGTAGGTATATATGTATATTTATATACATACATATGTTCATACATACATATATAACCCAGCTGGTTAACACTAAACCGTAGATTTTAAAATGCTGTGCAAAAAACAATTTGATCCTGGCCGACATGGGGATTGGCAATATTGCTTTGCACTATATAAAATAATTTAAACAACTGATCTATTCTCAGCTATCACCCTAAAGGACTTTCGGCATTACCGCCATGACGTTCTGGATATCATTCCAATTGTCATAGCCCGAGTGGCCATTGCGGTCGCCCAAAAACTATAACATCAGCTGGCGGCAATTATTCAGGGATAGCACTGAATCCTTTGTTGTCGGAAAAGGATTTTAAACCAAAAAAAAAAAAACACTTTGGTGACACGTAATCCGATGTTATCGGTTTTAAGTTCGAACTTGAATTATTGTCGGTTTTAGGTGTTACAATAACCAATGTTATCGTTTTTTTTTTTTTATTGGAAATAAACCAATCAGCTAATAGCTGTCAGTTTTAATTTACTCGCTTCAGTTTTTATTTTTTAAGACGAATATTTTGTAAAAATGTAATTAAATTTATTATAATAATTAATAAAGTTATTATTGATTAATATCTATGTATGTACGAGGCAAGTGTCCTTCGATTGTGCCAAGAACCATTCGAAAGCATCTTTGAAAAAATTGTTGCATAAAATCATCGACTATAACACAATGAGTATAAACAAGTAAAAGTGGTATATTCGTCCGTGCCGAATCTTCTATACCCTTCACAACGGTAATTTTATTTATACAGACATGTACAGCATTATCCATATTGTTGACTCTTTACATAAATTAAAATAAGTCATATGAGAAAAAACTCATTACTCATACTTTAAAGAAATAGAATACAGCGGCGACGCAGCTAAATGAAAACACGAACGAATCTCATAATAAAACAATGAAAACAAATTCCGTTGGCTACAGTTGTCGCCGTGTTGTCAGCTACTTAATGATATTGAAGACGACAGCTACATTGTAAACTCTGACATTGTTGTAGAAATACTTATTTTGCTTTTATAAAATTAAATAACTTTTTTTTTAGAAAATTATAAATATTTCCTTCAAAACTTTTTGTTTGTATATGAATTTATAATTTGCAATTTTGTGACATTTTCTTTTGTTGAATAAAATAGAAATTAGCCTAAGTTTACGACAGCCACAACGGTGGTCGTGTAGCCATGTAGCTTTGCTGGCTTTAAAATAATCGTTTACCTTTAAACGTGTGTATTTTATTTTTGACAGTTTGTAGTCTGTATCTTAATGTTGGCTATGTTTTAAAACAGAGATCTTATCTATGCATTTAAAAATCAAACGCATTTAAAACAAGTAAAAGTGCTATATTCGGCCGTGCCGAATCTTCTATACCCTTCACCACGGTGATTTTATTTATACAGACATGTACAGCATTATCCATATTGTTGACTCTTTACTTAAATAAATTCGTATGAGAAAAAATCATTATTCATAAGTTAAAAAAATAGAAGACAAATGAAAACAAATTCCGTTTGCTACAATTGTCGCCGTGCTGTCAGCTACTTAAAGATATTGAAGACGACAGCTACATCGTAAACTCTGACATTGTTGTAGAAATACTTATTTTGATTTTATAAAATTAAATAACCTTTTCAAAAAATTATAAATATTTCCTCCAAAACTTTTTGTTTATATATAAATTTGCAATTTACAATTTTGTGACATTTTCTTTTGTTGAATAAAATAGAAATTAGCCTAAGTTGACGACAGCCACAACGTTTCATTTTTGACAGTTTGTAGTCGGTATTCTGATAATGTCTATGTGTTTAATGCACCTAGGTTTTAAAACAGAGATATCATATATTAAAAAATCAAACGCATTTAAAAAAATATGTTACTCTATATACACACATACATACATATGTATATTCTTAATATTAAATATATGTTATGTTACTGTCATGATTTTCATTTTCAAAGAAATATTGAAATTTTTGTTTTAATTTTTCGAAAATTGTGTGTAAAAATTTTTTGTAAAAATATTTTTTTAAAAATTTTTTGTAAAATTTTATTCGAAAATTTTTTGGAAAATTTTTTAAAAAAATTTTTTTTCGAATATTTTTCTGTAAAATATCTTTTTGAAAATGCTTTGTAAATTTTTTTGTAAATATTTTTGAAAAAAAATTTTAAATTTTTTTTTAAAAAATTTTTTTTTAAAAATTCGATTGAAATTTTTTTGTTAAATTTTGGACCTTTCTCCAATCTATATTGAGTTAGAATGGTCAGACTAAAGCAAAAAAAAAATCCTTAAAAAAAAAAAATTTCCTCATATTGACACATGGGGGTCCTTTTAACTGCTCCTATTTATCAGTGGGTACCCTGTGGGTCCATTGGCTACCTCTATGTGTATTGCTTTCTATTAAGGTCACTAATACAAATCAAAGCAGAAAAATCCTACCAATCTAAAAACAAACAAAAATCGCCCCTCGCAGGGGGTTATTGATCCCCCGAGATCTGTATGCACTCCTTGCGATCTACCTGTCGCAGTCTAATATTTATTTGAGAAAAAAAGGCAAAACAGAAACATTAAAGCTGAAAAAAATTTAAAAAAAACCTGAAAAAACGTGAAAAAAATATAGGTGGGCGTGGTTTTTGGCCCGCAGCCTCCAAAGGAATGATCCGATGTTGCTGAATTGCAATACCAAAATTTTCGAAACTATGCCTGACAGATTGGTGTGCTTAAATTTTTTGTATCTCTTCTGGTGCCTTGGTAAATGACATTACCACACTAACACGGACAGACGGACAGACGGATAGACGGACAGACGGACAGACGGACATCGCTTAATCAACTTCTCTATGTATAAGGATCCAGAATATATATACTTTATGGGGTCGGAAATGAATATTGTAGAAATTACACACGGAATGACAAACTTATATATACCCTTTCCACCTGTGGTGAAGGGTATAAAAATATGTTACTCCCCTGAAGGAAACCTGGGGACAATTGTCCCCAAGTCACCACTTCTGTCAACTATTATGGTGACTCTTTGGCGACATTGTCAACAAATTGTCTACATTTGTATGATTGCCTTTGATGAAAAAAAATATGTTACGGCGCGCCGCGGCGGCCGATAAATGATTATGTGTCGGCGACACAATGGTTTTAATTTATTTTTTTTTTTTAATTTTGCTATAAAAGTTTTTCACCATATTTATATTTTAAATTTTCGAAGGCACATAAAAACCTAATTTAACGTTTTATTCTTTGTTAAATATATCAAAAATTAAAAGATTGGCGGCGGCTTATTTAGAAGGCTACCTTCAGACTTATTGTAACCAGAAAAATTGGAGCTCTGTAGCAAAACTATGCTGCTTCTTAATTTTTAATTCTTGTTGAAAATATATGTACGTCAGGCGAAAACAAAAAATACGTTTTTTTTTAAATATTCAAAAATTCAATATATTTGGTAAATTGTGTTTAAAATCATAAAAAATAATGAACAAAAGAAATTATAAACGGCAGATAAAAAAGCAATCGCTTTTGTATAAAAATAGAAGTGGAACCAAAACAATTTTAAGTGAAATCAGTTTCTTCTATATAAAGGTCCGTTCTCAAAATCACAGAATTGAAACACATAACGTGATTTTATTACACAAAATTAACCTAAAAGTCAATTTCCTTTTTTACATTTTTGATTTTTTTATAGACGCTGCCCAAAAAAGGCATAACACCTTACTCGACATTCTGGCGGAGCATAAAGTTTTGCTAGACAGAATTGTAAAGCAAAATACGGTTGCCACAAACCTTATGGAACTTTTCCCAATTACTAGTGAGGAAAAATTAAAAGAATTGGACGCTATTTTAGCGACTCATTCAGATCCATACGTAAGTATTTCTCTTTGTTTTGAAACGAATTTAACGAACAACATTGAATTTTCAATTTATATTTAATAGATAAGGCAAATCAAGTCACTCCTTGCTGGTAATGCTGAACGTAATATTCACCAAGTATTTGGTCAAGCCATTATTATGAGCTTTAATATAGATGGATCGTTTGGAAAAAAGAGACTGCGGGATTATCCTAATGTATTTAAAGCTGTAATAGGTAAAGAGCTTGTTGTTTGTTTTAATTTTTGTAATATTTTGACAAATTTTTTTTTTCTTTCATAATAAATAGATGTAATTTCAACTTTTAGTGAATTTTCCGATAAAACGCTTCGAGCAGCATTTCAGCGCCAAAAAAAGAAATTTTTTAAACAAATAGGTCGGGCAAAATCAATCGAAAAACAAATTGATGAAGACACACCCAAAGTTTAATTTTTAATTTTTTTTTACTTTTAATTATTTATAATCATAATTATTTATATTCATACATTATTGAATTGTTCAGTAATTAATTTTATCATTTTTTTTATTACATTTTTTATAATCTTAGTCTTAACGACCCTATTGAATTATTTATATTAATATACGTAAAATTTTAATTTTATAAAAGACTGTTATAAATTAGTTCCTTTTAGTCATTTAATTATTTATATTTTTTTTTTAATAAAACTAAAAAAGTTTAAAAAATCTGCATTTTCATTGTCCAATCTATTTCAGAAAAGTACCAGAAGTGTAGACTAGAATTACTAAAATGTACTAGTGAATCACTAGTTCCAATGTCAACATATGGTCCCAAAAGAACTACCTAGTCAATAGTACCAATGTCAGTAGTGGATTTTCAATGACATGCACATGTTAAATGTCTATAGTAAATAGCATTGTCTGGGGTATTATAAGTCACTAGTACTGGTGACTGTGTCAATAGTAAGTCAGTACAGATTCACTATTGCCATTTCCTGCAGGATCTATAAACACACACATACATACATATGTATATTCTTAATATTAAATATATGTTATGTTACAGTCATGATTTTCATTTTCAAAGAAATATGAAATTTTTGTTTTAAATTTTCGAAAATTGTTTGTAAAAATTTTTTGTAAAATTTTATTCGAAAATTTTTTTAAAAATTTTTTTCGAATAAATTTCTGTAAAATATCTTTTTCAAAATGTTTTGTAAATTTTTTTGTAAATATTTTTGCAAAAAAAAATTAAAAATTTTTTTTATAAATTTTCGGGTATGTTCTGTAATCCGAAACCGTGTGAAATTGAAATCGAATAAATTTTTAAAGAAAAATATGACTTAGTTGCGCCTATTATTTTAAAACATTAGCAATCATGGAAGTTATGTGAATGGTCTTGAATCAAATGTATAAAAAATAATATCAAAATATTGTATGATTTAAAAGTTATGACAATTTAAAATTTCATTCGAATTCAATTTCACTCGGTTTCGAATTACAGAACATACCCGTTTATTGAAATTTTTTTGTTAAATTTAGGACTTTTCTGCAATCTATATTGAGTTAGAATGGTGAGATAAAGCAAAAATAAATCTTTACAAAAAAAAATTTCCTCATATTGACCCCCACGTCCCTTTTAACTGCTCCTATTTACCAGTGGGTATCCTATTAGTCCCTTGGCTACCTCTATGTGTATTGCTTTCTATTAACGTATCTAATACAAATCAAAGCAGAAAAACCCTACCAATCTAAAAACAAACAAAAATCGCGCCTCGCAGGGGGTTATCGATCCCCTGAGATCTGTATGCACTCCTTGCGATCTACCTGTCGCAGTCTAATATTTATTTGACAAAAAAGGCAAAACAGAATCATTAAAGCCGAAAAAAAATTAAAAAAAAAACGTGAAAAAATATAGGTGGGCGTGGTTTTTGGCCCACAGCCTCCAAAGGAATGATCCGATGTTGCTGAATTGCAATACCAAAATTTTCGAAACTATGCCTGACAGATTGGTGTGCTAAATTTTTTGTATCTCTTCTGGTGCCTTGGCAAATGACATTACAACACTAACACGGACAGACGGACGGACGGACAGACGGACATCGCTTAATCAACTTCTCTATATATAAGGATCCAGAATATATATACTTTATGGGGTCGGAAATGAATATTTTAGAAATTACACACGGAATGGCAAATTTATATATACCCTTTCCACCTGTGGTGAAGGGTATAAAAATATTAAAAGAAGTGACAAAACCTTACACGATCTCTGGTTTTCTCTGGACATTTGTAGTTATATCCTTTGGTACCAGGTTGTATCAACATTCATTGTTTTTCTTTTTCTATGATAGTATGCATTTTTGAATAAATTGTGATAAAATTACACCAAATTTCATAATCTAATAAATAATTTTTGTTTACATTCGGCAGTGGATAGATTGACCATATTTCAACAAAAAAAAAAAAGAGAAGAAATACACATTAACAAAAAATAATTATTTAAAGAAAAAAACAATTCTTAAAAAAATGTAACTTTATTAACTAAAAAATTTTAAAAGAAAAACGGACACTCTTCACCAATTTAGTCGTCGTTCGTCGGTATATGGAATATAAATAAACCCATCGCAGAGTTCGTTACGCACGACAAATTTCGTCGACGCACTAATTTTTGTATTTTCATAATTACAAAAGTATTTTATTTTTTACGACGAATGTTCGGAACGATAAATTCGTCCCAGTAGTGTTTTTAGCATTAGTCACTTTGTGCAGTAGTCATTTTGTTTTATCGTAATATTTTATTTTTTAATATTTGAATAAAATTTATTGAATTTTTTTTTTAAATATTTGAACAAAAACAATTATTTTGTCAAAAAAAAGTAACATTAAAATGGTAAACAAACACAGCTGTTTCGAACATCGTTTTTTTACATTCGAAAATAACTAAACCGACTTGGTTTCATGACACCAAATGAAAGCAATAATACTTTCCACAACCTATAAAAAGCAAAACCGACTTCGATTCTGTGACAGCCCTGAATGATTATAGATGTAATAGGGTCCTAAATGAACAACCCCCACCGGTTGCGGACAATGAGAAGCTTTTTCTCATGTCAACAAGATCTACTTTAATGCAATTAATAAATTAAACTAATATTGGCCACCATATCACGATTTATACAGGAACGTAGACTATCACCCTCCAAGTTTTCGGTGTCTCTTTTCACTTCCTGGACTAAAGAAGTAAGGATGGAATTAGATATCTCTATCGAATGCCGACGTATCCCTACGGTGCAAAACCCAAAAGTTTTAGGCGTGGTGTTCGACAGCCTCCTAAACTTCACTTCGCACGCCACGTACATTAACCAGAAAGTGAAATCTCGGAACAAAGTCCCAAAAGCTCTGGCAGGCAGCTTTTGGGGAATGACCTGACTACCCACCCTAACCATGAAGTGGTCATTCAAGATCCGTCACATCCGGCAGGACTTTCGTGTCTATCGCAATGACATTTGGGATATTATTCCATCTCTTATAGACCGAGTCCCCATTGCGGATGCCCAAACACTATTACATCAGCAGTCGGTTTTAGGAACGATGAATGGCTATAGATGTAATAGGGTCCTTAAAGAACAACCCCCAGCGATTGCAGACAATGAGAAGCTTCTTCCCAGGCAAACAAGAACTACCTTAGCACAATTAAGGGCCGGATGGTGCTGTATTCTTAACTGCTACCGCGAGCGTCTAGTTCCCGGCACTTTAAATCGTTGCACAGCCTGTCTTCAAAGCCGTCATAACACGGTGCATTTATTTCAATACGGATCTGCGTCCCATAGACCTATGGTTAAGACCGATTGAAGTTGCGCATTTTCTCCAGCTCCAAGTTCCACCCACGTGACACTTTTTACAATAATTAATTATATGTATACACATTAAATCTTTTCAGGAAATAACTTCCGACAACAGCAGAGCTGTTACAACAACAACAAATATAACTAATTAAATTTAATAAAACTCTCGAGAGGATCTATCCACAAGTGAGCGCGCCAAGTAATTTATCTCATATTTTACAACAGTAAGCAGGCTCGATAATCCTTTGCTAATAAAAACTTACTTTGTTTCAAATAAATTTTGCAATCACAAATTTATTTTAATATACATTATTTTTACAAATGCAATCATAAACAATTTCTTTTATGGAAATCTTGTATTTTCGTTTTTTTTTTTTGTAATAGCAGATAAAAATAATAAAAATTACAATACAGGCGACAGAATTATCTCAAATAAAAATATTAAATTAAAAAAAGAGAAAATAAATTTACAAAACAAAACGGAGCAGTAATGCAACAGAAAAAAATATAAATAATTTGAAGATTCAGTTCATAAGTAATTGTGCCATTAAATTATTATCATCAGCAGTAGAAGAGGAGGCGGCAGCATGTAGACCAGGTCCACTCTCTAGAAATTCACGTAGTTCGTTTTCTAAGTCACCGCCAGCTGTGGCTGAAACATCTTCTATCTCCATTGCAAGCGAAGAAGATAAATTGTTACCTCCGTCTTGTTGACCTGTTACTGTAGAGGTAGCAGCAGACGATGTGGAAGGATGAGTACATGGTATGTTGGGCATGGATACAGGTTGTTGAATAAGCGGAGGTACCTGTAAACGATGCTGAGTCTCTTGTGGAGGTGGTAAACCAACTATAATAAACATGTTGATTATTTAAGCGCTTACTTATAATTTTCTTGAAAATTCTACTTACCAAATGACAAACCCATGGCTTTTCTTAAAGCGTAGGGATCGGTTACAGAAGAAGGTGGAAGTTTTTTAACCACGTCGGTTAGTTGCTGCGTTATTTGCTGAGCCAATTGTGTTTCCTCTTGTGAAGGAGGCTGTACTAGAGCCAAATGCTGTGGCAGTGGCTGAGACAGACGTTCATGTTGCGTGTTTCGCAGTTTATCGATCAAATTCAAATTATTGCTCAAATGTTCTTGTAGTCTTCGCGTCAATTCGAAGTTCTTCATTTCCTTTTCAACGTCATCCAAAAAGTCAACTTTAATGCCCAAATCATTTAATGTTCGCAGGCGATTGAAGTCAATACGTGTGTTTTTATATTTTTCATATTCTCTTTCGATTTCAGCACGAGTTTCCACGCTGGCAGAACTGTCCACGACGGGACCGGAGTTATTGAAACATTTGAGTGCTTCTTGCTGTTCGTAATTTTGTACTTGTAAATCATAAAGATCTTGCATGCCCTTTGAATGTTCACCATTTGTTAAAATATCAAGCAGACCATTGGTCAACATAGTGGCATAGGAGGAGTCTTTGGTAAATTGTAAAATACTTTCGGCATATTCAGTGCTGGTGGCATCACCATAAGTTTCCAATACCAACTGAGTTTCGTCCTTGTTCAGTGTAGAGAAACGTGAATCGAATGTGGGAGCGAATGACGAAAATGGGCCATAGTTTAAAGGTTTTACTAGTTTAGCTTCATTGCGCTTATCTTCACGAAACCCCTGTACTTGTCCCGATCCCGTCTTTAGTTTTCCTACTAAATCACCCAGTGACACAACTTTTTCAGGTCCCTCATTTTCATCTTTTATCAAAAAATTTAACGAGGTAGAACCATCTTTATTTTGTCTTAAGAAACCCATTTTATGGGCTTTTTCCTTGGCCGATAAACGTTTTTTAGCTGCTTGAGCTGCGCCTTGTACTTGAGCTAAAATCTCTTCAGAAGTTAAATCATCCACATAGGGTTCGAAACGGGTCTTGGGCTGATTTTCTAATCGTATGACTTTGCGTTTTCTTTCCTCTTCGAGTTGGGCCTGAGTCAGTGGTTCTTCCGTACCTGTTGAGGCCCCCTCATCAGCTGAATCAGCCATAGCATGATGATCATAGGCAGGAAAATCACCATGATTTTGCACCAACTCAAAACCTAACTCCTTTGCTGTAAGTTCTCTCATATAGCCCGACAACGGCTTAAGACTTCTCATCAAGCTATCGGGGGCCAAATGTTTCATACCCACTTGTAGGAGACGTTTTGCTGCCTTATGATATACTGTGTCCACATGATTGTAACGTATCGCATTATCGCACATTAAACGAAAGTCGTGGGTAAATTCCGTTAACGTACTATAATTATTCTCATCAATTTTCTGTCGTATCGTTGAAAAATCCATAGGCTTACTAATAATCTTCGAGTAGCCGGGAGCAATATCATCGGTGACGGGCCAAGCAAAAAATTGATGGGGATCTCGTTTTTCCAAAATACGTAACAGATGTTCAAGTAATTTATTTAGTGGTGATTTTTGCTGTTTTAATTTTAATACGCATGTACGAGGTTCTCTTCCCGACTCGCTAGATGAACTAGGAGTTTTCGGAGCTTCCAATTGCTTTGGTGTTAGCGCAGCCAAAGAACCAGCACCACCTGGTGTTGATGCCGGAGTAGAAGCCGAAGGTGATGGTATCATCAACTGTAAATTCAAGAGAAATAGTATGGAAAATAAGATTAATAATACTTATAATATGGTCTTTTAGACCAATGTACGTCAACAGCTTGCATATCATAGCGGAAAACAGGCTATGAAAAAATTCGATGAGTCGAGTAAGATAATTATGCCATTCGACAGGTATCGAATCGTTATTTACATGTATCAAATTGTAATAGATTAATAACACAAAGGAACAAAATCGAAAAAATCGTATGTGGACTTTAAACCACTATACAATTTTGATGTATTGTGGTTCCACTAGTACAAATATGGTCCAAATTAGAAATTCTATGGAGAGGTTTTTTTTTTTAAATTTTTAAGTAAAATTTAATTTTATTTTAGACATTTCTCTACATAATTAATGATAACTCAAAAAGCGTTTGTCCGATATTATTAAAGTGAAAGAAAGAAAAATGGAAATTTACATAACCTTTAATCCGTTAATATATTACGTTTCAATAGGCCCAGTAGTTCCGGAGTTGTAATAAAAAATGTAAGCAAAAAATATATATTTTTGCTTGAAAATACCAAGTTTTTTTGTTTAAAAAAATCATGAAAAATCGAAAACGGCAAAAATCGATTTACTATTTTCGAATTTATTCACAATTAAGTGAATTCAAGTATTAAATAATTCTTGCAAAAAAGAACCGACTTCAAAACAGACAAACTTAAAATCATGTTTCTTTAAGACGGTAACTATTGCGACACCCTGAAATTTCCGAATTCAAATTTTATACTAGTTATAGCGGTCGTAGCAATACAGGTTCATTGTAAATTTCAACCATCTGTCTGTAACAGTTTAAAAGTTTTGTCATATACATCAAATTACATAAACTATTGCGACACCCTGTAATTTATAACTTTAAATATTTATACTTATTATAACATATATAGTAATGGACATTCTGTCTAATTGTTAAGTGTTTATCAATAACTGTTTAAAAGATATGGTCATATATATCAAATGACGTCACCTATTGGGACACCCTTTAAATTCAAATTTGAATAAAAATACTTTTTAAGGAGGACTTTGTCATACAGATTCCGTTTAAATTTTAACTTTGTGTCCATATACATCAAATTACATCAACTATTGGGACACCCTTTAATTTCCAATTTTAAATATTTATACTTGTTGTTATACCAGACATAGTAGTGAACATTCTGTCTATTTGTGTTTGTCTATAACGGTTCCAAAGATGAGGACATAATGGTCAAATTACATCAATAATGGGGACACCCTTTAATTTATAGATCCAAATTTTATACTTGTTGTAATAGCGGACTAAGCAATATAGGTTCTTTGTAAATTTCAACTGTCTATCTATAACAGTTGAAAAGTTTGGCCATATATATTACTTTTACATTAACTATTGGGACACCCTTTAATTTCCAAATTCATATTTTACACTTGTTATTTTAGCGGACTTAGCAATGCAAGTTTTTTGTAAATTTCAACTGTCTGTCTATAACGGTTCAAAAGTTTGGCCATATATATATCAAAATAAACCAACTAATGGGACACCCTTTAATTTTTAATTTTAAATATTTATACTTATTATAAGAGACATAGTAACAAACATTCTCTGTAACTTTCAAGAGTTTGTCTATAACGGTTCAAAAGATAGGAGAATAAAGGTGAAATTAAGTCACCTATGGGGTCACCCTTTAATTTTTAATTTTATTTTTTCATTACTTTTTGTTATTGGGAGCTACAGTGATACACACTTTTTTTTTTAATTTTAAATTGGTGATCTATAAAGTTCATAATATACGAAAAAACATGTATGTTGTATGGGGACACCCTTTAATTTTTAAACTTTTGAACTTCTTTTAAAATGGGACCAATCTGTAGCCATAACCTTTGTAATAGTGCAAAAATTTTGAAAATCGAGTTCTGAAGGCACAAACATAAAAAAAAAAAAAAAAAAGCAACACACAGACGAATTGATAACGTCCTTCTTTTTTTGAAGTCGGTTAAAAATGAGCAAGAAAGCCAAAACATTTTTATGTGTTTTACATGTTTTTACATAAAAATTTTCTGGTTTTTTACTAATTTTTTAATACTTGAATTTGATCTGGCAACATTGCCTTGAGTTGTAAACAACGTGTTATTTTTTGCTCGTGGGTGATTTTTTGAAAAAATTATATTTTTCTTTAATTATCTTGGACTATGACTAGTCAGAAAAGAGGTTACTTTGGTAATTCTCCAAAATTTAAGATGCAAAAGGTTGATCCTGGAAATAGCAATAGGTTTCATTTGCTATCAGATGAAGAAGAAGAATATAGAGTCGTAAAGGAAAAAATTCCACCAATTGTAGTGGACTCGTGTCATAGCTTTCCAAAAGTTTGTTTTGAAATACTTGGTGAGAAGTACCTGTACAAGAGGATGTCAATTGGAACAAAGGTCATCAGCAGTTCATTGGCCCTCTACGAAGCTGCAATAAAAAAGCTGAGTGAACTGAATTACAGTTTTTACACGCACGAGGTTAAAGACGCTAAGTTCTTTAAGTTGGTATTGTTTGGTTTACCAAGAACGGACCCGAAGGTATTAAAGACCGAATTCATCCAAATGCATAATATTACCCCAGTAAGTCTAAAAGAAATTGTGACTAAAAAAACTACAGTTGAGGACGCTATATACTTGGTGGAGTTCAACAAGCAAGAAGTCTCAAAAAGTGAGGTTATGAAAATAAAGTACTTCAGTAATATTACTGTCCATTGGAGAAGGCCCCTGAAAGGTACGAAAGGTCCCACTCAATGTTCAAAGTGCTCTATGTATGGACATGGAGCTAAAAATTGTAATAGAGGCAGTGTTTGTGCAATTTGTGCTGGCAATCACGACCAGGCAGAGTGCGCTTTGGCTAAAAGCTCCCAAGGAACAAGTATTGTATATAAATGTCACAACTGCATCAAGAAGAACCTCAAAAATGTGAATCACAGGTCTGATGACCCTAATTGCCCTTGCCGTAGAGATTATTTGGAAATGCGTCTCCGGATAACCTCCAGGACCCGACCTAATTTCAATAGACCCAGAAATAATTATGTGTATGACGAGGCCGAGTTCCCTCAGATTTCAAATCGGCAGCAACAAACGGTTACAGGTGAGCCCACCACCCAAAGAAGAACTTTGTACTCCGATGTTTCAAAAAACAGATCCCGGGCCATCACCGATGAGGAAGATATATCTAACGAGAGATTGTTGGATATATTCTTCAGTGCTGTGGATGCCTTAGAGAAATGTCGAAATAAATTTGACAAATTAAGAGTGCTTGGCATGATGCTCAAGCAGGCAATATAAAATTATGGGTAGCGAAAATGTATTCGTTATGCACTGGAATGCTCAAGGCATAACAACTGAGTCAGCAGCTTCACAGCTCGAACAAGTGCTTCACGACAAAAAAGTCGACATACTGCTCCTAAACGAAACGTTTCTAAAACCGTACCATAAGCTCAAATTTGGAGGCTACAAAATATACAGAGAGGACCGTCAAACACATGGAGGAGGAGTGCTTATAGCGGTAAAAAGTAGTATAGGTCATAAATTATTACCTAAGATTAAAACAAAGACCATTGAAAATATCTCTGTGGAAGTTATAATAAGCGGACGCCCCATAAGTTTCATTTCCGCTTATAATCCTGTTTATACTTCAAATTTTAAAACGGACTTAGATCTTCTTACTAACTCATTTAGTGACTATTTTATTTTCGGTGATCTCAATGCACAACACGTGAGTTGGAACTGTAATACAAACAACACAGCTGGTAGAGAACTTTACCGACACCAACTTAGTTCAAGTCACTACATATTCCATCCAGACTATCACACTAGATTCGGACAAAACATAATTCCTGTTCTACCCTCCACTGTAGATATTTTGTTAACGAACTCTAACATTTCTTTTTCTCGCATAGAGTCCCACCCGAACGTGTTACAGTTAGACCATGTTCCAATTTCTTGTTGTATTTATGGTTCGCCTCAAAACCAGTTAGTTACAGTCCCTTTGTATAATCGCGCAGATTGGCCGACAATACAAAATTGGGTTGAGAATGAAATTAGGTGTCACAACATAGGACAAATTGAAGTGAACAACAATAACTTTGATATTTCATTAAATAGATTAATCGGCATCGTTAAGGAGGCTTTCAACAAGATTCCAGTTGGCCAAAAAAATCCCTGGCAGAGAGAGATTTCAGATACTTCCAAAATGCTTATTTCGCAGAGGAACAGATATAACCGTAAACTTCGAAGATGTAGAGATCCAAACTACAGAGCCCATTTGAATGGCATTTTAAAACAGTTGAATCGATTAATTGATTTTCACTTAAGTAGGGATAGAAACGTTGCGTGGTCCAATTTTATTTCGAAATTGCCTTCCGGGAGCAAAAAGTTTTGGAAACTTACTAAAGCTTTGAAAGGTAAGAACACTACAATTTCGGATCTAAATACAAATGATGAAGTTTTGAGAACTGGTGAAGAAAAAGCAAACGCCATTGCACGTGTTTTTAGTAATAATCATACTATTACGACCAACAACACTTCACCTTTAGATAGTGTAGTTTCAATTTATGCAAATCAACTCAACAATGTAGTTCTTACTGATAGTGACGACATCGAATTTACAGACTCCGAAGAAGTAAAATCAACAGTCTTCTCTTTAAAAAATAATAAAGCCCCTGGTTTAGATGGTATTAATAGTATTATTCTAAAACATATGCCGGAATACTTTTTTGAAACATTAAGCAATCTTTTTAATTACTGCTTAAGAAATGGGTACTTTCCTTTGGCATTTAAAAAGGCTAAAGTAATACCGATTCTTAAAAATGGAAAAGATCCGAAATTGCCCTCGAGTTATAGGCCAATAAGTATATTGAGTTTATTGGATAAAGTTTTTGAAAAAATTATCCATAAACGAATCGTTGAATTCTCTGAATTGAAAGACCTCATCAATCAGCGACAGTTTGGTTTCCGAAGAGAACACTCCACTGTTCATCAACTAAAAAGAGTGGTGAACATTATTGAAAATAATAAAAGAAATCGTAGGAGCACAGGTATTATAGTTTTAGATACCGAAAAAGCTTTCGACACAATATGGCACAATGGCCTATTGTTTAAACTTAACTCCTATGACTTTCCGTTATATTTACAAAAAATGATTCAAAGCTTTTTAGACAATCGTACTTTTGTAGTGTACGTGGATAATAAGTCTTCCAATGAAAAAGGTATACAGGCAGGATTACCACAGGGCTCTGTCTTATCACCTACGCTTTATTCATTGTATTCGTCAGACATCACCCTTAGTAGAAATCAAGAAGCCGCATTTTACGCAGACGATAGTGCTTTTATTTGCAGTGGTAAAGTTTCAAATGCTTTAGTTAAGAAAATGCAAGTGAGCTTAAATTTAAGTCAGAAATATTTTAGTAAATGGAAAATCAAAGTTAACGATAATAAAACGCAAGCTATAATTTTTCCGTTCAATAAATCTCCAAAACGCATCCCTACTCAAACTATGTTCTGTCGCGGTAATGTTATACCTGTAAAATCCGAAATAAAGTACTTGGGTGTTGTCCTAGATAAGAAATTAATATTCAAACAACATGTTAGCCACATCTGTGAAAAAGCCATAAAGTGCGGCCGCGCATTATTTCCTATACTTAACAGGAGATCTAAGCTTAATATGAAAAACAAAATTTTGTTATATAAAATGTGTATTCGACCAATTATGACCTACGGCTGTCAAGTTTGGTTTCATAAAACGGCCAAAACTCATAAAACGGCCAAAACTCATACAAAATAAGAACTTGAAAATAATCCATGGTCTTCGCCGTAGGTATCCGACAAATTTACTGCACAGTAACTTTGGACATAAAATGATAAACTCGTTTGCAAGGGAACTGACACTGTCATTTAATGAAAAATGCAGATTGTCTAATTTTGAAACAATAAGAAATTTACCAGGTAATCACTAAGATTCGTTCGATAAGAATGAATTAACTTAGTGATTATCTATACAAATTTCTTTATAATTTCCATAGAGATCGTAAAGGTTTTTTGTGAGCAATTTTCCTTAATAATGTTCCTATTTATTTTTTAATAGTTTCGTAAATTTAATTATTAGATTCCTATTGTTGTAATACTTTTAGTAAAATCTCATACCTTTGTACCTGTATATTTTAGAAACTGTAAATAAACACTATTTTTATTAAAAAAAAAAAAAAAAATAATAATACTTGAATTTACTTAATTGTGAATAAATTCAAAAATAATCAATCGATTTTTATGTTCGATACCTCATTTTGTTCCTTTTTTAAACAAAAAAAAAAAAAATTGGTATTTTCAAGCAAAAAATATATTTTTTGCTTACATTTTTTATTATAACTCCGAAACTACTGGGCCGATTAAAACGCAATATATTAACGGATTAAAGGTTATATAAATTTCAATTTTTCTTTCTTGCATTTTAATTATCGGACAAAGGCTTTTTGAATTATTATTAATTATGTGGAGAAATGTCTAAAAAAATTTTAAATTTTACTTAAAAATTTTTTAAAAAAACCTCTCCATAGAATTTCAAATTTGGACCATATTTTATTTTAAAGTCTTAAAACCACAAGAAAATTGCTGGTTTTTATTGATTTAAATGTTATTTCTAATAACATTTTAATACTTATGATCAACCTAAAAAGCTAGGGTAACATTGTCGGCACCAGAGGGTTTAAAATGAAAGCAGTGTAAGAAATTGTGGTTTTCAGACGTTCTTTAAGGAGCAAATACAATTTCTATTTTGGCAAGGTAAAATGTACTTTCTATACACTTATGCCCTTATCCAAAAAACAATAAAGTTTACTTGAAGTGTACTTTAAGTCAAAATTTTCATATAAAATTTGAAATAAAGTAGAATTGAAGTATACTTTATTTTTTTGATAAGGGCATTAATCTGCTGACAGTTATAAAGGAGCGGAAAACACACAAGTTTTTAAAAATATAAAATATTATATGAAACGCTCTGACTTAACACCCCAAAACTGTAATATTACTGATCTCGAGAAGTTTTTAATTAAATGGGTTTACTTTCAAATATGAACGCTATTAACTTAATAAGTTTGACAGTGAAGCTTCAATTATATTGTGGCCAAGTCACGTCATTTCAAGAAACATTCCTCATTAGTCAACACATATGGTATTCAAGTACTCAAGCATTTAAAACTTTTTAGATTTAACTAGTTCTAACATCTCTATCTTACCTCTGCTAATGGCTTTGTTGGACTAATTCCCCCAATACTGGCTGCTGGACTTACTGGCATTGCAGCGCTGCCTATTAAAGCTCCACTGCCAATAACATGACCAGTAGTAGTTGGTCCCATAGAAGTACTATGCATAGAAGAAGCCGGGGAGCTCATTATTGTGTCATCTGTTTTAATGGGTACAATTGGTTTAGAAACTGGCCTGCACGATGGCGAATTATCGGTGGTCATATTTGCATAAAACAAAATATTTTCAGGCAAAGGTTGCGAGTTGTCATCATCCATAAAGCTAAAACCATCTTGGCTACTATCACCATCTGCAGTCAAGGCAATATTAGAAGGCGGCCCAGAAGCCATTATCTTAGGACTACGTTGTATCTGAAAAGACGAACATCCGGGGAGCGATTGTGAATCCTGACTAGCGATTAAAGTTAAATCTTCAATATGTTCTGCTGAGGAGGCTTCACGACGTGGACTTTCACTTATATGACGCTCACTTTTTTCTCGTTTCTTTTCCTTGTGATGTTTGTGTTTCTTTTCGCGATCTTTTTTCTTCTTCTTTTTCTTAGATTTCTTATGCTTTTCACGGTATTCTTCAAAGTCTTCCAACATCAAAGGGCTGCTACACATAGCCTCAGCTGCAGTAGGAGGACCGGCTACGGTCGACGTTAGAGAGCAGCCATCGCCAGAGTATTCAGGTGTATTATTCGGTCCAACTTTAAGAATTAACTTTAAACCTCTTTGAAGATTAGAAGGATCCGTATTATGGCTATATTCTTTTATTGGGATAGGTAACAAAAAATTTGCAGTTTTATATTGATGTACATCAGTCTTAAAATTTTTCATACGTGTCATAACGTCTACTCACCTTCATATTTTTCTCTTCTTTCCAATTTGTGTTTTTTATGTTTCTTTGAGGAACCCATTTGATATTGATAATTATATTTAGAACTAATTAACTCGTATTTTAGTTACTTTTATTTATCCAACATTTAAAGCAAAAATATGAATTTTCACAAAGCAAGCAATGCAATGACGCTCTTGCCGCTTTTCCTAAACAGTTGCTTGCAAAACGTACCAAAGTACATTAATACGAAAAAATACATCCAGTTGAAAAAATTGTGATGCCAGAGTGACGGATACTAAAATAAACGCTGAAAAATTTTTAAGTTTAAACCAAATAATTCAGTTCAAAAGGTTGTTATTGTTTTTAATTATTAGGAGCATTTCAATTTGCTGGATTGAGATTACTGTGTTAAAAAATTGCGATGATATTAAAATGTTCCAGACATTATTAATACGATTGCATTTTTTGCACTCAGGGCACACTTCCGGGTTACATATGTAAACAGTTTGGATATATGTTTAAGGTAAAAATTGTGTAGAAATATGAGTTAAATTTCGAGTATTTAATATAAAAAGACATACTAGCCGATTGACCCCTCGGCCATACCTCCATAGCTTTGGGAAATAAATATAAAAATGGTTGTTTTCTTAGGTAACGTACTTTAAAGAAATTGTTCCCTTTTGGGTTCTTTCTGGTTCTGAGACTAGAAGGAAATTTGAAAAAAGTTTTGCGACCATTGCCAAGAATAATACTCTGGAATTAAAAATTATTTTTTTTTATCTTTTTAGAATGAATTAATAATTTTTAAGCTTAAGTCCAATTTTGTTTAACTCTAAAAAACTCCATTAGCCTCCTGCAGGTCCTGTTACGCGACCTATACCTTCGTATTAAAATTAAAATTTTTTAGGTTATACACGATAACCAAAACGATTGCACATAATGATTAAAGCAAACACCAATAACAGTACCGCAGTATAGCTATTCGAGCAGGCCAATCAGCCAGTGCGAGAGTGACCCGCAAACCACTCGAAGGCCGAGCAACAAGGACGGCTTGTTTGACTTTAAAAAATAACGACAATAAAAAATAACCCAGTGCTACTTTACGACTGAAGCTTAAGTCCATTATTATAAAAAAATGACGAAAAATTAAATTCATACTAACAGAATGTAATGCATTTTCTGGATCGAAGGGCATCTTTATCATTATTATATACATATCTACAAGGAAGTTCTAATTGTAATAATTTTTCTATTTGAACAACTTTTTTAGAGAAATAGAATACGAGAAATTATTTTTTTATATTTTATGGAAATAGTTCAAATAAAATAAAATTAAATCGCATTAGCCGTTTTTAGAGGTTAGCGCTCGAATTTGCGATATTCGCGATTTAAAATTGTTATGTGCCTCAGACGTCACTGCAGTTGTTGCACCGGCCAACTCAAGTTCGCAACATCAGGGAAGGTTCCAACCCTACTACAGGACAGAGACAATAACAAATAAATAAAAAAAGGGAACAAAACAAACTAAAATTTACAAAACATAGAAACACTTTGGAGGGAAAGCCAGGTGTTTTGCTTTCCACTCGCCCACCCTACCTGGAACACAAAAATCATCCTGATAAAAGAAATCATCATGTTCCCCTAACTCCACACACACTTACAAAACCACACTTACCTCACATCCAACCGAACGTTAATAAAAAGTTACCACAAATACATATTCGTTACTAAAATACAAAAAATCACATATTTATTAAACAAAAAACTTAAACCTAGTACAAAATTAATAAAAATAAATTATTTAAATAATAATGGTTTTAAATGAAAAATATAATAATAAAAAAAATTTATAAAATTAAAAAGAATAAAAAAAAATGTATTTAAAACAAGACCAAGATGCCTAAATCAAAATTATTTCGGTTACAAAAGAAAAAAAAATTTAAATAAACAACAACAAAAAAAAAACACTTAATGCCAAATTATACAACTCCTATTCGTTATGTTTTGTGGGAAAGAAACAGGGACAATAAGGAAATCAAATCGAACTATTCGCTACAATACCCTACCTAAATGAGCTCTTTTAGGAGGTTTGCCAACTATTCAAAAAAAAAAATGATAAATTCAAACTTATATTTCCTAATTTCCTTCCGTTAAAACCCTTTTAAATTTCTTGGCACAATTTTCTCAAAAATGTTAATTTAATTCAATCGAATATTTTCGATTTAGGCAATAACACTTAAACACACTTATTAACCAAAAAGAAAGCCTTATAATTACCAATATAAAAAAAAAAAATTTGCTATATTAAACAAAAATTAAAATTGTAGAACTAGATAAAATTTAAATTTTAGTATGAATAAAATAAACTAATACTAACAATAAAAAAAATCTTTAAAATTAAAAATGTATTTCAGGTTTTTTTTTTTTTTTTTAAACAACAAGAAATCGAAATGGCCGACTGTTGCTAAATATGGCCTACGCCAAAGCCTGACTTGGCGCTTTATATAAAAAAAAATGGCAGACTATCAGCGTCAAAGATGACTGCTATTTTATTGGTGGTAAGTTGTCTTACAAAGCCTTTTCTTTCACAGCAAAGCAAATGGCTCCTGTCTTTTTTTGTAACCTTTTCCTCTAAAACAAATAAATCATTATGTTACCTTGTTTAAAACGCATTACTTTCTCCTTCCTCAATTTTAGGCATACCTTTACTAATGGACAGGGTCCAAGACAGGTTTTCTAGGAGCCACGACAACAGCTTAAACCAATTATCCACCACTGTTCGTCACTAATTCAAACTTTCTGTTGCACTGTAACTTTATATATAATTATTAATCAATTGACTAATAAAATTTAAGCTTTTTTTCAAATTAATTCTATTACCTTTTTTTATATATAAATTTAAATTTAAACTTCACACAATTATAAAACCACTTTTAAGGTAATAACAAAAAAAACTTTGCACTGCACTTAAGACTGTTCTGATCATTAGTTCGCCATTTAATGATCTCTTAAAATTCTGCCTATATTAAATCAACCTTTCACTCCTTCCAAAAAAAAAACTCCATCTTTACATAATTTCCTTTTACTATAATAAACTAAAAGAAAGCTCTCATTCTCATACATATTTAGCAACATAGCCACTATTCATATTGTGTTGCTTTTATACATGATGTTGCTAATATTTTTAATGTTGTGTTGCTAATATTTTACTGGTCGACAACTTTTATGAACGACTTCCGTCTGCACAAAACGCATACCATCCCTGTCTTACAAATGGCAACACCATTATACAAAACCTTCTACTACAAAATAAACAAACGAGTAGTTGAACATATGTTTCTAAAACACATATAAATCAACCACCACGATAATTGGCAGACAACAAAATTTTTTTTAAATAAATATTAATAAAAATAATATCCTCAAACAATAATTAAAGAGATGCTATTTCTACAAGAAAACAAAGAAAGAAATGAACAGATTTCCTATGAAGATCATAATTCAAATCAATCTTATATACAAAACAACAGCACTTTTAATTGCAACGAATGAGCATCTAATCCTCCTACAGTAATATTTGGTTTGTGGGTAAGGGAAAGCACTTGTAATGTATAAAAAGTTCAACAGCAGCAGTGCAGTCTTAGAATCTTATTAAAATAACTACTAAAGTGATAATTTCTTTTTTTATTACTTTGGAAACAACGAGTTAAGAAGAAAAAGTGCGAACTAATTGTAATCATCAGTCAAATAGATATCACTAATAGTTGGGTTAAAATCCAGATCAATACAATAACAATATATTGAACATGGTGGGTCCACAAACTCACCTACATCAGCAACAAAGCAAGCAGCAGCAGCCGACTTTGCGTACGCAGCAACATACAATTCCGTCGCAAAATCAACTTTCTTTACGCTACGTTCCGCCATAATAGGCGATGGTAATTCTACAATGGAAAAACCCATACCAAAATCTTCATCATCTGAAAAATGTTGTTCGAGCCTAGTGTGCAATTCAGCAATGTCAGCTACACAGTTGTCTGCAAGCAGTTGTTGCAAGGACTTGGCAACATCTGCGACAGGGCAAGGTGGCATGGACTTACTTGACCCGCAACAAAACTCCGGGGCTACTTAGCTGGCGCTAGTAGGACCGGTGTGCGGAAGTCTATAGGTGTTTATTACTGCACCTTTTCTAAACGTGGGGAACTCCCACGCCCTGATAAGTCTCAAGCCGGGCATTCTAGATGAGTAAACTAATGTTAATATGTATTATTGCTGTTTCTACTTCTCTTGCAGACAAAAAAAACGTAAGTGTTCAGTTTTGTCTATCTTTTAATAATTATACATAGTTTAATAAGCGTATTAATGGTGTGTAGTCATGCATTTGTATATGTATTAGGTGACTTTACCTGCCAATTTCCCTAAAAGTGGTTTATTATAGGGTGTTTTTTTTTTTTTTTTTTAAGAGTAGGTAGTAAAAAAAAAAAACAAACAGAAATGATTTTTGAAATTAAAATAAATCAAAACAAATGACCTTGATCATCAAAAACAAATAAACAAACTAGACATTATTTGGGACAACGTGTCACCGCTTCAAACTCGGTCAGGCGATCTTGGTGTGCATTTTCAATTCGCAATATTTATCGGATAAGTGCAAGTGTTGATAATTAATAAATAATATTTTGTATAATTAATATCAATAACTAGATCATAGACAATTAATACAATAAAAGACCTAATAAAACATAAATAAACAAAACAAATGCATTTAAATAATTAAATACATAACCAAATAATACATACCTACATACAATCAAATAGATAAAGTAAACATAACTATAAATTAAACATAACTATTAGATAAAAACATGCATAAATAAAATAAAAATATATCGAAAATAAATACATAAATAAATAATTAAATAATTAAATAAATAAATAAATAAACAGACTAAATAAATAAACTAATTAATATTGCACTCAACCTAATAATATATTGCGTTCTTAACCCTATATTGCATCACCCTGAATATCACAGAAAATTATTGCACTTATTATCAGATTTTCAAATCTTTTGCGTGGAAAATTCCAATCGGCTTTCCTTGTAGTGATTCCAATTCGTACATATTGTTACCAATTGGCTTCACCACTCGGCATTTCAAGTATTTTCGGCAAAATTTTGCGTTTATGTTGTTTTTGAAATCTGAAAGTGCATAATTCTTTCTGTAGATTTCCTGACCTGGGTTAAATTTAACAACACGGGCTTTTTTGTTATAGCGTTGTGCACTTTGTTGATAGGCGTTTGATAGATTGGATTTTATTCTTTCTCTAATAAGTTCAAGTCTGTCTTTGTTGTCCATATTAACAATTTCATGGTCAGACATAGACTGTAGTTTTCTAGCAAGTCTATAGTCTGCACCATTAGAGTATAAGTGGAAACCAAACAAGGCGAAAAAAGGTGTAAATCCTGTAGCAGAATGTATTGACGATCGTAGCGCGCATTCTATTTCTGGCAAGTAGAGATCCCAGTCTCGCTGGTCGTTTTCTAAATAGGCTCGAATAGCTGCCAATATAGACTGATTGACGCGTTCAGCTGCATTCGATTGCGGGGAGTAAAATGCGGTTTTCATATGCGTGATATTATAGGTTTCGGTCATTTCTTTAAATGCAGTTGATACAAACTGCTGACCGTTATCGCTGTGCAGTACTTCCGGTACTCCGAATTTTTGAAAGATTTCTTGAATCAGGAATTGTATAACATTTTTCGCGGTCGCCTCTTTCATGGCCTTTAGGAACACAAATTTAGTGAAATGGTCAACTACTATAAAGATATAGGCGTTACCCTTTTTCGACCTTGGATACTTACCCAGAAAATCAATGTATAATTTCTGGAAAGGTCTTTCGGTACAAACTTCTTTCCCTATTGGTGGCATGGTGTGTTGATTCTGTGATTTTGTTTCTTTACAAATAACACAGTTTCTAACATATTGATGGACTTGAGCTGCCATTTTCGGCCAATAATAAAGACGTTTAAGTCTTTCTAACGTCTTACGAATCCCTCCATGAGCTGATTTTACTTCATCATGAGCATTTTCAATCAACACATGTGTAATTTCTTGTGGAACCCATAATTTCCATTCCGAATTTACTTCGTTGTGCGCGTTATCATACATTAACCTTTTATACACTTTTCCGTCTTCTGTCTTCAAATCTGGCAGTTTTTGTTGATTATCTTGGACATTTTTGACCAATTCTAAGTACTCTTCTGACTCAAAAGCAACGGTTTCGAAATTAAAAAGGTTGTTTTTGTAAACTTCAGCGACTTCAACGGGCATTCGTGAGAGCATGTCCGCCACCACATTTTCTGAACCTTTGCGGTGCTCTATAGAAAAATTATACGCTTGCAGTTGAAGCGACCATCTTGCCAGGCGTCCACTTAGATCTTTAAGTGACATCAGCCATTTCAGGCTGGCATGGTCGGTGATGACAGTGAATTGCATCAACTCCACGTAGGGCCTGAATCGCTTTACCGCCAGAACTGCTGCCAGGCACTCTTTCTCGGTCACAGAGTAGTTCTTTTGACATGGGGTTAACTTCTGGGAATAAAAAGCAATCGGATTTTCGATTCCCTCATCATTTTTCTGAAAAAGAACTGCTCCGATTCCATTCTCTGATGCGTCACACTGTATGAAGAAAGGTCTGGAGAAATCAGGATGCCGAAGTACTGGGGCAGACGTAAGCAAATATTTTAAAGTTTCAAAGGCCTCTATCGCTTGTGGGGTCATTGAAAACTTGTTTCCCTTCTTTAAAGTATCACTAAGTGGTGCTGAGATGGCGGCGAAGTCCTTTATGAACCGCCTGTACCATCCAGCGGTCCCTAAAAAGCTCCTAACATGTCTGGCCGATTTCGGTAAGGGAATTTTTTGGATGGCTACTACCTTTTCAGGGTCGGTTTTTAACATACCTCCACCAATTACGAAACCTAGGTACCTCAATTCTTTAAAACAAAATTTTGATTTTACTAGTCCTATTGTCAGATTGGCCTCTTCTAAGCATTTAGCAACTTGTTCGAGAATTTTTATATGAGTGTTAAACGTATCAGATATTATTAATAGATCGTCTAAGTATATAAAAACGTTCGATTTTAATCTTGCCGGTATCACCTTATCCATCAGACGGCATAAGCGTTGAGCAGCGTTGCATAGACCAAACGGCATCACTCTAAATTGGTACAGCGGTCGACCGGGAACAGCAAAAGCAGTGTATGGCTTGGCTGTTTCCTCTAATTCTATCTGCCAAAAGGCATATTTAAGGTCGACGCTGCTTATGTAATGCGTTTGATCTATCCGGCTCAAAATACCGTCGATGTTTTGTAGGGGATAGGCATCTTTGATGGTCACAGCATTTAATTTCCTGGCGTCTAAACAGAACCTATTCTTTCCCGGTTTACGAACTACGGTGGTTCTATTTGCCCAGGGACTCTCACTCTCTTCGATTACTTTTAATTTTAACATGTTGTCGATCTCGGCATAAACGATCTCCTGAACCGCTGGGGACATAGGGTAATGTTTGTCTTTTATGGGATTTGTGCCTTCAATTAACTTGATTTCATGTCTTTCTAAAATTGTACATCCTAGACCTCTTTCTTCAAATGATGGAAACTTGTTTATTGTTTCTTTTAGCCGTTTTTCTTGCTCCTCATCTAGGTCGTGCATTTGTAAATTATTTATATCCTTTTTGCCGTGAATCTGTTTCATTAATTCCAGATTGATCTCCGCTGAAGATACAATTTCAGGTGCTATATTAAAAATCTGCCAAAAGTCAATACCTAAATAAATTTGTTGTTCTAAATCCGGGCACAAGTAGAAAGTTATTTTACGAGTTTCTCCCTTATATTCTACATCTAATAAAACCCTGCCTAGCACTCTATGACGTTGACCTGTTGCTGTGCTCACGCTGCTTAAAACCCCCTTTACTTCTGTGTCTAGCTTCTCTATAATTTCGCGACAGTCTTTTCCTATAAGGCTTACTGAAGCTCCTGAGTCTAAAAGACCCTTAAAACTTTGGCCATTTATTAAAATTTCAGCATAAGGTCTGAGATCAGTTTTGTAATTAAAAACGTTCACTGACTCAGCCAATAATTTCCGCTGACGTTTTCTTTTAATAAAATCATTTCTAATTGTTAAAATGTATTTGCGTTTTTTTATTCTAGATTTTAGTTGTTTAGTTGCAGATCTTACATCACTTAGTGTGGATAAATCAGTGGGTGTTGTTATTGATATTTGCTTCGCTGCTTGGTCCATTTGGTTGGTATATTTTCGTGGTGATGTTACGCAATCCGATCCAGTACATTTCGTATCATTAAAAATTCGTGTCTTCACTAATTCATAATTTTGTTCACGTAATTCAATTGGGAGATAATGACGTAATTTTGCAATATTAGATTTTACATTTATATCTGTTTCGGGGCAAGCTCGTTGGAACGAAGCTCCCCCGGTAAGGCCTCGCTCCGTCTCAAGTTTTCCCGAGACTGTGAACACTTGGGACAGTTAGGTGTTATTGTGTTTGCCCTACCACATTTGTAGCAAAATATGGCCCTTTGTAGAGACATGCACTCCTTGAAACCGTGCCCTTTTTGCTGACAATTCCAACAAGTCAACACAGTGTTTACCGCTGCCACTTCGGCACATAATTCATTATCTTCCTCTTCTAACATATTCACGACAGCTTCACTCACATAACGTTGTGGTCTGACCGGTGGTGGAGGTATGCTACGGGAATCCTTTCGATAGAAGGTCCTTTCAGCTTCCAAGCATTCCATCCGTAAATGCTCGACAGACGAGACTGCCATAGGATACACAATTCGAGCAATGCTCTCCCTGAGGTTTCGTTTGGCGATCCTTATCATTTCGCCCTCAGCAACTGGCATTTCTAATCTGGCTCTTAGTAGGTTTAAGTTATGAAAGTAGTCATCGATAGACTCTCCGGGCTTTTGCTTTCTTTCTACTAGCTCATGCATTCTCTCCCAATTTGATCGCACCGTTTTATACCTATTTAATAAAGCTAAACGCAAGGTGTTCCAATCGCCTATTACCGTAGTTTGAAGCAGTGCCCAATACCATTGCCTAACCGTACCTGTTACTAGCAGATGAAAATCTCTTAAGATTTCTTGCCATGGTATCTGGTATTGTCGCTGCATGTGTTCCAACCTGAACACAAACTCCTCAACAGACAATTGGTCCCTTCCCCCTTGATTCCCGCTGAATTCCAATCCAAATTTGTCGACTCTTATCTTCCAACTATCATTACCTACATTTTGAGAAGGCTGCAAAATATCATGCCTATTGTTTGGTTCAAAATGAATCCGTCTAGGTTCATGGCTGGATGGATAATTATTACCTTCATTCGAGCGGTGTGTTTGTCGAAGGGATAAGTTTCTAACAGCATCTGCCAACTGGCCGATGCTTTCATGAACCTTGCCTAGCTCCCTACTCATTTTATTATTTACAATATCATTTATGGACTGATCTATTCTCATCTTCATATCTTCTACACTCTCAGTTACCATAGATCTAATAGCTGGGGATATAAAGTCACGATTCGTGTTATGGTTATGGTTATGTTGGTTTGGGTTTCGGTTCCCAGTATTCTTTGGAATAGCTCCTCTATTCGCGGACTGGACATTAATTGTTTCGGACATGTCCTGAATCTGCGGTGGTCTGTTTGCCATTCTACTAGACTGGTTATCTCTTAAATATTTTTCTTTTACTTGGGGCGACGACCGATTTAAATCAAAGGATAGATTTCTTTCCCTATGCCTTTTTAGCTTTTCAGACCTTCTCCTAGTTTCTTTTTCTGGGACATCAACGGCTTCGGCCATTAATACCGAAAACTTACTATAAAAGGCTGACTATAGGAAGACTGAACAGCCAACAATTTAAAAACAAAATATATTGATATAAAATAGATAAACAAAAAAAAAATAGAAGAAAAATAAATATAACCAAAATAATATGTTATTGCTGAAAACACAAAATACAATATAAAATAAAATCCTGACTTTAAAAACTATTAATTTAACACTTAAAGCATGCAATATATATATTAGTATCCTATTCTGTTTAACTAAAACACAATTCTAAAACATAAATAATTAGCAATATAAATACTTATCACGGAATAAAATGAAACAAATAAAATAAATATTATAAATATTATTAATAATAAATATATAATAATAACAAAAGAGAAAAAAAAAAAAAAAAAAAAAAAACTACTAAAATCTATTAAAAAAAAATAAAGAAAATCATGAAATAATTAACTCAATATTACAATAATAATAATAAAATTAAAACACTACTATAATAAAATTTTATTGAACATAGAAATGTAATAATTAAAAAAATAATAAATTTTGTAGAGCAAAATAAACTAATATAAATTAGAATCGTATTAATAATATGCAAATTACTCTCTAACACAAATCTCGAAATAAACCAGAATCAACTACAATTACTAACACCAACAATTTCTTACTAAATAAATATTTAAAAATAAAATTCAATTTCTAAATTCGTTCGGTTGTACGATGTAGGATTAGCGGTGATGTGTGTGGAAATATATTTGAGTACCACTTACGGGCCTCTAAAGTGCTTCTAAAGTCAAATTAATATAAAAAAAATTGTGCTTGGTCTGTGAGTAATTATTCTAAAAAAAAAGGAAGCTAACTGCCGCACATCAGACCCCTGAAAGAGTTGTCAGAGCGGTTGCTGCAGTAAACTTGTCCTTTTCAGAGCAACACTTCCAGACCTTAAACATCCTACGGCACTACAGACCTCTGATATCTGCTCAGAGCGGCTGTCGTAGGTCGTTTTATTTCAAAGTTCATTGTGCCAAGATATATTCTCCAAAATACATCAGGCCTCTGTTAATATTTTCAGAGCGGCTATTTTGATTTTACTATTTAGCACAATGAATTTTACTCTGTCTTTATACTTTAATCAATACAAAAAAAAAAATTTTAGATATTTTAACATTTTCAATGGCATGTAACTTTCTTCTTTACAATCCCACGTTATATGTTAAAATATCATTTGCAATATATTGATGATGTTTTGCGTTGAATGTATCAAGGGGTTTCAGGATCGCACAACAAATCCCATAGCCATGCTAGGATTTGTGGACTATAGATTGTAAGTCTACAGTTTAGCTGATCCCGAAAACCCAGACACCTTCAACTCCAAACAACATCCTTTTGGCTATTAAAACGCTAGTATTTTATTGTTTGGGTATATCTAGCTGACCTATATACCCTAGGTTGATATTCATTTGGGCGCCATATTGTTATGTGCCTCAGACGTCACTGCAGTTGTTGCACCGGCCAACTCAAGTTCGCAACATCAGGGAAGGTTCCAACCCTACTACAGGACAGAGACAATAACAAATAAATAAAAAAAGGGAACAAAACAAACTAAAATTTACAAAACATAGAAACACTTTGGAGGGAAAGCCAGGTGTTTTGCTTTCCACTCGCCCACCCTACCTGGAACACAAAAATCATCCTGATAAAAGAAATCATCATGTTCCCCTAACTCCACACACACTTACAAAACCACACTTACCTCACATCCAACCGAACGTTAATAAAAAGTTACCACAAATACATATTCGTTACTAAAATACAAAAAATCACATATTTATTAAACAAAAAACTTAAACCTAGTACAAAATTAATAAAAATAAATTATTTAAATAATAATGGTTTTAAATGAAAAATATAATAATAAAAAAAATTTATAAAATTAAAAAGAATAAAAAAAAATGTATTTAAAACAAGACCAAGATGCCTAAATCAAAATTATTTCGGTTACAAAAGAAAAAAAAATTTAAATAAACAACAACAAAAAAAAAACACTTAATGCCAAATTATACAACTCCTATTCGTTATGTTTTGTGGGAAAGAAACAGGGACAATAAGGAAATCAAATCGAACTATTCGCTACAATACCCTACCTAAATGAGCTCTTTTAGGAGGTTTGCCAACTATTCAAAAAAAAAAATGATAAATTCAAACTTATATTTCCTAATTTCCTTCCGTTAAAACCCTTTTAAATTTCTTGGCACAATTTTCTCAAAAATGTTAATTTAATTCAATCGAATATTTTCGATTTAGGCAATAACACTTAAACACACTTATTAACCAAAAAGAAAGCCTTATAATTACCAATATAAAAAAAAAAAATTTGCTATATTAAACAAAAATTAAAATTGTAGAACTAGATAAAATTTAAATTTTAGTATGAATAAAATAAACTAATACTAACAATAAAAAAAATCTTTAAAATTAAAAATGTATTTCAGGTTTTTTTTTTTTAAACAACAAGAAATCGAAATGGCCGACTGTTGCTAAATATGGCCTACGCCAAAGCCTGACTTGGCGCTTTATATAAAAAAAAATGGCAGACTATCAGCGTCAAAGATGACTGCTATTTTATTGGTGGTAAGTTGTCTTACAAAGCCTTTTCTTTCACAGCAAAGCAAATGGCTCCTGTCTTTTTTTGTAACCTTTTCCTCTAAAACAAATAAATCATTATGTTACCTTGTTTAAAACGCATTACTTTCTCCTTCCTCAATTTTAGGCATACCTTTACTAATGGACAGGGTCCAAGACAGGTTTTCTAGGAGCCACGACAACAGCTTAAACCAATTATCCACCACTGTTCGTCACTAATTCAAACTTTCTGTTGCACTGTAACTTTATATATAATTATTAATCAATTGACTAATAAAATTTAAGCTTTTTTTCAAATTAATTCTATTACCTTTTTTTATATATAAATTTAAATTTAAACTTCACACAATTATAAAACCACTTTTAAGGTAATAACAAAAAAAACTTTGCACTGCACTTAAGACTGTTCTGATCATTAGTTCGCCATTTAATGATCTCTTAAAATTCTGCCTATATTAAATCAACCTTTCACTCCTTCCAAAAAAAAAACTCCATCTTTACATAATTTCCTTTTACTATAATAAACTAAAAGAAAGCTCTCATTCTCATACATATTTAGCAACATAGCCACTATTCATATTGTGTTGCTTTTATACATGATGTTGCTAATATTTTTAATGTTGTGTTGCTAATATTTTACTGGTCGACAACTTTTATGAACGACTTCCGTCTGCACAAAACGCATACCATCCCTGTCTTACAAATGGCAACACCATTATACAAAACCTTCTACTACAAAATAAACAAACGAGTAGTTGAACATATGTTTCTAAAACACATATAAATCAACCACCACGATAATTGGCAGACAACAAAATTTTTTTTAAATAAATATTAATAAAAATAATATCCTCAAACAATAATTAAAGAGATGCTATTTCTACAAGAAAACAAAGAAAGAAATGAACAGATTTCCTATGAAGATCATAATTCAAATCAATCTTATATACAAAACAACAGCACTTTTAATTGCAACGAATGAGCATCTAATCCTCCTACAGTAATATTTGGTTTGTGGGTAAGGGAAAGCACTTGTAATGTATAAAAAGTTCAACAGCAGCAGTGCAGTCTTAGAATCTTATTAAAATAACTACTAAAGTGATAATTTCTTTTTTTATTACTTTGGAAACAACGAGTTAAGAAGAAAAAGTGCGAACTAATTGTAATCATCAGTCAAATAGATATCACTAATAGTTGGGTTAAAATCCAGATCAATACAATAACAATATATTGAACATGGTGGGTCCACAAACTCACCTACATCAGCAACAAAGCAAGCAGCAGCAGCCGACTTTGCGTACGCAGCAACATACAATTCCGTCGCAAAATCAACTTTCTTTACGCTACGTTCCGCCATAATAGGCGATGGTAATTCTACAATGGAAAAACCCATACCAAAATCTTCATCATCTGAAAAATGTTGTTCGAGCCTAGTGTGCAATTCAGCAATGTCAGCTACACAGTTGTCTGCAAGCAGTTGTTGCAAGGACTTGGCAACATCTGCGACAGGGCAAGGTGGCATGGACTTACTTGACCCGCAACAAAATTTGTAAACTAAAGAACAAAAAAAAAATGGTATTTTTATACTTGTGGGATAATTTTTAAATTTAAATCAATTCAACTCTATTGAATAAACACAAGATTACATGACAATATTATTTTTTCTCCAAAAATCTATTTTTTTTCGCGAAAAATCAATACAAAATTATAAAAACACTTTAATTTTTGTTTGCGCAAAATAATTAATTTTTTATTGTTTTTTTTTTTTTTTATTTTGCTATTAATTTATCGAATGTGCTTTATTGTCACATCGTTTAATCATTTCTTTATGATTCTTCTGTATCAAGCAATTCTTCTTGTCACCTGACAGCGAATCCAATTTTTTACCTCTGTACCAGTGTTCAAGTCTGGCCATCACTTGATGGAATCGCTCTCCCTGCTCGTCAGACTCAGCTGGTGATTGTTGAGCAACCTTGTTGGTATGAAACTGCAAAAAATTAATCTTTAAAGACATTTTAACATTAATACGAGGAAAAGCGTGACCGATTAATTCCTAAAACGTTGTCAATAACCGCTATTACAGAGTTTCATGCCTCAAGCTCATCCATACTGAGGGCATTTTCAAATAAATTATCCTTCATCAAGCGACGGATATCCGGCCCATTAAGTATTCCTGTAAAAAACGCAATATGAATTCAATTTTTCAACATATTAGTAAAAGATAAATTATTACGAACCTTCTTTGAAATGAAAATAATAGTACTTAATCTTGGAAAAATATGACATAATTCGTTAAACGTATTTTTATCCGGATTAAGTACTTTAATAAAGTTCTTCACAATGCCTAGTTTTATATGTAGCGGCGGTAACAAAACTTTATCAATTGATACAAGTGGATTTTCAACAATTTTATTTTTTTCGCAATTTAACTGTTTCACGTCATGTTTGTTGTATTGACACCACTATGTGTGTATCCCATAGACACATAAAACACATAATCCTGAATTTGACACTTAACTGCTATGCTACTCTTGTCATGTTCCATATTTAAATTATATCAAAGTAGATTGATTAAAATCAAAGTTAGCGAATATTGCTAACACATGTGATATCTTCGGAAAACCTTTAGCGCGACTTTTTGTAAATTTCTAAATTTAAAAAATGATCGAAACAATATTAAAATATTGTTTTTATAGTATTTTAGCGTACAAATTTTAAATCGCAAATATTGCGAATACGAGCGCTAACTTCTAAAAACGGCTAACGCCATTGAATTCAGCGTACTCGAATTAGCTTTACCAGTAGGGTGCCCAGCTTGTTAAAATTTGCGACTAGCACAGTGTAATTATACAATTTTGTTATATTTTGATGCAGTGCTAAAAATAATGTATCCCCGTTATTTTTGACAATTCATTTGTGTTCAATTTATCGCGCTACCCTTCAGTTTACGTCTAATACCTAACCGGATGACATACCATGTTTAGAAAAAATATATTTTGATCCCTTTTTTTAAAATTGTTACTCTGCTATTCCTAGCTTTTACTCTCCCAAAGTTTTTGACGTGTGTTTTGGATCGTCATCCTGTTGGAGCACCCAACCAGAGACCACGTTTTCTTGTTCGTAAGATAACATTGTATTTTCCAAATTTGTCACCAACGTGCTTGACCGTCTTTTTTGTAAGGTGTACTTGAAATTATTTATTTAGGATACCAAGAACTTCGCGACCGGTATCATTTCCAACTAATTTTATTTTGGTTTCTTTGCTCCACACGATACTACGCGATTTTTTTTTATAATTTATTAAGATTTATTGTTTCGAAGCAAGAAGCTACTCTGCCTAATCGGTCTGGTAATTTAGTTTGTTTTACATTTGCTTTAAAGTTTAGAGCATTTAGTTTCATAGCAGTTATGTACAATGCACAGTGGGGCAGAATCAAAATATTTTGGAAATAACTCAGCCATTTTTAACAGGCTTGGCCGAGCATAGCAGAGAGGTATCTTAGCTTAAGTTTTTACGGTGGGTACCATCCAAAAAGGAGCAAGATTTTCAATATTGTGGAAAATTTCAAGATTATATCTGTTCTTAGTTAAAAACTATACGATTTTCAATTTAAAAATTCCAAAATTATTGAATTTTTATGCATTTCAGACTAAAAATGGCGGTCAAAGAAGGAGCTTCGTCTGTGTGTTGCTTTTTTTTGTATGTTTGTGCTTTCAGAACTCGGATTTCAAATATTTTTGCGCTATTAGAAAGGTCATGGCTACAGATTGGTCCCATTTTAAAAGAAGTTCAAAATTTTAAAAATTAAAGGGTGTCCCCATACAACATAAATGTTTTTTACGTGTATTATGAACTTTATAGGTCACCAATTTAAAATTAAAAAAAAAATTGCGTATCACTATAGCTACCAATAACAAAAAGTAGTTAAAAAATAAAATTAAAGGGTGACCCCATAGGTGACGTAATTTCACCTTTATTCTGCTATTTTTTGATCCGTTATAGACATACACTTGAAAGTTGCACAGAATGTTCGCTACTATGTCTGTTATAATAAGTATAAATATTTAAAATTAGAAATTAAAGGGTGTCCCATTAGTTGGTTTATTTTGATTTAGTTGGTTTATTTTGATATATATAACTTTTGAACCGTTATAGACAGACAGTAGAAATTTACAAAGAACTTGTATTGCTAAGTCCGCTGAAATAACAAGTGTAAAATATGAATTTGGAAATTAAAGGGTGTCCCAATAGTTAATGTAAAAGTAATATACATATATGGCCAAACTTTTCAACTGTTATCTATAACAGACAGTTGAAATTTACAAAGAACCTATATTGCTTAGTACGCTTTTACAACAAGTATAAAATTTGGATCTATAAATTAAAGGTTGTCCCCATTATTGATGTAATTTGACCATTATGTCCTCATCTTTGGAACCGTTATAGACAAACACTTAAAAAAAAACAGAAAGTTCAGTACTATGTCTGGTATAACAACAAGTATAAATATTTGAAATTGGAAATTAAAGGGTGTCCCAATAGTTGATGAATTTTGATGTTAACATTTAAAAATAATCTGTATGACAAAGTCCTCTTTAAAAAGTATTTATATTAAAATTTGAATTTAAAGGGTGTCCCAATAGGTGACGTCATTTAGTATATGACCCTATCTTTTAAACAGTTATTGATAAACACTTAACAATTAGACAGAATGTCTATTACTATATCTGTTATAATAATTATAAATATTTAAAATTATAAATTACAGGTTGTCGCAATAGTTTATGTAATTTGATTGTATATGACCAAACTTTTAAACCGTTACAGACAGACGGTTGAAATCAAGGTATATTTATCTTACTAGGTAGTGTCGTCCGCCCAGCTGATTTAGTAGTTCGACATGTCAAAAGTTGTATGTGTTCAGAAATTTTATAGTGTAGAAGTGAGAAAGCAATAAAACACATACATGCCTTCTCGATTTTCTTATATGTTTTTTGACATTTCGAACTACAAAGCAACAACAAAATGCCATGTTGTTCTTGTATTGTTGTATTTGTTGTAGGGACGCCACTACCTAGTAAAATAAATATACCTTGGTTGAAATTTACAATGAACCTGTATTGCTACGACCGCTATAACTAGTATAAAATTTGAATTCGGAAAATTACAGGGTGTCGCAATAGTTACCGTCTTAAAGAAACATGATTTTAAGTTTGTCTGTTTTGAAGTCGGGTTTTTTGCAAGAATTATTTAATAATAAAAATTTGATATCTTTTTGTAAGCTAAAGATACATACATACATACATATGTACGTAAGTTTAAACCAAATTTCGTTTAAAATTGATCAACCTTGTAGAAGATGGATTTCCTTCAATTTAACCTATTTTTCGTTGAAATTTAGACTTTAGCCTATATGTTCTAAAATTCTAAAGCTGGGATCGTATATAAGCTATGTATAATCCCAACTTTTGCTGAAAGTATTTCATGACCCCTAGTCCAAATGTATGTGGACTTTATGGACAAAATACTAGAAAATTCCAATTTGGGTTTTTGGTTTTTATTTGAGGAATTGTGGAATTTTCTTTAGCTTATTGCTACAGATTTTTTTATCATTTTGATTTTCTTTGACTAATTACATCATATTCACAGAAAATTTCATTTGAATCGTTCAACTAATATTTGATTGCATATTTAATATTTCATTGCATATTTAATATTATTATATCATGACTAAAAATTAAAACATTATCCATTAGCGATCGAAAAAATCTGATCTCAATTTTCTTCTGTTTTTTAACATTTCGAATTAAAAAACAACAACAAAATGCCATATTGTTCTTGTATTGTTGCAGAGACGCCATTGCCTAGTAAGATATTAAATCTCCATTGGACCGAATTAAAAAGTTATCTCAAAAATAAAAAGTAACGAAATTTTCGAATCTGTTTTCTGTTAAATTGGTGTTGCTACATAAAAACTTTCAAAAAGATACAAATTTGGCATGTAGCAATTAATAAAATTTCAGTAAAATGAAATGAGAAAAAAGGAAATGACGTGTACTTATAATTTCGACCATATGTGTTTATTCCATAAAGTGCATATCGTTATATGATTTCAAATATTTTGTTCGATTTTGCTTTGAAAGTAATTCATACCAAATTTAAAGACTCTTAATTTTATAGTGCTTCACGTATACGTATTTACTTTATATAAAGGTACCCATTACTGGATAAAATTCTAAAATTTATACAACATTATACAAATTGTTGTAAAGCAAATAAACAATGGCGGAGTTCAGTGTTCGATACAAATGGTCTTGCAAAAGTGCAAGTGCATAATATCATAGCTTTATTGTAAAATCCAACAACAAAATACCTATTGTTTTTGTTAAATTTGAAATTTGAATGCGTTATCATTCGCACTTTCGCAAGTCCATCTGCATCAAACAATGAATACCGCTAATGTACATAATTCCACACAGTAAAAATACAAATTTTATTCAATTGGCTATTTGGCAGAAAGTAAATCATATTTTGTCATTATTTTAAAACAGCGCCATCTGTTGCGCAACCGTGTTTAAAATATCCCGCTTTCAAGTATGCAGTACCTTTAAATCGGTAAAACAAAATCGGTGTACTTGCACTGTTTATTTTCCACTTTCTCTGGCCAATAAGATATTCTTGCAAAAAGTAGTATCCTATATTAGAACCAGGAAACTAAGGTACCTCCTCACAAAATTTTGTCGAAATGCATTCAGTAGTTTTTACGCGATGCGAACGTAGACAGATAGGCAATGAGTTACTGTTTTATTATATGTATGTAAGATAGAACAAGAACAACACAAAGAAAAATTAAATAAAAACAAGTTAAGTTTTTCTTAAATATTGGCCAAAATCATTCGTTATTCCGAAGGTTTGATTTTGTGTTTTTCTAAAACCTTTTTACTTTGCACAAACTTTTCCGATGAGCTTTATATTTAACAAGGTGTTAATTCACTCAAAGTATAGAAATATAGATCATATAGCTATTTGCAACATATGGTGGACTGACTGGCAGCCTTTTATATATTTACTAGATATCACCGGTGCGCTTCGCTGCCCCCATCCTCAAAAAATAAAATAAACACAAAACGCAAGTGTTTTTCAGAGAAGCCTATGTCAAGTTTAAAGAGAGTCACTATTGCCGTTATTTAGATATAGGATAATTATATTATATAGAGAGTATACGGCCCTCCCGTCCTAATCACCAAGCTTTAACTTGAAAACAGACGTTATTCTCAAAGTACAAAATTTCAACCCTCTACCTATTATAGTTCCCTAGGTTCACGGCAAACATTTTTCACTTTGTATGCGAGGTACGCACCTACTGTTCCAACTAAACCGGTTTTTTGCTCAACTATGCTCAATAATACGGGGGTCAGTAGTACACAATTTCAAAATCCTACCTATTATAACTCGTAAATTCTATAATTAAGATTGTGCACATCTGTGTAAAAAATCGGTGCAATATTATGGACATAAAAGGGATTGCAAACAAAACGTGTTTGCATATTAATTATATACATATGTAAGTTTGCATTTCGATTAGACAACTTAATGATTTCCGATTCCATAACATGTCTGTATGGTGTAGTATCTTGATTCAAATATACTTTTTTTTTTCACAAAAAATCTTATTTCCAAGAGAAAGTGGAGCAAAAGCAGTGAAAGTACGCAATTTTACAGATATTCCTACATTTTTTATTTTTGAAAGTTGAATATTTTGGATATCTATAAAAAAGGATGAGATCCTTTTTTATAGAGGTATAGAACTTTAAGTTGGCATTACTTTTCAAGATGGCGACCGATTTAACAGCTGTCAAGTGATTTATTCTCAGTTTGGTTTAGCAATTCATTATGAATAGACTCACGCCTGAACAACGCTTGCAAATAGTGCAATTTCACGTTTTGGACCTGTGAATTGGCCTCCAAGATCTTGTAATTTAACACCGCTAGACTACTTTCTGTGGGGCTATGTAAAGTCATTGGTCTATGCGGATAAGCCACAAACGTTTGACCATTTGGAAGACAACATAGGGGGTGCTGTAGCTTAGGTGGTTAACACGTTGACTATTAAGCAATGGTCACGAGTTCAATATTCAGCCGTGGCAACATCAATTTGTCTGATATGTATTAATTTCTCTTTATAATAATGCATATCACTGCGCCATCCTTCGCAGGTATTACCACATAGCACTAAATCGCCGGCGAAGTAAAATAATTATAAATTGGCTGTGCTAGCTTCAAACTAATTCGCCTAAATAACACCAGAGGCGCTCCAATACTGTTCGAAAAATAATCATAACGTGCAATTGCAGTGTTGCCAGAAGCGAAGCTTTACTATCAACTAACCATCTGTCTTATCTACTACTATCCCTTTCCAAAGGAAGTAACACCGTTAATATAGGCATTAATTGCCTGAGTGTTACTTCTTTAAAAAAAAACATTCGCCGTGTTATTGCCGATATACGGTCACAAATGTTGGAAAAAGTCATCGAAAATTGGACTTCCAGATTGGACCACATCCGCACCAGCCGTGGCGGTCATATGCCAGAAATCATATTTAAAATGTAATGCCACAAGATTATCTTTCGGATAATAGCCCGTTCAGGCTGCCACAAAATTAAGTCACTTCGTGATTTCGGCCGAAATCAACTTGAAATTACGTAATTTCGCATACATTTTACCATTGCCCAAATTAACTCATTCTACTTAATTTCGTCGAAATTAACTTGAAATTACGATAAACAACGCTGGTTTTGTAGAAAAAGCTACTTTTTTTGCAGCCATGACCAGATTTACAACCTTGAAAGTCCGTTTTGTTTGAAAAAAATTTAAAAGCCAAATGAAATAATGAAAATATATACATAATTGTACATTAATTTTGTTGTAGTGTTGTTTTTAATATTCATGTATATTTTAAATCAATACGAAAGTGTTGTGCGAACGCTTTTTGCAAAATTACTTAATTATACAAATGTAACTAAAAGTGATCAGCTGTTTGCGAAATTAACTCAAATGTCAAAAAGCCCAGTATGAACACTTTAGATTTCGTTCGTAATTTCAGCTCGAAATTATAGCCCATTCAGGCTGCCACGAAATTAAGTAATTTCGAGCTGAAATTACGAACGAAATCTAAAGTGTTCATACTGAGCTTTTTGAGATTTGAGTTAATTTCGCAAACAGCTGATCGCTTTTAGTCGGAAACAGCTGATCACGTTTAGTTACATTTCTATAATTAAATTATTTTGCAAAAAGCTTTCGCACAACACTTTCGTATTGATTTAAAATATACATGAATATTAAAAACAACACTACATCAAAATTAATGTGGAATTATGTATATACATATGTAAATAATGGAAATATTTCATTTGGCTTTTAAATTTTTTTCAAACAAAACGGACTTTCAAGGTTGTAAGTCTGGTCATGGTTGCAAAAAAATAAGCTTTTTCTACAAAACCAGCGTTGTCTATCGTAATTTCAAGTTAATTTCGACGAAATTAAGTAGAATAAGTTAATTTGGGCAATGGTAAAATGTATGCGAAATTACGTAATTTCAAGTTGATTTCGGCCGAAATCACGAAATGACTTAATTTCGTGGCAGCCTGAACCTAATTTCGTGGCAGCCTGAATGGGCTATAAATAAAATTCATGTCAATCGAATAATCCATCGTTGTTTTATTGCAACTTAAAGTTCTATACCTCTATTAAAAACACCCTTATAAGTATAAGTAAATACATAAACCATAACTGAAGCACTAAAAAAGTAAGGGTCTTTGGTGGGTGTGGACGCTGACGAAGTGGCGGGCACAACTAGTCATAATAACAAAATACTTATGGAAAAATTGGTTTTTGATTTACATAGTTTTCTTTTTTCTTAATATAAAGTCATTGCCGCTTTGGTAAAATTTATTTTTATTTATGTTAAGATTTTACTAAAATGCAAACAAATTAATTTCACAACCAAAATCTTTAAAACTATTCATTTATAGAACTCATTTTTTCGTTACATTTAAAACACTTTTTACTACTTTTTAGGCCATGGCACTCACAGTAGGTCTTGTTTTTATTCAGTTGTTCGATGGAATAATTCACTCGATGCAGGCAGTCATCCAAACCATGGCGCAATGCAAACATATCTTGTTCCAAAGACTCTCGATCATCTTTTAGCTTTTTATGCTCGTATAGCATGTTTTGCATTTCGCTTTGTCTTTCTACTGCCCCAACCATTCTCTTATGATTTTCATAGTTCGCATTTGCCTTGGAAGAGCTTTGGGCATTATTCTTCTTTTTATGTTTATCATTTATCAACACTTTCATGTGAGGCAGACTTATGTTCTTGGATTCGATATCGTCAAATGAATCAATACATTTGTTGATGGATTTCATTTCAGTGGATTTAATATTTTTATTAGGTTTAGCTTTTTCTTTTAAATTCGGTTTAGTTTGATGTTGGGTTTTTGGAATTCTTGATGAAAGTTCTTGTTCTAGAAGGAATAAAAATATAATTCAAGATTTGCAGCCGTAAGTATGCAAAAAACAAAAATTAGCACAGCTTTTAATTTTAAAACCATTGGAAATTTCGTTCATAATGGTGTAGAAGCTGTGTTAGTCATTTTGCATACCACTACTATTAGTGTTAAAAGTCATTTATTTCACCTCTTAATTTTTCATGAACAGTCAACACAAAACTTTTTATTTTTCCGTCTAAATTAAGACGTTCTTTTGCTCTTTTTATTTTTGCTGAATATTTTTCCGGTGCATAGTAGTCTTCGGTTTTGATTTCAGAAGTGTTGAAAAATTTGATTTCCTGTTGGCCATTTAAGGTTTTATTGACCATTTGCGAAAAATTTAACCGATTCATGTTATTCCAATTTTTTACTCTTTTTTTTTGTTTTGATTTTTATACTTATAATTTTGAGATGTTAGTTAAATTTAAACAATTAATTAAAAATTTTTACGAGACCAAAAAATATTTTTTTTATAAAAAATTAGACATATTAGTAAAAATTTAAAAGAAAATGATATTAAAATTATTTATGTACATATATTTTTGGAGATGACAGAATATAAAAAATATTTAAAGCGCATAGTGGGGGAAAATAAAATTATTTTGAAAAAACGTAGCAGGGCTGGTAACAGACTTTTGGAACATAACCAAGTACCAAAAAGAACAGTTATTTTAAAAATTTAAAAGAAAAAATTAAATATGGGATAATGAGGAGCCAATCTGAGTGTAGTTTCATTGATATATGATTTGTTTTCAATAGTTTACATACATATCGCACCCTAAATACATAATTGTCACAACTCAAACTTTTTCAAAACTGACTTTGTTCCATAAATTAATTCAGAGTACATATCTCTAACTACTGCAAAAATTTCTTTCACATCACTATCTTCTTAAGTGGAAAAATACAGCTATGTCTATTTTTATGTTAAGTGTGTTTGTTCTACACGATGAACTAAAGAGAATTATTTCTAGTCATAAATCAAAATTTTATTTTCGCAAACATAATATAAAATTGAAAAAAGTATAGCAGAACCTTCTTCAATATTGAATTTTTTCATAATGGAACAATATTTTCTTTAAATATTACAATCATTTTTACATAAACAGTTTTTTGTCTCCTGAAAATTTTAGTATTTTCAGTTGTGGCCCTTTTGTATTTAGGGTGCTATATGCATATGTGTATTACTCCAAAACACTTGATTCGCTCAAATAGTGGAAAGTAACACTTCGTCCTGTTTTGAGCAAAGCAAGATCTAAGTTGTAGGAGCGAACTGACAATATAAAATTTTTCAACTTACAAAATGACATTTTTCATGAAACTAATTGCATGCAGATTTTGTTTGTTTGACAAGAGGTGTAGAGAAGCAAGCGGGGTAAACTAAATGGCATGGTTTGAATTTTGAGGGGATTTTTTGCTACTTGCTTTGCATAATTTTCGTATGTTCAGAGTTGCTTTTTAAAAATGCATATTTTTTTTAGTTTTATTTTGTGTACATTTCGTTGTGGTTTCAATAATTTCTTTTAAAATTTTAATAATTTCTTTATTATAGCTAAATTACACTATGACATTTTTCATGAAATCAGTTGCATGAAACCGGTTTTGTGTTGGCAACAGGTGCAGAGGGGAAAGGAAAAACAAGAAAGTTCAAAAGAGAATTGAAAAAATTTCGTGAAACGATTTCATGGTGTAAGTTACGTATTATTTTAAAATGACATAATCTAAATTAGATCCAAGTGTAAAAAATCTCAAAATTACACCCTTGTCATACTTATATCCCGCTTGTTTAATGAAAAATTTTATCATGTAAATTAGGTCTTTAATTTTCGAAAAAATAATGTTGTCAATTTTTACTATTTTCTGATTTTTAAATTTCTTACGGAAAAAGAATTTAAGTTTAATTTTTTCAACCGTTTTTTTTTGGTTATGAAAGATATAAAGGCCGGGTCACATAGAATCCGTCATACGTCGACTTTTTCAACGAACAAAATTGTTGAAATATAGGTTTTCTTATGAGCAGGCTTAAGCCTAGTACTCTGTTCGAATTTGTGAAAAATGTTGAGCAACATTAATTATTTCACGAGGAAAATTTGACATTTAAAATGTTGTGTCTATCTCGCGATTTGAAAGAATTTTACGATTTTATTGTTTTTAAGTATTCCAGATTGTTCTAGAAATATTAACAAAAACCAAGCGATCAGCCGTTGTTTGAAAAATTTCACATGAAATAATGCCCCTTTGCTTTATTTCACAGCTTTGATAAAATGTTGCCAGAAATATTTCAATGTTTTTCCACAGTAAAAACAGAGTACTACCTTTTTTCATGAATTTTTCATACACATTTTTTATGTATGTAATTTGACAGGCACTGCATACGTATGACATGATATTTGTTCGCGATGCCCTACTTAAAGAAAGTTAAAATGCAGGTTTTCTAATGAGCGTTGCCACAATCAGTACGTCTCCGTCAACGCACAGTACGAAAGTTGGGCAATTTTTAACTTTTGACGTACGTTAAGAGCATTTAAGAGCTATAAATTGGTTTCTCTTTGTTTCTCTCTCTCAAAATTAAATTTTTGCGTTGAGTGGCAGCAAAATATTAAGTACAACAAAATAAATAATTTAAATAAAGTAAAATGTTGAAAAAAGCTTTTCAAGTGTTTTCTTTTCTGATTTAATATCCGTCAACAAAGGACTCATTATGTCAACCTTTTCCGTTGTTACTTTGATTTCAATTGAGTACGTCAAAGTATTACGTATGACGGATTCTATGTGCCCGGGCCTTTAAGGCCAGGATTCACTATCCTACACAATCGTACGATTTGATCACAAAAAATCTGACAGAATTCTGTCCTGCTTAAAAAATCGTTTCAAAATGGCGTTGTAGATGCCACACTATCATACAGAACAAGATTTTGCAACTCTGATCGCATGAAAAAATACTATTTTATGATTTTTTTCAAAAGATTATCAAATCGTAAAGTTTGTCAAAAAGTCTGTCGCACATACACTTTTAATCTACACTATCATACTTTTTGAGCACACATGCAAGTTGAGTATGATAGTGAATCATGGGCTTTAAGGCCAGGCTTCACTATCCTACACAATCGTACGATTTAATCACAAAAAAATCTGACAGAATTCTGTCCTACTTTAAAAATCGTTTAAAAATGGCGTTGTAGATGCCACACTATCATACAAAACAAGTTTTTGCAACTCTGATCGCATGGATAAACAATATTTTATGAATTTTTTCAAAAGATTATCAAATCGTACGACTTGTCAAAATGTGTGTCACACACATACATTTCTAAGCCACACTATCATACTTTTTGAGCACACATGCATTTTTTGACAGATCGTACGACTGAGTATGATAGTGAATCATGGCCTTTAGTAGCATTTCCTTTTAAGCGATTATTGCAGCGCAGTACTGATGTTCCAAAATCATGCCGTATTATGTTTATAAATCGTCGTAACTCGTTAACGCGATATACATTTTTTATCTCTGCCTTACAGTTGTGCTTTTAAATATGCACTTCTGTAAGAGGAAGCGGAAACGAAGAAAAACTCGTTGCGTTTGAAAAGTGAACATTTTATGACTTACAAAGTTGCATTTATTTCGGCAACATTTATGTGATTTTGTATGGAAGGAAAAGAGTGTGATGCTTACAAATTTTCATATTTTTGCTGGAATACCTTTAAGCCGGCCATACACCTCGTTCTTTTTAATTAGTTTGTATATTTATACTACTTTATAGAAGATTTAAAATAAATATCTTTTAGAAAATTTAAAATTAACTAAAATTTCACTTGTTTAAAAAATTATACAAAATCATTTTTTTTTTTGGAAAAATTAAGGAAATTATTTTTTGGGTTTGGCTAGAACAAAGAAACTATTTAAAAATTTACTCCCCTGAAAATCATTCTTTCTTCTGTCACTGTTTCACAAACATTTAGTTTGAATTCGCCGCATTTGTATTAAAATAAAACCCGTTATATTACACCTTATTATTACTAGATCTTAAACATTATCAATTGGAGCGCAAAACAACAGCACAAATAAATAAATAAGAAAAGTAAAACAACAATAAATCTATGTACTTACATGATTTATGATAATTACTCCTTAAAGAAATCCTAAACGATGATAATTTTTCAATTTTTCTTAGTAACACTGATTACAAAATTAGTAAGTGTAATTATTTAATTATTTCATTTTAATTTCTCTACAATAGGTAATTCTATTTTTCTTTTATTCAAAATTAAGTGTCAATCGGAATTTGTGCAAGTATTTCATCCCTTTAATCCGATCACACCATCACTGGCGCCAATATGCCCTCCCAAACATCATCAGCCTATGACTGTGCCTGTTCAGAATCTTCCAGGAAACACTACAGCTCTGCAAAAGCCTAAAGATGATTTAAAATTTATTTTACCCTTCTTGGACATGGAAATACAGAACGATCGAAATTTGCATGTAATGCGAGAGGTGCAAACACAACAAATCTTTATCTTGCATGGCCATGAACTGTATCAGCTGTTTATAAGTCGCCAAGAGAAACGTTTGAGTTTAATGGGTGTGTTTGAAGGTAGTCTACGCCATGTGGAACCTTTAGGTGCCAAGGTATATTTAAAAGAAATCTACTTTTTATTTCGAGCTTTTAGTAGTAAAAAATGTTTTTTAACTTTAGATTATCTATTGGCATGGTAATCTGCTAATGGTTGTAGCCTTAGATGAGCATTTAGAGGTTTATCAATTACCCGAAGATGTTCTCGTTCAACGCGCGGATATTGTAAAAGATCCGAAAAGAGCTCATGAACCAGCACCCAGTTTTGAAGTTATTCAGCAGTTGACTTTAACGGGTAGATTTCAAAAATTGTTTTTGTTTACTCCCACCAATGAACGTATCATGATAGTGGCGGCAATGAATTTTACAAAATTATATGGAAAATTGAGGTTAGTAATTAGTTATTGCGTTGATTCTACCTAAAAACTTGAAATGATAATATATCAATATTCATAAGATTCAACTTATAAACTATAAAGTTTAAAATTTTCAAGAAATTTTCCTCTATAAACATATGTATGTACATATGTCTGGGTTTAAAGACATTTCACAAACAAGACTTGATTTAAATTATAAGTATTAAACAAACAATTGCTGTCAGAAGAAATTGGGTTTGCTGTCCATGTGCCATTAGATTTTTAATGAAAGAAATTAAAAAATTTACCATTTATTCTAGACCTTGGGGGTATCAGGTATATTTGGTAATTAAGTACATAAGATACTACGCATTCACAAGAAATTGTGATTAGATTTTATAAATCACAATTACGTTTAACTACTTGTAATTGTGATTGGATTTGTAAATTTAATAGTTTTTGACAATTTTTAATTACATTTAGGCCCATTATAATTATAACGAGCCAATAGTAAGTAAGCTAAAAAAATATGTAACTATCTCGTTATAATAACGAGGGTAACGAGCATTACCCTCGCTATTTATCTAGCTCTTCGGAAGTTATAATAATGGGCCTTAATGTGTAATTTAAAACATCTAAATTCGTTACATGTAATAAGTAATCAAAATAATTCTTGCAAAAAAAAACCGACTTCAAAACAGATAGAAGGGCACCAATTTTAAACTAAAAATTTAAGAAGTAATCTGTAAGAATTAGATTTGAATCAAATAAAAGATGCGCCAAACTTATAGGGAAAAAATGAAGACTATTTGAATGTCAAGCCTCTCCTCTTTTCATCAGCATCCGTCTTTTAAAGGGGCACCATTCAAGCCTCTGTCTACGGTTTCACAGATAGGGGCACAGATCAAATAACATCACATATTCCGACACCCTTTAATTTACAATGTTAAATTAAAGACCTGTTGTTATACGGGACTTGGCCACAAAGATTCTTTGTAAATTTCAACTATCTGTCTATAACGGTTAAAAAGTTTAACCATATATATCAAACTACATGAACTATTGGGACGCCCTTTACATTATAATTCCAAATATTTATACTTGTTATCATACCAGAGATAGTAGTGGACAGTCTGCCTAATTTCCAAGTGTTTGTGTTTAATGGTTCAAAAGATAGGGCCATAGAGATCAAATTACATAATTTATGGGGACACCCTTTAATTTCTAAATTCAAATTGTATACTTGCTCTAGTGGACTTTGCAATACAGGTTCCTTGTAAATTTCAGCTGTCTGTCTCTAACAATTCAAAAGTTTGGCCACACACATAGAATTCTATGTGTGTGGCCAAACATTAACTATTGGTACACCCTTTTAGTTCAAAATTCAAATTTTATACTTTTTGTTATAGCTGACTTAGCACTACAGGTTCTTTGTAAATTTCAGCGGTCTGTGTACAACTGTTCAAAAGTATGGCCATATACATCAAATTAAATGAACTATTGGAGCACCCTTTAATTTAAAATTTTGAATATTTTTACATTTTATTATAACGGTCATAGTAATCGACTTTCTGTCAAATTTTCAAGTTTTTGTCTATAACGGTTCAAAAGATAGACCCAAATAGGTCAAATTATGTCTCCTATGGGGACACCCTTTAAATTTTAAACTTATTTTTTTATTCATTTCTGCTGTTGAGAGCTATAGCGACACGCAATTTTTTAAATTTTTAATTTGGTGCCCTTTACGGTTCTTAATACATGTAAAAAACATGTATGTTGTATGGGGACACCCTTTACTTTTTAATATAATGAACTGTTTTCAAAATGGGACCAACCTGAAAGCATAACCTTTCAAATAAAGGAAAAAAAATTTAAAATCGGTTCAGAAATGGCTGAGTTCTGCGGTTACATACATAAAAAAAAGCAACATTCAGACGAATAGATAACCTCCTTCTTTTTTGAAGTCGGTTAAAAATTAAAATACAATTGCTTAAATCTAGTTGTAATTGACTTTAGTCCTTGATTCCAATTACAGGACCATGAATTGAGGTAATGTGAGTTAAGAATTTATTAAAATTAAGTTATATCGCGAGTTTTTAGAAGGCGGATATCTTTAAATTGGCAGCACTGTTTTCTATAACAGCTGATTTGACAATGCTAATTCTGAGGTTAGTTACACTATGTCTTCACGAGTCATTGATTTGTTTGCACATGAACAAAGTGTCGGCAGAATAAGGAACAATAATTTGTTTACTTTTTTCTGTGTGGAGAAAACGTACGATGTGCATGTTCCGACTAAACATAATTTTCTGTTTGTCGTCAATATTGTTTGAATGCTTACAGCACAGCAAATAGCATTTTCACGCTGGATCAACAGATGTCGTTCTTTAAAAGTCAAAATTTCCTACTAAAAACAACATTTGATGGCAGTCATCGTTGTGGGAACAAATGATCGAACAATGCTGTTTCAACAAGAACATGACGAGACGTTTTGATGTGCGCACATGAATTTGTTCAATGGTTGAAGAAATAAATTGCTCGTCAAGACTGCGTGTTAGTTACGACAAAATTATGTGAAAATCACGATTCCATTCTACAAACTGATCAGGCATTTCATGCATTCTGTTCATTGATTCTCCTTATTTTGTAAGAAACAGTAATGTTAACATATTTTGTTTAGTAAAATCTAATAAAGTTAACAGAAAAGACAGATAAAATCGCTAGATAAAGTAGAAAATAGCTAAAATGGCACCACTCTTACACAAAAAAAAAACAATAATATTTTGTTTGCACCCAACTTCACTACCTAACGCTCTGTCAACATTGGATTTTCCAATTGCAAAGCGTTGACGCCGTGCTATTTAGGTTTGCTTCGTACATTTTGTATGTACATGAAAATTTTTGACAGTTATTTTACGCCTTACGCCCTTGTTTAGGTTGAGCAGTAACGAAGGTCACAACCAGCGTTGCCACTGGAAAGAATTTTATGCTACATAATTTAAAAAAAAATCTACCATAACTCATTAATTCCCACCAAAGTTTCAAAGCTATTTGAAAACAGTACTAATACTAATATTGTTATATACATAAGTACACATTTTAGTTTTCACTATAAAATTTTTTAAAGGAATACATTTTCTCAAAAATACCGAAATTAAGTGTAGCCTAGCATCCTACCAAACGAAAAAAGTTCTACCAAATCTGGTAGGAAAACCTCAACAATGGCAACACTAGTCAGAACGTTACACTCAACAATAATCAGTATAGATACATGTTTACTAAAGGTGTGTTTACATTGAGTGTACAAGTCATATGTACTGTCAAAATTGCTATCCATATGGAATTTCATGTGTATGTCAAAATCAGTGTTTTACACATGGTTTATAATTTTTGTGTTTAAACGTACACATGTTACATACATATGACATAACCTCCTGTTATTAAAAACAAAAAATTAAAAATAGCTGGTCATCAAAGTGTGGTTTAGATGGATTATTTTTTAAATTATTAGTCTATATAATAAAACTAATAATATTAGCTTTATCGGGACTTGCTGTAATAAGTTATTAGCCAATTTTGCATATTTTTGCCGCCATTTCATTTTATTAGAAACCCGCTAGTGATGTCAACTATGCAAAGAACTACCATTTTGTGTTATCATTTGGGAGCTTCTACAACATTACAGAAATCACTTTGTAAGAGAGAAATTATATAAAAACAAAAAGTAATTATAATAAATAATACAATGAGTATTAATTAATATCATTTGAACTAGGTACATATCAGCAACAATTAAATGAATAATTTTGTTGATGTTAATGTCAATTTATTTTCGCTCTTTTTTATTAGGAATAAAATATTGTTTATCCTAATTCTTATGACAATAGAAAAGAATTAAATTTCTTTAAAAAGCCGTTGCTTTTCAAAATGAAAGAAAGAACTCCATTTTATTTTCTTTAATGATTTGCATTTGAATAGCGTTAAAAAATCACAAGCCGTAATAGACTTATTATTTTGTGGTCTTATTGCATGTAAGTTTAATAAGGTTTTGATATGCGCCAATGTAGTTGTCTCATTTTCAAAGGCAATGTTTGATGAAAACGTCGATTTTCTTTTACTGGAATCTTATTATAATACCAAAAAATTTAATAGTTTATTTACTTACATATTTTATTTCAATATCATTTCATTCTTCTTTGGTACAGCAAAACAAAAAACCAAAAAAAAATATATTTAATTTTAAAGTAAAAAGTGGAAAAAGAAAGAAATTACAATACTTATACATATTTCCTAGGTTACATAGCGTAGATTTTTCACCATAATTGCAGTATGATTGCTAAATTCTGATAACGCTTCTTAATATATTGCAATATAAAAAATAGAACTATTCAACATGGATTAAAAACATAAAATTTTGTTAATTTAAAATAAGATTTAGGTTTTATTCATTTTTTTTGCAAAATGGTGTTCTCTCATTTTCAACGGCAACGGCTCAATTAAGTGATTTGCAGCATTTTCGATACCCACAATACCTCAATAGCATTTTTTTGTCCTGCAGTCTAAAGTTGTTAATTAGGTAATATTACAGTTTACACACTTACTGTCTTAAAAAAGATTTGAAAAATAATGCGCTATAGTAAAGTAAAATTTTAATTTAATTCAGTCTTTCTTAGTACCGGTAATATAGATAAGCACACCTTGCCTTTCATCACTATACATTTATGAAATTGTGTTCTCAACTTCTATTAAAATTGAGTTCATATAAAAATGTCCCTTATGCCCATCTGGCCCTAGTTTTGAAAACAGACATATCCTAATGGACCCACAAAAAATAAAGATCTGTCTATGTTTTAAATATCATTAAATTCGATTTGGCCGTGATTGACGTACAAATAATCAAACTTGCAAATATATATATAATATATGTATCAACATTAGATTACATAACTTTATTATTAATATCACCTATGAGGTATCGATATAAATCTTCGAACATTAAGTTACTAACAAAAGTTAGAATGAAGATATTGGTTAATTTTAAACTCCTTAAATTCATGATAAAAATGTATGAGCGGAATTTTTAAAAATAAAAGTGAACATCACTGAAAACAGCTGTTGTCATATAGTTTTACACATCAAATAGAGCGTGCTCTAAATAAAAAACTAACACGTGTTATTGCACATAGGAAAATAACATATGTTATGTTTCAAGAGGTTTACATTATGTGTATAGTTTTACATATGGAAAATCTGACATTCCATATGACTTGTGTTTAAGGTGTGTTTACATTGAGTGTACAAGTCATATGTACTGTCAAAATTGCTATCCATATGGAATTTCATGTGTATGTCAAAATCAGTGTTTTACATATGGTTTATAATTTTTGTGTTTAAACGTACACATGTTACGTACATATGACATAACCTCCTGTTATTAAAAACAAAAATCAAATATTAAATACAGCTGGTCTTCAAAGGGTGGTTTTGATGGATTATTTTTTTAATCTACATATATAATAAAACTAATAATATTAGCTTTATTGGGTCTTGCTGGAATAAGTTATTAGCCAATTTTGCATATTTTTGCCGCCATTTTATTTTATTAGAAACCCGCTAGTGATGTCAACTATGCAAAGAACTACCATTTTGTGTTATCATTTGGGAGCTTCTACAACAGTACAGAAATCAATTTGTAAGAGAGAAATTATATAAAAACAAAAAATAATTATAATAAATAATACAATGAGTATTAATTAATATCATTTGAACTATCTATGTCAGCAACAATTAAATGAATAATTTTGTTGATATTAATTTCAATTTATTTTCGCTCTTTTTTATTAGGAATAAAATATTTTTTATCCTAATTCTTATGACAATAGAAAAGAATTAAATTTCTTTAAAAAGCCGTTGCTTTTGAAAATGAAAGAAAGAACTCCATTTTATTTAATGATTTGCATTTGAATGGCGTTAAAAAAATCACAAGCAGTAATGGACCTATTATTCTGTGGTCTTATTGCATGTAAGTTTAATAAGGATTTTGCCAATGTAGTTGTCTCATTTTCAAAGGCAATGTTTGATGAAAACGTTGATTTTCTTTTACAGGAATGTAATTATAATACCAAAAAATTGAATAGTTTATTTACTTACATATATACATATTTTATTTCAATATCATTTCATTCTTCTTTGGTACAGCAAATAAAAAACCAAAAAAAAATTAAAATTAAATTTAATTTTAAAGTAAAAAGTGGAAAAAGAAAGAAAGAAATTACAATACTTATATTTCCTAGGTTACATAGCGTAGATTTTTCACCATAGTTGCAGTATGATTGCTAAATTCTGATAATGCTTCTTAATATATTGCAATATAAAAAATAGAACTATTCAACATGGATTAAAAACATAAAATTTTGTTAATTTGTAATAAGATTTAGATTTTATTCATTTTTTTTTCGCAAAATGGAGTTCTCTCATTTTCAAAAGCAACGGCTCAATTAAGTGATTTGCAGCAGTTTCGAATCCCACAATACCTCAATAGCATTTTTTTGTCCTACACTCCAAAGTTGTTAATTAGGTAATATTGCAGTTTTCACAGTTACCGTCTTAAAAAAGATTTGAAAAATAATACACTATAGTAAAGTAAAATTTTAATTTAATTCAGTCTTTCTTAGTATCGGTAATATAGATAAGCACACCTTGCCTTTCATCACTATACATTTATAAAATTGTGTTCTCAACTTCTATTAAAATTAAGTCATTCGTATAAAAATGTCCCTAGTTTTGACATAGACATATCCCAATGGACCCACTAAAAATATAGATCTGTCTATGTTTTAAATATCATTAAATTCGATTTGGCCGTGAGTGACGTACAATTAATCAAATTTGTAAGTGGATATATAATATATGTATCTATATTAGATTACATAATTTTATTATTAATATCACCTATGAGGTATCGATATAAATCTTCGAACATTAAGTTACTAACAAAAGTTAGAATATTGTTAATTTTAAACTCCTTAAATTCATGATAAAAATGTATGTCATATAGTTTTACACATCAATTATTGCACATAGATAAATAACATATGTATGTTATGTTTCAAGAGGTTTACACTATATGTATAGTTTTACATATGGAAAATTTGACATTCCATATGACTTGTACACGCAATGTAAACACACCTTAAGCTTATTATGTCTCAATTGGTAGAAATTAGTATTGCAGACATTTGGTTTCGGGAGGATAGTACCACATGTCCTAAAGCGAGCGCTACAACCAATTTACTAAGAGAAACATATGGCGAACGAATAATTTCAAGAAATGGATCTGTTTACTGGCCATGTCATTCTTGGCGCCATTAGACTATTTTTAGTGGCGTTATGTAAAGTCCCTAGCCGCGGCGGCAAGATGTTCGAAATAATATTTATAATTAAGACTATTGGGCGGATTTTTAAAACTGTTTTCCTGTTTTATTTTTAATTTAACGTTCTCCGTTAATATTCGCCTTAATTTTTCCCCTTCGTAGTGAGGTTACTTGATATATGCCCCTTAGTTTTTGTTATTAGGTGTTTGGCAATTGATAAAAAAAACTCTAAACCTAAAAATATGCTAAGCCAAGGTTATAAAGTTAATGTTTTTAAGTTCCATTAAAGTTGTTCCTGTATTGTATATTGTTGATTTGAATCTACTCCAATTTTTTAAACCCGTTAACATTTTTTTATACAAACATATCTCATACTAAATCATAAACTGCCACAATTAAAAATTCATAATTGTTCACTAGAGACAATAAAAGTAGGCATAACGGTATTTTTCCTGCTAAAGACCGTTTCACACTATAATACAAAATGCAAGCATGATCTAATCGCTGTTTGAAATTTTTCAAAAAACAATAACTCATAATGTCAATCAAGGTTTCATTTTCCTCAAAAGTTTTGAACTTGTATAATAGTGTGAAATGGCGTTAAAGAAGACAGTGTTGCGAAATTTTCCTTGTCGTTAGAGATTTGATCTATTTATGAGAAAAAAGAAAAACAAACCTTTTAGAGTTGTGACTGTTAATGTTTTAGTATGTGATATGTATGCATAATATTCAAAGTTGATGGATTATAACTGTTTGCTTGTTAATTGTTATTTTCTAGGCTTTTTGAATGGTTAAATACATATTTCGATCCAATCGAAGAGATAACAGTTCCTGCCATACATTCAATAAATGTTGTTGGCGCTCAAACAAAATACTTGATAACAGGCCGGATAATCAAACATCAAACAAAAGTAGGAAAATGCTTAAATTAAATTTTAACAAAATAAATTTATTATTAACAAAAATTTATCTCATTTACAGACTATTTTAACTGTTTACGAAATAAATCCATCGTCGCTTAATCTTATGGCCAAACAAACTCTAACAGTAGAATCTCGCATAGTCCATATATTTACTTTCTTTAATCGTAACATAATTGTGGCGTGTTCGAGTAAACAACGAAAGTGTAGTTCATATCGACAAATGCCAGATGGACAATTTAGCGTCTATAGGCATCGTACGTCTAAAGAATTTGCTTTTGATCTTGTGTCCTCGTCGTCGAGATTTGTTGGTGCTGCGAGACAAAATCAAATTATGATTTTTACCAATCATCGTTTAGATTGTTATATCAGTTTTATTTCTGATCGAATGGATGCTACCAACTTAATAGGTTACCAAAATAAGTTTACAGAAGATTATGTGTTGATTGTTTATAAACGACCTTTTAAAACGTTGGTGCGTATAGTGGAGTTGGAGATTAATGTCAAAGATTTTCCCACGGTAAATCATACGGAAACAGAGGGTAAGTAATAGAGGTAATGAATACATTTTTGCAAAATATGTATATTTAGCAAGCAAAAACTAACAAGTTACCTTAAAAAGGAGTTACGTTGTATTTATTTTTGTAATTGAATGAACAATATTAGTCTTAAGTTCGTATTTATGTAATTGTTATTTTAAACATTCATTTTTTCATATTCAATGTATTTCAAGTAACAATAATTATTTATATCTTAAGTCTACAATAAAAAGCAAATATTCTGAAATAAAAACAAATATACGAACTTATTTAGTCCACCCAGTGCATAGTGGGGCAGAATTTATATATTTTGCAAATAATTCAGAAATATATAAAAGGCCAGTCAGATTGATCTAAAACATGGGCATATCAGAGGAGTTTTGAAGCTGAGTATCATTCAGTTACCAGGGGTGGCGCTATATGACCTCAAAGATAGGAACCTGGCACCTTAATTTTTTCAGATTTGACATTTCTTCAATTTTACCTTCAAATTTGAGCGAGTTGTAAAAATGTTTCAATAACCTGGTCCAATTTTTATTTTTAAAATTTGAGTATAAATTCTAGCCAAATTTTTTAAATTTAATAACAAAAAATCTGGAGTGACCTACACTCAACTTTACCATATCCAAGGGAAACAGATATTTTTATGCATGTATATATAATAGAAGAATATAAGTTTAAAGTATATTCTAATCGAAAAAACAATTACTTTCGGTTTGGGGTGTTAAGTAAACTACACCTTGCCCCTACCCGATTATGCCCAAAATGTAGCTTTTCATCTCCATATACCAAAGGCACATACTGAATTTTATTTTGATATGTCATACGGTATGACCTGTATAGCGTTCACAAAATTTGGGAGTAAGTAAACTACCCCTGGCTCCCTCCGATTATGCCCAACATTTATACAGCTCTTTATCTCCATATACCAAAGGAACATGCTGAATTTCTTTTTAATAAGTCATACGGTATGACCTTTAGAGCGTTCAAAATATTTGGGGGTAAGGAAACTCCTTAACTCCACAAATATAGTGGCATACACTATACTCAAAATGGATTCAGGAAACCTCAAAACGTATAAATCCATCGAAATCCCGACCTCGATTTTTTCGTTATTACTATACCTTATACTACGTATTGTAAAGTAAAAATAATTCAAATGCCTGTCTATTGCGGTTAAAGTCTAGTTCTCTGTTTTAATTTGTAGAAAATGTTGAACAAAATTTATTATTTCACAAGGAAAATTTGACATTTAAAATGTGGTGTGTAACTCGCAATTTGGAATTATTTTACGATTTTCTTTCTTTTAAATATACCACATTGTTTTACAATATATTCGACAAACAATTTTACAAAAAATTCCACATGAAATAATGCACATTTGCTTTATTTCACAGCATTGATAGAATGTTGCATGAAAATTTTTTCTACATAAGAAGACGTCATAGCCGTCATAATGAAAAATCTGTGCGAATCCCAAGTATATGTCTGTTGCCGTTCAAAAGATAAAATCGTATATGTCAAAATCAACTCTTCCATGTCGACACCCAGTATTAATTTCATAGTCTGCTACGGTTCAACAGAGAAAAATCATGGTTATGGTCACAAGAACCACTTTATGTTCTCCGTTATAATATGTGGTTGCGATGAACAACATATACATAGTTGTTTAAATCATTACTATGGTCACGAAAAAACAAGGTTTTGTTAATTTTTGATCATTAAATGTTTACTACACGCCAAAAAATTCAACAAACTTGGTATGAACCATATAATTTTCAAAATAATATTGTATTTATAACCATAATATATTATTATTGAACAAAATATGCTAAATTTGCTCGTATATTAACCACATTATTACTAAAAACAAACAAATAGTATTTGGTTTTTGGAAGTTTTGTGTTTAGTTTTTTTATTAAATAATTATGCCCTTATCAAAAAGAAAACAAAAATATATACTTCATATACTTCATATACTTCAAGTCTACTTTATTTCAAATTTTATATGAATTTTTTTTCTTAAAGTACGCCTTAAGTATACTTTATTTATTTTTATATGTTTATATGTTATATGTTTAAAAAAATTAAAATTTATGAATTGTCATTTCTTACGATTTAATTGATGATAAATGATTAAAAAATAAGCTAATAAATAACTGTGTATTTTATTATAAAGTATATTTATAACTATAAACAAATAAAGTATGTTTTTATAAATATATTTATAATTATTTAATTTACTTTGTAATGAAATAAAATTTTATTACAATGTGGACTTATTATATTTTACAATGATGTTATTTTTAATTTAGGCAATAATATGGTTCTAACAGAACAATATTATTATTATGTTAATAATAGTATGGTTTGACTACAACTATATAACAACAATATTTTTTCTTGCGTGCATATATTTCAAAAACACATCTTATTAGGGGCACTGTCTAAGCTTTAATTTTATACTTTACTACTACTAACAGTCTGTTTTAAAGTTAACGTCTACCTATAAAACAATATAAGTTAAAATCCCGTCTTTTACGGGGCACCTTTTAATTTCTTACTCTATTTTTTTAATTGTAAATGCAGCGGACATAATCATAGCATTTCTTGTATATATCAAGTGTCTGTCAATAACTTTAAAAAATAAGACTGTATACGTAGATTTACGTCACCTATGGGGACACCCTTTAATTTTTGAGTTATGCTTTTTATTCTCTACAAGAATAGTGACCGTCAACTGAGCAGTCATTTGAGTGTCATTGATGAGAGATTTTTTCTCATTGCGTAGAACAAAGTTTCTTTCACATTATTCAGGGCATAGTATCAAAATTAGGCATAAATTTGTGTACGTTTGATTTTGCATTTGCCCCGAACTTATTAATTCTTTGGACTATAAAACATATCTCTGTATTGCTCACTCTACGGCTTTTTACTGATCAACTATGCTGTAAAAATTAATCAACGATGACTACTCAAACTTAGTGAATATACCAGGGTTCAGAATTTTTCATTTATGAACATTCAAAAATCAACATTTATGATATTTGTCATAAATAAGATCTCTAAAATTTTATATTTACTTTTCATGCTCATAAACGAATAACAAACAATTTTCTGCCTACGTTCATACATGAATGATGAGTGATAAATTAGCTTCCTATCATTAATGTTCTTTTTGATAAATGTACATGTTTATTTATGAACGTTGAACATTTAAAAATGTATCTTAAATGAACATAAAATAATTTTCTGCCTACGATCGCACATGCAGAAGAAAGAAATAAAGAAAACAATTTGTTACTGCATACGCCGGCAGTTGCACATTACAAAATATGTGCCTACATTTATGTATGCGCACATTTTTCTACGATCTCTTCATATATGTAAAATTATCACTTGCGTGAACAACAAAATTGTTTCTCATTTATTCACTTTTGAACAAAAAGAGAAAAATAAATCATCGCATTCATAAATGAAAACACACAAAACATTTTGTAGTCTCTCACACATGTATGAGAGGATGCAGCTAAAAAAAATTAAATGTACACATTCAAACATGAATGAACAGTGAGTGAACGCTTTTTTTTAATTCAATCGCTCCTTGTAGTTGTAAAACATCTAAAATATATAAATTAATAAATATTTCAAGATAGATCTAATTATGTGCATACCTCGAGGATGATTATCAAAACACATAAGCTTTCCGGGAGCATATTTTTCCCATCCACCTTCCTCATTATACTTCTCCAGCAGATCTGCCGAACAGGTTGCGCGGATGTCAGCAGTGTTCATCGATGTTCATTATAGCTTGGGCAAATAGTATGTAGTCTGTGTAGAATAAAATATTAAAGTGAGTTAGTTACTATTGCTTGAGAGAAATTTGTTCTCCATAATTTCAGCTCTACCTTTTCTATTGCCACAAGGGTTTTCATGGAAAGAATGCTGGTGACTCCATGTTAACAAATAAAATTTTTTAAATTACTTTTTTATACCTCAAACTACTTATTATATTTATTTTCTGTGTTTTTGCAAAAAATGCAACTCTGCCACACACATTCATTTTTAGGATTCCGTACACAAAGTGTAAAAACGTAACCCTATTGTTTTCGCTACAATGTCTGACCGTCTGTCCGCCTGTCAGCGCCTTTTATCTCTGGAACCGTAATAGGTAGACACTTGAAATTTTCACAGATGATGTATTGCCGCTATAGCAACAAATAACAGAACTTATAGGGTGTTCCAATAGAGAGGTGTTATTCACGAAAATGTGTTTATTTCTTGAACTGTAGGAGGAATTCACTTGAAATTTACAAACAGTAATTAAAGCTTAGTTCACTATATAAACAAGTATAAAAAAATAAAACTATAAATTAAAGGGTGTTCCGATAGTGGTGTGATTTGCATGTATAAGGCATAAGTTTTGAACCATAATAGGTAGAATCTTGAAATTTTCACAGAAGGTGTATATCTGTGGCGCTGTAGCAACAAATATTAAAATTTATAGGGTGTTCCGATAGAGAGGTGTTATTCACAAATATGTGTTTATTTCTTGAACTGTAGGAGGCATACACTAAAAATGTACAAACTGTAATTAAAACGTAGTTCGCTTTATAAACACGTCTAAAATAAACCTAAAAATTAAAGGGTGTTCCGATAGTGGTGTTATTTGCATGTATAAGGCCTAAGTTTTGAACCGTAATAGGTAGACGCTTGAAATTTTCACAGAAGGTGTATAACTGTGGCCACTATAGCAATGAATACTAAAACTTATCGGGTGTTCCGAAAGTGAGGTGTTATTTGCCTTTATGTCTTTATTTCTTGAGCTATAAAAGGTAACCACTTAAAATTTGTAGACAGTAATTAACACTATGTTCGCTTTCTAAAAAAGTATATAAAATTAAACCTTAAAATTAAAGGGTGTTCCGAGAGTGACGTGCTTTGCGTGTATATGTCCTAAGTTTTGAACGATAATAAGTAGACTATAGAAGTTTTTACAGGAGGTTTATTACTATAGAAACTTTAACAAATAATAAAAATTAAAGGGTGTTCCGACAGTGAAGTGATTCTCATGTATAAAGCCTTATTTCTTGAACCGTAATAGGTAGGCTCTTAAAATTTTGTACAGGAGATTAGTTTGCCACGGCCGATATGACAATTACTAAAAATTAAAGGGTGTTCCGACAATGACATGTTTTTCACGTATAGTGACTTATTTTTTTAATCGTAATAGGTAAACTCTTGATATATTCATAGAAAAAGAATTTCCATAGCCGTTATAACAAATAAAAAAATTAAAGGGTGTTGCGACAGAGACATGATTTTTACTTAAATAGCCTTATTTTTTGAACCGTAATCTTGAATTGTTTACAGTAGATGTTGTACTTCGGCCGCTGTAGCAATTACTAACTACTAAAGGGTGATCCATCAGTGACATGTTTTTCACGTATATTACCTTATTTGTTGAACCGCAATAGGTAGGCCTGATTTTTTTATAGAAAGTGTATTACCATGGCCATTATAACAACAATTCCTAAAATTTAAAGGGTGTTCCAATAGCGATGCAATTTTCGCGAATATGACTTCGATTTAAAAATAAAGGGTGCCCCATAAGACATGAAAAAAATAACAACTTGAATTTTTAAAGGCGTTCTAAACATAGTACGGAACCCTACGTGTGTGAGGCTAAATAGCACTTGACTGATTTATTTATTTTTATTTGCACTACGTCTTGACGAGCTATTGATTTGTTTGCACATGAGCAAACATAGGGAACAATATTTTGTTTACTTTCCTTTGCGTGGAGAAAACGTATCAATGTGCATGCTCCGACAAAACATAATTTTCTGTTTGTCGTCAATGTTGTTCGAATGCTTATAGCAGAGCAAATATGATTTACACGCTTGATTAACAGATGGCGTTCTTCAAAAGTCAAACTTTTATACTGAAAACAACATTTGATGGCAGACATCGTTGTGCGAACAAATGTTCGAACAATGCTGTTTGAACAAGAACATGACATCGACAACGACGGTCTTCACGGGAGGTTTTGATGTGCGCACATGAATTTGTTCAATGGTTGAACAAATCAATGGCTCGTCAAGACTGCGTGTTATGTATGTAGGGTATGTTTCAACATCCTAAATAATTACCCAGAGATGGGTTATTCAATACAAACCCGCATTAAGGCGAGGATTCACTATCCTACGGATCAATCACAAAAAAATCCGACAGAATTCTGTCCTACATCCTACATCCTGGCATCCTGTAGATGCCGCACTATCATACAAAATAAGATTTTGCAACTCCGATCGCATGAAAAAATACTATTTTATGAATTTTTTCAAAAGATTATCAAATCATACAGACCTGTCAAAAAGACTGTCACACACATCCATTTCTAATCCACACTATCATAATTCTTTTTATCACATATGCTGTTTTTGACAGATCGTAAGCTTGAGTATGATAGTGAATCATGGCCTTTATCCCCCGTCTCCATTGGACATTAACAAGTCTTAACAAAAGTCAAACTTCATATAAAAAAAAACATTATTTATATTTATATTAAGTTTGACTTTTGTTAAGACATGTTGATGTCTAATGGAGACGGGGGTTAAAGAAAATATATAAATAAAATCTGCAACACTATAAAATTAAGAGCGTGTTTTTAGGATGGAGATTAGAGATTTAGTCATCCTTAATCTTTGTTTTTAGTTCTTAAGATAGTAATAAATTCAATTTATTTTGATAGTTTAAGTGGCCAACGTTGGCCACTGGTTTAAACTATCACATGAAATAAACTCACTCACACATTCATACATGTCAAAATATAAGCATATACAAAAAGGAAAATTATTTTTTAGAAAACGTAAAAAAGACATATTTTTTTAATTAATTTTAAACTTTCAAATAAACTATCAGTAAATTATACATATGCAAGGTATATTTATTTTACTAGGTAGTGGCATCTCTACAACAAATACAAGAACAACATGGCATTTTGTTGTTGCTTTGTAGTTCGAAATGTCAAAAAACATATAAGAAAATTGAGAAGGCGTGTATGTGTTTTATTGCTTTCTCACTTCCTCACTATAAAATTTCTGAACACATTCAACTTTTGACATGTCGAACTAAAGAGTGATTTTTTAAGAGCTTGAGAACTTTTTAAAAAAAAAAAAACGCATAAAATTTGCAAAATCTCATCGGTTCTTTCTTTGAAACGTTAGATTGGTCCATGACATTTACTTTTTGAAGATAATTTCATTTAAATGTTGACCGCGGCTGCGTCTTAGGTGGTCCATTCGGAAAGTCCAATTTTGGGCAACTTTTTCGAGCATTTCGGCCGGAATAGCCCGAATTTCTTCGGAAATGTTGTCTTCCAAAGCTGGAATAGTTGCTGGCTTATTTCTGTAGACTTTAGACTTGACGTAGCCCCACAAAAAATAGTCTAAAGGCGTCAAATCGCATGATCTTGGTGGCCAACTTACCGGTCCATTTCTTGAGATGAATTGTTCTCCGAAGTTTTCCCTCAAAATGGCCATAGAATCGCGAGCTGTGTGGCATGTAGCGCCATCTTGTTGAAACCACATGTCAACCAAGTTCAGTTGTTCCATTTTTGGCAACAAAAAGTTTGTTAGCATCGAACGATAGCGATCGCCATTCACCGTAACGTTGCGTCCAACAGCATCTTTGAAAAAATACGGTCCAATGATTCCACCAGCGTACAAACCACACCAAACAGTGCATTTTTCGGGATGCATGGGCAGTTCTTGAACGGCTTCTGGTTGCTCTTCACTCCAAATGCGGCAATTTTGCTTATTTACGTAGCCATTCAACCAGAAATGAGCCTCATCGCTGAACAAAATTTGTCACATTTGAAGATTTCGAACCGAACACTGATTTTGGTAATAAAATTCAATGATTTGCAAGCGTTGCTCGTTAGTAAGTCTATTCATGATGAAATGTCAAAGCATACTGAGCATCTTTCTCTTTGGCACCATGTCTGAAATCTCACGTGATCTGTCAAATACTAATGCATGAAAATCCTAACCTCAAAAAAATCACCCATTACTAAATCAGCTGGGCGGACGACACTACCTAGTAAGATAAATATACCTTGTACATATGTATTTATTAAATATCTGCAGGACGCCGACGATATCACGGGCACTACTAGTTAACGAATATATGTATGTAAAATTAAATAACACGTTTTAATAATCATGTTATTGAATTTTTATTGCAGTCTAAAAATATAACGTTCCTTTTAGTAAATGTATACAAAATTTAAAATTCCTATTTGAGAAAGATTTTTAACAAACTAATTTTCTAAAAATATAGAAATTTTAAATTCAAAACATCACCAGCATCTCTTCGAATCAACAGTTGGCCAATTACGCAGCTTACTTTTGCAGCGCAAAATGGACATGGATGTTTTTCGCAAAGTTTCACACATTTTAAGACCGAAAATGAAAGATCTTGAAGTCACAGAACGCATAATTTTGCATGAAGGAAATGTGGGCATAATCAAAGTCGTCGGAAAATCTTTAAGGAGCCCCAAACAAATTATAGAAAACATTGAAATCTTAAGACAAAATTATTTACCACAGCGTTCAAAACGATCCGATGACCAGGGTCTTCTCAACATAACCCTGGATGTAACAAATCGTGTAAAGGTCCACAGAATGACAGTTAAAAATTTAATATATCAGGGAGATGTCATTGAAGGTAAACTAATAAAGAGACCTTGAAATTATAATTTTGTATACATACATACATGCATACATACATACATACATACATACATACATACATACATACATACATACATACATACATACATACATATAAACTTATGTCTTTGCAGGTTTCTCTTTAAATCAATCTAATTCACAACAAAACATTTTAACTATTAAGCCAAAAGTAACCACTCACGCTCTTAACGCTTCCGAACTTATACTACCAAGCAACATACGCGATACACGACAGCATACAATACCCGATTTGTTTTTTGATTTAACACCTTCTGTACGTGTCGACCACTTGAGAGTGAATTTTATTAATGGGGTATCCTGGAATGTATTTTATGATTCGTTATTCTTAAAAAATCGTGATCGATTGATTCAGGGTCGTTTGGTCGCACAATCGCAAGTGAATGTTAAACATTTAGAAACGACAATTTTGAATGGTCTAGTTGTCTCGAATTTGTTCAATTTGAAATATCCACAAGTTATAAATTCGGATTTAGTTATATCACGATTTTTTGTTCACGATTTGAAGGCGAAGACGGTGAATGGTTTGATTTTTGAAGAGGATATCGTTTTCAGTGGCAATAATTCTTTAATTGAGAGTAAGTAAAAGTTATATTATAATTTGTAGTAATACATAAATATTGATCAGAGAAATAAAAAGTACTAAGAGAATGGAGGGAAATAGTAACACTTGTTTTTACACTTGCTTACAGTGTGTATAGAATGACTTACACATTTTATCAGATTTTTTAAAGGCAAAATAAAATATAAATATTACCTTGATATTCTTTATATGAAAATACTTTAGCAAAATTACGATTCATATCACAAAAATATCTGACAGAATTCTGTCCTACTCAAAAAATCATTTCCAAATGGCGATGTCACACTATCATACAAAAAAGATTTTGCAACTCTGAAAGCATGGAAAAATACTATTTTATGAATTTTTTCAAAAGATTTTCAAATCGTACAGACCTGTCAAAAAGTCTGTCATACACATACATTTCTAATCCACACTATCATACTTTTTGAGCACACATGATATTTTTGACAGATTGTACGACTGAGTATGATAGTGAATCATGGCCTTAAGTTATTGCCGAATAACTTTTTCAGAACCATAATTTTCTCTCCCTTTCGAAATTATTTTACGATCAACGGTATTTGTTATTTTTCGGTAACTTTATAATTTAGTTAGAGGTTAGGGATGAAACCATACCAATATGGTATCGATATATTTAGTCGATACGGTATCGATCGTAATATATCGCTGACTACTTCATGTCGAAGAAAAAGTATCGATACCTTATTTTTTGAACCGCAATAGATAGGCTCCTGATATTTTTACAGAAAGTGTATTATCATGGCCACTATAACCTTATATTTGAACAGTGATAGGCTAAAACTTAAAATTTATACAGATTATATTTTACAATATCTACTGTAACAAGCAACGAAAATAAATTTATTAAAAATAAAAGGCTGTTTCCTAGATGTCGCGAATTTGAAGTTCAAATTAGACCTTCTCTTCTAAACATTATAGGCAGACACTTGATATTTACAAACATTGTTACATTTTCGATGTGCGTATAATGATTTATCGATGAGGTAACTGCTTTCGAAAATATTCTCCTCGTAGGTGTCCATACTTTAAATTTTGTGTTTCTGTGTGCCATTTTCATGTCGAAGAGAACAAATAATAACAACAATAGAGAGTCCCACCAGAGTTTCATGTATATTATATTTAATCTCCCAACAACAAGTGCATGTGTTGCAGAAACAAAAATAGCAAGTGTGGAACGGGACTGTATTGTATTTGAAAAGCTTAATTTCATTAAATGTTCGTGGTTCCGCCCACTTTTCTAATAATAATCTTACACTGTACAGCCATACGCATGTATTATTTAAGCTCAATCGGAAACCAGCAAGTAGGTCAAAATTAGCATTCAAGATGTATTTATATTAGTGGTGCACAATTTCTGATTTCCTAGCGAAACGTTGGCAGACAAATGTACATAAGTATCACTTAATGCTTTGTTTACATTTCAATAACGAATATCAAATTGGTTGCTTGTACTGTTTCTGGAATTCGAAAACTCCAGTTGCTGGGATTGTTGAGTTGTTTATTTAACCACAAACTCTGTCATATGAACTCGTCTGTACGACCTCAGTTGCGTTTTCAATTGCCGAAATTGTATTATGTATGGCAACTGGCAACTAAAAGTTGATAATTTTAGTTAATGGTTGTGGTTGCTGTTGATTTTTTCACAGATTATTACATATTCCGTATTTTTATAGACAGATCTCTTACCAGCACCTGGTCCTAGCTTCTCAACTTTTGGGACGAAAAATAGCTGCTGGTATAAAACTTGCTATATCAAAGGCTTCATGCTCAAGCACGGAGGGTTTTAATTCACAGGAGTATCTTTAGGTGGATGAGGAGTATTGTATGTTTTCTTTTTAGATTTATCTTCTTGGCTGGAATATTTACGAGTGTGTTTAGGCCCATTTTAAAAGAGATTGGATATTAGTTTCAAAGAGAATCAAAACCTAAAATAAGAGTCTTTTTTTGTTTTCTTTGTTATTTATTAAAAAGTATTTGATTGCTTACATTTATTTCCAGTTGCTAGACTGTCAAAATAGCACTATGGATAACTTTATGGCAGCTGAAGAAAGTAGCCTTACATAATACCAATTTTTTTCCCAGTTGCGTTGCCTTTTGACAACGCAACTAAAGTTCAGTTGCCATCCACAATAGACCTATAAATTACAGGATAGACTAAACTCCACATTGTGTGCTCTAACCGTGATTTTGTAGCTCTTATTAACGGTAAGCACGATGTTTATTTTTTGGCGACCGTCAATTTTCATAATACGATGGATAATTTGAACACGTTCTTCCGTTGTGTAAATGTTTCTTAGTTAGTATTTGGGCAAAAATTTGCCATCGTCTTGTAAAATTTTTTTTTTGGGCAAAAATTTGCCATCGTCTTGTAAAATTTTAACTTGGATCACCCTTTAAGGTCAGGATTCACTATCCTAAACAATTGAACGATTTAATTACAAAAAATATCAGACAAAATTCTGTCATATTTAAAAAATGGCGTTTTAGGTACCACACCATTGTTACAAACAGAGATTTTGCATCTCTGATCGTATGGAGAAAAACATTTTATGAATTTTTCAAAAGATTATCAAATCAATACAGGACCTGTTAAACAGTCTGTCGTCCACATACTCTTCTAATCCACACTATCATACATTTTGAGACCACATGCAGATCGAACGACTAAGTACGATAGTGAATCATGGCCGTTAGAAGTAAATACAATTTTTCATTCTAATCTTCCATTATTTTCTCTTTTATAGCACCTGTTGTAATGCATCACTTAAACATTACCGAAGATCTCTTTTTGCCCAACAATACGAAACTAGAACGTCTTGCTGTCAATCCTGAAGATATAGAATTTAAACAATTTTACACCAATAAAATCATTATTAACGGAAGTTTAATTGTTAACAGTCTAAAGATGCTAAATAATAAAACTAAATTCATGTTGGAAGACCGGGAATTCCATGAGGATAAAATAAAAGAGAAATATTTGCTAAGAGAACAAGCGCAGGTAAGTTTTTTTTTGTAAATTAAAATTAAACAATTGTGTAACTAATTGTTGTTAAAAAATTCTCAAGAATTTCAGTTTCCCTGTAGTTTTTGATGAGGCCAAAGTAACTGCTCCCTTTTTGGAAACCAACTATTTAAATGATCACCAAACCGGGCAACATATGCTGGTGAATAAAGTGAATACGGAGCAACCTTTACTGCTGGTTTTCATGACGGCTCATGTGCAGGAAGATGTCATAATGCGAGATTATAAAACGAAATTAGCGGAAATTAAGGAAAACATTATACATCCGGGCGATAAAGTGAATATAACAGGCATTAAGATTTTTGAGGCTCCCTTAGAGATTAATAATGTGAGGACCTTAACTTTGAATCAGCTACCGGTAGAAGATTTAATTTTCAAAACTCTTTTGAAGGATAACAGAACAATACAATTTAGTGATTTAAAAGTTTTCACTGCAATTAAAGTTAAAAATCCATCGTTTATTGAAAAAGAACTTGAGGCAGCCTATTTGAATAATTTACGCTTGGAGGACTTGCTCAATAATGATTATTATACCGATCGTTTGCAGGTACCTCATTTGCTGGAAACTTCTAATTTAGTGTTTCATAAAATCAATGGAATACCCTTTGATGAGTTTTTCTCTAAACTCGATGTTAAAGATGAGCGGTTGGTATTGCACAAAGATCTTGTGGTTGAGGGCAATATACAGTTCGCCGAAGCTTTGGATGTGCAATATATTAACAATATATCTTGGAATAAGTATGTAGACAACTTAGTGCGCTTCAATGAAAATACAATTATTGAAGGAGATGTGAGTTTCAATAACGACTTAACTATAACTAGGGAATTCGATACGCCTGAAATAAATGGTTTCGATTTGGAAATTATTCTGAAAAACGTTCTAATGAAATCCAAACCCCAGATGATAACTGGCATATATCGTTTCAATGATATGATTGGTTCAAATATTAATGTTTTAAAAATAAACGATGTAAATGTTTCGGATTTTGTTGACTCAACTAAAAATACGACGGAAATTGAAGGCGATATAATAGTGGAAAAACTAAATGTCGGAAGAAATTTGCAGGGTAATTTCAATGAATATGAGAATTTATTATTGGTTAAGGAGAAGGTGAGCCAATTGCCAACAAAACCTTGGAAAAACTTATATGTTTTAAATAAAGCCAGCTGGCCGGCTGATATTAAAGATAATGCTCAACAAGAGTTATTAAAATATTTTTATAAAACTGCTGTAAAAGCCAATCAGGACCAAATTATAACGGGCAATGTTAAAATGTCTAAGCCTATAGTAGCAAAAATGCAAACCCGTTTAAAATTTCCACCTCAACTAGACTTTGATTTCATACAGCAGGATGCCGTACTTATGAACTCTTCAGAGCGGCAGCATATAAAAGGGGAAAAAGTATTTTTGAGACCCCTATGCATGGAAACGTTAACAGCTTCGCATGATTTAAAAACCAATTTTTTAAATGCAATAGATATTTTACGCTTTAATCGATCACTTTATCGTTTAACAAGTCATGCACCTTTACGGGGTCCTTTGAAATTCCTCAAACCTCTGACAGTGGATCGGTTACAGGTCGGAGGTTTAATTAATGATTTAAACACTTCACTAATATATCAGTTAAGGCCTAATTCCGTTTTGCCTCCTCTAAAATTGAAACAATTATTTATTGAACATAATTTGTACATAAAAAACATCAACAATATGAACGTGGAATATTTACTAAATAATCGTTTAACTCTAAAGGGACCAACCTTGGAACACTTTGGAGTTTTAACGTTTGAAAATTTAGCAATCGAAAAAGAAGCCTTTATTCAAAGTGTCAATGGTATAGCTATCGATAACTTGGTATTTAAACACAGTCCTTATTTGCAAACCATAACGGGTCACAAAACCATAGAAAACACTTTAGAGCTGGCCGGACCAGCTCATATAATGCATATCAACGGTAAAGATTTAATGGAACTACATCGTAGTTCTTTAATGAAAGATGGCAATTATGAGTTCCATAACTTGACAATCGAGCAGGCAACCTTTGAGAAAGGATTACAAGTGGTAAACAATTTAAACTATAATATTCAACAAAGATCCCTGGGGGATAATGACTATAATAAGGAAAGTTTCCTTAGATTCTTAAAAGAATTTAAAGAGAATTTAACCAATTCAACTAGCGATATTATATATTTGGATTATGATTTAAATGCCTCCATTAAATGGCTGGACTCTGAGGAGGCAACAGTAAATCAAACAATTCTTCATGAATTGTCTAGAATTTCCTGTTGTGAAAAAGACTACATTCAAATTTCCTATCAATATCCCAGTCGTATTTATTTAAAAAACATTACCAGCAATCGTTTGACTGCCATCTCTGATAAAATTTCTATAAAAGCCGAAAACTATTGTAGATTTCAAAATCGTAAAGTGAAATCGAAAATAACCATAAGCGGCCAAACGTTACTAAAAGTGTTTGGCATGAAACGTTATATAGAAACTATTTACACACTGGATTTGGAGAACTTGACCGATCATCCTCATTTTGTTATTTTGCATGCCCTAGATTTACCTTCACTTAAGCGCAATGAAGTAAGAATATTTAAAACTTCTCTACGAAACAATACCATCAACGATTGGCAGAGTTTAACACAAAATATTGGTGAACAATTAAAATTATATAAATTTGCTAATTTAAACATACTCATCACTAACGGTTTAAGTGATCATCATCCTGCTGTAACAGTTTATCATTTCAATAACACCAGTCAGCTGTTTACCTTGCAACAAATTATCGACGGCGATTATGATATTATGGAAATGATTGAAATGCCTAATAATGCAGCCACAAAACAATTGATCATTGCTTGCTCCAAGCGCCAGCGTATATTTATATATGAATTAAATCCCTATCAAAACCCTGGAAAATATGAAATTTTCCAAATCATCTCCTTAAAATCATTTATCGATAAATTAGTGATTTTCTATTTGAATAATGAATACTACATGTTGATTATATCTCGGCGAGAATCCAATTTTTATAATATTTATAAATATTCTTATATCCAGGGTTGGTTGCAGCTAACCTTTGGCCATTTTCCCAATTTACAAATGTCCATACCACTAACGAAATTGTGGACTAAAGATAATAGTTTGATTACTTCTGATGGTATACCATTGATTTTATTGTGTAATTTAGATGATTGTTATTTAGTAAAAGCTGTTGTTTAAGTGTTTTAATATGTTAAAGTAAATGTAAATATTAATTTGTAAATAAATTTAAATTTGTTATAAAGTCCAAATACAATTTCTGATTAAAGTTCAACAAAAAGTTAGCAAAAAATTAAAGACATTAAAAATATTCACCCCTGTCATGAACATTTTCGTTCGAAATATTCCCTCATTTTTCACGTCATTAAAAAATTCTCTTATGGGGTTTTCACAGTTTTTCCCAAGTTACATTCATCAGGTATCCTCACTACGAAGGGGAAATGTTAAGGCGAAAGTTTTTAATCTTTTTTTATATGGAGTTTGATAGTTCAACTTCCACTAAGGGGAAAATTGTAAGTGAGGCTACCTGATTAATATGCCTTGCTTTTTTCTCTCCAAAATTTGTTATTTTTCCCTTAGTTTTGTAAACTTTTTTTTTGCTGGGGAACGGTATTCAAAATGTAAGTATTTAAGTAATCTGTTGTATTTATTTATTTAGTTAATAAAATGCAAAGCGATGCCAAATGATGTTTTTATAGACGGTAGGAAATACTCAACCATGGCAACATCAATTTTTCTGATATGTATTAATTTCTCTTTATAATAATGCATATCACAGAGCCCTCCTTCGCCGGTATTACCACATAGCACTAAATCGCCGGCGAATTAATTCGTCTAAATAACACCAGAGGCGCTTGTAACACTGTTCTAAAAAGAATCACAATGTGTAATTGTTGTGTTGCCAGAAGCGAAGCTTTACTATCACACTAACCATCTGCCTTATCTACTACTATCCCTTTCCAAAGGAAATAACAGAGTTAATAAAGGCATTAATTGGCTGAGTGTTACTTCTCTTTAAAAAAAACAAAGTTAAACTTAACCAAGGCGAATTCATAACAGTTAAACTCGAGAGCGCAGCTGACTATATTTTGTCTCCATCTTCCAGTGTCAAAATGTACTAACATTCTTTTGTTTTGACAGCCTAAAATGATTTATACAAAAACAAAATGCACATATTTTTATTACAGAGTTGTACTCTTTTTTCGCCGCGAGTCTACTTTCTTTATTGTGCCATGAACTTAACCATGGGACATGAAGTTGGCTACAGTTAGTGCAGCGGCCATTTAAACACGGCGTGGGTTAATTTCCAGTCTTTCTCAATCAGCAAGCGAATTGACGAGTTGAAGTGGTGGAAAAAACAAACCAATTGGGCGAAGTCGCGTTCAAAGAAATTAAGCTTTTGGGGTGTCCCAGTTAATAGGCAGATATGGGCACCAAGGTCAGGCATTGTCATGGAGATGCAATGCAAAGGGGGAAGGTCAGACATTGTCATATAGATGCAATGTAAGGGGGGGGGGGGGGCGGGCTAAGTGTCAGGGATAACCCGTAGTTTATTTCGAGCCTATGTTTTTCATTTTACTTGAGAGTTAGTAGCACTGGAACAGCTAGTCTATGTGTGGTACTTCCTGCCTGCTCTTGCAACGAATGCTGAACCAAAACCAATGAGCTAAAGCTGCATTAAGATGAAGAGCTGCCAGTGTAGCAAACAATATTTCAAAGAGAGTTATCTCGCAGATTAAATCGACGGGAGTATTCAGATACACTGCTGCCAGTGTAGCAAACAATATTTCAAAGAGAGTTATCTCGCAGTTTAAATCGACGGGATTGTAGAGACAGGGACAAAAATGAAATTACAAGGTTAGTTTTTGTTTATCTGGCATCTTATAAGCACAACAGTTTTATCTCGTTTCTAGCGGTAGTTTCATTTCAGTTTGAATTTAATTTTCATGTTTCATTTTCATTTCAAGTTCTAAACATTTTATTATATTTTTATTATTGAATTTTAATTTAAATATATGTTTTTTATCAGCTTATTCTTCTTGTTTACATTCATTTGTTTTATTTATTAAATGTAACAATACAGTTACAAATTATATTCTAACTTAATTGATCGACCATAATAACGAAGACCGTCACTCGTTGTAGTACAACACCCAGTCTTTGGTGGGATTCGCACCCACAACCCCCAGACTGATAGACTAGCACACTAAATACAATACCTCTTTGCATTCAATGTGCTGGGATACTATATATCCATATGATACACAGCTTACTTTATTTTGAAGAGGTGATGAAGGGAACAAAAATACCAGTGGAACTTCACGATTGCAATTTTAACATCACCTCTTATTTATGATAGGGGTGGTTATCTACATATCTCAAATGCAAGCCGAATTCAAAGAGGAAATTATAACATTTCTTTGCCTTCTTCCAATTGTCCACTGTATAGTGAAAACTTAAATTTTTTTATAACGTGCCTCTAAATATATTTTTTCGTTTACAAACTTTAATACCATCATGTTAAAATGACTGTAACTAAATTAATTACACTTTTGTTAAAATGTAGCGTGCAACTTTTATAATCAAATGTTTAAAATAAGAATTATGTTTCTAATCTGTGTTGACATTTCTTTTTCAATGGTTCAGAGCGTTAAATTTAATCTACTGCAAATAATTCCATTTCTAAAATGTTTATCACACTCTCGACTGGCTTCTTTTCGAATTTCTATTTGGAAAATTACCACATTATGAAATAACTTTTAGAGTTTCCAAAATGAAACAAAAACATGATAAACAACTTTAACTAATCTTGAATTATCTTCTAGTTAAACATAAGTAGAGAAGACATTGTTTTCTTATTATCGAAAAATATTTCGTTTACCAAAAGTGGAAATTTACTTATCTACCTGAAGCGTGATTTTTTTAAATAGGAAAAATTCTGAATTAAAATAATAAATGAAATATATTCAAATTTGCTTTATTAAAATAGGTCATCCCTCTGTTGTTCAGCCAAGAGAAGCTTTCTCTCTCCATCTTGGATGAATGTAACCACGACCGTTTAGTATGTTACGGGCCAGCGGAGCTTTTTGTTTCGCTTTTTCTGCTTTAACTGATGGCACGTTTAGATCTTTGTGGATATTCAAGTTTTTTTTATATACCAGGGAGCGACTGTAATCCTACGTAGAATCTTTTCTACATTGCTAGCTGAGGCAGTGCAACATAAATGAATGCCATAACACCGAATTGGTTTTAGAATTGACTTGTACAATAGAAGATTGCCATCTAAGCCGAGTGTAGAGTTTCTGCCAATAAGTCAGTTTAGTTGCACTGCTTTTACTTCATTTGTATTAACTTTGATTCTATATAAGTTTTCTAAGTAGGAATTCGATCGAGAAGTTTACTGAGGTATTTGACTTCTCAGAGTTAAAGTATACTTTGGTTATTTATGAGAATAGGGTGGCCAAAGTCCATACGCAGTGTAAACGTTATGTAAGTACATTTTTGTTCAGGCACTTTTACTCTCTATTTCTTCCACTATTTTTCTAAATTGAATACTTCGCTTCGGTCGTTAAATAACTTTATAAGAGCTCATAAGTTTATAGTTCAGGTTTCACTTATATATAAGGCCTTAACTAACCTGTGTGGTTTATTCGATAGTACTATATTTTTTCTGGCGAATTGCTGGTTCGGAATACATAGTTAGTTACACAGTGCAACAGTGAAAAAAGCACCAGGTACTCACTATGCAGATTCGATAGAGGTACCAGAGCTGAGTAAAACCCTAGTTTAGTTTGGCTGGATTAGTAGCCGTTTTTTTTGCCCCTCAAAGTTTTTGAAAGTGGGTGTGACCACCAAAGAAAGGTGTCTTCAGTTTTCGGCAAACCACTCCTTCAGTTTTGTTGATAGTCATAAACTGTCTTCGGCAAAGTTGTAGCTGATAGTCTGCCGAAGAAATTTTTTACAAAGGTTTTTAAAAAAACCTGTTTTCCGAGAGTTTTTATATTTGTTAAATTCGTCACATAAAATCGTCACACGCATAACAATAGCAAAAAATTCTGATTTTTTAAACTTTACTCGAAAAAGTAAAAAAATATGTTCTTACAAAAAAGATTTTTTTGTAGATTTTAAAACTTTAACAGAAATTATTTATTTTATTAAAATTTGTATTTGTAGAAGGCAAAGAATATATGTATGTGAAATCAATAATTAAATTGTCTATTCCATGGCATAATAATATAGGTAAAACTATTAGAACAGCTGTTTAAATTTGCTTATCTGAAAATGTCAAACCTTATATAAAACTCTGTTCGCAAATAAAATTTGTAATAATTTAAAAAAAAAAGTTGTTTATATTAATGTATTGTGAACTAATTGCTGTATTATATGCAATCCTTTATTTAATGTTTACGTTTTTTAGGTAAAACTTTTCAACTAAATTTAAATCAGTTCTCGTAGGCGACAATTCGATATTCGGTATAACCTTATGACAATAAAATAATATGCTCAGCTGGATTTGATGCTGCTGCTAGGGCCATGTGCAGCCCTCTCAATTCCTGACTTGCTGAAAGCAGCCATATCGGCTTTAGACTCGTTAGATTTAGTTTATAAGTACTGCATATTTATTTAGGTGTCCTACCTACATATATCTACAGGGTCCCTGTATATCGACAGACTCTTTTAATGAGGGCGAAACCCACAATGTAAGGACTCTTTTGAATAATGACAGTGTGCCTTGGTTATTATATTATGGCTTGTACAAGTGACCAACCAGAATAACTTTGGAAACTGCACTTAAGCCATTTTAATCTTGAACAAAATGAATTATTGAAGATTGATCTTTATAAATTTAAACTTTTAAATTAAATATGATTACTTATGTTAAACAAATATCTAAAATCTTTTTATACTTCTATGTACGGAGTATTAAATATTTAAAACCTTTTCTTAAAAATGCTTCCTTTTACATTTAATTTATTTTAATTATTTAAAGTAAACCAGTTTTATTTTTTATTAGAATGTTTAATTGTTTTTATTATAAATAATAATTTGTAATAATAATTGTGTTTGCGAACACAGCTCATGTTATTTATATTTTTCTTTATATTTTAGTAAAATATTTTGACACAGTCGGGCAAAAACAGGTTGCTTAGTTTTTTTGAATTCGCCTTGCATATATCTGTATTATTGTACCATGGTCTATGCTATGATTTACTGTTACTTTATCGCAATATCTCTTATGGTTTTGACATTTTTATTTCATACCACACAGTGATTTAAAAATATTTTATTTTGGAAAAAATTCAGTACATCATTATTCATTAAAGATATATTAATGAAATTTTACGGAGGCAAAGCAGAGGTATTTTTAGAAGAGCTGCGGATGGTCTCCCTCCTTAACGTTTTTTTTTTAAATGTCACCAAAAGTTTATTTATAATTCAAATATTAAGTTTATTTAATTTAGATTCCCCTGAAAGTATCTACAAAAAAAGTGATTCATATCTTTAGACGCTCATGAGCTACCGAATTATTTCCATAATAAAATGTCTTTAAACCACTGTGCATCAGAATACAGGGACGAAGTAGCGAACAGTTGTTTAAGTGATGCATTCATTGTTTGTTTTATTACGAAATGTTTTATAGAAATTTGTGTCGTAGTGTCAAGCAACACTTAAACACAGTGTTTAGAACTTATTGCACAGTAGTGAAGAGTGATAGTAGATTTTATACAGATCTCTAATAAAAATATACATATGTATACTTGTATGTACATATATTACACATTTAGTTTAATGGTTTTCCAAATAAGATAAGACTCACGTTTCAAATCAAATATTAGAAAAATTTATATATTTAAATTGAAACAGCAAATAGAAAGCAGAACAAAGCAGTTGAAAGTTTTATTTAAATTCTTGATAAATGCATACTAGGAAATAAGAGAGCATTCAGATAAAATTCTAAATATAAACTTTGACAAATACAAACAAGTGAATACGATTTTATTCACTTTTGTAAGGCACCAAATATGAAATTTGAATATGAAAGTATTAAATATGTATGAAGGTATAAACATGCACACGCCTTCACATCTCTTATCTAGGGTTGTCAGTTATACGAGTAAGAACTTGTGCGAATAATATAAAACATCAAATTTATATATTAAATTAAAAAAATCATTTTTTTTATTTTTCAAAATTTATTAAAATAACAAAATCGGGGTCGAAGAGAGCTTCTAGTTTCTTGACATTTGTACATGTTTTTTTGGGGTGCCTTCATAGACTGATGGCTAGTACGATGGAATAATGGATAATCTGGAGTTTGTGGGTTCGTTTCCCGATAAACACTGGGAGTTTTCTGCAGACAAGCCAAGAGCTACACAGCTAGTGTTTTCTTAAAAAAAATTGTGAACATAAAAGTTCACTAAAAACATCCAAAATTGATCAAAATATCATCGTATTATAAAAAAACTTTAACAAAAACCGATCACTAAAAATGTTAAAAAGCTGAAATTCACTAAAAATCCGAAATGAAAAGTTCACCAAAAAATTATAATTTCACAAAAAATCTTTTTATCAAAATTTTACCAAGCTATTGAAACTTAACCTCTTCTTCTGAGTTCCTTTAACTCCCAGTGCTGCATCGGGCCCCAACATAGCTTGGAAATAGGTGACTTTTGCCCGGTTGAAATTGTATCGCACTTGTTTAATATCACTTTCGATAGTTCGTCTCATGTACGCTTTGGCTTTGCTCATTTTCTGCTACCTTGCGCGTTCCATTCTAGAGCTTATCTACATACTTTCGGTGATGGGTATGATCATTCTAATTCCATCGTCCCTTGAGTTCGGCTGGCATTGCGACCTGGTTGTATCTTTCAAGCAGCAACTTGGTGGTTAAGGTATGTGGCGTAATACCTTTAGATTTTCAAAATCTTTTTTAGGCACTTATTAACGAAGATTTTAAGCTTTTTTTCAAGTGCTTTCGTCATTAACCAATTCTCATATGATCGATTTTATGTTAGAATTAAAGATACGTAGTTTGGTGCGGGTGTAGCTTGATGATGACCTCCAGATTTTCCAAAGCTGTGAGAAAAAAGCTTTAGGTATTCGAATAAGGATATCGCTTGCAGCTCCGCTATCTAATGATATAACACTACCGAGGTAAGTTAAGGAATTGACGTTTTCGGTAATCTTAATCTTGGTAATCTTTCCAGCCTTAAAGTGAGCGTCAGGGTTGGTCGCATTTATTTTCAACGCTTTGGTCTTTGCGGAGTTAATCTTTAAGCCAACAGTATAAGATTCGGTGGCAAGATTGTCGATTTTATCTTGCATATCGCCATGCCTCAATGAAATCAAACACATGTCATCTGAATATGCCAAATCATCCAATTGACTTTGTAGGGTCCTATTGATACCACGGTTTTTTTCTATTTATAACCCTAGTACTGTTAGGAATAATATGGAGACACAAGGCAGCCCTGCATAACGCTGGAAATGGTATTATATAGAACTCTGCACCATCATACGAGAGCTGCTATATATATTTCTGGCCTGGCAATACTTAGTGGAATAAAAATTATGAGTGTAATTTCTGCGATTTAATTTTAATTTATAAACATGGGTTTTGCACCTCCAAATCAGATGTGCATGCTACCGTGACGAATCATAGGTAGGTGGATAATCCGCTGAAATGCGGCGATCAATTGGAGACTCAATATTTTGCTGGTTTGAAATCATGGTATGCAAAATAGTATTAAATAAGGCCGCGTTCCTGTTATATATTACAAGCGTAAGCTGGATCTAAAGAATTCAGCCATCACGTGGTCAGACACACCATAGACATTCAGTTCCTCTGTAAACAGACGCCTTTTATAGCCGCTCGATGTGAGTACAGTCGACGCGTTTGCAAATTTTCTATGTTCTCCCCCCATATTTTATTTTTGCGGTATTCGAGATATCTGTCGAACCTTTCCATATACACCAACCGGCGAGGCGCCTTATGGGAGAGAAATAGAAAAACTCCGCAATGGCGAAACTTTAACCTAAATTTCATAAAAATCCAATAACAAAAAACCGGAAATGTATCAAAACAACCTATGTAAGAATGTACTTTCTACTGCAATGTTTAGCCGTGTCATGGTATAATAATGTAGGTATATGCAAGGCGAATTTAAAAAAACGAACCTCTTTTTGCCCGACTGTGTCAATATATTTTACTAAAATATAAAGAAAAATGTAAATAACAAGACCTATGTTCGCAAATATTTCTATGACAAATAATTCATCAGAATAAAAATAATTATAATATAAAATAAAACTGGTTTACCTTAAATAATTAAAATAGATTATAATATTATGTAAAACAAAGCATTTTAAGAAATGGTTTTAAATATTTAATACTCGGTACATGGAAGTATACAAAATTTTAGATATTTATTTAACATACATATGTAAGAAATTTATAAAGATCAATCTCCCATAATTCATTTTGATCAAGATTAAAATTGTTTAAGTTAATTTTTCAATGTTATTCCGGTTGGTCACCTGTTTAAGCCATTGTGGGATTCAATACACCACTGAACTAAATCTAACGAGCCTAAAGCCGATATGGCTGCTTTAAGCAAGTCAGGCATTGAGCTGCATATGGCTCTAGCAGCAGCATCAAATCCTGCTGACCATGTTATTTTATTACCAAATTTCCGCCTACGAGAATTGATTTAAATTTAGTTGAAAATTTTACCTAAAAAACATACATACATATTTTTCTATTCTTTAAGTAAACATTGCAAGTTAAATAAAGAATTTAATAAAACACAGCAATTAGTTCACAATACGCTCAGTAATATAAGAAACTGGGTTTTGTCTTTTTTGAAATTATTACTGATTTTTAAGTGTGCGAACAGAGTTATATACAAGGTTTGACATTTTCAGATAAGCAAATTTAAACAGCTGTTCTAACAGTTTTACCTGTATTATTATGCCATCAGCCGTGTGATAAAGACAACTTCAAGATTTTCGGGTCAATCTGCTTTGTTTTGATTTTCTATCTGGGATTAAAGGTTCACAGTAATTTGAGTTGCAGTGTGTAATTCTGGTATGGGTCAAGAATAGTGAAGCAATACCAGTGCTAACATATTATTTACTTACTAAAACTTATAGGGTGCTCCGAAAGAGACGAGTTATTATACGTATATGTGTTTATTTCTTGAACAATAGGTGGAACACTTAAAATTTTCAAACAGTAATCAGAACTTTGTTAGCCTTTGTTGGTTGGTCTTCTCTTCTAAACGAGATAGGTAGACACTTGATATTTACAAGGGTATTTAGTACTATGCTCTAGTATAAAAAATAATTTAAGAGTGCCCCATAAAAAATTAACAACTAGAATTTTTAAAGTCGTACTGAACATAGTACGGAACCCTACGTGTATGAGTCTGACTCGCACTTGACTGATTTATTTAATTCTTGCTTGAGCAACTTCACATCTAACACCAACCAGTTGTTACTTTTTTATTTCTAAAGGTTCCTTTAAAAATACAAGTTGATAATTCCGTTGTTTTGTATTTTCAGTCCAATAACATTCAATTCAACACTGGACCCATTAACTGTTATCTGTTGCAGGACTACTGCCAAATTTTGAGCAAGTTGCGTCCAGTTTGTATTTGACAGGCATTAAAACATCACGGACATCAAAGATAGTCTTAATAAATACTGTGAAGACTCTGCACCATTAACTTCAATCCTTAAAAAGCGCGATGCGTGCCGTGTTTTTCACACTCGTCCATAAGCTCTTCCGTGTGATCACATCAAATGTGTGTTTAATGATGTTAAGGCGCAATCACAACGATCTTCTGCGTCAATTTGTAACGTTTGACAACATCCCAATAGACTAGTAACCAAATAATAAAAAAAAACAGGGAGAACTTGCATTAATGAAGGCTAAGGTGGGATTCACATGGTGTCATTCACATCTCGAAAAAAAGAAACATCCTGTGTCATCAAGACTATGTATGGATGCAAACGTTTTTAGTCACTATGGCAGAAATAGAATAATTTTCCCAACTGCCACCCCATCCACAACACTCTTCAGATTTAGCCTCTGGTTTTGTTTTCAAATTTCAAGAAATGACTTCTTCCCAGTCATTTGGGTCTTAAGGGCCTTTGGAGAGAATACAGGAAACTAGAAAGACGCTGGACTAAATGTCTGGAGCATTGTTAAGAAATAAAATGCTTTTTGTGCAGAAAAAATGTCAGCCAAAATGTCTCTAAAATCTTCTGTGAATCTACTTATCATAGTTCTAGAGATACACAACCCCAGACGGACGGAACTGCAAAAATGTTTTCTCCCAAAAACATGTTTTTGTTTGCGAATATTAAAAGAATATTTTGAATTCGAATGACGACTTATCTAATTAGTAACTATCTCCCATACTCATATTCTTAGTAGTGCACGTACGATATACTTAAGTTTGTTTAAATGTCTTTAGGAACATCTAAATAATAGAGATAAACTGATTATCTCGTATCAAATAAATAGTAAGAAAACACTGATAAACAAGATAACCATGACATTACATTTAAAGTGAAATGTAGAGAAACCTATAAAATCTGTTAAATTTCATTTAAAAAAATTAGTCATATTTGGGTGACCATTCTGCAACAAGCTGTGTGTTCTTAAGACAAAATCTTTTTTACCGATTCCTAAAAATCCGGTTTTAGGAGAATTCATCAGGGAAAGTGTTGGTGAACAGTGTTTAGAAAGTTCTTCGAAAAGTGAAAGCAGTGAACCATTGTTGAAATGTTTGCCACACCATTGCAGCGCCCCAGCGGCTCAGGGACTCTCAAACCGGATCCTGAAGCCCCGCATCAATATACGATTACCGATTACGGTTATGGCAAAGACTCTGTCAAAGTATTGCATGTTAAGAGGGACGGGCCAGTGCATTCGATAAAGGAATTTGAAGTGGGAACACATTTGAAACTTTATAGTAAAAAGGATTATTTTCATGGTGAGTAACGTTTTTTGGTATTCGGAATTGTTTCGACAGTAAATGAAAAACTGTTGTCATACCTTTCGGCGAAGACTGTCGTCATTGCCTATTGGTTTGGTATGGTTGGCGAGCGCTTTCGACGTGAGAACATCGAATACTCTAGCCACGTACTGCAGCGTTAGTATTAAGTGTTTTTAACACAGATATTAGTGCTGGCACTTTCTACTACTTACAATTACTTTATACTACTCAATACTTATAAATTAGGTACTCAATAGTACTCAGTACTTCTGCTTTAGGGAAATGCGGTCGTTAAATTTTCTATAATTTTTTTTTCTAAAAATATAACGCTAAAAGTATTGAGTAACTACTTTTGATCATTGAAATCTAAAGAAAATTATCATTTATTCCCTTGGTTGTGTGAGCTCGAATGTCAAAGTTGGAGTCTTCGCGTTCGGTTTGTACAGGCGTATGCGTTCTTGTTTTTAATGTTTGTTCGGTTTGTAGGTGCAAGTATACTCCACAGGTGTTAAATTTGTCGGTTGTTTCTATCGATTGAGATTATGCCGTAGAGCATAATGCTTTTGTTTAGTACTGCTTGTTGACCTTATTTGAGGAAAAAAGTTAGTTAACCTATATATTTCTGGACCTGTATAAGTAAAAATATGTCGTCGTGTTTTATTGATTGTTCTTTTGTAATCTTCCTTTTTCTTGCTGGTGATGTATTGTCCTAATAGTTTGTCGATAGTAGTGGGTTTTTAGCCGTTGTGTTTAGCTATAGTTTAGAGTAGTTCAGTTGAACTAGTTGCGTTGATCTAATAATTCAATTGACCTAAGTGAGCTAATAACCACACTGAGCTCATATCAGCTTCTTAGTTCAGTTCATCTCCTCAGTTGAGTTTACCTTCTTATTTAAATTCATCTCATTAGTTCAGTCAGTTTATTAGTTCATTTCAGCTCACTAGTTTAGTCAGCTCCTAAGTTCAGTTCAGATCCTTAGTTCAGTTTAGCTCATTAGCTCACTTCAGCTTCTTAGTTTAGTTCAGCTCCTTAGTTCAGTTCAGATCCTTAATTCAGTTCAGCTTTTTAGTTTATTTCAGCTCCTTAGTTCATTTCAACTCACTAGTTCATATTCCTGTTAAGTTCATGTATACATGGAGTTTGCGAGTAAGAGTAGCCACAAAATTGTTTTGTTGTAGAATCGCGGTTACTTGTTAGATATGCTTCTTTGAAGTTTATATTATTCTGGCGTTCGCACGATGACTAAAATTAATCTTAGAAATGCTGGTAGCAAAAACTATTATTTTTAGGATTCCATACCCAAAAATACAATAATACAATGTCTGTCCATCTGTCAGCGTTATCTACCTATAGAACTGTGATAGGCTGACTCTTAAAATGTTCAGAGAAGGTGTATTGCTACGGCGGCTATAACAACAAATACGAAAAAAGGGCGATCCGATAGTAACGTGATATTAACGTATATGTATATGAACCGTAGTAGGCAGACTCTTAAAATACGCTATATTAACAAATATACAAAATAAAACTAAAAATTAAAAGGTCTTATTTTCGAACCATAATAGGCAACTTTAATGAACTAACAAGCACAACTCTGCTATAGTCATACTTTTCTGGAGTCAGTGGTGGAGTCTTAAGTCTGTATATATTGCGAGCTTATGTTGGGTACGATGATTTGAGATTATGTGAATCCGTAGTGGTTAGTATCCTATAAAAGTCAAAGGTTAAAGAGTCAATTCCTTATGTTTTTTCAATGACTCATTAACAAAACAAAATGTTGTAAAAAATTATCTTCATCCTCTTCATATTTTAAGATGGTAAACCAATCAATTATAAGACCGGAATAGCCGGTAAGGCAGTATATGTTCCATTAATGAATGCAAATGGTAAAACGAGTAAGGGGAGGTGTTTACAAAGTTTCAAGATTTACTTCGGGTTTGGCGGACTGTTTTTGCACAGTGGCTTCGGCTGAATGTTTTCGCACAGTAAATTCGTTCCACTGTGCTGGCGCAACGTCTTCAACTGACTGTTTTGGTACAGTAAATATGGTTGAATGTGTTGGCACAGCGTCTTTGGCTGACTTTTTCCTGAAGTAAGATGTTTTGAGTGAATTCCGTTTGTTAAGCCCTAATTGTATGAATCATTATAAAATTATTTACAAAAAAAAAACTAACATTAGTTATAACGTAAGGCCGATACCAATTTTCGAAACTACTCTTTCCGTTTTTCAGCGGTGTTTATAATTACCCGAAGAGTGCACATAATCTAATTCGCAGAGTAAACAGCCGATTTATATTATAAGGGGTTGTCTATTTATACAGGGGAGAGTAGAGGTACATGTTTGTATTTTATCTATTGCTAGGCGCATAAAAATAGTAATAATGAAACGAGTTCCCAATTTATTTTTTGCGTTCTTTCCTATTTAGTTCCTGACAAAAATGCTCTTAAAACAAATTAAATAACAATAAGTCCCGTTCCACACTTGCAATTTTTGTTTCTGCAACACATGTATTTTTTGTTGGGAGAAGAAATAAAAATGGCTGCGGTAAAATGTTTCATGTACTTGAAACTCTGCTGCGACTTTCTATTTTTGTTGTTGTTTGCTTTGTCATGAGAATGACTGTATAAAAGTATACAGTCGTCAGAAACAGAATTTTTAAAGTATGGACGCGAATGCAACTTTAAAAGAGAATACAAAAAATGTTTCAGAAACAAAAATTGCAAGTGTGGAACGGGACTATGCAATGTGCGAAAATTGAATAACAACAAAACTACTCTTATGTTCTAATTTTTTTTAAAGCCAACTTAATTAGCAGATAAATTTTAAATCTACCGTTATTTTAAATTTAGTTCGATTTGGTTGCTATAATCTTCAGTGTTTTTAATATATACCTTCGATTTAAATCGTAATTCAATAACTTCGTATATCAAAAAGTGTTGTTTTTTTATTTAAATCAAAAAGTTTATATTTTTAAAACAATGAAGAAACCGTGAAAAATTCTACTGAAATATGTCAATAGAAGGCTCTTCATCACGTATAATAGCTAATAAACAGGTCCCCAAGTTTTAGGGTAGAGGCTGAAAAATTTTAACTGATGGGCCCGCACGCCTTATGAATGAGAATCAAATGAGAGCAAAGAATGTTAGACGATGGTCAGCAAGAAGAGCGCTACGCTACAAGGGATACCTACCAGCTGTGAAGACAACTAAACCTGCATTAATACATAAAAATGTTTCGACACATTAACAATACGCCATGCATCACAAAGATTAGGCTGTTAATGACTCGAAGGGCGTAATATGGTTAGATGAATCCAATTAAAACCGATATATGTCTGATGGTAAACAGTATTACTAGCGCCGACAGCAGGATACAATTAAACGACGAAGGGTTAAGCACTGCGGAGGCAACATCATAGAGTGGAGTTGTTTTACATGGTGGCATGTTTGTTCATTTCAAAAAATTTATGGCATCATAAAAAGGAAGATAATTTAAACATATTGCAGACCCATCTTCCCAATTTTAAAGATATGAGCGTATATCCTAAGGAAGAACTTGTGTTTCAACAGTTTGGAGACCCGAGACAAACATGAAAAATCATTGAGGAAAGTCTGACTTGGCATAATTTTCAATTGATTCAACATTTTCAATTGGCCTCCGTAAAGTCCAGACCTCTATCCAGTTGAGAATTTGTGGTCAATTGTAAAAAGACGATCGGAAAAATATCGAAAAGATCCAATTATACAAAAATTGGTTGAAAGTATGGCCGAACGGATAAATAGTTAATTTTTTTAACACAACACTACCTGCATAGCTTTTTGCTTGTCTGCAGAGAACACCCCGAGTCTTTGGCGGGATTCAAACCCGCAACCCCCACGCTGATAGACTAGCGCGCTACCAATAAGTCTATCGAGGAACATAAAATAAATGGCTATGGACCAAGTACTAAAAATACTAAATATTTTAAATGTTACCAAAAAGTACAAGATTGATGACATAATAACTATGTTTATTTTATTTTTATTTTCCTTTGAATATGTAGTTTTTTGATTTGTTTACAAACATTATTGTTAGCATTTGTCTAAAGCCTAGTACTCTGTTCGAATTTGTGAAAAATGTTGATCAACATTTATTATTTCACAAGGAAAATTTGACATTTAAAATGTGGTGTCTATTTCGCGATTTGGAAGAATATCACGATTTTATTGCTTTTAAATATACCACATTGTTTTCCAAAATTTTCCACAAAAAGTTTTACGAAAAATTCCACATGAAATGATGCCCATTAGCTTTATTTCACAGTTTTGATAAAATGTTGCCAGAAACATTTTAATGTTTTACCACAGTAAAAAACATAGTACTACTTCTGCAACATTTCATTCATTCATGACTTTTTCATACAAATTTTTTTTATATGTAGTTTGACGGCATTCCACATGAACAACTGAACAGAGTACCAGGCTTAATAAATAAAATGAAAAAATAAAAAATTAAATCGCTTCATTATTATTACTTTTATGCGCCTACAAATGCAGAAAATAGAAAAATGTATTCACTTCTGCTCCCTACTGTAGGTCAAAGTATTTTTTAAAGAAATTTGAAACATAGATAGATCCTCAACCCACTGATCTATCCAGTTCAATAATTTTTTTTTCTTTGTAAACTGTTTGCCACTAACTGAATAGATTAGTTAGGCTCGCTAGGTGGAGCTATTGTTGTTATTTTGATCTAAAAACTACTCTTTGGAGCTAACATTTTTTTTTCTGTGAATAGATCGGACTCACAAGGATGTCAAAGGCTGTAGATGTTTATCTATTTTACCAGTGCTTAGAAGTCGAAAAAGAGTGAACCCAGGCAGCGTTGGCAATTTTAAAATTTTATTGACTTGGTTTATTTTCTTAAAAAAAAATCAGAAATTTAAAAGTAATTATTTTCATACATATTCTAGTTAATTTTTTGTATTTCTTATTAAAGGTGATAATTCCGATATTGTTGCTACTGATTCTCAAAAGAACACTGTGTATATATTGGCCAAGAAGTTTGGCATTGAAAATCCAGAAAAGTTTGGTCTTATCTTGGCCTCTCATTTCCTCAAAAAATACACTCATGTAGAAGAGGTTCACATTCATGTGGAGGAATATCCCTGGCAAAGAATCTGTCAGGATCAAATTGGCAATGCGGCAGGATCATGTGAAGTGGCACCACCAAATTTTTCAAAATTTAACAATAGACAAAAACACAATCACGCTTTTATCTTTACGCCCACCGAAGTGCATTACTGTGATGTGGTTTTAAGAAGAAACGGTAAGTATAGGACTGAACTTGTAAAAATATGTTAAATTAATTATTTCTTTTTTTGGTAATAGAACCCAAACAAACGGTTATTAGCGGCATTAGAGGTTTACGTGTTCTGAAAACGACACAATCCTCTTTCGTCAACTTTGTCAATGATGAATTCCGTTCTTTGCCCGATCAATATGATCGCATCTTTAGTACGATTGTCGATTGTTCGTGGGAATATTCACGCACGGAGAATGTGAAATTTTGTGAAGATTGGACTACCATTAAAAATATTATTATCAAGAAATTTGCTGGAGATCCTAATGTTGGCACCTCATCGCCCTCTGTTCAAAATACTTTGTATCTGACGGAAAAAGAGGTTCTTGATACTTTGCCGCAAATTTCAGTGATATCGATGACTATGCCCAATAAACATTATTTCAATTTTGATACAAAACCTTTCCAAAGTGTAGTGCCTGGCGAGAATAATGAAGTCTTTATACCCGTCGATAAACCGCAGGGTATTATTTATGCTCAATTGTCACGCAAAGATTTAACCAGTCATTTGTAACGAACAATGAAATTGTTTCTTCTTTTAAATTTTTTTTATAGCAAAATTGTATTTTGCACAAATTCCATTTAGTTCTTGTACAAGCACATTTTAAATAAATTCTTTATTAAAAGTCAGTTAAAAAAATTTTATTTACGTGGCTTTTGTTTTTTTTTTAGCAATTAACACATTTTTTAAGTTCATCAAACTTTTTATGGAGGAGAAGTAAAAAGGTTTTCCAATTGAGACGGGTTGATATTTAGAATGTTAATTGTGGGGTCAGGGGTGTAGTACTTTACGGTGTTCTATTGGACTGATATTGCGAGCGTTCTCTTGTGAGCTGCCAGTGAGGCCAAACCAAAAGAAAAAACCTGCATGTCTCTATTGGTAAACACTTCAGTTCTATTTTTTTGATATATTTTTATGGCTCTTGCTTACTGTGCTGTGATGTGTTAAAGTAATAAAAAAATTTATGATTTTCCATTAGCTACTTTTTATATTAAATTTATTGCCAAAAGTGTTATGAAGTAAAAACCAATTACATTTATTTATATTTATTTTTTGGCAATGATAGTTAAGTTAAAGAAAAAATAATAGTATAGGACATGTGAAAAAAAACTATATACTTTAACACACAGGTAAAAATTTCTCAAAACAATGCATATTGAAATAAACCAAGTATATAGTCGCCAATAAGCCGACAATATAATCATTTTCCCCACTTTTACCATTTGTATTCAGTTTCAAAATCAGGTCCACTTACGGAATAATATTTTTTAGAGTTTCGTACCCAACCAGTAAAACTGTAACCATATTAATACTGTAGCGATGTCAGTACGTCTTTCAAAAGTCTGTTACTTATAAACCGTTCTTCGTTGATACGATGGCTTGTTATTTTTTTTGATATTTCAATTGGGCGTGACACTTCCCATATAAAGTAGTTATTTATCATCGTGTTCCTTGGGACCTGTAATAGCTAGAATCTTGAAGTTTTGTGCAAGTAACTCTCTTAGTAATGGCACAGTTTGGCAAAACAGGCTGCTTTAGAATACTGGCAGTAGTACCCCACATATAAGAGAACTATAATTGTTAGCATATTAAGGGGATCAATTATTATCGTAGACCTGGGAAATGTAACATGTAAAATGTTGGAATTTTGCACAAAAATATGCATAGTTATGCAAAAAACTTGCTGGATTGAAATAGTGGGCGTGGTAGCTTCAATAAAAACTGGAAAATTATTATCGCGAACATAGAGAACTATAATAAAGTCTTTTAATTTGCAACACTCCCTTCTAAATGAGCATTGCAGCACAACAAATTTACTGGATTGGAAGACTAGATGAGATTAATCCCAAACAAAGTAAATATTTATCGTTATCTATACATATAATAAAACCGTAACTTTTTTCCTTTCTGTCTGTCTGTCTGCGTTCGCATCACGTAAAAACTACCGAATGGATTTTAATAAAATTTTGTGGAGAGGTACCTTAGTATCTTGATACTTTCTTTCCGCAAAGTTATCTTACTTCCAAGAGAAAGTGGAGAAAAAGCAGTAAAAGCACTCAATTCTACCGATATGCATACTTTAAGGCACCTTTTATTTTTGAAAGCGCTTTATTTTAAAATTTTATCCATTGAAAAATACGTGAAAAATACGTGAAGGACTGTAAATAGATAGATAGAAATTTTTTTTTAATATTTTATATATGTATTTACTAGCTATGCCCATACAAGTTGTGTGCGTCCTGGCAATCAAATTTGCTTTCAAATTAATTAACACCAAATTTTAAGACTCTAACCCACGTCAAACTTTAAGGCCCATTATTATAACTTGCCAATAGATAAAGTGGTGACTTTAATGTAAAACACCCTTGGTGGGGGTCACGTCTGATAAACCCAAAGGGAAGAGAACTATATAAATGCCTCTGAAAAAATAACTATTCAACATGGTCTACTGACTGCAAACTTTTATTATACAAGTCAATTCTAAAACCAATATGGTGTTATGGCATTCAATTATGGGGCACTGCCTCAGCTACCAATGTAGAAAAAATTCAAAGGCGCCAAAATAAGATTCTACGTATTATTACATCTGCTCCCTGGTATATAAAAAATTCGAACATCCATAAAGATCTAAACGTGCCATCAGTTAAAGCAGAAATAGCGAAACTTGCCATAAGGTATTTAAAGAAGCTTGAAACTCATCCGAATCCACTGGCCCGTAACATACTAACTGAACCTGGTTACATTCGACTAAGAAGGAGGGACACTGCTTCTCTCATCCGTACATCAGAGGGATAACCCACAAATTACAGTAACCGTGAAACATACATTATTTTTTGTCCAGCACTGGTTGGACTTAACATGTATATTTTTATTTTTAGACTTAAGATATGAGTAATTATTGATAGTTCAATTATATTGAAGATACAATAAATAAAAAAATGCGAAACAAAAAAAAAAAAAACATTGTCTACTGGCAGTCCTACTCACTGGCCAAGTGACTGTACAAGGGAACACCAAGGTCTTTTTTTAGATATAATGGATAGTGTGGACTTAAGCTCTGATCATAACCCCATAATATTGACACATAGCACAGTTCTTCAAACTGTGGCAAAAACGTTTAAAATTATTACATCTAAAACAGATATGCAACAGTTTAGGAATTGAAAAGAACAAAACTTAAATTTAAATATACCGATTAAAGATGTCTTTAACTTAGAGGACGCTGTTGAGTCTTTCACTCATTTATTTCTTGAAGCAGCATTTATATCAACGTCGCAGCAACACCAAACTAATGGTAGCAGTGTACAAATATCAGCTGAAATTAGGGATATTATTGCTAATAAAAGAGGACTACGAAAAAACTATCAAAGAACTAGAAGTCCATTAGATAAAGCAAATTTTAACAGAGCAACGATGAAAAGACATTTAAAAGATTACAAAAATGATATAATAAATAATTATTTAAGAAATTTGCAACAAAATATAGCCAATGAACATAATCTGTAGAATTCAACAAAATATTTACAACGTCTAATAAAGCGAAATATCCCAATTAAAAATAGAAGTGGCGAATGGTGTAGAACAGACATCAGTAAAGCTAACGAGTCTAAAGAAAACTTTGAGTCAACTTTTAACCCATTTATTTTAAACAACCCTACTGTTAGAGAAGAAATACAAATACTTTTTAGATGTTCCCGATAAGACCTATAACTTTAGCAGAAGTAAAAGATGTAGTTAATAAATTAAACAATAGCAAATCGCCAGGGTACGACAATATTGACAATGGAAATACGCCAAAATTGTGTTGATACTAAAACCTAAGAAACCTGAGTATGTTGGTACTTCCTATAGGCCCATTAGTTTATTATCAAGCTTGTCAAAGATTTTTAAAAGGCTACTTTTAAAAAGATTACTGCCAATTTTAGAGCAACAAAAAATAATACCAGGTTACCAGTTTGGATTCAGACATAAACATGGCACACCCGAACAATGTCATATTATTGTCAATAATATTTCTGGTGCATTAGAAAGAAAATTGTATTGCTCTGCAGTGTTTTTAGATATTGAACAGGCCTTACAAATTAAAAAAGCTTATTCCGGCCATATTTTATTTTATATTAAAAGCATATCTGCAAAACAGGCAATTCTTTGTAAGTGTTAATGAAATTTATTCAAATTTTGGAAGTATTAACGCAGGTATACCCCAAGGCAGTGTATTCGGTCCTGTAGTGTACACCATTTACACAGCAGATATGCGAACGATATACTATTGCTACTTATGCAGATGATACCGCTGTACTAGCTTCTAATGAGTCACCAACCATACCTTCGGAATTGGTACAAAACCAATTAAATCTTATTCAAGATTGGTTGCAAAAATGGAACATTAAAGTAAATACCGGAACATCTGTTCATGTGACATTTACATTAAGAACAAATTATTGCTCTCCAGTGTATTTAAATGGAACTGTTATACCTCAAAAGCAACTCCGACATTGAGATTTTACACAAATATTAGTCCAAAACACTAAGATTGTTAGCTAATGCACCTTGGTTTGTGAACAACAACAACATACACAGAGATCTCAAAATTAAAAAAAGTCAAAGAAGAAATTTCTATAGAGGATAGAGGGAGTAATGTTTGTGGACATTCGATTTGAATTTTCCAACATTGTAGCTGACAGGAAAGACCTCTGTAGGAAGATGATTCCACAAGCGAACTGTACGGCTAAATAACGAATTTTCTCTGTAATGCATTTTGCGATTGACTGGCCAATCGACCACAAATGGATGAGCTCTTAATGAAAAGCGTGTTGTGCGCGAAAATGTGCGGATATCGGGAATTAGTTCCCTAATCTCATCAGAGCACATTCCATTGTAGTAGCGATAAAACAGTATAACACAACCCACATTGCGTCGATGTTCAGGAGAGTCAATAGAGTTGGATACCCTACTGTCACCTATGAGCTTCTTCGCCCTCTCCTGTACGCGGTCGAGTAGTTCCAAAAAAGACTTTGGAGCACCGGCCCATACATGAGAGTTGTATTCCATTTTTGGCCTGATGTAAGTGGTATAAATAGTAAGGAGATCAGATGAGGTGAAATATGTTTTACACCGTTTGAGAAAACCGAGACACTTGAAAGCTTCTTTTGAGACTTGAAAAATGTGCTTAGTCCATCGAACGTCACACTGGATTTTCATGCCAAGAACATCAAGAGCTTCTGATTCCTTAATACTTATACCACCCATAATTACAGATGTAGAACCATTTTCGGCCGAACGCCGGTGCGTTAGCATACAACATTGAGTCTTACGAGCGTTAAAGTCGACTCTATTTGAAGAAGAAATTTCTAACTTCTGTCAAAGGTACCTTAGCAGACTTAGCAATCATTCAAATGTACTCGCAATCAACCTTTTAGATGATAGCAATGAAATTCAAATACTAAAAAGATACCACGTACTTGACCTACCCTTCAGAAAATAGGAAAATGTATTATTACTAATTATTAATTTGTATTTATGTATATATATTTTTTAAGTTTATTGGAACTTAATATATGTATGTATGTCACATAAATTAATTATGTATTTTGCTTATTATTTTATTTTTGTAAAATAGATTGCAAATAAAAATGAATTGAAAATAAAGGATTTAGCATTCCATATTTAATTTAATTTTTGGCTCCCAAATCCAAATATAATTTGAGACATAGAATGCCTTGCAGTTTTTTTTAGCTATAAATTAATAAAAATTGAGAAATATCGTTTTTTGCATATGCGCTCGAGTCTGAAATATATTCTAATTCCTGTTCTATAATTTTAATTTGTTACCAATCATAAAAATAATTTTTTTAAATAAATTTTTTCTGAAATTAAAAAAAAAAATAAAAATTTTTGAGATAGTGTGTTCTAATTTAAGAGTGGGATCATGGGACATATGTATTTTTCAGTTTAAACAAATATTTATTACCTTTTTTCATTTATTACCTAGTTCATTAAAAAATTATATTTTTTCACTGTGTAATATATAAACGCGAAGTTATTTTTTAATAACTTCTGATCCCACCAAGGTCCTACTTTCATTTGTATGGTGTACTCACTAAGCCACATTAAAAAACATATGTAAATTTTAAAAAACTTAAAAAATACTATCTTATTAAATCTACTTTTTTTTAAGTTAAGAAAAAATGTTTAAAAAAATTAATTTTTATGATTGGCATCAGATTAAAGCTTATAGAACCGCTTTAAAACGAGCTTTTACTCAACTCTCTAGGGCTTGTTGAACTGGAATTATAATATATTTCAGCCTCGAGGGCATATGCAAAAAAGCGTAATTTCTCTATTTTTATTAATTTACTAGCTGTGCCCACACACGCTGTGTGCGTCCTGACAATGTTTTGTTAGATTTTGCTTTGAAAGTAATCCACACCAAATTATAAGACTCTTACACGTACTTACTTTTATACAAAGGTATCATCTCTGGGTAGATTTCTAAAATGTTAATAAAATTCTAAAAATTATTGTAAAGCTCTTTAAAAGACACAGGAAATGTGTTACTCGTTATTTTAAAACAGCGCCATCTGCTGCGCAACAGTGCTTAAGATATACTGCTTTCAAAAATAAAAGATATCTTAAGGTATGCAGTGCTTTTTAATTGGTAAAAAAATCGGAGTACTTTCAGGGCTTTTTCTCCACTTTCTCTTGGAAATAAGATATTTTTGCAGAAAAATAGTATCCTACATTGTAATAAGAATACTAAGGTACCTCCACACCAAAATTTTTTTTAAAATCCATCCGGTAGTTTTACGTGATGGGAACACAAAGAAAAAGAAGACAGACAGGAAATGAGTTAGTGTTTTATTATATGTATATGTAGTTATTAATTTATAGCTAAAAACTGTAAGAAATAGAATTTTTTACAATTATATTTGGATGCTGGGAGTCAAGGAATGTGTAAGTCAAAAAGTTTCAATTAAATCTAAGTAGTTATTTTGAGTGCCATGTTGATTTGACATGGCATAATTCATATGTACATATGTACTTTTTTTTATCGCATTCAAGTTATTGTAAAAAAAAGCTCACAAAACGCATGATTAGGTGTGATCCACACCATTAACATTATCGATGCACACATCTCTAGATCCATGAAGTTGAAGCGTAAATCATTTCATGGATTTGCTACCAAAGTATTTCTTTAGACAACTAACAGCTAAACCTAAACAAGCGCGTAAAGCGTAAAATAACTGTAAAAATTTTCATTTACATACAAAATGTATGAAGCAAACTTAAATAGTGGCGTCAACACAATTGGCATTTGGAAAATCCAATTTTGACAGAGCGTTGGGTAGTGAAGTTGGGTGGGTGCAAACAAAATGTTATTGTTTTTTTTTTGTGTAAGAATGGTGCCATTTTAGCTATTTTAGCTGCTTGATCTAGCGATTATATCTCTATTTTGCGCTTAAATTTATTAGATTTTACTATACAAAATATGCTATCATTACTGTTTATTACAAAACGTTGCACTCTTATTTAGGTTTGTTCAAAGCTAGGCGCTAGACGTTTTTACGTCTTACGCGTTTCTTTAGGTTAAGCTGTAAGTCAGATATTTAACAAATTTTCAAACTTTCAAAGACAACTGTTGGTTATGACTTTGCTGTTGCTGTTACTGCTGGTGCTTTGTTTTACGTTTTGTCATCATCATCATTGTTTACACTGCTCTGTACTGGTATGTAGACTATAAAAGTGTAAAGAAAGAAATAAACTAATTGTGTATTTGTTGTACATGGTACATCCGAGCAAGTCATAAGAAAATAAATACTAAATGTAAATACTCGTATTTTGTAATTGTTTTTATTTATTTAAATTATATAATGTTTATTTAACAAATAAAGACAAATCGTACATGTGCATCTTACAATAGTTTAAATAAATAAATATTAAAACGAATAAAAAAGTAAATAAAAGCTAATCTGTTTTAATGGTGGTTCAAAATACTTAATTTAAATTTTAAATACAAAATAACATAGTTACATACATACATAAATACTTACATACATACATAGATACATACGTACATACATACATACATTCATACATACATACATACATACATACATACATACATACATACATACATACATACATACATACATACATACATACATATGAAGAAATGGATAAAATTTGTCTTGAATCAATATTAATTCAGACATTTGATGTGCGAGTAAAACAGTTCACAGAAAAATTTTTTTGCTGCTATTAAAAGTTTTAATTAGTTCCAGATAAAATTTTAATTAAATTTTTAATTGATTCAATTATTCACTTGTTTAGAAGATTATCATTTTCTTTTTTAATTCAGAATATAATTGCATTAATTAAATTATTTATTTATTTATTTATTTATTTATATAAACACATAATTTCTTTTTAAATTTATTATATAAACATTTTATGGTCGAATCATAAAATATTTATTATCAAAAAATATAGTAATCCAAACAGATTACTATTGGTAAGCATATCCACATAGCATATAGCTATTTCACTGGTGCTTAACCAGATCGTCAGTATAAATCATAATCATAAATATTTTATGATTCGATCATAAAATATTTATTTAATAAATTTAAAAAGGAATTATGCGTTTATATAAATAAATAAATAAATAATATTATATAAATTTCAAATATAATTTTTTAAAATGCATTAATTAAAAATATAATTAAATTTTGATCGGAAACTAAATAAAACCTTTAATTGGTGGAAATATTTTTTTCTGTGATAAATAAAATTTTAAAAAATTCATATGAAGAAATGAAATTAAATTACAAAGCAAGTAAAATTGCTGCGAGTATATTCAACTGAGCCGAATCTTATTTACCCTGAGCTATAGTAATTTTGGATATTTTTTTCTCTCTCATACCAGCACTCAGCAGATACATAACCCTTACTCATGCAATGCATTGTGCCATAACTAGGATATTAGGTTATGGGAAGGAGGATAGAGGGAGTAGTGTTTGTGGACATTCGATTTGAATTTCCCCACATTGAATGCGACAGGAATGACCTCTGCAATAAGATGATTCAACATACGAACTGTTCGACTTGAAAAATGTGTATAATTCATCGAACCTCACACTGGCTTGTCATGCAAAGAGCATCAAGAGCTTGCAAATCCTTATCCATAATTACAGTGAAGCACCATTTTTAATCGAACTTTTTTAATCGAACATAAGACATATTAATGACTACACTGAACCAAAAATTTAACTAAATACTGTAAAATTGGGTGTAGAATTGAAGAAAAGTAGGTTGTTATACAGCTAACAAACTTTTTAGTCAAATCTACATATTATTTTCGTAAAAAAATACTTTTTTTAAATTCCTTATATTGAAGTAATTTCTTCAATATGACTCTTTCTTTTTGTTATTTACCAGGGTGTAAATATGATAAAAATAAGTTAAATTAACTAAAATTTTTAGTTAATTTTTTTATAAAATTTTATTCTTTATAATTTCTTTTCATCATTGCGATTATGTTGCATATTTTTATCTAATTACAACATGAAAACAAATATGCGTATCAATAATGCTTTTTTTGCTTTTTTCCTCTTTTAAAAAGAATAAACGAATAAAGCTTTTAGTTTATGTTGCGAGTATTTGATATGAAATATTTAAAATACAAGAAACATAAATTAAAAAATTTTCTTTTTTATATGTCAATTCAAATAATTTTCCTGAAGTTAAATTTAACGAAATTTCTTCTATTTCTCTTATTTTTTCTTCTATAGCTCTTTGAGCCGTTTGCTTTGAAAGTGGTGTAAGTGTATTTTATTTAATGTGGGGATATTTCACGTTTTGCATTTGAATAATTTGAAAAATATATAAATAAATGATATATAAATAAATGATATACATAGTATGTTAGTCTAGTGCAATGTTATTTTTAAATATTAAATTGATTTAAATTTATAATGTAATCATATTTTAGGATTGATTAACAAAAATTTATACTTTTAATGACTTCAAAAGGACTTACACCACTTTCAAAATCAGCAAAAAGTAAAAAGCAAAATATTAACTACGGCATCTCAATTAAAAGAAACCGATTTCTTTATATGAAATTTTTATTAAATACACAATAAAAATAAATAAAAAATAAATAAGTCAAGTGCGAGTTAGACTCACACACGTAAGGTTCCGTACTATGTTCAGTACAACTTTAAAAATTCAAGTTGTTAATTTGGTCATGTCTTATGAGTCACCCTTTAATTAAAATTAAAGTCATAATTGCATCACTGTTGGAACACCCTTTAATTTTAAGCAATTTTTGTTATAGCGGCCATGGTAATACACTATCTATAAAAATATACATGCGGCCACCTATTGCGGTTCAAAAAAAAAGTAATGTACGTGAAAAACATGTCATTGATGGAACACCCTTTAGATATTAGTAATTGTTACAGCGGCCGAAGTACAACATCTACTGTAAACATTTAAAGAGTCTACCTATTACGGTTCAAAAAATAAGGCTATTTACGTACAAATCATTTCTCTGTCGGAACACCCTTTAATTTTGTTATTTGCTATGACGGCCATGGAAATTCTCTTTCTATGAATATATCAAGAGTCTACATATTACTATTAAAAAAATAAGTTACTATACGTGAAAAAAATGTCACTGTCAGAACACCCTTTAATTTTTAGTAATTGTCATAACGGCCATGGCAACACATCTTCTATACAAATTGGAAGACTCTACTTATTATGGTTCAAAAAATATGTCGTTTTACATGCAAAAGACGTCACTGTCGGAAAACCCTTTAAATTTTTATTGTTTTTATAGGGGTCATAGTGATACACCATTTGTGAAAATTTCAAGAGTCTATCTATTATGGTTAAAAAATTAGTCAATGTTTAGGCAAATCACGTCACTGTCGGCACACCCTTTAATTTTTACTATTTGTTATAGTGGCCAGAGTAATACACCTCCTGTAAAAACTTCAAGAGTCTACTTGTTATCGTTCAAAACTTAGGCCATATACATACATGCAAATCACGTCACTATCGGAACACCCTTTAATATTTATTTTTTAATAGTTGTTTATATAGTGAACTAAGTTTTAATTACTATTTGTAAATTTCAAGTGTATCCCACCTACAGTTAACGAAATAGGCACATATTCGTGAATAACACCTCTCTATCGAAACACCCTATAAGTTTTAGTATTTGTTGCTATAGTGGCAACAGCTATACATCATCTGTGAAAATTTCAAGAGTCTACCTATTACGGTTCCAGAGATAAAAGGTGCTGACAGGCGAACAGACATTGTAGCGAAAACAATAGGGTTACGCTTTTACACTTTGTGTACGGAACCCTAATAACCAACATTATTTATACTCGTATTATTAATATATTTTAACTTTTTTCATTATGATCAAGTCATGAAAATAGTCATAATGTGTTGGAGGGATATATGGTAATAAATAAATAATATCTGTCAATTTTTCCAATGTGATGACACGAATGATGATATAAACGTGTTAGTACTATATTTCTAAAGTTGTGTGGTTTTCCCCGTGAGGGCTATAAATTTAGTGATATAAAATCCCTTTTCTCACTAAATGAAGTTTTATAGAGCATTGTATATGGTTTGCTTTTCATAACCCTTATCCAACATATCTTCAACCAATTTACTTTTTCACCATTGATATTTTGTTCCCTTCTTAGAATTGCATCTTCTACGGGTTTTGTATTTATTATATTGTATAATAAAAGAGGAACAGGCGAAACTCCGGAAAACTTTAAAAATTGTTATGTCATTTACAATGTTGCCACACATTTAAAAAAGCACTAAAGAAATTATGTAGTACAATTTTGAACTAAATTGTAGTATGTCTTTGAGGATATTGGACTTACACCATTTTCAAAGTAATTATATTTGTAGCTTCATTAACTACGAAAATTTATAATGATACAAACAATGAAAATATTAATAGATTTTTTTGAAAAAAGTTTATAAATAAAAAGTTCATAGTAAATTGTACTCACTTTTATCATTAACTAATTTTTTGTCAAAATAGACTTACACCACTTTCTTTATGGGTTGTTTTTCTTCGAATGTTTTTACTACTGTTTTAATAACATTTTTTGTTAATTTAAAAGAATTTTATTTTTAATAGTTTTTTTCAAGCTTTATTGGAATATGTTTTTGACAAAAAAATTCTGTTTATATGAATAAATCGTATATAGATTTGAATAAAAATTAAGTTGATTTAACTATTTTTGTCGTTAAGGTTCTACTAATTTGTTTCGTTAATAATACCTACGATTTTTGGTTCAGTGTAATGGAGACGGGGGTTTAAGGTTTGAATAAAATACAGCAATTAGTTCACAATGCTCTGAGTAATATAAATAAACTATAGTGGAATTCAGAGTTTGATACAAATCGTCTTGCAAAAGTGCAATAATGCATTTGCATGCAAATGGTCTTGCAAAAGTGCAAATGTATTATTGCAATTTTGTTTTTGAAATTTAACAAAAACAACAAGTATTTAGTTGTTGGATTTCACAAAAAAAGCTATGATATTATGCATGTGCACTTTTGCATCGAACACTGAACTTCGTTTATACATATATTTTGTTTTAGAAATTATTACTAATTTTTAAGTGCGCGAACAGAGTTTTATACAGCTGTTCTAACAATTGTACCTGTATTATTATACCATGGTACAATTGTACTTAAGAAAAAAAAAATGCAAAGAAAATTAAAAATAACATTTCAAATACATACATATGTATATGTACATATATTTTTTAACCTTTTTTATTTCATCAGGGATGGTAAACGAAATTTCGAAATTTTCAAATTGTGCTTTTCTGGCTTAAATTGCACTTAACATTATTTTTAAAAGTCCTTGCTGTAACTCACATTGATTTTAATAAAAATATATAATTGTGTTATAATTAATTATTGGCAAAATTGATGCGTCATGACGTTATGTTTTTTTTATAATAAACAAGTAAACAAGTATGGCAACTTAACCATCCCTGAGTTGATGTCAGCTGATTTTCGATACAATTAATGATTTTTATACCAACAAAATGTTTTAATGTTGTACTTCTTGTAGACTTGCGTAAAAATATACTCTGACATAAAAATACTTTGGAAGTAACAAACATAAAAATGAATTGATATCTTTCTCCTTTTTCGAAGTCTGTTACAGGGTTGGGATCTGACAATGTTTAAATTGTATCGCCCCAATGATAAAATTGTACCAAATCAGGATCAATATTACGGCAAACCTTTGACATACGAAAAAGGAAAACGCGAAAACAGATGCGACAGATCATGTAAGATGTAGAAGCTTTGTGGAAACCATATGATCCACGAGGGATACTGGAAAAAACAAAACATACATACATACATATATACAGAAGCTCAACAAGAGAACAAATCAAAACTGTTATACCTACTACTGATTGAGGCGATGGAAAGACGTTCAATCAGTTAGCTGTAACCAGGGTTGGAGAACTATGAAATTCGAACTGTTTATTAGCGTATGAAAAATTATTTAATTAAAAAATTTATTGAATACATTTTTTATGAAATTGTACCAACAAATCATAAAATGTACCAATGTGCCACTGATGTGCCGATTGTACCAAATTTTGGTAATTTGAGGGTGCTGTAGCTTAAGTGGCTAGCACGTTGACTCATCAATTTTTCTAACATGTATTAATTTCTCTTTGTAATAATGCATATCAAAGCGCCCTCCTTCACCGGTATTACCACATAGCACTAAATCGCCGAAGAAGTAAAATAATTATAAATTGGCAATGCTAGCTTCAAACTAATTCGCCTAAATAAAACCAGAGGCGATTGCTACACTGTTCTAAAAATAATCATAACGTGCAATTGCAGTGTTGCCATAAGCGAAGCTTTACTATCACACTAATCATCTGTCTTATCTACTACTCTCCCTTTCCAAAGGAAGTAACACAGTCAATATAGGCATTAACTGCCTGAGTGTTACTTCTCTTAAAAAAAAAAAATTGGTACAATTGTACCACAAATCCCAACTCTGGTCTGTTAAAAACTAAAAATTTTAAACTTATAGACTCCTAAACCTGTTTTAATATTTGAGTACTTTTTTTAATATCTATGTTTATTTACAATTTGATGACAATATGACAGTTTGTAAAAGCCATAAATATGTAACAGTTGGAAATCTTTAACTTGTTCAATTTGCTACAGACAAGATTCCATTCTTATTTCAAAGAAAAATTTTAAAAATTGAGTTGAAATGAGAATAGATAAATCGATTGTTTCCCTACGTAAGCACTTAACTTTATTTTTCGGTAATAAAGTGACGAAAATTATTTTTAGTCTACTGTGTATACACTCAGTAACATTTCCGTTGCTCTTATCTTGGTTTTTGGGGAAAACAAAACATTAAATTGTTTAAAAAATAAAGACAAAAAAAAAATTAAATAACTAAACTTTTTTCATATTCAAAGTAAAATAAACATTGTAACAGTTTCACACCTTAGTGGACAAAACGCCAACCAAATGACCTAAAATTGTCAAGAAATTTTTAAACAGTCAATATTCAGAATTTTAATGGGACACAACGCAAAGGCGGATTAAAAATTTTATAAATTTAAGAAGCACTAAATATAACGAATTCAAAATGAATTTTAATATAAAATTTTGTGTATTAATTTCCGCGTTATCCTTAATACGATCGCATACACACGACGAAATATCAAAATGTTCTTTAAGCGGAGTCTATAAGACGCGTCAAACTATAATCGAATCATCCAATTATCCGAACAGTTATAAACCCGACGCATGCTGGGACTATGTGATACGTTCGCCGTACAAGTGTCCCACCACATTTCATATACAATTTTTAGATTTTTATTTAGAATTTTCAAAAGATTGCAAGCATGATTATTTGGCAATTGGGTTGGAAAATGTCGATGACGATATGGATGTTTTGTGCGGCCAAGTGGTGGGTATTAAGAGGTATCGCACACCAGATGGTGTTTTGCGTCTTAGATTCTTTACGGATGAATCGCCCTGGACCACAGGCAAAGGATTTAAATTATTGGTAACACGCTTGGCTTGCGAAAGGGAGGAACTTCTGAGGAAGCTAGAAGATGATGATGATGACGATAACACAGATACTGATGACGACACTATAGCAGTAACGGCTCCTTCGGGACACTTTCAACCACCCGAGCCAGAACTAATGCAAATATTTCGTAATTTAACTGGCCCAGAACAGTATCAAATTGCAACTTTACCCCCAGTATTTGGCTTAAATTATCCAACACAATTACCCTCACCACCCTATCCGGCCACAGGAACACTTCACTATCCAGGCAGTAAAGGGTCAAATAATTTTCAGCCACCCTGTACTAATGACAACGGACAACAAAGACAATTACCGAGTATACAAAATTTTTATGGAGCTCTTAATGGAAACCAGTTAGTTCCCCACCCCAATACTTTTGGGGGAAACGTCCAAGCAAACTATTTGCCCTCCTATACGGGTTTGAGTAGTATTCAGCAAGTACAGCCCCAGCAAGCGGCCGTAATAGGATCTGGCAATAATGGATTTTTAACAAATCCTAGAGATCAATATATTGGCTCTTGGTCTTCAACTCCTATTCTGCAGAAGGCGAATGACAATAGAATTGATGCCTTAGAAGCCTGTTGTGTGTCAGCTTTTCAGCAAAAACATTTCTATCTTTCCAGCCCTGGCTTCCCTCGCACTATTTTCAGCAACATTTTACCAAACCTTCAGAAACGTGATTGTGTCTTCCATGTGCAAAAATCTTCCTCCAATGTCTGTCGTCTGCGTGTGGACTTTAAATTTTTCGACTTCGGCCAAAACGATCAGGGCACTGGCTCGTATGCGGGAAATATTGGTATGCCTGCCATACAGAGTACACAAAGTGTTTGCCGGGATGACTTCATTAAAATTGATAATCAACGCTTTTGTGGTTGTCGTTCGGGATATACATTCTCTTCCTATTGGACGATTGCAGGTGATAAAAAGATAAGAATGCGTATGGGCTATTCGGCTATACCTTCGGGAGGTTTTCTATTGGAATTGGTGCAAGAGGAGTGTTCAGAAACACAAATTGCTGCGATAAGCACCGAAAGGCCTCTGGGTTCAATTTTGAGCACGACTTATCCAAATATTATTAACGATCAACAGTTTAATCCTCAGCAGACACAACAAATTACTTTAGGTCAACAACAGCAAAAAATATATGGAGATTCAAAACCATCTCAGCAGCAGCTGCTGCAGCAACAACAAAATATAAACGGGGCTTTATACGGAGGCAGTTATCAAGGACAACCATTCCTTTTACAAAAACCTTTACAACAAAGCAACTACTTGGAACAACAGCAGCAGTTGCTCAATACACCTGGAGGTATTCCAAACAATTTGCAGCAATATAACCCCATTTTACCCCAACAACAGCTACAAAACAATAATCTTCTCTATCCTTCGCAATCAAATTATTTCTCCTATCTTCCCGCACACTACAATCTTTTGCAACAACAAGGTTTGGCCACAAATCCTTTTGTTTTGCCACAGATAAGAAATACACGTTCCTATGATGATCAACAGCCTGTTGCTGTTGTCGAAACAAATTCATCTCGCAAGGCTTACTACTATACCGATAATGCTTCGCTTAGCGGTAAAGATGACTTAGCTCACATGTCCAGATCGAATTCAGCAGAAACATCCTTCCAGTGGGATCGTAAGGATGCTAATGTCAATGAGAAATACGATTTAACTGATAATTTTGCCAGACAGAGACAAAAATGTTCATTTGATATGGGTGATATATTGCGTTTATCAGTCGATATTTTGTGGATAACAAAGCCGATCTGTTATGCTCCTCAACGAAATTGGTTTACAAACTGGATTGGTTAGAAAGATGAAATGAAATTATGAGTGAAAAAATATTTTTTTTTAATTTTTTGTACAACAATTATAAAATTCTAAAGATCTGTAAAATAAACACTTCCTATTTATTAATTAATTTATGAAGATTTATTTAATAAAGAGATTTAAGTTTTGTCATGTAAGCTGAATTGCAAGATTAATATTTAAGGATCTTTGTTGATGGTTGAATCAATCACGAATAATCTTTAAAAAATTAACCTCTTCGATAAAAAAATCCCTGCAGATTGATTTTTCTTCCAATTTTCGGACAATTAAACTCCTTACTGAGGTACACCTGTCTTCAGGGCACTTTATAACACTAATTTGTAGAGTTGTGCTTATTACTTCATTAAAGTGAGCGATCTTTTTAGTTCAGATGACTTTGTTTTAAGAGAAGTAACATTCAGGCAATTAATGCCTATATTAACTGTGTTACTTAAAGTGCTTTTACACGGCGTGTATTTGTCATATGACTTGTCACTTTTCCATGTGTAAATTCTAAACACACCATGTAGACCTTTTGAAACATAACATGTGTGTTTTCCATGTGTACAATACATATGACATTTTTCATTTAGAACGTGTTCTATTTTGATGCGACAAAGCATCTGACATCCTGTAATGCCAACTTGATATTTTGCTATTTTAGGTTTTTTGTGGTACCAAAAGCACTAAAAGCGTGGCAAAAGCACTACGTTTCCATCTTTGCATCAGTTGTGATTGGCAATACAAAACTGTGTGGCGGAAAAAATATATATTGCAGGTTATGTCAGATGTAATTACACATGTACGTTTGAAAGCAACAATTATAAACCGTAAGTAAAATGTCTATTTTGACAAACACATGAAATTACATATGGGTTATCAAACTGACAAATCATATGACAAACACACGCCGTGTAAAACCATTTTTAATTTGTAAAAGGGATATTAGTAGATAAGACAGATGTTTAGTGTGATAGCAAAGCTTCGCTTATGGCAGCACTGCAATTGAAAGTTGTGATTATTTTTAGAACAGTGTTGCAAGCGCCTCTGGTGTTATTTAGGCGAATTAGTTTAAAGCTAGCATAGCCAATTATTAATTACTTTACGTCGCCGGCGATTTAGTGCTATGTGGTAATACCGGCGAAGGAGGGCGTTGTGATGCATTATTATAAAGAGAAATTAATACATATCAGAAAAATTGGTGTTGCCACGGATGGTCATTGAACTTGTGACCATTGCTTAGTAGTCAACGTTCTAACCACTTAAGCTACAGCACCCTCAAACATCACCCTTAACTAGGTCGGTTTTTTAGGTCATTTGATCAGTAGATCATAGAATACACCTTCTGTGAAAATTTCAAGAGTCTAATATTATGATTTGAAAATAAAACCATTTACATGCAAATCACGTCACTGTCGGAACACCCTTTATTTTTAGTTTTATATTTTATACTTGTTTATACAGCGACCACAGTTTTAAATGATCTGTGTAAATTTTAAAAGTCTGCCAAATTCGGTTAAACAAACTAGGATATATACATACGTTATAAGCACGAACTATGGGAACATTCTTTAATTTTTGGTATTTGTTGTAGTTGCCGTAGCAATACACTTTTACATATTGCGGTTTTATAGATATAGAATTCGCTGACAGACGGACAGATATAGTAGCGTAAACGGAATTCCGAAATACCAGTGTTCTAAAACTAATAGTTTTTGCTGCCATTATTTCTAAGATTCATTTAGATAGGCTTCTACAATATCGCTATTCTACAACAAAACAATTTTGCGGTAACTCTTACTTTCAAACTCTGTATATAATATATGAACTAAAATGGAACATGAACTAATAAGCTCAAGTGAATTAAGGAGCTGAACTGCACTAAGGAGCTAAACTAAACTAAGGAGCTGAGTTGAACTAAGGAGCTTAACTAAACTAAGGAGCTATTATGAACTCAGTGTGGTTCTCTTAAGTGTTCTTAAGTCAATTGAGTGATTTCTTTACCTGAACTATGTAGGTCGTTCATGAACTACACAACTCTACTAATTTGTAGTTTATTTTAGTGCGAAAGTTGCGAAATAGTGCAAACTTATTTCTTAAGTGAAGGACATCGAATTTCGTCGAGAAAAAATCTTTTCTGACAAAACGCACATTTTTATCTCTCATCTGTGGATCATAAAATCGGCACGTTAGTGCCTAGATGCGATTTAATTCCACGATAGTGGCGGTTAGGTGTCGTTTTTGGCCTGTATTTCGGAAATGCCTAGATACCATTTAATTCCAAGTTGGTGCCAGTTTCGTGTGGTTTTTCGCCCATATTTCGGAAATGGTGCTGGAGACACCATTTCAGTCGAAGTTCACAAATAATGGAAATATTTGTTATTTCTAATTAGACATAAAGAAATTAAGTTTAGTTAATTTGATTTTATTTGGATCACCCGTTTTGTTTTTTATACACAACTCGCGGATAGGGTTATGACCACCAAAGGTTGAATTGGTCAATAATTTATTATACTGAAACGTAACGAAAATTATTGATGTTTAAGTCTCTCTTACCCCCGGGGGTTCCAATTGTCACTGCAGGAATGGCAAATGCTTTGACGCGGTTCAGTCGGGGAAAATAGGGGCACCAGACGCTAGGGTTCCTAGAGCCTAAATCTGGAAGAAAAGGTCTGTGTGTTAAAACATACGGGTCCTCTTCGAGGCCCGACCAGTGCCCAAAGGACTGGTACCACGGGAATCGGTGGCCCCACAGAGAGCCTATCCTCTCTGTGACCGGTTATTGGTGAGGTCCCCTTCGGGGGTACACGTGGTGGTTGTGGTTTAAGATCGATTTATGCAGGTAAGGTGCAAGGTCGATCAAGTGTGCTGTTGCACTCTCAACAGACCGAGTTTGGATAGTCTCCAAACCCCTAAGCAAGAGGTTATAATGTGGATCTAGGCTTGCCTTGGAAAGACTTGCCATACTATATAAATTGCTACTCATTTTGACTGTATCACACATAAAAAGCGATTGGTAGCAATCGTAAAGTGTTGTTATACTACACAATGGGGGCGCTAGTCTACGCCTAAGTTTCACTCGGTGGTAAGACCACCGTGAGGTTAGGCCGAGTAAGCAGGTCTCACGTCAATCTTGTTCCACAAAGTCTCTCTTGATCTCTTTTAGCTTTCTTATCAACGAATAAAAAAATAAGGCACAGAACAGACGATAAATCGTCTCGACTTCTTCATCACCTGAAATGATTGTTATAATTTCAACACATAATGGTACCTACTTCTAAAAAACTCTTAATACTACTCTTAAAGTAGATCGAGTCGCCGCCAAAATAGAAATATTAAAGTGGATTCACCAAACTTATCGGAGATAGCCGCTGCAGTCAAATTGATGAATTTTTCAAAATCGATGCTGTGACTATGGCCACCGTGCTTTGGCCGTTGTTCCAGCAAATATGGAGAGACTAGAGGATACTCATTAATTGAAAGGAGGCAATAATTGTAAAGATACCTCAAAAAGGCGATCGAAAAAAGTGTGAGAATTGGCCAAGTATATCTATATTACTAGCTATTACAAAAATATTAACTGAAATCATTTTATAACGAATATCCACACCACACCACACCACATAAGTTTATTAGACCTAATAAAGCCGGATTTAGACCTGGTCAATGGTGTATTGATCATATCTATATTGTAAAAATCCGTATAAAGCAGTCAGCTTAAATATAATCACAACTTTATTGGGCATTTCTCCAGTTTGCCAAAGCTTTTGATGCGTTAAGGCGCGACTTCATTTGGTCTCTAAAATAGTTAACATTATTAAAAATATGTACAACGGGTCGTGCTACATAAAGGGCAATTAAGCGAGTCATTTTTGACTGTATCTGAAGTAGATCGCACTCTCCCCTCTACTCATCATAACAGCATTAAACATAGTGTTTTAAACCTACGACTGACCGAAAGGCTAGGCAGATGACATTGTTTTAATTAGCTATGAATATAATGAAATGCAAAAAAGAATTTGAAATAATTATTACAAACGACTCTTTAAAGAGAATAAATGTGAGCAATAACACACAGTTTGAAATAGTTGGAAAACCCGAGGCTGATGTACAAAAATTTAGAGTATTTAGGGTGTATCTTGACCCCCGATCACAGCACAGCGTCTTATATCCAACGTATGATAACCAAAGCTACAGGTACGTTTGCTGGACTATTACGAGTGTGATCAAACAAGGCAATTAAAAGAGAAACGAAAATAACAATATTTAATGCCTGCGTAAAGTAAATTTTAATTTATGGCAGCAAATTACAAGGTGCCGATTTGTAGTCGTTTAGTGGCCCTGAACTTTTTCTAATCAACGCTTGTGGCAACTTATAAATCAAAAACCAATTGAAAAAGAGATCATGCGCTGAAAATACAAATGGATCGGACACACTCTTCGTAGAAACCATGACGAAATAGAGCACTTAGCTGTGCAATGAAATTCCCAAGAAGCAAGTAGAAGAGGCCGACCTAAAATTACTTGGAGAAGATGTATTAATAAGGAGTCCGCTATATCTATTAGCGAATTAAAATACATACGTTTCTGGAAATCGTGATTTATGGAAATCTTTTGTAGATAGACGTCACCTGACTCTAATATTTAAACAAGCCAATAATAATAATGATATGATTTAGGTTGCGGAAACAAAACAAGAGTAGCAGCTACTGTTGATGAAATCGTGATTTATGTAAATCTTGATGAAAATCACTCCGATGCCTAACTTATAAAAAATTCAACATCAGGCCCATTTATTAGAAATTGCCTGTGTTTACTTCATTGTCGTTATGTTCGTCTTATGCAAACATCTATATGCTGCGGAGGCGCTGGCCAAAAATAAGTACATATGTATACAGAATTATTTGTTTGACATTGCAACAGTATCGGCTATATATTGACCGAAAAAACATGACATCAGAAAAGTTCAGTTTCTTGACTATTTCAGTAAAGTGGTGGCTAAAAGCCTTACAGAGTACAATAAACGGTAGGTTAGATGGCGTTCAGAGGACTGTTTGCATGAGTATATTGGTGCAATGCTCACGTCTCAACACAAGAAATTGAGGCACTGGCTGCCGTTGGACACATTTAACAGTTGCTATGTCAGCTTTACTAATTAGTTAACAGGTCAGGGAAGCTCAAACGCCAAAGGGACGTATAAGTATATGAGTATATGAAAAATAGTCGAAAGACTGCACCGGACACTCATTGCGGAAGGCGTTATACATAATGAATGTATGGAGAATGACATCAGCATTTTTACTTATGGTTATCTTTTGGCGGTAGAGCAGGAGCACATGTATACTCAGCTAAGTTGAACCTGCTCTGTAGCCTGCGCTTAGGGTGGTACGTCTCCGTTTACCATGAAGAATTGCTTGGGCTGCTGCATGCTGGAATATCGGGTGCAGGGAAGAAAGTTTCTCATTGCACTCGACAACTCGTCGGTTATAAAACGCATGAGTTTTAAAACTTACAAATGAGCCCTGGTTAATGAGGTAACATTGATGTGGGTTAAGGGACACATAGGCACAACTGAAAATGATACTTACAGACTGTGGCTGGAAGAGGCTGAGACAACAGCGAATATTGTGTGTGAATGTCCAGCACTGGCTAGCATAAGACTCAAGACCAATGGCAGAAGGTTTTTAAATGTGAATGCCATTGGGGACCAGAGCCTTAACAAATGCTAGCAATAAATAGAGATTGCGTGATGAGAAAGAAGGCCGACAGTTACCAGTCTACAGTCTGAAATCACTATAGTCAAGATTAAAGGCTGGTTGTAGCACACGACTCAAGTAAGTCTGCCATAAATTGCACGTCGGTTGCCAATAATCATAGAGGACGGAAGGGATGAAAAAGGGTCCCATTATGGATGTGGTTTGCTTCGATATTCCCCCTACATTAATAATAATAATATATCCGTCATTATTATGGATGCCATATCTGTTCGCCAACCACTTACTAGCCTACAGACCTCAAGATAATTTCAGATGTAATTAATTTAGGTGTCACTAGAAATATAGAATGTAAATTTATTAATGTTTTTAAAAATAAGGTACAGATTTTTTTCGAAAACAAAAAATAATCGTTAAGTTTTGGCTATTTTATATATAATTTTGCTGGCAACACTGGTTGGGGGTTTGTGAAAAAATTGGTTTCAAACACATAATTTCGCAAGGGATTCGTTATAGTTGTGTTTTACGGTCTGTTCTGGGTCTTACCAAATCTATTTCAAACAGATTATCTCCCAAACCTAACTTTCAAACACATTAAACAGATAGAAAAAAAGAGAGCGAAGAGCATCTAACAACAACAACGATTTTCACGTGATCGTTCCGTTTAAGTAAGTTTTAACTAATTCTACCTTAAGTATAATAACTAATCGAAAACCTCGCCAACTTGGGTACCATAAAAGTCGTAAATTTTCAAGCCACAAATATTTCTTCTGATTATAATTTTTAATCGTTGGTTATTATGAAAATTCAATTAAAAAACAGTTCTGCTTAAAGATTTTTAAAAGCCGACACTTAAAGTTTTATTTAAATTAAATTTTTATTATTTTTATATTGTACATATATTTCTTTATAATTAAAACAAATTTACAACATTTAAAAACTAATTGATATGATTTGTTTTCATTTAATATTTGTATTTCTAAATAATATTTTCTTTCTGTCTTTATTTTTTCTTTTGATAATTAAAATTGTCATCGAATTTGTCACTTTAATTTAAATTGCAATTTCTTAATTTGTTAAAGTTTATTAAGGTATTATTTACAAATATTTTAAATAAATTTAATATTTAAACGATGAGCGTCAAAGTGATAAGGTTACTTAATTGTTACGTAATCTAAAAATTTGTTTTGTTGTTGTTGCTTGTATTAAATTATTTGCAGCTCTTGTGAATGAATTCTAGTTTTGAAACAAAATTTTAAAAATAAGCCAACATGTTAAATTCCCCGCTAATAAATTATAACTGTTTATGCAGTTTGCATAAAGCTTATTTTAAACCCAAAAACAAGAAAAGTATTGATCAAATAAAATTTTTTCTCAGCGTTTTATTTTTCCGAATAGATTTAAATAACTGCATCAAACCTATCGAAAATGAGGCATGTCAAGGCTGATTTAAATAAGTTAAACTCACTACGAATGGCTTAATATTAAGGGGACATTTTAAATTTTTGTATATGGAGTTTGGCTAAACTGAATAAAGATGCTTTTAAACCAACAAAATCCATGAAAAAAATTACACCCTTAATATTAAGCCCCTTCTGAAGGAGCTGCAACAAGGAACAAAAAATATCAAAACCTACCAAATAAAATTGAATCCTTCATCTGTTTTATTTCAATAAAATTTTTTAATTAAAACATTGACGATTTATTAATTAAAATATCAGGACAAATACATTTGGTATGTTAATAACTTAAATCAGTGAATGAAAACAAATAAAACTTTTTGCAAACGTTCCAAAACAAATACTATTTGAATGACGATCGTATAATTGCGCTCAAATGACGATCGTGTAATTGCGCTCAAAACATAAGCAGAAAATTTTTTTTGTATGTGATTGATTTAGTTCGTTCAGTTTTGGCGTGCTGATTTTTGGTTTATGATTTATTTTCTTGAATTGCTTCTTATTTTGTTTTTTTTTTTCTTCTACTATTGTTGTCTAAATAAGCAACAATAAAATGAAAAAGTCTTACAATCTTTCAATATCCCTCAAAAATAAAATCTGTATACCGATTTGATACAACCTCTACTGTAGTGACGAAAAGATATATCATATTCATAGTATGCTCGCGGCGAAAAAAAGTACAACTCTGCAATAAAAATACGTACATTTTGTTTTTGTATAAATCATTTTCGGCAAATGTTAGTACATTTTGATACTGGAAGATGAAAACGAAAGCAAAAATAGTCACCTGAGCTCTCAAGGTTACCTGGTTTGAAGTGGCCTTGTACCTGATTACGTTTAAATCGGAGTCCGTCAAAATAGCGCACATGTGCACTTGTCCTCTAAACACACACACACAGAAAAACCCATGTAAATTTATTCAGAAGAAATTTAAGATGGTATGTGCTTACGGGCCACAGGTTTAAATTAATGCACAGTTAGTGTTTAGGTCGAAAAACAATACAAACTTAATCGCATTGCTTTTGTTTTCGTTTTGTTCACTAACTGAAAAGAACTAAACAAAACGAAAGCAATCGTTTCGTTTTATTTATTTTCGTACTCTGATTTAAAGAGAAACAGATTTACAAACAATATAAGATATATTGTTTGTAAATCTGTTTCTAACTAACCATTTTTAGTGAAAGGAAACCAATTTTAGTGAAAGTCCTCTTTCATTCTATTAAATAGGTTAAAAATTGTAAGTCTAATTTTTTGGACTGGAACAACTGCAAGTTGTTTCTCAGGTTAACAAGTGTGCTGAAATTAAATAAATTAAATTTTTCGATATGAGTTCCCCGTAATACTTATTTAAGAATAAATATTTTATGATATGGTGGCGATTTGAAGAGTGGCGATTTGAAGAGTGACGCTTGATTTGATTTTTTAGATTGGCTAAGGGTGGTTTTCCCAACTTGCCTAAAGTAAACTGGAGAAAAACCTATCAAGTGGGGTTTAAATATTTTTGTTTTTCACCCTAAATTTCAGACTAATAAAACACACGTCACAGCAAAAACCGATTACTTTTTTAGCAATTTTATGTTTAAATTTTTAGCAATTTTATGTTTAAATTATTATTATAACTAAAGTTAGGATTTTATCGGAGAAATAAGTCGCTTTTTCTTATTACAAGCAAGCTCAAAATAACCTTTTACTGTTATGTACTTCAAAGGCAAGTTAAAGTAATAAGCCTTAGCCTCCTTATTGTAACGAATAACTACTTATCTCTACGATAAAATCCCAACATACAATCCCAATCTATTGGCAAGTTATAACAATGGGCCTACATACAAGCAACTACGGTGAAAATAATAACCCTCTAGCAAAAATACGGCAGCTTCAAATGAATAAACCTTACATTAAAATTTAAAAGTAAGATCATCTGTCTGTTAGCTTATCGCACATTACTGGCTTAACATATACTTATAATAACCAAAAGCTGAATATTTGTAGGAAATTGTCTTAGCTTTTCTATTGGAAATTTATGAAAAAAGCCCTAACTTTTGTTTCGCACAATTCAAAAAAAAAAAAAAAATAATAAATATCCTTAAGGGCCGTTTTCACACTTCACCTATAGCTAAAGGTATGAAGTTATCGTGTACATTTTCGGGTTTCTGTTATTAGAAAAGTACATTTAGCCAAAAGTGTCCGTAAAGCTTACAAAATTTCTATGTATAATTATACATATATTCGGGCTTTTAAGGTCATTTAATTTTACCCTTAACTTTTAACGAGAGGTTTATTCTTCAGAATTTGTAATATTTCACTGACATCTAATTTATGGCATAATTTTCACGTTTTTAAAAGCAGGTTGTGACAGCTAAAAATAGATAAATCTGCCTCTGTTCTGAAAACTAAGTGAGAAATGTCTCACATGAAATTATTATAGTCAACTTGTTCTCATGTGGTGAGCTAGAGTTAATTATTATTTTATGCTTAGCTGTAGTCCATCCTGCCATACATAACTTGACTATAATAATTTTATGAGAGAAATCATTCACCTAAGTTACACAACAGAGACATTGATTTTAAACTTTAACTAAGTTTGAACTACCGGCAACTTTGATGCCGTCCTAAAACGAAAAAAGATTGTTTACCAAATGCAGATAAAAACTAGGATTTATGAAAAAATAACAAATAGGCGACACCTTTTTCGCAGCAAATAATCTTTAAAACATAACTAAGTATTTTAGATCGTGATACCATCCAATACAAGTAACCTTATCATTTCCACGCGCGTTTCATAGTTTTTTTTTTATACATAAAAAGTCCATTTGTTTTAAATATTGTTAAAATTACAAATGTGTTCTTGTGTATTTATGTATATTATTTATACTCATACGAGTATGTATGTATATATCGCACCCTAAATACAAAAGGGTCACAACTTAAAACACTAAAATTTTCAGTAAAGACAAAAAACTTTTTATGTGCAAAAGCAACACACTTAACATAAAAATAGACATAACTGTATTTTTGCAGTTAAAGAAGATAGTGATGTTAAAAAAATTTCTAGCAGTAGTTAGAGATATGTACTCGGAATTAATTTATGGAAAAAAGTCAGTTTTGGAAAATTTTGAGTTGTGACCCTTTTGTATTTAGGCGGCGATATGTATGTATATTTTGTGCATGATTTAGACTTAAATTATAAATATAAATAAATTAATGCTATTTAAGCTGCACGAAGGGCATTTAAAAAATTTCAATGTGTAAGTGCTTTGTTGTCTCCTTTATACTCGTATTTCATGGCTTTTTGTTTCCATTAAATTTACAGAATTTTGGATTTCTTTTGTTTTTTTTTGTTGAAACTTCTGACCGTGATTCTTCTAACCACCAGCCAAAGCCAGCCTGTGCTTTAACCCAAGAAACGTATGTTTGTAAAAACGGCTTTAGCTGGACGTTTGCGGTTGCAAAAACTAACAGTTTTTCCATTTTTACCGTTACGATTTTCATGTAAATTCACCAATAATTTGAAAACATCTTCTTTGGTGGGAGTGCAAGCGTAACGTAGTTCAGGATCATAAGTGCTGCAAAGAACAAAAAAAAACAATAAATAATGTTAAAAAAAATGTCTTTAATTTTTTTTTAGATTTGCCTTAATAATTTACCTTCGATTTCGGTTGTGACGCTTCCATGGATAACGTCTGTAGTAACGGGAACGTTTGGCCATACCATTTATGTTCTCGGCAAAATCAAGATTGTAATTGTTGTTAGTTGCTTCTTCGATTGGTAAATCTTCTTCCACATAAACTATGGGTAGTGTATCAATTGTGGGGTCCTAGGGAGGATAATTAAAATTTGTTATAATAATTTGATCTTCTGAAATATTTTTAATTCGAACTTTTTTAAAATAGATTTTCTTCGATGACTCGTTACTGTATACAGAAGAGAAGTTTGTCTGGACCCAATTGGAACAGATTTCAGATTTTTGGAACAGAAAACATTTATCCCAAAGGGTGCAATTTCTTTAGTAGAATTATTATATTCAAGTGGTTTAGGGCAGGATGAACTACAGCTAACCATAACCTTTATAAAATAAAATAATAATTAACTCTAGCTCACCACATGAGAACAAGTTGACTATTATTACCCATATTGCGAATAATTATTCCCATTAAAAAAACTTCCAAATTGTCTATCGTGAATGATTTCAGTAACAATTTTACTTGTATTTTATGGTAGAAATCATTCACGATAGAAAATATGGGAGTTTTTTAATGGGAATAATTATTCGCGATAAGGGTGAATAATTTCATGAGAAATGAGAAATTTCTTACTTAGTTTTCAGAACAGAGGCCCAGGTTTATTTATTTTTAGCTTTAATAAACTAGAAAGCCCGAATAACACATTTTTCCAAAGAGAAATAATGTTTCATCACGTCCCATATAACGGTCGACTTACTTACATTTTACGAAAGGGTTGTATATTGAAATGGATGAATACAATGGCCACCAAAATTGTGTGCTTTAACGTCTTTAAATTATTTTCTGTAGGGTTCCGTGAAGTCATTTGTTTATTCTAACAAACCAGAAACCTTGGACGAACATTGGACATTATTGATATAAAGCAATTACCTAAGCAAAGCCATATGAAATTAGGTAATCTAATTATTTCATCTCATTTCGGAGTGGTATACTTTAAAAAAAATTTAATTGCTTTAAGAATTTTTTTTATAGAAATTAAAAAAAAGCAACTTTACTAAAAAATCAGGAATAACTACTTTTTGCTCCTTGTGCTTTGGTCACTAAAAATATCCCAACCACTTCAATATAATAACAGATAATAATGTACATACGTATGTACTTCATTATGAAAATCAACATAAGGGAAGATAATAAACCTAACAAATTTAGTAAAAAAAAAGTATTTAAAAAAAATAATTTAAGTGCGAGTTAGACTCACACATTTAGGGTTCCGTACTATGTTAAGTACAACTTTAAACATTCAAGTTGTTAATTTTTTCATGTCTTATGGGGCAATCTTTAATTTTAAAATTAAAGTAATATTCACGAAAATTGCAGCACTATTGGAACACCCTTTCAATTTTAGTAATTGTTGTCATATCGGCTATGGTAAAACACTTTCTATAAAAATATCAGGCACCTTACTATTGCGGTCAAAAAATAAAGTAATATACGTGAAAAACATGACACTGATGGACCACCCTTTAGTCAATAGTAATTGTTGTAGCGGCCGAAGAACAACATATACTGTAAACACTTCAAAAATCTATCTATTACGTTTCAAAAGATAAGGCTATTTACGTAGAACTCTCTGTCGGAACACACTTTAATTTTGTTATTTTTTATAGCGGCCATGGCATTTCTTTTTCTATGAATATATCAAGAGTCTGTCTTTTACGATTAAAAAATAAGTCACTATACGTGAAAAACATGTCACTGTCGGAACACTCTTTAATTTTTAATAATCGTCATAGCGGCCGTGGCAACACATCGCACCTTCTGTGCGAATTATAAGAGTCTACATAATACGGTTCAAAAAACAAGGCGTTATACATCGTTATATGTTATATAACCCTTTAATTTTTACTGTTTTTATCGGGGTCATAGTAATACACAATTTGTGAAAATTTCAAGAGTCTATCTATTATGGATAAAACTTAGGCCTTATACATGCAAATCACGCCACTATCGGAACACCCTTTAATTTTTAGGTTTATTTTTTTAGACTTGTTTATATAGCGGACTAAGTTTTAATTACTGCTTGCATATATGAATATTCGTGAATAACACCTTTCTATCGGAACACCCTATAAGTTTTAGTATTTGTTGCTATAGCCGCAACAGCCGCTATTTCAAGAGTCTACCTATTACGTTCGTTCCACCGAAGGAAGGCGCAGACAGACGGACAGGCATTGTAGCGAAAACAATAGGGTTACGTTTTTACCCTTTGGGTACGGAACCCTAACAAGAAGTGCAGGTCCGATGACAAAAATTCCCATGAATTGAACACGATTTTAACTATAAGTTTTATGAAAATGGAATATGTAATTATACTTATGTTGATTTTTATATCAATTGGCAATTGGAATTAAAATAATAATTATATTTTGCTCTACTTACTTCTAGCATTTTCATTAGTATGGCTGATTTGCTGACAATATCTTGTTCCTCCTCTAAGTCTTTTTGCAATTTACGCAGCATATCATATTTGCTCGCCAATTCCATTTCATTGTAAACAGTATCGGCGTAATCAGGTTCCATGGGCAGAGTACCCAACTCTTGACCGTTGGCAGCTATATCAGCATTCAAAGCACGTAGCAATTCTAAAAATTATCAAGAAAAAAATTTAAATATTAAATTAGACAACTTTTTTGAATGTGGTATAAGTAAGTCCGTTTTGACAAAAAATTAGTAAATAATCAAAATGAATACGAATTACTAGTTATGAACATTTTATTTACAAACTTTTTCCTAAAAAATCTATTAAAATTTTCATTGTTACTCGTACAGAATTGCTTTGAAAATGGTGTTAGTCCACTTTTCTCAGACATACTACTATTTGTTGTATGTTACAAAAGACATACAAAAAATATGAAAAAATTATTTTGATTTTTTTTTAAGTTTCTACCAAACCCTTAGAATACGAGATTCTACGAAGGCAAAAAAAGATCAATGGTGTAGAAGTAAACTGGTATGTTGGATAAGGCTTTCAAGATGGAAACCATATACAATGTTCTTTAAAACTTAATTAATAAGAATGCGGATTTTAAATCACTAAATTTATTGCCCTCTGTGGAAGAGCACAGAACTTTGGAAATATAAAAGTAAAACGTTAATATCTCCATTCCAGACCTATCACAGATATGATCAATACATTACTATAGATTATATAAAATACATTAGAAAAATTTAATTAAGAAAAAGTACAATCTATAAGGCCGGTTAGTATGGGTCACGAGCTACAACCAGCCTTTAATCTAGACTTTAGTGTTTTCAGACTGTCGGCCTTCTTTTTTTCTCATCACGGAGTCTCTAGTGATTGCTTTGTCCAAGGTTTAGTTCCCCCATGGCATCCACATTTAACTAGCTTTTTCGCGTCGTCCTATTTCTTATGCTGGCCAGTGCTACAGGTATGCTACCTGCTCAGCGTGTTCCAAGCATAGTCTGCAAGTATCATCTTCCTCGATTTTCATCTTAGCTAGACGATACTTGAAGCTTCCATGTCTCGTCACTAACGTAGTTATCCAGTTTAAGGTACCTCTATTATATCTAAGCATCTTGCTAGCCTTCCTGCCAAGGGGCTCTTTGAGTACCATTTGAGCCTGTCAACATGTAGTAGCCACTCTCCACCTCTTTAGGTTTAGTGAGTTCAGCCATTGTAGTATTATTCCATACCCCGTGATACTCTGGCTTCTGGTCCACAGAAAATTCACATCATATCACCTTTTTGCTAGTTGCTCTGCTGCTTCATTCCCTGCTGTGTCTATATGTCCTTTAACCCACATCAATGTTACCACATTAACCGAAGCACATCTGTTAAGTTTTAAAACACATTCCAGCACTAGACTAAAGTAAACATTTACTTGCCTCATGCGTTTTATAACCGACTGGTTGTCAAGTGCAATGAGAAACTTTCTCCCATGCACTAAAGTTTTCAGCAGGTGATCTAAGTCATGCTGCAACCTAAGCAATTCTGTCTGGTAAACAGAGTCCCACATTACATACTTATGTACAAAAGCAATTCATTTTTGTTGCAAATAAATTCAATCCATTAGTACAAAACATATAAAAATTCAAATTGAAATAATTCATTGCTACTTGATGACAAACGTGCACGTTTAATCAGTTGATACTATGTCAGATATGTATGTATGTCTAGCACAGCTGTCTGGTTTGATTCCATTGAAGAATTTCGTTCGTTATTGACAGCCTCTGTTAGTTTTTTGTTGTTGTTATAAAGTCTGTTATTAGCGGCTGTTATATTGGTTTCTCAAGTTGCTTATATAATTATTGATAACCAAATACACTAAACTTAAGGTTTCGTTGAAATGTTAATGGACGCTCCATGTCAGGATCATGAGTAAGAAAATATTGTTCCATACTTGTGACAAATTACAACCCCTCGCGAATTAAATCAGACGTTAATAGTTGAACTTCACCTTCACCTTTACCTTTGGCTTTGTCTTCATGTTCATCTTCATCATTATCGTTTTCTTTCTTATAACAATCTGTCATAAATTCGATCAAATCATCAAGTCCTCATCTACAGGGCATTAATTCATCGATGTCATCCGTTTGCATGTTGTTAAAACCTTCACCACTGATTGCATTCGAAGCACGTGTAATATAATCCAAGGCATAATTGAGGTTCTATGCCGTTAATGGGCCGAATTATCTCATCCGCTAGCTCTTACCCCCGGGGGTTCCAATTGTCACTGCAGGAATGTCAAATGCTTTGACGCGGTTCACTCGGGGAAAATAGGGGCAGCAGACGCTAGCGTGCCCGAAGAACTGGTACCACGGGAATCGGTGGCCCCACAGAGAGCCTATCCTCTCTGTGACCGGTTATTGGTGAGGTCCCCTTCGTGGTGGTTGTGGTTTAAGATCGATTTATGTAGGTATGGTGTACGGTCGATCAAGTGTGCTGTTGCATTCTCAACAGACGGAGTTTGGATAGTCTCCAAACCCCTAAGCAAGAGGTTATAATGTGGTTCTAGGCTTGCCTTGGAAAGGCTTGCCATATTATATAAATTGCCACTCATTGTGACTGTATCACACACAAAAAGCGATTGGTGGCAATCGTAAAGTGTTGTTATACTACACAATGGGGGCGCTAGTCTACGCCTAAGTTTCACTCGGTGGTAAGACCACCGTGAGATTAGGCCAACTAGGCAGGTACTCACGTTAATCTTGTTCCACAAAATCTGCTAGCTCTTGAATTTTGCGGGCTTATCGACGTATACCTTTTCTTTCAAATAACCCCAAAGAAAGAAGTCCAACGGTGTCAAATCATATGATCTTGAGGGCCAATTGACATCGCCACCACGAAAGATAACAGAGCCATTGAATTTGTCGCGCAAAAGAGCCATTGTTTCGTTAGCTGTGTCGCAAGTGGCACCGTCCTGATGAAACCACATATCGCCCACATCCATATCTTCAAATTCGGGCCATAAAAAGTTCGTTATCATCTCACGATAGCGAACACAATCCACAGTAACTGGCTGACGGGCGTCATTTTTGGAAAAAATATGGCTCGGTGATGCCGCCAGCCCATAAACCGCACCAAACGGTCACTCTTCGTGGGTGCATTGGTTTTTCGACAATCACACTTGGATTATCATTAGCCCAAAAGCGGCAATTCTTCTTATTGACGAATCCACTGAGGTGAAAATGCGCCTCATCACTAAAGATGACTTTCTTCGAAATTTGATCATCCTTATCATATGAAGCCTGAATAACTTTAATGCGTTGCTCGATTGTGTATCTTTCCATGGTTCAAAATGAGTTAGTCTGAAATTGAGAAATGTCAAGTTAAATGCAGAAAAAAACTTGACGTTTAGGTGTGGTTCACATTTAACATCGGCCCTTAAAATTTATTTATATTTCATTTATACTTCATTTATATTTCAAGGTTTGCTGTATGTATCGGCTGTTTTTTATAGAAGTATAGAACTTTAAGTTGCAATAAAACAATGATGGATTATTCGATTGACGTGAATTTTATTTATCCGAAAGATAATCTTGTGGCATTACATTTTAAATATGATTTCTGGCATATGACCGCCACGGCTGGCGCGGTGTAGTCCAATCTGGACGTCCAATTTTCGATGACTTTTTCCAACATTTGTGGCCGTATATCGGCAATAACACGGGGAATGTTGCGTTCCAAATGGTCAAGCGTTTGTGGCTTATCCGCATAGACCAATGACTTTACATAGCCCCACAGAAAGTAGTCTAGCGGTGTTAAATCACAAGATCTTGGAGGCCAATTCACAGGTTCAAAACGTGAAATTAGGCGGTCACCAAACGTGTCTTTCAATAAATCTATTGTGGCACGAGCTGTGTGACATGTTGCGCCGTCTTGTTGAAACCACATTTCCTGGACATCATGGTTATTCAATTCAGGAATGAAAAAGTTAGTAATCATGGCTCTATAATGATCACCATTGACCGTAACGTTCTGGCCACCATCGCTTTTGAAAAAGTACGGATCAATGATTCCACTAGCCCATAAAGCGCACCAACAGTAATCTCGCTTTGGGCCCATTCGACGAATCTGCGCCTTACTGTTCAGGCGTGAGTCTATTCATGATGAATTGCCAAACCAAACTGAAAATAAATCACTTGACAGCTGTTAAATCGGTCGCCATCTTGAAAAGTAATGTCAACTTAAAGTTCTATACCTCTATAAAAAACACCCTTTATGTAAAACATTTTAAATACTGCTATAATACCCTGATCGAGTGGCTGAGTAAGCGATGGATGATCCAGCACTGAGTGACTGTGCGCATTATCCACGAGTAAAAGTATTTTACCTTTTTGTTTCATATTTCTGGACTTCAGGGAGAAAGTATATCAGCTGTCATTCATGCCTTTTTATTCGCCATCAAATGAACTGGAAGTTGTTTAATGTTCTTACCTTTAAAGCTCCTGGCGTAAGGGATTTGTTTTGTTTATAACAGAGGCTTTAACATTTTATTCATCCGATCTTTGGTCGCTTTGAAACTACCAGTTGATTTTTCAGATTTTACTATGTACGTTCTTCTAGGCATTTTCTTCTAGTACAACCCTGTTTTGTCGGCATTAAGTAAATACAAATCAAATGATCTCTTTAATTATTATCTGTGAAATTATTTTTTCCAGCTTATTCGGAAAGCTTTTTGCAACATATTCGACTACTGATGTTAATTCTCCTTTTATTTTTGTATTGTCAAATGCGGGTCTGTTTAGAAAACCTCTCACCCAACTTTTACTTGCATTAAATACCAGTTTCTTCATTGCGTGAAGACTTGTTGGTGGTTCAGATTTCTAAATTTGGTTGTTTATTATAATTGCTTTCTCTTTTATAATTTTCCCATCAATGGTATTTTATTCAGTAAATCTTCCATCTAAAACAGCATATGGATTTCGACTATAAGAAGATCCTTTAGAGCTAAGTTCCGATTGGTTGTCGAATGAAATTCTTTTTTTCTAACTGTTCTTATAGTTGCTTCGCGTTAATTAAAAGCTTTGCTAAAAGATGTGACGCCTTCACCTCTCTTTTGACAGTCTAAGATTTTTATTTTGGTTTCTAACGAAATTACTTGTCTGTTCGGAATATTTTGCATTTTATTAATAACGAAGTAAATTAGAATTTTCTAAACCGAAAATTTAACAGTTTATTATATTTTTTTATTAGTAAAAAGTTATAATCAACACACGGAAATTTTTTTTGCACCAATTAAAGGCTTTAGTTTTAAATTAAAGTTCAATTAATTATTTAATTGATTCAAATAAATCTTTGCTTAAAACAGAACAAAAGAAATTCCCAATTAAACAATTCCTAATTAAACCAATTAAAACTTTTAATTGGTGAAAATATTTTTTCTGAAAATTTCACCATTCAATTAAAAAAAAACTTTAATTTAAATATTAAATTTTGCAACTTTTTTTAAATTAAAATTATTTTTTTAGGGATTCGTGCTAGAACAAAAATACCGTTTAAAAAAATTATTGTGCTCCGCGTTATTTCAAAATCGTGTAAAGAAGACCGTGTAACAAATCTGGAGTGGCCTACACTCAACTTTACCATACCCAATGGAGTCATAAGGTATGACCTGTAGAGCGTTTACAAAATTTGGGAGTAAGTAAACTACGCCTTACTCCTTCCCGATTATTCGCAAAATTTGCACAACTCTCCATTTCCATAAACCAAAGGCACACACTAAATTTCATTTTGATATGTCATACGGTATGACCTATAGAGTGTTTAAAATATTTGGGAGAGGATAAACTACCCTTGCTCCTTTCCGATTATGCCTAAAATTATTACAGCTCTTCATCTCCATATATCAAAGGCACACACTGAATATCATTTTGATATGTCATACGGTATGACCTGTATAGCGTCCAAAAAATTTGCGATTAAGTAAACTACCCCTATACCAAAGGCACACACTGAATTTAATTTTAATATGCCATACGGTATGACCTTTAGAGCGTTCATAAAATTTGGGGGTAAGGAAACTACCACCTGCCCTCTGCCCATTATGCCCAAAAACTATACAGCTCTTCATCTCCATATACCAAAGGCACATACATACTGAATTTATTTTGATATCAAACGGTATGACCTGTACAAACTCCACAAAAATAGTGGCATACACACCCACCCACAGACATCATCGCTAAAATAGCCGAAATTGATTCAGAAGACCTCAAAACGTATAAATCCGTCGAAATCCCGACCTCGTTTTGTTACGATTACTATATTTTACCTTATACTACGTATGGTAAAGTAAAAAGAGTTGAGTATATATTGTTTATAAACATTAATAGTGCAATCAATTTCTCTGCAGGCTTTTTGAAATTTTATTGTACTTGGGCTGATTTGGTAAGTAAATAAAATGTTTTTTTTTTAATTCATACATACCTACAATAGATATTTAGAAATCTAAAATTAGATTTTATTCCATCTTGTGGTCAATTGTTATTAAATGCAAGAAATGACAGGATAATAAACCGATAGACAGGCAGGGAAACGCACAAATACAAACAGACTTCAAATGTATATGTAACTGTGTCACTTGTACAGCGTTGTTGTTGTATGGCGTTGAAAGAAGCGGAAATTAAAAATGTTTACGTGCATGTATTAAAATATTTCTACTTACCCATATTACTTTAACATACTTTAGCAAAAGTTAAAAGGGTTTATGTATGTGGTGAACGCACATAGAGAGAGGCACAAAAGTGGCTAAGATTTACGTCAGTACCTAGCATGATGCTCTTACATAACAATGCGTGTACTAGCGCCCTCCACTTGCGTAGCACTAAGTATCAATTTAAGAACATGGCAATTGATAGACCATGTTCTTACCCCTTGCTTTGAGGTAACTGAAGCACTATAAAAGTAAAAGTCTTACAATTGGTGTGGAATACTTTGAAAGCAAAATCAAGAAAAATATTGTCAGGACGGCCACGACGCATAGAGGGATATTTTGCCAATCTAGCCGGACTTTAGGCCAAAAATTAATTTTGAGAAATGTAAAAATTTAAGTACGCAGCTCGACACACAACAAAATTCTGCATCGTATAGTGAATTTTCAAGGCTTTTGCTTGAGATTTGTCGTTTTGGGACACTGTTAAAATCAGGTAAGTTGAGTATATCGTATACGTTTTTATTGACTTTAAACGATTTTGAGAGGTTTGCAATATATTTTTTGGTGGCTAAACGAATAAAGATTTTGTATTGATTTTTTTCTGTGAAAGGGTTTATTAGTAGCTACTTATGTTAATTTTTAGATTTTTTTTTTAATTTTTAATGATAAAAAATTTTGTTCAAAATAAAAAAAAAGTTTTTTTTGTAAAATTTTTTGTCAAAAAAAAAGTGAAGAGCTTTTTAACAGTAATCTCCATCGCGATCCTAAAAATGTTATATATCACTACAAAATTTACGATCTCTACTTTTATGCTGTAAAAAAAACTTTGCGCAGTTTTGCGCCATTTTTTTTTGCTATTTTTTGCAAGTTTACCTTTTCATGTTTTTTCTTATCTTAGATAGGATGTTTTTTATTTAAATAATTACATCTAACACTGTTATCGGCTGTACAAAAAACAATTTAAATATCAAAAGAGATATAGACGCAGATGCCCTTTCTTTCGGAATATCTACTTTACACGCCAGAATTCGCCTATTTGAACCCGTCACATAAACTGACAGTAAAAAAATGGCAAATAAAATCTGATGCGTACAAAGCCATTGTTAACGCGAGGAAAAAAATATCTAAGAAATATTTAGAAGTGAATTAGGTCTAATAGTGGGTATACCGAAAGCTGGATTTGGAAACACCAACGATGGTAACAGCAGAAAATTTTTTTTCAATCCTGAATTAACTGCAGAAATAACTGGAATTGAGTTTGATTTCATATACCGAAGGTTATTATTGAAATAATATAAAGCGGATACAAAATCCAAATGCACGAGTTTGCGGATTATTGCTTAGATACTGCTAAACTTTACTTTTCTCTATTGTATAAGTGGCATCCTATGACACCTACAATGCACAAGATTTTAATACATGGTGCAACTGTTATGAACGAGGCATTGTTGCCTATTGGGCTGTTATCAGAAGAAGCGGCTGAGGCACGAAACAAACATTTCCGGCTTTACAGGCAGAATTTTGCTAGAGAGTTTTCAAGGGTTCAGTGTAACATAGATATTATTCATAGGCTTTTGCTAAGTTCTGACCCACTCTTTACTAGACCCACTTCAAAAAAAGGTCATTACCTTTTACGAAAGAAGCAATTTCTTATATGCTTCTACCTGTACTTAATGCTGAGAAGCATTCAGATTCGGAAGAGGTCTTTGAAGAATCAGACGAAGAAGAAACCTGGCACTCATCATCATCTTAGTGCAAAGGAGAAGTTGTTTTAAAGAAATTAATTGTTATAATTTTAAATAAAATTTATCGTTACAATCATAAATAATTTATTACTATGAATAAATTAAATATTTTCCGTTAAATAAAATGCTATTAAGTAATAAATTACAAAAATATTTTTTTAATAATATTCTTGGAAGGCGGGGATTGGTTAGGCATTGGAAAGCTTAAAAATGAATATTTTTAGGAAATTGGCAAAAAATAATAAAAAAAAAAATTTTTTTCACAGGGACGTTTTGGGAGTGGGATTGGTGGAATAACTCCCCCTGCCCATGAAAATGAATTTTTATGGTTTTTAAATGTATGTAATCTATTTCTTTTAATAATTTCATTATTTTTTCAAATAATTTTTTATTTCACCGCCCACAAAAGGGGCGGGGATAAAAATGGCATTTAAGAATCTCTTGAACATTGTTTGACCTTAAAAGTTGTAATTGCTAAACAAAATGACGGGCAAATAAAAAAAACTTGCATTTTTCAGAGGTAGGATTAGTTCTTCCAAGGGGAACTTTTCCTCCTTGATCCGATTTTCCTATTTTATAGCTTTGACAGCCTATGACCACAAAAGATTTTTCTGTAAAGTTTCATTAACCTAGGGCCACTCAGTACATTTTTAGAGCCAATATAAGCTAAAAAAAAGTAACGTCCGGCTAGATTGGCAAAATACCCCTATGTGCGACGTGGCGGGCACAGCAAGTACCCAAAATTTTTGCCATAATTTATAGTCCTAGATCCGTTTGCAAATGTGTAAGTAAAATTACGGAAACACTTTCAAATAAGAAGCAATTTTTTTATTTCAATTCAACATGTTTTTCTTTCGATTTCTCCATACGCACAATAGGAAATTTTACCCATTTTTTTGGCCAAAAGTTAAAATCAAAATTTTGGCTAAGTGTATTTTTTTTTTTGCTTTAATATAAAAAAAAAATAAACAATAACAAAGTAAACATCTCCGTTTAAATTTTTCGAAAGAATTGACTGACTGTTACTTTATAACATGTTTTGCTTACGATTTGTAAATTAGTTATTAAAAAATGATTGAGTGCAGTGAATTTTGTGATAGTTTGTAATAAAAGTTTTTATAATAATAATTTATAACTTGCAAAAACTAAATAATGGAAAATAATGTCGAAGGTGAGTACTTTAATGATATATAGTGAAATGTTGGTAAACTCATCTATTAAATCGATTAAATTGGAAAAATTAAAGTGACCTTAAGATCAACTTATGGAATTATGAATTGGAATTTTATTTAGACTTTCAAAAAAATGCTATCACATGCTAGCAATAATTGGAACTCGACGTCAAATTTATGAATAAAATCCTTTTAAAACATAACTTTGTTTGTTACTTCTTTAAATTTGTAAGCTAAATTTCTACTGGTATCTTCAAAAGAAAGAGTACACTCGAAAAAAAAATTTGTTTAAAAAATTTTTTAGAACACCAGAGAATCTATCAAAGAGCTAAAAAATCTTGGATACGGAAACCTATAACCCTGGAAACTAATTATAATTCTTAGTTAATTTTTTAGATAGCTTTACTAACGTTTTTTTTTTTTTTTGAGTGTATGCAAAACTTTAAGGATCCCTCTCACCCTCTTAAAAGTCTTTCAAAAGTCAGGTCAAAAAAAAAATCATTCAAATTGGTCCTGCCGTTTGCCTGTAATTAATTTCGGCTAAAAAAGGGGTAACATTTCCTATAGTGCATACCTACGTTCCATGTGAGAAATTTTTTATTTCGAGAGTTACAAAAACAAGCCAATATGTACAACTAAAGCTTTTATGTATAAAAGAGCATATAATAGTTATTTCTCAAATAATATGTTTTAACGGTACCATGCGTAACTCCTTGCAAATATTTTAGCAACAACAGAATAAAAAAAAAAAAAAATAAAAAAAAAAAATAAAACATGACGCGTTTGTGACGTGTGTTCGTTTTAGGAATTCTTTTACACTGAGCATTAATTCTAAAAATAACACATATGAGACAGTGTTTGACAATTTTATTGAATTAAATATTTGCAGCAAGAAATTCAATAAAAATTTTTTAATTTTTTTCGCAGTCAAGTGGGAGTGTAGTCACACGTAAAAGTCAAGGTATAAATGGAAAATATTTCAACAAATTTAAAATTTACCTTCAAAATAATTAATAATATTTTAAATGATAATTTCATTTCACCGAAAATTGTTACTAAATTTCATATGTATATGTGGAATGTATGAATGCATGTAAGTATCTTTTAAAATTAGTTTTAAATTGTTTACTTCCTGCAATAAATTTAATTTAATTTGTAAAAAAATGCAAACTAAATCGATGTTTTTTTAAATCAGTTTTTGCGATGAGTTTAAAAAAATATTTATTTTAAGGTTTATAATCCAAATAAATGAGTTAAATTCCAAGAAATGCTTTAAGTAAGTTTGTGATTTTTAGGGTTCCGTACACAAAGTGTAAAAACGTAACCCTATTGTTTTCGCTACAATGTCTGTCCGTCTGTCCGTCTGTCAGCGCCTTTTATCTCTGGAACCGTAATAGCTACACTCTTGAAATTTTCACAGATGATGTATAGCTGTTGCCGCTATAGCAACAAATACTAAAACTTATAGGGTGTTCTGATAGAGAGGTGTTATTCACGAATATGTGCACATTTCGTGAACTGTAAATTTCCACATACACTTGAAATTTACAAATAGTAATTAAAACTTAGTTCACTATATAAATAACTATAAAAAAATAAAACTAAAAATTAAAGGCTCTTCCGATAGTGGTGTGATTAGCATGTATAAGGCCTAAGTTTTGAACCATAATAGGTATACGCTTGAAATTTTCACAGAAGGTGTATAGCTGTGGCCGCTATAGTAGCAAATACTTAATCTTATAGGGTGTTCCGATATAGAGGTGTTATTTACGAATATGTGCTTTTTTCTTTAACTGTAGGAAGAATACACTAAAAATATGCAAGCAGTAATTAAAACTTAGTACGCTATATAAACAAGTCTAAATATATAACCCTAAAAATTAAAGGGTGTTCCCATAGTGGTGTGATTTGCATGTATAAGACTAAGTTTTGAACCATAATTGGTAGACTCTTGAAATTTTCACAGAAGGTGTATAACTGTGGCCTCTATAGCGACAAATATTAAAAATTATAGGGTGTTCCGATAGAGAGGTGCTATTCTCGAATATGTGTTTATTTCTTGCACTGTAGGAGGCATACACTAAAAATTTACAAACAGTAATTAAAACTTAGTTCACTTTATAAACAAGACTAAAAATATAAACCTAAAAATTAAAGGGTGTTCCAATAGTGGTGTGATTTGCATATATAAGGCCTAAGTTTTGAACCATAATATGTAGACTCTAGAAATTTTAACAGAAGATGAGTAACTGTAGCCACTATAGCAACAAATACTAAAACTTACAGGGTGTTCCTAAAGTTACGTGTTATTTGCCTTTATGTTTGTATTTGCAGACAGTAGTTTAATCTATGTTCGCATTATAAGCAAGTATACAATATTAAACCTAAATATTAAAGGGTGTTCCGATAGTGACGTGATTTGCATGTATATATATGGCCTAAGTTTTGAACGATAACATGTAGACTTTTGAAGTTTTTACAGGAGGTGTATTACTATGGCCACTATAACAAATAGTAAAAATTAAAGGATTTTCTGACAGTGACGTCTTTTTCATGTAAAACGACATATTTTTTGAACCGTAATAAGTAGACTCTTCCCATTTGTGTAGAAGATGTGTTGCCTTGGCCTTTATGACAATTACTAAAAATTAAGGGGTGACATGTGACATGTTTTTCACGTATACTAACTTATTTTTTTATTAGAATAGATAGAAGAGAATTGCCATGGCCGCTATAGCAAATAGCAAAATTAATTAGAGGCATGATTTGTACGTAAATAGCCTTACTTTTGAACCATAATAGATAGACTCTTTAAATGTTTACAGTAGATGTTGTACTTCGGCCGCTGTAACAATTACTAATATCTAAAGGGTGTTCCATCAGTGACATGTTTTTCAGGTATATTACCTTATTTTTTGAACCGCAATAGGTAGGCGTTTGTATATTTTTATAGATAGTGTATTACCATGGCCGCTATAACAAAAATTGCTAAAATTTATAGGGTGTTCCAACAGTGATGCAATTATGACTTTAATTTTAAAATTAAAGGGTGACTCATAAGACATAAAAAAATTAACAACTTGAATTTTCATGGTTGTACTAAACATAGTAACTAACTCGCACTTGACTAATTTATTTTATATTAATTACTGTTTGCTCAATGTACAAACATACCCTATAAGTATGTATATTATAACTTTAAGATATTTTTACTATCATTCATCATCAACCAAAGAACCGAAAACCACAATCAAGAGATTAACAAATAGAAATTATAAATGAATAAAAAAATTAATTGAAATCTTCTATAAAAATTTTTTATAAAATTATTGTAAAAATTAGGTCCTTCCTGCAATCTATATTGCGTTAGAATGGTCAGCCTTAAGCAAAAATATCTTTTAAAAAAATTTCCTGATATTAACCCCCCCACAATATACCTATTGACTGCTCATAGTTCCGAGTAGGCACCCTGTGGGTCTATCGGCTACCTCTATGTGCATTGCTTTTTATAAAGGCTTTTAATACAAATCAAAGCAAAAAAACCCTACCAACCTAAAAACAAACAAAAATATAGTTGGGCGTGTCTTTTAGCCCATAGAATCGAATGGAATGGTCTGATGTTGCTAAATTCCATTAGCGAAATTTCCGAAACTATGCCCGGCAGATTGTTGGGCTTAAATTTTCTATTTCACTGAAAAGCAGATAGGCATAACCAGTGACAAAGAGTCCGAGATTCTGCCTTCAGGAACGAAAAAATTACACGAAATGATTTTAAGTACAGGACTTTTTCTAAATAGCTTAATATTCCTCTTCACTAAATAATTTAATATTCCTTAACAACAATTGGAGGTAGTTCAAACGTCCTGCACATTTTATACACACTCGTACATATGTACATATACAACTATAAGTATATGGACCCAAGATTTGATATGGTATCACTGTTAGGCAATTACCCAAATGTAGAAACAAAATTATGCCATGCGTATGATTTTCCGTTAGTTGACGTAGTTTTCCCAACATAACGGTTGTCACGAAATTATATGAAGCCATTTGTTGAGAAATGGCTTCATATAATTTCGTGCAAATAAATGTAAGTAAATGTCTAATAAAATCTGAACATACATTCGTACTTTGTTTTATTATAATGGGTATAACCATATTTCAACTTAAAATAAATGAAAATATTTACTGTAACGGAAAATTAATTTTTTTAGAAATTAATGTTGGAATTTATATTCATTTAGGAAAACCTGTACACTATCAGTTACTGTTAAAATATTCTGTATATCATTAAGGGGAGAGTTATAAAAATTCGTCAAAATTGGACACCCCATGAATTCAAAGAATGACAGACTCTATAATTGAGATGTGCAAACAAACTGCAGAGGGGTTGTGGTATGTCCTAAGGCTTGGAAAGTATTCTACTTTTAAATTCGAAATTGTAGTCTTTGACGTACATTTATCTAGTGCCTTGCTAACACTGGAAACAAATCTTTAACCATTTCCGAAGAATTTTCTCCTTGACCTAATATTAAAATTGTCTAGTGTAGCGGCAAGATATTTTATACAAAACGATCTATTCGTTTAAAAACTGTAGATTTATTTTTTTTTTTTTCAAAATCACACACTGTGTTGCTTTGGTTGCTGTTATCTGTTGTAAATCGCGTCTCTGATGTTCGGACAATGTATCTATGATCATTTAGGATGTTACAAGGCAGCGGTTTTGGGTGCATTCGCTATTTGTTCTAAGGGCACGTTTTGATCTTGTTCTTTTAGAAATCAATATTATTATTTTTGAAATCTGTATATTTTAAGCAATGTTGTTCAACAGATGGCGCTGTTTAAAATAATAAGTAACTTATTTCCTAGCTGTCTTTCACAGAGCTTTACAATAAATTTTAGAATTTTATATAAATTTTAGAATTTAATCTAGGGATGGGTACCTTTATATAAAGTAAATACGTAAGAGTCTTAAAATTTGGTGTGGTTTACTTTCAAAGCAAAATCAAACAAAATATTGTCGGGACGCACACAACGTGTGTGGGAACAGCTAGCAGAAAATAAATTCATTCGAAGAATCTTAAAAACAACTAAATGCCATGAAGATTGCAATCTAAGCTTAGGGTTGAATTTCTGACATTGAGCCAATTTATTATCACTGCTTTCAACTTCATTTCAACGTCAGCAGTAGTGCTGACAATATCTACTACTTTCAATTTACTGGATACTTTTCAATACTTTTCAACTAAGTGCTCGACAGTACTCAATACTTCCGTTTACATAATATAAACGGAAATTTATCGTCGTGGTCGCCAAATATTCTATTTAATTTATTTATAAATATACTAACCTAAAAGTATGGATTGACTACTTTAGTGTATTTGCAAATACTCGGTAGCCACATCAATACTTTGACAGCCGTAATTCGCTGCAGCTTACCCTGTAAGTCAAAATTTTGAAGAACTTGTTGACAGTTTCTGGTTCCATCTTAGGTATGACTTGGACGATATGTGCTCTAAGAGTGATGATCGTTTTTGGATTATTCACATGGCATTGGTCCTATAAGGCAACCCCACAAGAAAATTTCTAAAGAGTGGTCTAATCGTAGCTTTAAGGTGATCAATCGGCATCGCCAACAAGTAACACAATTAGCGAACTTAGTGCACATAAGATCGATTATTCGATGATCTGTATGAAATGATGCGTTGCAGAACCCTGCAGAAGCTAAAGATTATCCAATTTCTTTTTAGTGCATAAGAGTCGTATGCCTGCAGTGCAATTCACTAACTTTTAACGATCTAACACTTGTTAAAAATATCAACATGTTTTTTTGCTTGCACTAACGCATTTGCGATTCACTAACCTATGGTTAACAAATGAAAAATACATACCAAAATGAATGGCCATGCTGCTAAACAAAATGGCAAAATAGCGAAAAGAACAAAGAGAAATGAAAAATAATAAACAAAACTTTCCATACAAGTCCTTTATATTTTGTTTTTTTTTTAATTTTATTTCTAAAAAATTGTTTAAATTCATTTTTATAAGGAAGGTAAAATACATATGTATGTGTTTTAATTATAAATATTAATTATTTAGAGTATTTTACATCTAATAAGCGACTCTATCTTTTGATATTTTGATAAAGTAAACGACGCAAAAATAGTTGTAGTTAAATTAACAATACCCGACTTGCTAAGAAAAACAGCTGATTTATAACAACATCAAATGTTATTAAAGGGCGGTTTACATTATACTTCAAGTAATACGACATGTCAAATTTGTGTGTAGAAGAGTACAAGTAGTATCGTCTAAACATAATATGTAATGAAACTGTCCGACATTGAGAGAAAATACGGATGCAAATTTGACTGTCTTACGGCTCTCTTTATGTTTTGAAATTTTTCAAAAACTATTCTACTTCATTAGATCAGGGTTGCGTTTTTCTTATTAATGCTAACTTTTCAAAAGGAAAAACTCGTCAAAATTGCAGAAAACCGCTGAATATAGTGTAAAATAGATCCAGTTAGAATCACAGATAAGTTTGTAAACAATAAAACACTTTTGGCAAAAGAACGTGAAAATTTTTCAATTTTATTTTAGTTGTTGGTTTCCAGTTTTTTTTATTATGGCAATGGCTAGTACAACACCAAGAATCTTTTCCTTGTTACTTTTTTTAAATTTGGCATACTTTTCACAAGTTCGCGCACTATTTATTTGTGTTCACTTTTTTTTATTGTTTTAACAACAGCTGTTTCAATTTTACTTTATTTTATTCAACACCAATGGTGTAAACGTAAGAAAAAAACCATACGTTTTTTAATCTCTATTTTTTCATACGTATTGATTTTCATTTTATTTTCTCTTAGATTTTACGTACGTAAAGTCTTACTGTCTAAACTGCCCTTAAAAAGCATTTCTGAATAGCAAAGTCTTTCGTTTTGTTGTTAATTTTTTTTAACGAGTTAAAATCGTTAAAATTGAATAGTGAATCGCACTACTGGTTATGTAGCAGTTATTTACTGTCTTTTACGTTTTTGGGTGACCAAAATTAATGAATAATAATTGAGGAGAGGGAATTTTGTTTACAGCGACAAATAAAATCATTTTTGTAAACGAAGATTTTCTTAAATTGGAATTTCTAGTTTGTCAGCCTTGTCATTTATAATAATTTATGACTAAAAATTGAGAGGAATATGAGCAGCAACAATAACGAACCCACTAAAAATTATCAATTGATGTGAAAAGTTTCCATGTGTTGATGATGAGATGTTGTTGAGAATGAGTAAGTAGAGCTCTTGTTAACATATAAAATTGCTTTTAAAGTTAATACGCGCTTTTGTAACACAACTTTTAGTTGACAATAAATTGCTGTTATCTTTTGTTCAAAATACAATCTCAGCAGGAAACATACAATTTATATTTACAATCTTTAATAAAATGCGTCTTTTAAATAAGAGTTTTTGAGTATGAAAAAGGAGCCTCAGTTTATCATGTTAGGGAAGGTAGTGCAGCGATTGCGTTCAATAAATATGTATGTATGTATGTACTCTTATATGTGAACAATACAATACTTATACATACATGAAACACTTAAGTACTTCATGTAATATTTGTTTATATGAATAGCTTTGAAATATTTATTAATCTACTAGTTGTCGCCACACACGTTGTGTGCGTCCTGACAATATTTTGTTCGATTTTGCTTTGAAAGTAATCCACACAAAATTTTAAGACTCTTTCTTTTACAGTAATTCATATATAAAGGTAGCCATCCCTAGATAAAATTTATAAAAATTCTAAAAATTATTGTAAAGCTCTGTAAAAGGTGTATAAAATATCCCTCTTTTAACTATGCATATAAGTAGGTAAAATTACGCACTTTTACTGATGTTTCTCCACTTAAGATATTATTGCGGAAAAAAGTATCCTATATTTGAAGCAGGATACTAAGGTACCATTGAATGGAGAATAAGCCCCCTAGATCGTCTGATTAAACACTACTGATGCCAAGATGAAAATCGAATAAGATGATACTTGCAGATTGTGCCTGGAGTAAACGGTAGCGGACATTGAGTGTGAATGTCCAGCACTGGCTAGCGTAAGAATTAGGACCACTGGCAGAAGCTTGTTAAATGTGGAGCCATGTGGGATCTGAGCCTTTAACATATGCTAGCTATTACTAGACACTGCGTGATGAGAAAGAAGACCGACACTTATCAATCGACAGTCTGAAATCACTAAAGTCAAGATTAAAGGCTGGTTGTAGCATGTGACTCTATGAGGGTAAGGTTTCTGTAATTACATTTTGGTTATCTATAATCATAGAGCACGGAAGGGGGTCGAAAAGGGACTCGTTAAGAAAGCGATCTGCTTCGTTATTTCCCCTACATTAAAATAAAAAAACACCATTGATCTTATTTTTTACTCAGTTACTGGAAATCACCACCAATAGAATTCCGATATACTATATGAGCGGCGACCTCAAATAACAATTTCGGCAGGCAGTGTAGTATATTTTTTTAATGGAGTACGGAAAATCGGAGGTCGCATAGGCTGATGAGTGTAGCGTCTTTTATCAACCACGAAATTAGAGTCTAACAACGTAATTAGGAGTGAGAACGTGAATATTTTCATAAGCAAGTCAATCGCTAAATACTTTGAAAAATCAAAGCATCAGTTCAAAGCTGGTACTCAAGTGCAAAAATATGCAATTATATGTAAGTATAAATAAATGTTATGCTAGGTACCGAGTTATTGCAATGTCGAAGGCAATAAGATAGATGATAACCTACGTTAGATTCTAAAATAAACTCTGAGATTATAGAGAAAGACCGATGTAAGCACCGATTAGTTAATATTATAGGGTTTTAAGAGCCTAGACTGTAATTTGCAAGAAGCAATATACTTCTAGCCTTAGGCGGGAAAGTTCTTATGATCGTTATAGCTGTAATAAGGGGTCATTAGCAACATTGAACAATGAACAATGGTGTCAACACATCGCACAGTACATTACAATTTAGTCGATTGTATAATAAAAATCAAAAGACCATTTTCCTACAGTAGTAGACAGGTAGACAACATTAAAGGGTGTTCCGACAGAGAGATGACTTGAAATGTTTACAGTAGATGTTGTTCTTCGGCCGCTACAACATTTACTAATGTCTAAAAGGTGGTCCATCAGTGACTGATATTTTAATAGAAAGTGTATTACCATGGCAGCTCTGACAATAATTACTAAAATTAAAAGGGTGTTCCAATAGTAATGCAATTTTCATGAATATGACTTTAATTTTAAAAATAAAGGTTGCCTCATAAGACATGAAAAAATTAACAACTTGAATTTTTAAAGTTGTACTAACATAGTACGGAACCTTACATGTGTGAGTCTAACTCGCACTTGACTGATTTATTTGGATTTTTCATTGGAAATTAGTTATCTAAACATGTAACATCGCTCACTAACCTTTTGTAAGAGCACGTTTTAAAATTTATTAAAATTTAAAAGCGAAAACAAACAAACCACCGATAAACAAAAAACACAAAAATATAAAATTTGTTAGTGATTAATAATTTCTCAATTAGTTTTGACATATTTGATAACAGACTTATTGAACTGTAGGATTCCAACTTTGTGTGATCTTTTCCTGGCTTAGGTATTATAGTAATAAGAGAAACCTTTCAGTCTGAAGGTAAATACTCATGGCGTAGAATGGCATTAAAAATAAATAGAATTATTCTAACTGCTCTCTGGGAAAGTTCCATTATCATCATGTTACTTGTTTTGTCAAAACCATAAGCCTTCTTGGGGTTTAAACTAGGAATTGCCAATTCTAATTCTTGTAAGTGAAATGTAAACATCTATCGGTGGCAACTCAACTGAAGTATAATGTCTAATCGGCCCAAATACATACATTTTTTAAAATGATTAACAAACAAGTTGGCTTTTTCGATATCACTCCTTGCGCAACCTCCGCAAGAAATATGCAAGGAAGGCTTACGTATGACAGTTCTTTTACACAAATATTCAACCTGACTTAATAAGTCCACCTTTGGCAGACATAAACCAAAATAAATTTTTTTAACAAATTGTTTCAATACAAAGTATTAAAAGTCGCTAAAGAAAAATTCCATATACATATGTAAGTGTTATTAAAATAATGTGTTTTCCGCTTAAACTCAGAAACGAACTTTGGTACTGTTCAACCAAGTTTTATGCTGTGATAACCCTTTAACCTTCACCAGTGAAGAAGGTTCCAATTTTACCTGAAGCGCCTGATTTTATAAATATAAAGGCTGGAAATTTTACCCTCTAGACTTTTCTAAAATACTCCAGAACATTAAAGAGCATACCAAAACAACCTGGAAATTCCATCTCTTAAATATTGTGGAATGTTTGGCAATGGTCTGAAATGTTTTATAATATTCCACAATATTCTAAGTCATTGGTCAGATGGTAATTTTGACATAAGAAATCGTAAAATCTGGCAACACAGTTGACATTTTTAGGTCCTCATTCGTCTTCATAACTCGTAGAGTTCGTTACGCACCAGAATTGTGTGCATTTCCATAAACACAAATGTATTTTTTTTGACAGTTGTGTTTATAGAAAGAGTCTTAAAGTATGCAATATTTACTTTTGAACAAGTTGCCCTGTTACCGTCAATAAGAATTTGCAACAAAAGCGTAAGTGTGAATTTGCGTGAGTGTGGTGCAAATGTTGTTGTTTTGTTTTGATTAAATTGTTCTACAAGGTTTATTGCCTTTTAAAAGATAGTGTGGGAGGGAGAGAGAGTGATAAAGACAGAAAGGAGAAACTTGTTTATTATTTACCGATAAAGTGATACTGTCGTGACTGGTGTTGTTAAAAGGATTACATGCACACATTTTCCTTTTGACTAGATATTTAATTTTTTCATAGGATTTACTTTAACAAGACATTGTTAATGTACTTGACATTGTCAGTATACTAATTTGTTTGTCTGGATAAGTGCATGTATGTACGTGGTTTTTGTTAAATATTAAGGATAAATTTTAATATCAACCCAACCAGCACTTGTTTGAACAATACTGTTCATATCACTTGCTTACATTTGATACAAATTTATTATAGCAAACAGTGGGGTATTTGTTCAAAAAATATTTTAGAATCGTATCGAAAATTTTTTGGCATCGTCTTTATTTTCGCTATAAGATACAAATCCAAAACTAAAGCTCGACTACACTTCTGTTACAGCCGGGTTAACCGTTTAAAAACTACAGACGTATTTCCATTGTTTGCCAAATCTTCATATGTGTTTGTGTTTTTTTTGAAGTGAAAACTTCTTTTTGGTTAAAGAAAAAATACTAATTTCAAAAACCGTCGTCACCAAAAACCGCCATCACCAAAAACCGTCGTCACCAAAAACCGTCGTCACCATTATTGATTACAGTAGACCCCCTTATAACACGGTACTCTTTCAACGCATTTTCATTTTACACGATTACAACGCGGGTATTCCCCATATAACGCGCGGATTTTCGCATTATATTTCTGTACTATAAAATCTAAAACGATAAGTAATTTGCACATTGTGGTAATTGTGTTACACTATAAAATTAAATTATTTTATTAAATTTGTGTTCCCAGTTGTTGTATAGTAAAAAAACTAGTTATACGAGAATACTCGTATAACGCGCTTTTCTTTAACGCGGAACCAATCCACCGTGTTATAAGGGGGATTACTGTATTATTGGAGTGAAAACTTCTGTAGGTATGTTGAGCACTTTTTGGTTGAAGAAAAAATATTGAACTCAAAAACCGTCGTCACCATTATGCACGATTGGTTGAAGAAAAATTATTGAACTCGCGTCATCGTCCCCATGGTCAACATAATGTTAGTTTTTATAGATAGGTCTGCTAGTTTCTATAGATAGATAGACTGAGTGACTGTGTGATTGATTGTCTGACTTACTAACGGTCTGACTGTTTGACGGTCGGACTATTTGACGGTCTAACTGTTTGTCGGTCTGACTCACTGTCTGAAGGTCTGATTAGCCGACGATTTGAGTGTATGACTACCTGACTGTTTGACGATCTGACGGTCTTACCCACTATCTGACGGTCTGTCTGACAAACTGACAGCCTGACTATCTCACGGTCTGAATATTTGACGGTCTGACTATCTGACGGTCTGACTATTTGACCTTCTGACTAATTGTTTGGCTAACTGACTGTCTGAAGGACTGTGTGACGATCTGACGAACTGTCTGATGGTCTCACTGACTGTCTGCTGGTTTATCTGACTGACGGTCTGACTATCAGATGGTCCGTCTGACTGTATGTCTGACTGTTCTGTCCATCGGTGTTCCTGCCATTCAGTTTGTCTTTATGCAAACACATGAAAGCTGTAATTTCATGCATTCTATTGGCACAATGATCATTTTAATACACAACCGTTAGCAACATTGCAATGTTTTAGTTTGAAAAAAAAAACTAAACGAAACATGTTTTGATTCTCTCTGATACAGATTTTGTGCTGATTCACTCTACATGTTTGCTCACTGTAACACATATTTTTACAAAGGAGTTTATGCGTGTTAGTGTAATGATTTAATATGATTAAAAAACAAATGAACTACTCTGAAGATAACGTGACTAGTCCATACACGCATATAAATTATATTCCATAAGCGACTAGGACTTATCCAAAGGTAGCCGAGGTGTATAGAGAAAACATGATCTATTTAACATTACGATGTCCTAGGGCTGGACCATATAACCCAACTTTGCATTACATGGGAGTAGTTTTAAAACTACTCTATGTCACTACACGATGGAACACATTGCACGAACTGCTCTTGCCAACACTTTATGCAATCGTTAAAAACGCAACCACTTGTCGTTTAACAACAAACTCTTGTTGGAAAATAACATGGTCCATGACTGCCTTACATAGCACCATGTTGGACCATTTCAGTTGCAATGGACTACGTAGTTCAATATTATCTGCAGGGTAATGCAGATCTCTAGTATTTACTTTACCACTCATTTACTGCGTCACCAACGCATAAATATTTGTATATAGCAGAAATCGTAGAAATGTACAAGAAATTTTAATGGACACCTTGAAAACACTGTACACATTGAAGACATTGCCTTTCTTTCGGCATGTACATCTGATATTAATGTGTGACTATGACTGTACTTGTGTACATCTAGTGTATATGCTTTAGCAAGCAAACACATGGGTGGGAGTTGCCATATTAGTGTTTTTTGTAACTTTTGAACTAGAGACATAAAAGTGATATTGGATATTTATTTATATTTATTATTATACAAAAATAGTCCGAAGGACCGAGTTCAATTTTATTAATTTCAATATTAAATTAAATGTTTGTACTGATTTACACTTAATTTCACCAAACCGAAGTATTAATAAATAAATAAATGTATTTTTTTATATTATTTAAAACATAAAATAATCTATATTTCAAAATCAAAGCTGTAATACAATTCCTTAGAAAGAAGTAAAATTTTCATTAATTGTTTTTTCTACTTTGAGAAAAAAAACTAACCAAATTTAAATAAAAGTACAAACAACCAAAAACGCTGTTTGCTTTTACTGCGTACACACACATTAATCTTATGAAGTTACAAAACAAATTCAATGGTATCTTCACCACGAATGTGCATATATAAAGTGTGTATGTATATAAAGTTAATTCGATGCTTTTAATGTCTTCAATGTACACATTTAGATATAATGCACAGAAGTGGACACTCAAGAGTTATTCGTGTATAAAGTGAGTCATGCATACATTTTTCAATGTATTTTTTTTCGATGTCCATTGTGTTGCTTTGTGTGTATAGAGGATAAAATTTTTACACTAAATTAATCTCTGGTATATACATATATATATACATACATACATATACTTAGATATGTATGTATATGTATATTTTCAGAAAAAGTTTGTAATAAGCGGACATTTAAAAGAGAACCAAAACTTGTAGTTGAAAACTGTAGTAAAACTGTTAACTGCAATAATAAAAAAATTATTTTCAATATTTGTAATTAATTATTCTGTGAAAACTTAATTGATCCTTTTGCTTTGTATTTCATAAAAAAATCGTGGGAAAAAGTAATCATAAGTTACTTAGTTTTCACTTCTATTGCCAGTCCCAACGACTGCCCTACAATTTTTTTTTTATAAATGTGGTGTCATAATGTATCTCGAGCTGTAAGAACAAATAGTAAAATTATTCAGAAGTCAATTAACTATTTATGTAATAAAACTGAAACAAGATCTTCTCTGTTGTATATGAAATAATCTTTTAACATTTTGTCGCTTATGGAGATAATTTTGTCTGTTTATCTGTCTGTATCCCCATCATGTAAAAATTGCTGAATGATATTAATATAATATTGGATTTATTGCGCCAGTAAATGAAATACTGTCGTCATAACTTGAAGGTCGCCATTCCTGGCTCTTTGTTTGGTATACTTGGCGAGGGCTTTAGATGTGAGGACATTCTTACCAAGCCACGTTTTAGGAGTAATATCATTGCATTTCACTACACCCATCGTTAAAAAATAAAATAATCATTTGTAGGTGAAATTATGACCAGGCTTTATCTCGAAAACTCTGAGAAGCCAATGCCACATTATTCCCAGTCTACGTACGTTTTATCTGAGAAACCTATGTACGTCAAATTTAGATTTGTCACAATTGCGTTCTCGTGGTATGGTATAATTACTATGTATGGGGGTACCCGGCCCTCACGTCCTATACACTTAAATTTAACTCGAAAACAACCGTTATTCTCAGATTACAAAATATCAACACTGTACCTATTATAATTCCCTAGTTGGAACAGTGGGACGACGCCTACTGTGCCAACTGTACGCATTCATAATTTTTCTCTTTTTAAGGGAACTACCACACAAGATAATAATTATGTATGTTGTATTGGAGTTATCACGTCCACTATTCCAATCCAGTCAGCTTTTCGTTACACTATGCACATTAATAAGAAAGCTACTTGTACAAAATTTAAACACTTTATCTATTACGGTTAACTAGTAACACGATTTTTTTTTGTTGTTTTCATTATTTATTTATTGTATCTTCAATATTTTTAAACTACAAATAATTACTCGTATCTTAAGTCTAAAATAAAATATTCTTTTTAAGTCCAGCCAGTGCTAGACAAAAATAATGTTTGTTTCACGGATTTTGAAATAATTTGCGGGTCATCCCTCTAATGTACGGCCAAGAAAAGCAGTATCTCTTCTTTTTAGTCGTATGTAACCAGGTTCATTCAGCATGTTACGCGCCAAAGGGTTTGGATGAGATTCAAGCCTCTTTAGATATGTGACTGCATGTTTCGCTATTTCTGCTTTAACTGATGGCATGTTTAGGTCTTTGTGGATGTTCGAATTTTTTATATACCAGGGAGCAGATGTAATCATACGTAGTATCTTATTTTGGCGTCTTTGAATTTTTTCTACATTGCTAGCTGAGGCAGTGCCCCATAACTGAATCCCATAACACCAAATTGGTTTGAGGACCGACTTGTACAGTAGAAGTTTACAATCTAAGCTCAGGGTGCAGTTTCTGCCAATAAGCCAATTTGAAGTCAATGTGGCTTTTCCAAGTAAGGCGACGGTCTAGATGTATACCCAGGTATTTAACGTCTGAAAGCTGTGGTATCATTTGGTTATTTATGCGAATAGGAGGGCATGAGTCCCTACGCAGTGTGAAAGTTATGTGAGTGCATTTTTGTTCATTCACTTTTATTCTCCATTTTTCCAAATTGAGTATGTGGTCTTGTAAAAGTTGTGCCCAAAAGTGCCCAAGAACACTTTCATGAATACTTAAAAAAGCTGTGTCATCTGCAAAAGTTGATGTGTGGACTACGGTGCTAATTGGCATACCTCCGGAACTCCGGCTACAATGAGCTGTGGCGAGCTTAAAAAGTCACCTTCTTTTAGTAAAAACTTGCGATTCGTTAAATAATCTTTTAAAAGCTTATACAAGTTTTCGGGCAAGTTCAGCTTTAGCTAAAATGTTAGGCCTTCGTGCCAAACCTTATCGAATGCTTGAGAAACGTCGATAAAGAGCGCAGAACAGTATTTTTTTTCTTCAAAGGTCGTTTTAATTACATTTACTAATCTGTGTGTTTGTAAAACAATGATAATTATTTACTTTTTATTGCAAGCGCCACGCCCACTTGAAATATCAAAACATAGCGCATAGCGGCACCCCTGGAGTGTGTTTGGTACCCACCTTTAAAACTTAATTTCAGATACTCCGCTGTTATACTCATGTCAAAAGATAGTGATGTGATTGAAATTTTTGCAGTAGTTAGATATATGTACTCTGAATTAATTAATGGAAAAAAGTCAGTTTTGGAAAATTTTGAGTTGTGACCCTTTTGTATTTAGGCGGCGATATGTATGTATGTGCATATATAGTTTTATAAAACTTATTAGAATTAAAGTCAAAATATTTTTAAAAGTCAAAATATTTTATTATTTTATCATCCCGAAGGTATGCTTCTTATTTTGTTAAATAATTTCCCCACATAGGAACAAAGATAATTATTTTAAAATTAAATTGATACTAAAGACACAAAAATTAATCAATTGATTAACGTAAAATGTAAAATTAAATTTAAACTATAACATACCTTTTATATTAAATTAAAAAATAATAAATGAGAAACTTACCATCACCTGGATCATAAACAGGCCTAATATTAACATCTTCCAAATCGTGCGGTTTAAATGAAACTTTACCACTGGGCATCTGATCCATCATTATTTGTGCATTTGCTAGTGAATAAAGGTCTGTGGCATCCTTTAAACGATTACCGCCTGTCGACGAACGAGCTGATGCTGGTGCTGATACTGATTGTGTGGCTGCGATAAATGCTGAACTGGGACTAAACAAAATGGCTGATAAGAATAAGGAAAAACAAAACGCCATGGCATCGTACTGCATCTTATTGTTATTTTTAATATAATTTGTATTAATGAGCAGCTGCAAAAAAAAGGTTAAAAGGAAAATGGAAAAATATTAAAATCAACAAGGAGGAAAGCATCCTTTAAATAAAGACTAAGAAACGTAGTTGTTGCATCTTCGTTTTCTTTTATTTTGCTTTAATGTGTTTAATTTATTTCATTTCATTTCATTTCATTTATTTCAGTCTTTAGAATTAACAATTCCTTACAGACTATGATTTACTTTAAATTAAAATTTTACATGTAAGGAAACTATAAATTATTATAAAATTGTTTTAAAACTATAATTAAAAATAACCTAAAGTTTTCTTTGGTAGTGCAAAACTCTACATATGATTTAAATTCACTATTTTGTAACTGCAAGTTGATAGCATTATAAAGAGTAAAAGTTTGGGATAAAGAACAATTAAGAGCATAGTTAGTTCGATGAAATGGTACTTTGAATAAATCAATAAATCTAAGCTTTCTCGGCGGAATATAAAACGGAATATAAGAAAGAAGATCTGGGCAGTCAATAGTACCATTAATAATATCAAAAATTAGCAGTAAAGATTGGAACATTCTACGATATTCTAAAGTCTGCAACCCTAAAAGCAAACATTTTGATCTATAAACAGGTTTATTTATTTATTTATTTATAGAATGCTTATTTTTTAATTACTTTATTAAACTATTAAAAAGAGTATTTTGTTAAAGCACCGTTTTTTTCTTTTTAACCGACTTCACGACTTCGTCTGTGTGTTTTTTGTATGTTTGTGCCTTCAGAACTCGGTCATTTCTGAACCGATTTTAAAATTTTTTTCGTTATTAGAATGGTTATGCTTGCAGATTGGTTCCAGTTTAAAAGAAATTTAGAATTTTAAAAATTAAAGGGTGTCCCCATACAACACACCTTTATAGGTCACCGATTTAAAATTTAAAAAAGTGCATACCACTCACTATAGCTCCCAATAATAAAAAAATAAAATTAAAAATTAAAGGCTGACCCCATAGGTGACATAATTTCACCTTTATGATCCTATCTTTTGAACAGTTATAGACAATCACTTGAAAATTGCTCAGAATGTTCTTTACTATGTCTGTTATAATAAGTATAAATATTTAAAATAAGAAATTAAAGGGTGTCCCATTAGTTGGTTTAATTTGATTTGTTTGAACCGTTATAGACAGTTGAAATATATAAAGAACTTGTATTGCTAAGTCCGCTATAATAACAAGTATAAAATATGAATTTGAAAATTAAAGGGTGTCCCAATAGTTAATGTAAATTGATATACATACATATATGGTCAATTATTTGAACTGTTATAGATAGACAGTTGAAATTTACAAAGAACCTATATTGCTTAGTCCGCTATAACAACAAGTATAAAATTTGAATCTATAAATTAAAGGGTGTCCCCATTATGGATGTAATTTGACCATTATGTCCAAACACATCAAAATTAGATAGAATGTTCACTGCTATGTCTGGTATAACAACAAGTATAACTATTTTAAATTTGAAATTAAAGGGTGTCCCAATAGTTGATGTAATTTGATGTATATGGACACACAGTTAAAATTTACTAAGAATCCCCTCAAGTGGTTTGAAAACGATGCCACTGCCGCTAGCGTTCCTGGGACCTGAATCTGGAAGAAAAGTTCTGTATTATTACGGGTCCTCTTCGAGGCCCGACCAGTGCCTGGTTATTGGTGAGGTCCCCTTCGGGGGTACACGTAGCGGTTGTGGTTTAAGATCTATGTATGCAAAGATGGTGCATTGTGGATCAAATTGTGCTGTTGCACTCTCAACAGAAGGAGTTGGATGGTATCCAACCCCTAAGCACGAGGATAGGACATGGGTACATGGATCGTCATGTTCTATAAATGCTACTCATTGCGACTGTGCGATACATCTAGTGAGATATCGATGCCTTCTTTTGTACACGTCACGTTATCGGTTAGTGTACTATACTACACAATGGGGGCGCTTGTCTACGCTATATTTCACTCGATGGTAAGACCACCGTCGGATAAGGGCCAACACGGCTAGGTGCCGAAGTTAATCTTGATCACATCTCATTAACCACTGAAGATATCTTAATCTAACACAGAGGCAAATCAGTGGTATTTCTGAGTCGAGCTGCGTACGGTCGGACTCCTAGGGTAGAAGGGGTCATCTGGGTAAGACACCTAAAGTTTTTCGCTTTTCGGTAAAAAGTTACAATGTTATTTACATTTTCCCAATTCATATCGCTTTTTTCAGAATTTTCCCCTAAAAGGTGGTATTCTTTTTTTGCTTATGTAATTTAAACTTATTTCGGTTCTAATAATTTTTTTTAACCATTTTAAAGACATCCTTTAGCAAATGAATGAAAAGAAAAATTAGGTAAAAAATTATAACGGTTTTCCCTCCGGCCCTATCCAAACATAGCCAATTTTGAAACAAAATTTATAAATTATTGTTAAATTTCTCGGAGTGCAAAGCACCGATTAAAAAGACGTAAACGGATTTTTAAAGCTAATTGCTACATACTCCAAAAAGGATTTGACAACCCCGTAATTAATAAAGGCAGGGTAGCCACTTTTGTAAAAAAAATCATTTTTTGTGACATTTTTCCCCGTTCCGGGAATTTATATGAATTTATATTTTAAAATAAAAGACTTTCAAATTTTATTTTACCATTTGATTTTTCTAGACAATTTCCAAATTTTGTAAGAATATCTCGAACCGGTTAGATTTGGTGATAATTCCAATTCGATATTTTATTTCTCAAAAACCCACCTTGACTTGATTTTTTTAGTTTTTGAGGTAAATATAATTATATAATAATGTTAATCTAGAAGTCCAGAGCTTTCCTCTGACACCACTTACATGTACATATATTGAGCAAATGTTTAAGCTATAGGAGCTTCCTCATGATTTTTTCTCATATCGCACTTGTTCCTCAAAAGCGTAACAACTCAAAATTCATGAAGTTTCAGTAGAGGCCAAAAACTGTTTCCGTTAATTGAGACTAAAGTAGTTATTCTAAAAGTAGTTATTCTAAAAATTCTGACCCTCTTTATGGTCATAACCGGTTTTTTTCACGGAAAAGAAGACAAATCAAAGGGAGATTTTTACAGTGGGTAGATATGACCTCTGTGGTTTGGTTTTTCGCAAAAAGTGAAAATTTGAAAATTTTGAGGAACAGGTGCGATATGTAAAAATGAAAAATGTGTATAAACACATTTTATGCCAAACTGAAAAGGGACATTTTATATTTTTTGTGTTTTTGTACACATTTTGAATTTTTATATACAAAATTAAAAAAAAAATCATGATTTTCCTCTGTAAAATTTCATTAAAATATATGCATTGGTTCATGAGATATTATATGTCAAAAAATAAAAAGGGAATTACATATGTCCAAAATAAATCGTTTTCAAACCACTGTGGACTGTTACAATGGGGATTCCAAATCCGGTGATTCATTGTAATATCAATATGCTCTGATAAGATCGGGGAACTAGTTTCCGATACCCGTAAGTTTTTGTGTACAATACAGTTCCAATTAATAGTCAAACCATCCACTATTGGGCTATGAATCTTACAATGCTTTACACAGATAATTCGTTTGTTTAGTTTTCCAAAAAAGAGTTCTTTAATACCTGCTTAATTGAATTTTGTTCTTTAATATAAAACTTTAGGAACTCAGGCTTTCTATGCGAAGGTGTTGATCGACTGGAAGTTCTTCGATAAGGATTCTACATTTTCCAAGCCATGATGAACATGTACAGTAATTAGTGGAGTAACTTGAATCCACTAAACATCACTGTTATAAAGGGTCTTCCAGTAGGGGTTTCTGAACTTTCACAGTTGATAGCGGCCACATAATTGAAGCTACATCTGTCGAATTGGCTGTCATTTTTTTTACTCTGTTTTGTCGAATTACCATGAACGGATTTAGGCGTGAAACAGTGCATGCAAATGATAAAATTGTTTTATCGAAATGAGCATTCTATTCGCCCAACTGATATCGAATATTTTGATGATGATTATGGTTTCGATTCTGGATGACAATTCTGGGTACAAATAAAATTATTAAATTAGGATCGGTATCAATACACATGATATTCAAGAGCTTCCAAAGCATCCTAAAGAACTCAATGTTAAATGTGGATTTTAGACTGGCGTCCTCAACGATCCATATTTTTTTGGGAACGACGTTTTTTGCTCTGTATTGGATGATATGGACACTAGGCTGAAACGTAGGTATAGAGCAAACAATAGTTTTTCGTATTACCCGTTCTAATAGTAATTCAAATTTGTCTTTTTATATGAAAAGATTTTCTACCAAATTTTAGTATTATAGAACCACATCTGAATGTGCCGTAAAAGCCTTAAACATGGATTTTATCTCTAAATTTTCAAATTTTATAAATTGAAAGAACTATTTTTTCGTTCCACGCTACTGGACATGTAATTTCAACACGACATGCCTCGCCGCTCATGTCACATTTTACATTCTTCACGAGCAATTTGAGTGCATGGTTATCTAACGTTGGAGTGATGCGAGTGTTGGCCGCCGCGATCGGGCGATGTGACCCCTTTAAACTTATTCTTGTAGAGTTTTTTTTTATCGCAGGTCTCTGCCAATAAGCACACCATCTTTTGCTTAAATTTAAATATATAATGCGCTTAATGAAATACCCTTTATAAAACTTAATAAAAGGAAGGATTCATTTGCTAAAAAAAACTGTTTTGTTACGAATAATTAAAATGACAATAACTTTCTTGAGTAGTGCCATAAAATATATAAAATGAATCTAATTACGTAAAAATATAGTGATTTGTTGCGGGGTGGTGCAAATTTTATTTCTACTATTAATTTTATTTATAGTAGACACACAATTAAAGAACACTAAAGATTTATTCAATACACAGACATTAATTACTTTGCCCTTGCATAATTTATACCATTTTAGGTTAAAGGAGGAACGATAAAAAAACTGTTTACTCTTGAATTGCTTACACTACATAATAGTCGTACAAGTACGCATGAAATACAATCAGAGCTGTAAAATCAAAATTACTTAAACCAGAGTAAAAAGGCCATTTCCACACAATAAAATTTAAATTAAAAAAAAATTAAACTGTGATGAATTCCCAATACCTAGCAGAAAGCAGGCACAAAACTTAATCGGTCAATAATTCGGCCAAGTTAGAAACGGAATTGGACAGGAAAGGTTTCGTACCACCTTACGTACCGAACAGTAAGTAATCTTACAAAATGTACAATAAAGGTGTCTTATACCAAGGCGATTTTCTCCATTTTATAATTGTTTGTTGGTGTTAATTTTTACGATTGTGAAATAAATGTACATATACTACGTGGCTTCAGGTTAGTGCCCCCCTTTTCACTGATCGTTCATGTTAAATATTATCTGGTTTTGTGGATTGCTGCATTATCGTCCTGAAATAAGTTTTGAAAGAGGGAAAATGCCTTTTTCAAAACTCTATTGTTTCTCCGCGGTCATTCTTCGATGTTTAAAATTACAACTCTCAGGTGCCATAGTAGAATACTAGCTGTAACCACCACGTCCTAGGCGTCCTTATAATATTTTGCTCGATTTTGCTTTGAAAGTATTCCACACCAATTGAAAGACTCTTACCTTTATAGTGCATATGTATTTACTTTATGTATTTACTTTAAATAAAGGTACCCATCACTGTATAAAATTTTAAAATTTATTAAAAATTCTAAAATTCTAAAAATTATTGTAAACCTCTGTAAGAGGTATTTCAAATATTTTGATAACAATGTAATTCCCCAAAGTAAACATACAAATCAAATTTTATCAAAATTTTATTTGACTGGCGCCATCTGTTGCGCAATAGTTTAGTTTTTAAAATATCCCACTTTCAAAAATAAAAAGTGTGTTGAAAATATAACCGTGTTGAAAATGTCCTAGTTCTAAACCAAAATTTTCAAAAATAAAAAGATGTGTTGAAAATATCCCAGTTTTAACCCGCAAATTTCAGTACCTTTAAACCGGAAATTGCGTTTTTCACTGCTTTTTCTCCACTTTCTCTTGGAAGTGAGATATTTTTGCGTAAAAATGTATCCTTTATTGGGATCAAGATACTAAGGTACCTCTTCATAAAATTTTGTTAAAATCCATCCAGAAGTTTTTACGTGATGTGAACGCAAAAGAAAAACAGACAGACGGAATTGCTCTCCACACGAGCAAAATTTAAACGTATTTTATTTCTAAGCATTTCCATTTTTGCCTCTGTAGGTGTGTAGCTTTCCTCATCACACTTTGAACCGTTGCAAAACTCGCCTTAAGACAAGTGTTTTCTATGATTTTGGCAGACAACTCGTGCGAATTGAGAAAGTACTCAAATATTGCCGCCATTGACAGTTTTCCATAGTGTGTTCCTTATTTTTAATAAAACTGGCAACCGTTTTTCTGTCCCTTAAAGTATTTTTTTTTACCAATTTTATGAAAGGATTGTTCAGAATCATAGTAACCTTCAATCTTTTCTTTTTCTTTCAAAAATAAAACTATTGCTCTTTTCACTTTGTGGGTTTATTTAAAGACAACTACTATTTTAATCTACAAAAAAAGGTAACGGTAAACAAACGAGATTCATAGAAATGCATTTGGGGCACTATGCTGATGACTCAAAATAAGTGGAAGAAGTGGAAGCAAAATTGCTTATATTTCTTGTGATAGATATCATACATAATGACGGCAAATCCAAACCAAAAATTGGGAATTTGCGTACAATAGTAAAATAGAAAAAAAAAAAACAAACAGCAAATGACCGAAAGGGGGCGCTAACCTGATGACGTGTAGTGCAATATTATCTCCAAATAAATTTTTCTGGTACTTCTTCTAAAAGACATATTAACACTTTCAAATATTATTATTATTATGGCGTTAATCGATTTGGAGACCAAGGCACTTAAGATGTTTTTTTTTGATTATTTAATTTCGCATCTGAGGATGCCCCAGTAGGCTATTCATACGAATATATAAGTACGGGGATTATGTGTTCGAATCCCATCAAAGATTTCGGTCGTTGTAGTTGTTATCACTGACCACTAGAGCATGAATTTGAAGGATGTGTGGGAACGAAGAGCACAGTAAGTGTATCTGTCTGGTATTAGTAAAGCCCGTTTCACACTATAATACTGAGTATTAAGATTTTCATTGGATATTGTAAGATAGAAATCAAATGAGAATTGTGTGATTGTCAAAAAATCTAACGTAATATAACATTTCGTTTTCACACTATCACACTTCAAATAAAATGAACAATATCAGCTAAGGAACATTAAACGGCGGCGGCTAAGCAATTTTATGTGGACGGCAGATGTGTCGAATCTTAGGTTTATTTGGCCGTTCAAGTTTTCGGTTAATTAACAAAAATAAAAAACAAAACAAAAAATAATATGTAATAAGCACTAGTTGGAAAAAAAACATTAGATGGCGGACCCTTTACATACGTAGATTCAACAATTTCTAGACATGGCAGATACAAAGTACATACGTAGGCGATAAGACTGATGACACAACCCTAATAAAATGAAATATGTTATCGATTAGAAAATTTTCAAAAATGGTTTGGTATTATGGGATGTCAAAATTCTTTCCGTATTATTTTAGATTTTGATAACATATTGCTTTCACACTATCACACTTTCTCATTGGATTTAAATTTTTGACAAGTCTTAATACTTAGTATAATAGTGTGAAAATGGATTAAGCTACAGTATAAAATGGCTAGGCGAACAATTTCACGATGGGCTAATTAACATCTCTGGATGTAAACTAAAAAATATCGTTGGCTTCATCAGGGGAATCAGAAGGCTAAGTAGCAGGAAGCAAATAGAGTGACTTAAGATTTGTAATTGGAATGAATTTGAATTTGTAATTTGAATTGAGATTTAGAGGCTCCTCAGTGGAGCTTCTAAATCTCCCCAATGGAGCTTCTCAATGGAGCTTCTAAATCTCCGAAAGGATTTTCTATTCTTTCGGCACAACTCTCCCTAACCTTACTTAATCTATCTAGTATTTACGTATGTTAATAGTATGCACATAGAGTTTATTTAAATTTATATAAAAACATATTTGTTGTACGACGATATCCTTTCCATTTAAGCTTCTAAAACTTTATTGAAAATTTCAGGTGTTCATTTATTGCGGCTCTAAATATACAGCCCTGTTACCGACTCAAAGACAGACATGAAACGATATTAATAGGAGGCAGTTTACACACCTTTGGGAAATGAAACATTAAAAAGAAATGTTAAGAGTGTCTTAGTTTCATTTTTTATTTTTTAGGAAGGCTTTCTATAGAGCTAACTTAAGCAGTTAGCTAAATCGCCATATAAACTAGTCTAACTAGTAAAAACAATTTTAGTAAATTATTAACTATTTGGAATAATTAATAATGTCATGCTATAAAACTGAATTAATATATTTGAATATTAATATTTCAAATTAATTACTAGCTTTAAGTTAGTCTTAAGCTAGTATTTATATGCGATGGAGAACAGGAAAATTCAGACACCAGCAGCAATTGTATAAATTTTTTATTTAACCTCAAATAAATTAAGGATACAGGAAGCAAGCATTTATTTTTCACTTTTAAAAACGACCTCGATCTATTTTAAAAATTAAATTTTTGGCTCCACAAACACTCACAGATGTCAGATCCTTAAAAAAGAAATGACACATCATATGATAAATACACATCATGTAAACATATCTTTACACCACGTCTTCATAAGCCATCGATTTGAACAAGATATAAATATGAGGCCGACAGAGCAAAGGTATTAATTTCTTCATGTTGTTATAGGTGGCGAATACGTGTTTATGTTCATGCTTTGGTTGACCATAATTTTCTGTTTTTCCATCGATGTTGTTTGAACGCTTATAGCATAGCAATAAATATTAGAACGGATGAGCAACAGATTGAGCTGTATACTAAAACGCTGTAATACTAAAACGTTATTATCTATACAAAAATATAATAAAACAGTAACTCATTTTCTGTCTGTCTTTCTGTTTGTTTTCGCATTACGAAAAAACTACTGGATAGGATAATTTTTTTTTCCAAAAATATCTTATTTAAAAGAGAAAGTGGAGAAAAAGTAGTGAAAGTATGCCAATTTTTTTTACCGATTTAAAGGTACTGCATCTTTAATTTTTGAAAGCGCGACATTTTAAGCACGGTTGTACAGCAGATGACGCTGTATTAAAATAATGACAAAATATTAATTACTTACTATCAAGTAGCCAATTGACGAAAATTTGTATTTGATTTTTATTTGATTTGTAATTTTACTTTGTGGAATTACATTGTTATTGAAATATTTTAAACACCTTTTACAGAGCTTTACAACAATTTTTAGAATTTTAGAGTTTTATTTAAATTTTAGAATTTTATTCAAGGATGTGTGCCTTTATATAAAGTAAATACGTAAATGTGAAACACTATAAAAATAAGAGTCTTAAAATTTGGTGTGGATTACTTTTAAAGCAAAATGAAACAAAATATTGTCAGCACGCACGCAACATGTATGGACAAAGCTAGTCATATTATAAAAAAGCCTTTAGAACAACCACATTGGCAGTCTAGACTTAATAGTTACATGATGTTAGTGATAATGGTTTTCATTTTTGTTTCATGTAGACGAAGGACTATGAATAGATATCTAGCTACTGCAATATATGATAGCCTTCACGCTCATGATCTCAGCTCTTGCGAGTACTTTAACTCTTAATTATGTGATGGATTTCAATGATGATTTTCAAAGTAACTGTCACAACAGGCAGTTGAGAACGAGATTAATCAACCATCGATGACAAAGAACGCTAAATCTGCTAAAATTTAAGGTTGTTAAGTTGGATTTGTGCGGTATGTAGAGAACTGATAATAGCTGTCCAAAAGTTGTTATGTTAATGCCTTTCCTGTTTATATCATTATACCCGATCTACTCCTAAAATTGAACAATCATGTAGCCCAAAATATGGTTAGTCTGACGACCTTTTCAGTTTTTTGTTAAATCCAACTTTATTAGAACAGACTTTCATATAATGCCTGTATACGGGGTATAAAAATCCCCTTTAAAAAACTATTAAGGATTTATTTCAGTGAGGATTTTCTGATTTCCTATACTCTACAATAAAAATCGAATTAGCTGCCTGAGCTGCTTTTGACTCAAGCTAAAATGTGATGGAAGGTATTTGATCACCCCTCCCCACTCTTCTATTTACTAGACGCAAGAGTCTCGTTCTCACTAGGATAAAATAAAACGTCTTGGCTACTCTGGTGCGATAAAGTTACTTGACAGAACAGCTACTTTAAACAGGCATTGTTATATACTACCTTGGAATTATTCTATGCCGCCCAAAATGGAATTTAAACCTAATAAGGATTCTCTTGTCTTGGTGTGGTGGGCTAAAGCTGAACACTGTAACGACAAGCGCTCTATTTACTAAAGTCAACCCCCACTTGAGTTTTTATCACAAGGGTTACAAGTCTGCCCCAACCATTAGCGTAGTAGAACATATTTTCTAGGGGGAGGGGCAAACCCTTTTTTAATGGAAAATAAATATTTAGTGCAATTTTTAAAAATTGTTGGGGTGGCAACTGCAAGTCCAGAATGGCCTTTCAACGCCATTGGCCCCACCCCTTGTCGTGGAAAAAATTTTCTTGCATTTAGCTGTGCCAAAAGAGGATTGCTGAAACAAAAATACGACTTTTACATTAGGTTATCTGATTATATTTAATCGACCATGGTCTTACACAATAATTTTGATGTCCTTAATTCAGACATGGACCGAGGGGATATCCAAATTTGATATCTCGAAATAGCCCAACTACTTTGTTTGGGTTACTTATGCTTCCAAACTGAGGATGGTATCCTCGAACTATTCCCATGGATAAATTTCCAACAATATTTCAGGGAGATATATATTTCATCCACACCTGTCTTAGAAAATGATAGAGGAGGAGAGCAAAGGATTTTAAATTTTATTTCATATCGAATAACCGTTCTGTGAAGAGGGCCTTAACCTCATATAAGCTAACGCTATAGTCATGGACTAAACGAACATGGAACATAGGACTGGGGGACATTTTTAGAGAAAGGGCTACGCTAATAAGCAAAAGTTCCGTATATGCGACGACAAGCTTAACATAATTGATAATTTAATACCTTTAAAATTCTGTATAATTATGTTACTCCTACTAAACCCAACAGTTCCAATAAGTGTGTATGTGAAACATCAAAGCTGTCATCTGACTCCGCAAACAATGTCTTAGGGCTCGCCAAACTCTTTGTACGGTTAAAGGATATTAAGCGCATAAGCAAACAGAATATATGTCAGCCTATAAAACTAAGGCAGAAGAACAAAAAATTATTACACGAGTTTATGTTGTTTATCTGATAGAAACAAGTAAAATAACTATTAATGATCAAATAACCACAAGTAATTTAAGCGTCTTTGAAAGCTGTAGTCTATTCCAGTGATTTAAGCATACACGTCTACAATAACAAGGAAACAACATAAAACAGAAACTATAAAATTACATACTTAAAAGGGGTGGGAGGGATAATTGTTGATACATGTGCTTATGTGGGCTGGCAAGGCAATGTCTTAAGTCACCTGATCCCTGATGGTTGTGCTAATTTTAGTAATGGTGGTGGTAATGAAGTGATTAGTTAGAATTTCTGTTTTCTCAATTACTAACGTTACACATATTTCTTTATTTATTTTATAACTAGTACTTTCTATCACTGTGCTCTTTTAATCTTATGCTTAAATAATTAAAACCGGTAAATTATGACCTTCTTTTCGAACTCAGATGTTTAAATGCGTGTTTAAGGACACTGGACTGACTGTTTTTACAACCTGTTGATAAGTTATTGCCTTGACTGCTTGTTTTACACTTTGGTATCGTTTATACACAGAAAAAATTTTTTGCTCCTATTAACAGTTTTAATTAGTTTCAGATACAAATTTAATTAATTTTTTAATTGACCCAATTATATAAATAATTAAGAATGAATGTAATAATATTTCAATTAAGTAAATAATTTAATTAATCAAAAATTAAATTAAAGTTGTATCTGAAACCATTTAAAACCTTTAATTGGTGCAATTTTTTTTTCTGTGTACGTTTCGTTGTGTTTTATGTTTATTTTGTTGTTTAAAAAAAATTGGGTTTTACCGTTGGGAGTTTTGCAGACCTAAAGGCGTCTGTGGCAACGTTCCTTTTTTTTACAAATTTATTTCCGGCTAACACACGACACAAGGAAAAAAAACAAAATTGAAATTTAATATTACAATTTCATGCCCTAATTTCCATTTTATCTGTTTTTGAATTTATTTCGTAGAATTTTATTAATTTTTCTTTGAAAGCTTGAATATGAAAAGTCAATTTACTTTGCCTTTAATATTAAAATGTTAATTATCTTAATTAGCTAGTCTCTTGCCTTTTTTCTTACAATATAATTCCTACTTGCAAAAGGATATCGTAGGCGCTAACATATTTAAACGGGAGTTGAAAGGAAAAGTTATATAAATTTGTTTGTAGAAGATACCAACAGGTAAGTGTTGTTATAACGTGTATGTTATAAATATATATAATGCAACTTTAATATTAAGTAGAGGGTCGAATACACTGAATATGACTGTGCGATGATGTTGGCAATGAACACATGAATAATTTTTGTAGGCAGACCATATAGAAACCAAACTGGAGCTAAAAAATATTTAAAATTAATATACTTTAATACAAATAAATAAATCAAATATTGACGATATGAAAATATCGATATTTCGATTATCCCATGTTTTTCCCCAACCCTCTCATACAATATTTATTTCCTAATTTTGAAAATTTTAATTATTATTAGTGGAACTGTTTATGTATTATATACAGTGAAATTTATAATCTAGCTTAAGTTCGTTTTTATTCTCTCTAAGAAAGAATTAATTAAATTACAAATTAGGTGATAATATTAAAGAAAAATTGGGAAAATTTAATTTCAGACACCAGCAGGAGCGGAATGCGCATTTTCTAGACAGCCACGTCCGTCATCAGCACTGTTGTATCTAATCTACTTAGGGTAGTGTTTAGTTGTAGGCATCATCTCTTTAAGGGCGTTTCACACTATAATACAAGTATTAATACTTTTGAATAAAATGCAACCATAATCTATTAGCTGTTCGAAATTTTCACAAAAAGCAATAACAACTCATCATGTCAGGGTTGTATTTTCCTCAAAAGTATTAATACTTATTATAGTGTGAAATGCCCTTTAACCAACCAAACCCAGATAAAGGAATACGAGAAAACTTGTATTCAATTATCAATCGTCAGTTGGTGAGAACGAAGTCTACCACTACCTTAAGCTTCCTCTTGTTGAATATATTTACTTTTAATATTAACCACCTTATATTTTGTTGTTTCCACCTTATATATATTTATTTCCTCAATAAGGACATTGCTTAATTAAAAAAATCAGTCAAGCGCGAGTTGTCTGACATACGTATGGTTCCGTACTATGTTTAGTACACCTTTAAAAACTCAAGTTGTTAATTTTTTCATGTCTTATGGGGCACCTTTTTTTTAATCAAAGTCATATTCGAAAAAACTGCATCGCTATTGAAATACCCTTTAAATTTTAGGAATTGTTGTTTTAACGGCCATGGTAATACACTTTCTATAAAAATATCAGTCCTACCTATTGCGATTAAAAAAATAAGTCACTATACGTGAAAAACATGTCATTGTAATTTTTAGTAATTTTCATATCGGCCGTGGCAACATATCTCCTGTGCAAAATTTTAAGAGTCTACCTATTACGGTTCAAGTTATACATGAGAATCACGTCACTGTCGGACCACCCTTTTAATTTTTATTATTGGTTTTAGTTTCCATAGTAATAAACCTCCTGTAAAAACTTCAAGAGTCTGTTTATTATCGTTCAAAACTTAGGCCATATACACGCAAAGTACGTCAATCTCGGAACACCCTTTAATTTTAAGGTTTAATTTTATATACTTGTTTAGAAAACGAACATAGAGTTATTTACTGTCTGCAAATTTAAAGTGGTTGCCTCCTATAGCTCAAGAAATAAAGACATAAAGGCAAATAACACCTCACTTTCGGAACAGCCGATAAGTTTTAGTATTTATTGCTATAGTGGCCACAGTTATACACCTTCTGTGAAAACTTCAAGAGTCTACCTATTATTGTTCAAAACTTCAGCCTTATACATACAAATCACACGACTATCGGAACACCCTTTAATTTTTAGGTTAATTTTTTTATACTTCTTTATAAAGCGAATGAAGTTTTAATTACTATTTGCACATTTTTAGTGTATTCCTCCTACAGTTCAAGAAATAAGCACATATTCGTAAATAAAACCTCTCTATCGGAACACCCTATAAGTTTTAAAATTTGCTACAATAGCGGCCACAGTTATATACCTTCTGTGAAAATTTCAAGCGTCTAATTATTATGGTTCAAAACTTAGGCCTTACACATGCAAATCACACCACTATCGGAACACCCTTTAATTTTTAAGTTTTTTTTATACTTGTTTATAAAGCGAACTAAGTTTTAATTACTATTTGTAAATATGAAGTGTATGCCTCATACAGTTCAGGAAATAAACACATACGTGAATAACACGTCTATATCGGAACACCCTATAATTTTTAGTATTTGTTGCTATAGAGGCAATGGTTTTGGGAAAATTTCAAGAGTCTACCTATTATGGTTCCAGAGATAAAAGGCGCTGACAGACGGACAGACATTGTAGCGAAAACCATAGGGGTACGTTTTTACGCTTTGGGTACGGAGCCTTAAAAATGAATATGTACGAATTAAAATATTAACCGGTCTTAACTGTTGTTAATATAAAAAAATTAAAAACAAAAATTTCATTATTAAAAAATGGTTTAATTAATATAAATTATGTTTTAGAAAAATATCCTGCAAATTTCGCCATCGCTTGGCTTTAGCATTCAACAAGCGGAAATTTACAAAAATAATATGTTGCCTACTTCATGGATGAGTTTCTAAAACAATACAAGAGAAAACAAAAAATCATTAATTTGAAGAAATGACCTCAATATTGAAACCTTACAAATATTTGTAATTTATTTTTGCTTTTTTCCTCTTTTTGTCAACAATTAAAAAAAATAAAGAAAAAACCACTACAACCACAATGTAAATGACAAAAACAAAACTCAAGTGACTTTTATTGACTCGCAAACACACCATCCCATCACACTTGACAATGAAAAACAAACAAACGATGGAACGACTACTGTCAGGCAGTGTGGGGTTGAGTAGTAAAACAAAGCATAACTTCAGGCACTTTAACATTCAATTTACAAAAGCCAACAATAGAAAAAAAGGAACAAATGGACATTTTTTATGTCTTAAAGTAAACGGAGTTAGCATGAGGTCAAATGAAGTTATGACAGAATTTGTATTCATGTGATCTTTCTTGGCCATAAATTATTTAGTTAATAATAATTAGTTAATAATTTTAATATTTATATTAGAATTTAGCAATAGCGATAATTTTTAGAATAGATTTCGTTTATAATAAATTTTAATATTTGTAATTCGTGAATTATTGCAAATGGTGGCTGCGTACAAGATAAAGAGCCAACATTTTCAGTTGTGTTATAAATTATTTAACTCTAAATTCGCTTAGTAAAACATAATATGCATTTTTAGGAATTTTTATGCATTTTTATATTCCCTGGTTCTTAAGTTCAAGAAGGGTTTGCTTCTCTGGGAGAAAAGGCTTAATAGCATAATACGGAAATCTATATAAATAAAATCACATATAGTTCGTTGGTAATCGCATCACTTAAGAACGGCTGCACCGCTATGGCCAATTTTTTTTTAATTTTCATCATAACCCAACTTAAGAAAAATTAACCATGCCTACTTTTACGCATACGTTTTTAAATAGCTAGAGAACTATAATAGGTAGATCTTCAAAAATTTGCTACAGTTACCCCCTTATTAATATACATAGTTTCGCGAAACATAGACTGGATTTGTACAGTAGGCGTGGTACCTCCCATATAATGTGAAAAATTATTACCGCTCAGCTAGAAAACTAAAATAGGTAGAGTCTTAAAACTTTGCACAATTAACCCTCATACTAAAGTGAATAGTTTCAAAAAACACAGACTGTATTGGGACAGACTGTATTGGGAACCTTACATCCAAAGTGAAATTTTATTATCGGGTACCTAGAAAACTACAATCGGTAGAGTCTTGAAATTTCGCATAGGTAACCCTCATACTAATGTGCAAGTTATCATATAATATGAATTTTATAAAATATTATTTTTCAAACATTTATTTTGTAATCAGGGAAGAAATAACCCAAACTTAAATTTATTTTAGTCTGGCAACGCCAATTATTAATTATTAATAAAGTTGTGAAGAGAAGAGAATAAAATCTTCAAATAAAGAATTTAGTCACATTTTGACACTATAACACGTTGTTTCATTCAATATCGTATAATCGATTAAGAACTCGTGAAATCCTTAACTGGCGCCCAACAAAATAATGCAGCTTAATCAATATTAAAAAAAAAAAATCATATATTTGATTGAACATTTAAATATTTAAATACGATTTTAGTGATTTTGCTAATAATAAAAACTGAAAAATATAAATGTGCTTAATTAAGTAAAAAAAAGTGCTAAAAACTTTCAATTGTTTATATGAACAAAATAACAAATCAAATATTTTTGAAAAAAGAAAGTCTTCATGGAAGATACAATCAAAAAACACATAAAATTTTTATAAAATCAAATTGTCGTAGTGATATTTAAATTTGCAAAAGTTTCATATTAAAACATTTTTTCACTGAAATACTCATTTACAAAAAATTGTAAAATATAAAATTAAAGGCAAAAAAAAACTGAAGAAAATACCGTTATCAATCAATTCAAAATCTAGAAAAGAATTTCATATGAATGAAAATAAAAAGAGTGAATGAAAATATGAAAAGGAAAAAAAACATCGAAAAAACCATATGAATAGTAAAAGAAAAGAGAAAGAACATCAAAAACTCTACATGAATGAAAATATAAAACGAAACAAAAACTTCAAAGTTGCGTGAATGAAGACATAGTAAAAAGTAATAAAATTTTGTAGTGATAAGAGAGACAATCTAAAACTAGCAGAAAACTTAAAAAGAGACGAGCAAATTTAAGAGAAATCGAACTTGAGTTTAAAGAAGAGCTTTTTTTTTGCTGATGCAGCAGACGATCAACTTTATATCGAGGAAACCGAATCACACCCAATAATATTAGTTTATTCATTCATTTTATTCTAGTATTTTTAACTTTTTTTCTCAATATTATAACTTTTAAAATATTATAAATTGTTTATTTGACAAACTTATTTAATTATATTTACTATTATATTTACTATTGCTAACTAATTATTTCAATATTCCAAATTTTTTTTATTAAATATTTATAAGATTTTCATAACATTTTACATAAGAAAAAATACAAGATGAATAGAAACGAGGTGTTAAGTCTAGTTGAGTCGACAGTAGAAGTCACTAAGGAAGAAATACTAGAACAAATCCGTAATTTAGCAATTGCGGTTGAAGAAATTAAACCTCGTCAAGTAGAACCCTTAAAACCTGTAACCATTCAACATGGTGTTGCTGCAGGAAATACAAATTTAGATTTAATAAAATCCCTTCCTCAGTTTAGTGGGATTCCAGGCGAGTACCCAGCATGGAGAGAATCCGCAAAATTTGCTATAGATTACTATACAAAAGGTTCTGAATCGTATTATGTCGCCATGGGTATCTTAAGAAACAAGATAACCGGTGAAGCAAATTCTACTCTTAGTTCGTTTAACACAATATTTAATTTTGATGCTATAATATCACGACTTGACCAATCTTACTCCGATAAAAGACCTTTGTACTTGTTAGAAAATGAACTTAGTGTTTTGCGTCAGGGTAAGTTAACAATAAGCGAATATTATGACAAAGTTAATAAGCAACTTACTCTAATTATAAATAAGATTCTCATGGATAATACGGGCAAACTAGAAGTTATTAGAGCTCTAAACGAACGATCAAGAGCAAACGCGCTACGCGTCTTTATCTCAGGTCTTCGTAAACCTTTGTCCGATATTTGTTTCTCTGCAAATCCACCAGACCTACCTTCAGCCCTGGCCACAGCGCAGGAACTCGAACAAAATCATGAACGTTATAGGTTCGCAAATGCATTTTCTAATCAAAGAAATGTTCAGCAAGAACTTCCATCTTGCTCAAAAAATAGTTTTGCCCAAGTCGATACTTATCAACGTACAACAACTGACAAACAAGCCTTACAACAACCATTGCCGGTTCCAATGGAAGTAGATAAAAATACTTCCTATTTCAGAAAACCAACATCATTTCAACCCCAGGCTCCCAATCAAAATTACAATAAGTCGAATTCAAACTCAAATGACAACACGTTCAAACGTCGGTTCGTCGGTAACAACTCCGATCAGTTTCAAGTTCAAAGAAGGCAAAGAATTAATCACGCGGAAAAATTTGAAGAAGACGATTTGTATGGGAATGAAGATTTTTCTTGTAACGAATCAGAAGACGAAGCAGTAGATACCTTGAATTTTTTAGTGTAAAGTCGCTCTTACCCTTCATTGTAAAAAAAACAATGAATGGTCAAGAGCTTAATCTTTTAGTTGACACAGGCACTTCCAAAAATTATATACGCAATCTCAGCTTTATTAAAAATATTATGTCGGTAACCAAAACATTTAATATTAAATCAATAAACGGATCTACACTTATTACACAAAAATGTGAGATAAATCTCTTGAATCATTTAACAACATTTTTTATATTGCCATGTCTGAATTCTTTTGATGGAATTTTAGGCTATGACTTTTTAAAAGAAATAGAAGCGTTGATTGATGCTAAGAATGGTATTCTTTTCCATAAAACTGGAAAAGAGCAAATTAACCATTTTATATGTGAACAGGTAAATTCAATGGAAATTGAAAATAAATATGTTCCTATTGATTTGCGTTCCGAATTTGAAAATCTAATTCAAAGTAATCTAACTGCGTTTGGTCATTTTGACAGATCCTTGCCAGCCAATACTGAAGTCGAAGCCACCATAAATTTAACAAAGAAAGAACCAATTTATTCACGTAGCTATCCGTATCCTATTTCTGCAACAACGTTTATAAATACTGAAATAGAAAATCTTTTGAAAGACGGTATTATAAGAAAATCTTCATCACCCTATAACTCACCAATTCACGTTGTTAATAAAAAAGGTTTCGATTCTGAGGGAAAGCAAAAACTGCGCATGGTTATAGATTTTCGAAAAATAAATGACTTCACTGTCCCAGATAAATATCCCATGCCGGATATATCTGTGATTTTATCCAATCTGGGAAAATCGCAATTTTTCACCACTCTTGACTTAAAGTCCGGATTTTACCAGATAACACTTGCGGAAAAAGATAGGTGCAAAACCGCTTTCAGTGTTAATAACGGAAAGTACGAATTTTGTCGTTTGCCGTTTGGACTCAGAAATGGTCCCAGTATTTTTCAGCGAGTAATCGACGATATTTTGCGAGACGAAATCGGTAAAACATGCTTTGTCTACATGGATGATGTAATTATTTTTTCAATAGACGCAAAGTCTCATATATTCCATGTCGATAATGTTTTAAAAAAATTATCTACTGCCGGAATGCGAATTTCAACAGAAAAGTCAAAATTTTTTAGACAAGAAGTCGAATTTTTGGGTTTTTTAATTTCACAAAATGGAATCAAGACCTCGCCTGATAAAGTTCACGATATCCTCAATTTTCAAATACCCAAAACTCTAAGAGCTTTGAGATCGTTCATTGGTCTAGCCGGTTACTATAGAAGCTTTATAAAAAATTATGCTGACATAGTAAAACCACTAACCATATACCTTCGTGGGGATAACGGAAATGTTAATGCAAGAAAGTCAAAGAATGTCAAAGTCAATCTATCCTCTGAAGCGCTTAACGCGTTTGAAAAAGTTAAACGAATATTAGCCTCTGAAGATGTACTTCTTCAACACCCTGATTTTAATAAGACATTTGAGTTAACGACAGATGCTAGTTCTAACGCCATTGGAGCAGTTCTGTCGCAAAATGGTAAACCGATTACCATGATTTCTAGGACACTTTCATCCACAGAACAAAATTATGCAACAAATGAGCGCGAATTACTCTGTATAGTATGGTCTTTGCAAAAATTACGACATTATTTGTATGGGGTCAAAAATATTAATATTTTTACTGACCACCAACCATTAACGTTCGCAACATCGGACAAGAACCCAAACGCTAAAATCAAAAGATGGCAGGCATTTATTGCAGATTTTTCTCCGAACTTTTACTATAAGCCCGGTAAGGAAAATGTCGTTGCGGACGCATTGTCACGCCAATATATGCACAATTTTAGTAACACAGACTCTGAAACAGTACACAGTGAAATCTCCTTTTCGAAAACAATAAAATCCATAACTGCCCCTATTAATCAATTTACTAATCAATTAATTATTTCTAAAAGTTCTGATAATAGTAAAGTAACAAAAATCTTATTTCAACAATACAGAAGACACGTCATAACCTATACCAACGTTCAGCAACTTTTAATAACTCTGCAAGACTGCGTAAGCCATCGAACAGTTAACGCCATACATTGTGATTTGAGCACATTGGCGGAAATTCAGGATGAGGTACTAGATAATTTTCCGTCCATAAAATTTATTCATACACAAAACCTCGTAATAGATTTAACAGATAAAAATGACCAACTAGAGATGTTAAACTTGGAACATAATAGAGCCCACAGATCTTTGAATGAAAATTACAAACAAATAACTTCAGAATATTTTTTTCCTAAAATAAAGAAAATGCTCACTTCAATAATCAAAAACTGTAAAATATGTTTGGAAAACAAGTACAATAGAAAGCCACCGAAGCCAGTAATAGGAGCATCACCGATTCCGGATTTCCCTGGACAAATACTTCATGTAGATATTTTTTCAACAAATAAAGTACATTTCCTTACTTGTCTTGACAAGTTTTCAAAATTTGCAGTTGCTATTCCTATAACTTCAAGAGCTATTATTGACGTTAAAACCGGCCTTTTACAAATTCTTAATATTTTTAAAAACACTAATCTTATAGTTTCTGACAATGAAAAGTCTCTTCAATCAAATACTATTAAAAGTATGCTTAGAGATCTATTTAAGATTGAACAATTTTTCGTACCGCCTTTACACAGTGAAAGTAATGGACAGGTGGAGAGGTTTCACTCAACACTCCTCGAAATAGCAAGGTGCGTCAAAGCCCAAAATGATATTACCGATACTTCAGATTTAATACTTATTTCCACCCATAAATACAATAATACTATACATTCGGTTACAAATAAAAAACCGATTGATATTCTTCAATTCTTTGATACAAGAAACCGTAAGGGCAAAAATAGTTGCAGCACAAGAAAATAATGGAATCGGGCTGGGTACCGTTAGTCGAAAATTTAATCCTGGCGACATTGTATTCGTTAAAAGAAATAAAAGGTTGGGCAACAAGGTAGATAGAGTATATTTGGAAAAAGTTGTTGAAAGGGATTTGGGCACTAAAGTTATAATAGACGGTAAGCAAGTGCATAAAAATAATATTAGATAAACAGACCCATCTACGTTCCGCTCATCTTGTTTATTTTTATGTATTTCATATAACTTAAGATATGATAACTCTCACAGATATTTGTAATTTTAAGTAAATTTCCAATCAATTTTCATAAACCTAATAAAATATGCTTGAATACTTTATTTAATTTTTATATGCTTCCATACATTATAAAAGAGTAATTTAAAAAAGTTGTTAAACGGGGACGTTTAATTTTAAGAAGGGGGGAAGTTATCATATAATATGAATTTTATAAAATATTATTTTTCAAACATTTATTTTGTAATCAGGGAAGAAATAACCCAAACTTAAATTTATTTTAGTCTGGCAACGCCAATTATTAATTATTAATGAAGTTGTGAAGAGAAGAGAATAAAATCTTCAAATAAAGAATTTAGTCACATTTTGACACTATAACACGTTGTTTCATTCAATATCGTATAATCGATTAAGAACTCGTGAAATCCTTAACTTGCATAATCTAGCAAAATACAGACTGGATTAGCACAGTACCACTCCCACCATCCATAAAAAGTAAAATATTATTATCATGTTAATACGCATAGTCTAGCAAAAACTGATTGAATGGGAACAGTGATCGTTGTACGTTTCTTCCAAGTGTGTATGTGTGAAGCGCATCGGGATAGGTAGTATTAAATAAATTATTTGTAAATAATAAATACATTTTTTTGAGGTTTTAGTTTACGCATATGTATATGACTTGAAAATATAAAAAAATAATCAAAGCACCTAATAATGCGGCAAGTCTTCAAAACGAAAAAAAGCGTTCACAAAATTTTGGGGGTAAGGAAACTACCCCTTGACCCCTCCCGATTATGTCCAAAACTATATAGCTCTTCATTTCCATATACCAAAGGCACATACTAAATTTCATTTTGATATGTCAAAGGGTATGACCTGTACATACTCTATAAAAATAGTGGTATACAGAATTTTTCTTTAACGAGAGTTGAAATTTCAATATTTATGATATTTCTCATAAATAAGATTTCTAAAATTTTATATTTTTTCACAGTCATAAATGCACAACAGTAAGTTCTCTGTCTAGATCACACATGAATGAGTGTAACTGTTTGTTTTTTTTAACACACATACATACATACATGAACGGTGAAAAAGCGTCATTCTCATTAATGGCTCTTTTACATAAATGTTTGTATATTTTTTTTTTTTTTCATTTATGAACGTTTTCATTAGTGAGTGTTCATTTATGAAATTTCTCATAAATGAGATATCTAAAACACTTTGTTACTGCATATGCCAGCAGTTGCATATTACAAAATATGTGCATATACATAAAAACATACATACATACATGTGGCACCCTGTTATTTAATACAACCATGCATACAGTGCAGGTTCATTTTGTAACAAGAATAAAAAAAGAACAAAAAGAATACTAAATCAATTTGTCACTCTGTATTTGTCTCTCGCGTTGTTAACACCACAAATCAGACCAGATAAGACACGAAAATTGGAGTGTTACCTGATCACAACTTTCGTTGGAAAGGGATAGCAAGAGTTAATGATTTTCTTATATCTCTTTCTGGTTATAGCTGCAATTTGACATTTTATTGTTTACAAAATAATTTGTGAAATTATTTTGTAATAAAATTTGATTTGTGTGTAAAATTAAGTGTTTTCTAAATAGCTTTAAAATAATTTGTGGCAAAAATAAAATTTGAACAAATATCATCCAAAGTCAGCCAAATAAATAAAAGGAAATAAAACAAGAGGAATCCAACAGGAAAAAAATGTAAGTATAACAATGGTTTTCTATTCAAATTAATTTGTTTTTAATTAAATTATTTTGCTATTTCAGGAGTCGCCGATGCATAATAGGCTGTCCAAAAGGGGACAAATTTCTTCAGTTCCCGAAAAATCCAACCAAGTGTACATATTACATTTGTTAAATTTTGAAGTGAATTAAAGACTATTGGAATTATTTACTTGGATTTATGTAAACTTGCTGGATTAAAATATGTCTTATTTATTATTTAAGCAGGTTTTTATATTGGATATATAATTACCCTGTGTTGGCAGGTCTGTTTTGTTAATGGTGACAAAAATCTCAAGGTAAATAAATACGTTACAAGTTTCCTTTTAGTTTTTTAATATATGTATGTAACTTTTTTTTCTAATTTCAGTCGTATTTAAATCTAACCAAATTACCTATTGATGACATTCCCTTCAAAAAAAAAAAAAAAAAAAAAAACTGGTGCTGGAAACGATGAATCTTTTCATTGTAATCTTCTTCCTTAACTATCTACTTATACTAATAAATTGAAAAAGATGCTATAAATATCTCATATCTCCAACAACTGCAAACTATTATGTGTTACATTCACCATTTTCTGCTGTTAACGTTACTTGAAATTAGAAACAAAACATTAATGAGACCAGAAAATAAAAATATGTATGTACATAAATTAATTTATTTAAAATGTTCACTTAAAATCCTAAACTAAAAATAAATTTTCTATTTAAATTCAATTAAACTAAAAATATGTATTTTTATGTAATTTAGTGCAGCATAATTTAATATTAATGATTATGTAGGTAGTGGAGCAAGCTTTCGTGTTGACCGAATGTTGGTACGAATGCAACGTGAACCAATCCCTTAGCATTTTCGCTCCTGCTTTTTTCACAAACGATACGAAGGCGTATTTGATTTCATATTTTGAGAATAGCGTGTAATGGGCCATTTAGGTAAAGCTTTCGGTTTTTACTTCAGGACTTAGATCTCCCGCAAAAACATTATGTGAACTAGTGGCACAATTTACCTAAAATTAAAATGCAATTTATTTTCCGTATATATAACAGTATATTCAGATTGATTTGCTTACCTTATTTTCTTTATCGAGAAATAAACGTTTATTTATTGCTGTTAAGGCGGTCGTACAAGAACATTTCCTTATGTTCTGGTTGCTAACGTGCACTTCGCCGGAGAACTATTCATGTAATGCACATAAGCATCTATGTATATTGCACTGATGAAGTCACATACATTTATAAAATTTTTTTACCATAAGGAATCAAATAATTTAGACGGGACTCCTCCGCTTTCAACTGCATTTGTGTCCAAAGTTTCCTTGAATTCTCTTTAACATTGAGACTTTTTGAACAAATGCCACTTAAAAAACTTTTTTTTGCAACAGCCGTAATATATATTAATAACTTTGAATGAAATTATTGTACCAGTTTATTTCAAATATTCTTAAGAAAATATAATTTTTGTTAAAATTTTGTTTACTTAATTGAAAACATATGTTAGTGATGGCAACATATAGCTGGTACTTACTCATTGCTTTAAACATTTTTTGTTATCTTTTTATTCACTTTATCGAAAGCTGCAAGTATTAATGATAATGTACTTTTTAAACGTCACAAGTGGGTAATCTGGTTAGTTATCTGTGGTTAACACGTTTACCATAAATTAACTAAACATTATGAGAATTAAAATAGTTTTAAATAAATTTAATTTTATTGAAAATTAGATAAATAAAGAGTTTAATCTTTATTAAAGAAGTTTTGATTATTTGGTGACAAAAAACTACCAAATAGATACACTTATGCGAATGCTTAATTTTTCCACGATTTAGTTAGGAAAAATTAACAAAATTTTTAATTTTCATGTATGAGCATTTATATTTTTTCATTTATTCACTTTTGAATAGAAAGGCAAAAAATGAATCATCTCACTCATAAATCAACAAACAAAAAATATTTAATATTTTCGCAGAAAAAACTAAAATGTACGTACTCACACATGATTCAGCAGTGAAAGAGCTTTTCGGTACTCTGCTGTAAATTCATGTCTAAAATATAAAATATTTTATAACCACCAAAATCAAAATGCCAGTTATAAATGCCCCACCCTATATTTTAAATTTTAATAAAACATCGTTATATACATAATTTCAAAAAACCCTAAGTTAAAAATTTCTAAATCGACTTTTTGATTGATTATGATTCATTTACATGTTCCTGCAAAATTTTACATACATATGTACATACGAGGTATGATCAAAAAATAACCGTTATTTTCAATTTTCATGAGGTACGTATGTTCAATTTTCGCCTTTTTTTAATGTTGGTACACATGTCTGTTATATGTTATATGTTGAAAATATCAGCCATTTTGGATTGTCAGTTTGTTTTTGACAGATAAAAAGGTTAGTCGTGTTCTGGTGTGCTCTTCGATTTCTTACTATTTTCTCGGGCGCTTCCAGTGGGATGATTGGGCTTTGGTTTCAATTTCAAAGCCATACACCCATGATTCGTCACCAGTTATGACCTTTTTGAGCAAATTATAGATGAGTTGTTTAAGCGATGTCCGTCTGTCCGTGTTCGGGTTGAAATATCATTTGCCAAGGCACGAGACGAGATACAGAAGATTTAAAACCACCAATCTGCCAGGCATAGTTTTGAAAACTTTAGGAGTGCAATTCAGCAACATCAGACGTTTCTATTGGAGGCTGCGGGCAAAAAAACACGCCACATATATTTTTTCACGTTGCATTTATTTTTTCGGTTGCAATGAGTTTATTTTGCTTTTTTTTTGTTAAATAAATATTGGACAGCAACAAGTAGATCGCAACGAGTGCATACAGATCCCGGGGAATTACTAACCCCTGCGAGGGTAATTTTTGTTTGTATTTAGGCTGGTAAGATATTTATGCTTTGATTTGCATTAAAGGATTTTATAGAAAGCAATACACATGAGGTAGCCAATAGACCCACAGGGTGCCCTCTGGTAACCAGGAGCAGTCAAAAGGAACATTGGGGAGGGTTTCAAAGAAATTTAGAAAAAAATAAAAAAAAAATTGCAACAAAATTGTTACAAAAAATTTTCAAGAAAAGAAATAAAAAAAAATATTTAAAAAAATTAATTAAATAAATTTAAAAAAAAATGTTTACAAAAAATTTTGAAAAAACTATTTACAAAAAATTTTCCAAAATTTTTTTTTATAAAATTAAAAGAAAAATTTACAAAAAAATTATAAAATTTTTATAAAAAATTAAAAAAAAAATTGAAAAGTATTAAAAAAAAATATTACAAAAAATTAATTAAACAAATTTAAAAAATTAAAAAAAAATATTTACAAAAAATTTTCCAAAAAAGTTACAAAAAAAATTTATAAAAAATTAAAAATAAAATTTAAAAAGTTAAAAAAATATTTTTACAATTACAAAAAATTAAAAACTTTTCAATCAAATTTTAAAAGAAATACAAGAGGGTAACACAATATTTAGCATTACTATGGTGAAGGGTATATACTTTTGGCATGGTCGAATAAAGCACTCTTACTTGTTTTTGTTAACAAGGTATTTTTTCTGTTTCTTTTATGCAAAACATGATATTGTCTGCTATTGAATATGGAAAAACCAGAGTTGCAGCTAAAATACCAGTTTTTGATCAGTTAATAACTAGTTTATTATTTTAAGTTGACCTACGCTCTATGTTAATTTAAAAGTTAAAGGCAATTATTGGCCTTTCCATGATTTCAATACCACAATATTTGTTTACAAGACTAGTGTGAAAGAAAGAAATATGTGACGCTTACTTTCGTGATCACTTTAACTAAACTTAGTTTTAACTACAAAAACCTTATAGAAGGGTTTTGAAAATGGCACTAGGTGTATTTTGGTGTTAATTCAATATGTAATATAAATATTTATTTATTTATTTAAATTAAATTTATTTAAATCGCTTTACTTTTAGTTTTTCTCTAAATTTGTTAAATTATGTTACGCCTTCAAAAGAGCAATTTTTCATTACTTTTGCTGGTGTTGACATTGCTGTCATTAAAAGTTTGCCACAGAAAGTGCTGATAAAACAACTCATTTAAACTTTCCTTATTTTATTGTTTGGTGTTAAAGTTGTTGCAGGAAAAATGTTTTTTATCTTTATGGGGTTAAAAGAAAAAGCAACTAATCTTTGACACTTTATTTCAACTTTTTATACAGCAACATTATACTGTATATACTGACTACTGGAAATAAGCTTACAAATACATACATATGTATATTGTCAATGAGAGAGAAGAAGAAATACTGACTTAATAATGGCTTAAACTCATTGACGACAGCAGGTACACAACTACATGGCTACATATGTCGTTGGCTGGAATCGTTGCCGTGTAGTCAGCTACTTATATTGATTGAAATAATAGCGAAATCGTAAACAGCTGATAATGCTAGAGAAATACACATTCCAGCGGTGCTACTTTTAAGTATTGAGTTTTTTCTTGCACCACCATTCATAATTAGGAAATTCGGAGTAGCGGAGTAGCGGCGTTTGTGGATATTCGATACGCATTTTTTCACAAGAATTACTAACCAGAAAGTTAGCCTTATCAATCGGGTCAGTCATTCTTGCAAAGAATCAGAATTGCCTAAATATCGTTTACTCTTTTAGTGAATGATCGACGCTCCTTATCTAGAATTTTTTCATGCCCAAGTACCTTGGCACACGAAGCTCTCGCTTTTTTGCGTAGCGCATCAGTATCTTCGTTTATTATAATCAATTCGAAAACCAATTTAGGTGTTTTGTGGTTGTGTGTTCAAACTAACGATATGTGTCATTGAGTTCTAATATTCATTATTAATAAGAGAAAAAAATAACAAAAATAACTAACTAACAATAATCAACACTTTCTCTTCAACTACTGAATGTACGAAAAATGTTATTATTTTTTTACTCAGCTAAATATTTATCTATACACATTATTAATTTTTGATGAGAAATGCCTTAAGGTGTATCATTGATTGAGTGAAATTGCAAAATGTATAATCATATTTCGAAATATTCTAGCGTAAACAATGTAAGAATATTTGGAAATCAAATGTATTTGAAAAGTTCCAAAAGAAATGAAGCATAGCATAGTGGTGTAAACACAACTGGAACGAACTTCGCGTAGTATGACGATTTTCACAACAAATATTCGTTACATAAATTCGTGGACTATAACACATTGAGGACGAAGATCTATGTTTTTATCTGGACTATTTTTTATATGCTTTGGGACTAGATTATATAAATATTTATTTTTTCACTTTCTCGATGATAAATTATATATGTATTATTAAATGTTTGTTCACATTAGCAGCTTATAGTCTGACCATATTTAAACAGAAAAGACAATTTAAAAGAGAAGAGATATGAACGAAAAAAAAAAATTAAAACAAAATTATACAATTTAAATTTTTTTTATTTAATTGTGTGCTCTAAATAAAGAATAATACAGTTCTTTAAATAAAAAGTAACATTATTTTAATAGGGTGCCTCGGCGGGCTACTAGATAGTGTGCTAGTCTATCAGTCCGGGGTTGTGGACTCACACCACCTACCAAACACTCTGGTAAATTTCACTGCAAGGTGCCCCCCAGGGATACTAAGAGTCACTGCAGGATTGCAAAAACTTTGACAAAGTGCTCTTGGGGAAAATGGGGACACCATTCGATAAGTCTCCAACCCTTAAGTACGAGGTTATAATATGGGTCTAGGCTTGCCATGTTATATAAACTGCTACTCATTGTGACTGTACCACACATGACTGTGATATCGGTGGCTTTGCAGCTTTCGTATCGCGTAGTGTTACTATACTACAAAATAGGGGTGCTGGTCTAAACCTTTATTTCACCGAGGACTACCATCAAGTTAGCCCATCGTGGCAGGTACTGACGTTAATCTTGATCACTAACTAACTACAAGTTGGCAGGAAGACCAAAAAGGAGGTTATAATCTGAGTGCCTACAAATGGTTAACTGCGATAATGACAGGTCACGCACTGTCAAGTATTATGCGAGGTAAGGCCAAGTTGTGCCTGGAAATAGGCTAACATTTAAAGGCTTTGGACCACGGACAGATACATATTAAATGGAGATTCGTAAATTTGCAGTCGCAACGTACGTCAAATGTTAAATGTTGCCTAACTTTCGTACTTTGCGTTGATGGAGACGTACTGATTGTGACAAAACTCATTAGAAAACCTGCATTTCAACTTTTTTGTACGTTTTGTAAAAAGACGACGTATAACGTATGACGGATTCTATGTGCCCCGGCCTTAGGCTGATGTCGGAGTGTGCTCTACAAGCGAAGCTACAATACTACGCTATATCATGCTATTAAACAATGCTTGTTTTTCTTATGTGTTCCCTCAAAAGATTTCAGAGTGAGAGCGAAGCTTCATGCGAGTACGTACTACAAATCAAGTTTTTTAATGGTTTATAGCGCGTTTAATACGCTTTTTGGTATTTTGTTTGTGAAAAGAAAAAATTTAAATATAATCGAAAGTTTCTATTGATGTGCTTGCATAATTAAAAAAATTTTCAGAACAATTCCTCAGATCACTGTACAATTTGAAGAGCTCGCTATTGTCTGATCGTCTTCCATTTATTCGATGTATTACTTTCTTCTTTACAAAAAATGCATTAAAAGCATTAATTGACATAAAAAACTCTTCGTCTGAATCAATTACAAAAATGATGATAAACAAAAAATCTCTTTGTTCAATATAGCATTCACTCGAACATCTTATAGCATTGGTATAGCAAGAACTATTATCGCTTCTAGCTTCATTTCGCTTGAAATGCCCACTCTGACATCAGTTTTCACAGATAAATTTGTTTTTGCACCAATTAAAACTTTAATAAGTTTAATATACAGGTTTAATTAATTTTTTAGTTAAATCAATTATTTATTTAATGGGAAAAAAAATTAATTAAATTTGTATCTAAATCTTCATACAAATAAAGACATACTAAATTAACCTGATGTTATTACGTTTAAAGTATTTCTTTAATACAAAATAATATTAGAGCTCATTCATTCATTACGTTTTAAAAATAAATTCACTCCTAATTTTGAATGTAAATAAATCTTCGTTAATGTGTAAAATGTCTTTCTTTTTTCCTGCCACATCCTTTCCATAAATCTTTTATTTAATACAAATTGTTAATTATAGAAAAGACACATGTGTATACCTGACTTTGTTTGTGTTGAAATGTTTAAAAATCTGTAGATTGAAAGGATGAATAGATTACAAGACGCACAGTGTTACACGCGTTTGCATAATTATTAAAATTTTTATTTATGTAATTTAACTTTTATTTGCCAAAAATTCATTTTTAACTTCTGCCTTAAAGTGTCCTGCATACCAATTACTTTGGAATTCTTTGTCATTTTGTTAGATTAAAGGTAGATTTCTTTACTTATATCACTTGATTGTTTGCTGAGTTTGAACAATTTTATTTTATCAAGAATTATGGCAGCACAACTGGCATATTTTATTAGTTTAATTCAAATTATTGATTCGATTATGCAAAGCATGTCTGGCAGTAATTTAAAAAGAAGTTATTTTTAGGATATTGCAAAAAAAAAATTTTAAAAGCATTAATTTAAGTTTTTTGTTTAGATTTCAAAAAAGGGTTTGCAACTGCCTCAAAACTTATCTAATTTTTATCTAAATAAATAAAAAAGAATTGCTTTTGATATTTCTAACCAATATGACATTGTGGAACAAGATTAACGTGAGTACCTGCCTACTCGGCCTAACCTCACGGTGGTCTTACCACCGAGTGAATCTTAGGCGTAGACTAGCGCCCCCATTGTGTAGTATAACAACACTTTACGATTGCCACCAATCGCTTTTTGTGTGTGATACAGTCACAATGAGTAGCAATTTATATAATATGGCAAGCCTTTCCAAGGCAAGCCTAGATCCACATTATAACCTCTTGCTTAGGGGTTTGGAGACTATCCAAACTCCGTCTGTTGAGAGTGCAACAGCACACTTGATCGACCTTGCACCTTACCTACTTAATCGATCTTAAACCACAACCACCACGTGTACCCCCGAAGGGGACCTCACCAATAACCGGTCACAGAGAGGATAGGCTCTCTGTGGGGCCACCGATTCCCGTGGTACCAGTCTTTTGGGCACTGGTCGGGCCTCGAAGAAAACCCGTGATTTTTACTCACAGACCTTTTCTTCCAGATTTAGGCTCTAGGAACCCTAGCGTCTGGTGCCCCTATTTTCCCCGAGTGGACCGCGTCAAAGCATTTGCCATATTCCTGCAGTGACAATTGGAACCCCCGGGGGTAATATGACAAGAATTTTTAAAATTTTTTAGTTGCGTTACTCTAAAGAATAGAAGAAGAATCGGTAAGACTATTTTGATCGCAAATACGTGACCGCCCACAGAGAAAGGGACAAATGTGATCAAGATTTCCATCATTACCTAGCATGATTTTTTTACCTAACGGTGGTCTTACCAATGAGTAAAATTTAAGCGTACACAAGAGTCCTAATTGTGCTTCAATCAGAATAAGTAACAATCTAAAGAACATGGTTAAATGCCTGGACCCAAGCTCTAACTGACACACTATAGGTGTGTTTTGTTGAGAGTGCAACAGTACACTTGACTAATCATGCACCATCCCTGCAAAACCCTGTAACTAACCACGGCCACCAATTGAACTCTATAACCGGTCACAATGGCTCTCTGTGGGGCCACCGGTTCCCTTGGTATCAGTAGTTTAGACACTCGTCGAACGTCGAAAGACCCTTAATAGATCTTTTTTTAGATTTAGGCTCTAGCAACCGCGGGGTCTGGTGCCCCCATATGTTCAAAGCATTGGAATGACAATTAGTGACCCCGGGGGAGAGAGAAAGAGACTGATTTTTTTTATATAGGGGTAAAATTTACTGGAAAATCGAATGGGAGTGGTTCAGGATATCGCCGAAGCCATATTTATAAAACAAATACAGAAAAAAAACCAAAAATAAAAAAAAAAATTTTTTTGTAATTGGGGTAAAATGTAGTGAGAAATTAAATGGAAGTGGTCCCAAACTGGCCGAATTATTTTTGAGGTCGTAAAATTGGTTCATTAGTGTGTACAAGCAAGCTTGTTCTTGTCTCAGTTTAAAGACAAATTTTAATAAATGATATGTAACCACATACTCCCCCAATATTTCCATTCTTCAAAATTCCTCTTATTTGACAGTTTTATTTTTAGTTTTATACCAAGTTCGGAAGATAGTGAAAAGGAATCTAGAAATCTTCTAAAATGGGCCGAATTGTGTTAGCGCTTTGAAATGGGTTAGCCGTAAGCAGCTCGAAATTGCCACACCCGGTGTGTTTTTAAGAGAACTAATACTCAGACAATTGACTATATTAATCTTGTTAATTCCTTTGGAAAGGGATATAATTGATAACACAGATGGCTAGAGTAGATAGTCAAGCTTAAATTTCTACAAATACTACAATTGCAGGTTATGTTTATTTTAGGTTCAGCGTTACAGCGTCTTTGGTGTTATCTAGGCACATTAATTTAAAGCTTTAGTGCTATACGTTAGTACCGGTGAATATGTGTTATGGTGAATATATTTAATACATCTCAAAAAAAAAAAAAAATTGATGTTGGCAAGACTGGCGAGTCAAGTTAGACTTGAGCCTAGCGCTCCATTGTGCGGGAAATTGAGCAAAGTCACAAAACTGTGCTGGTATACTTAAAATATATTAAGAGTTAGAAACGAAAAGAGAAAAAAATTGTGAATTGCATGAGACACTTCTTTATATTTTAACAATTTTTGTTCTTTATGACAAGAGCTACAACTTTGCCTCAGAGAGTATATCAAAATTTCAAACGGTTTTCAAAATATGAGCTTGAGTAATTGATCATTTTTTGCAAAAATGACATCCAGGCCCCACATGTTTTAGGGGCCATAAAAAAAACCTGGAGGACTTTGGGCAAAACTGGAAGACAGGCGTCTTTTTTTTGGTCTTTTATGACGTAGTGGTGTCCGTATATGGACATGAATGTTTTAGTTTATAGGTACTACGCCTACTGTTCCCATCCAATCTGTTTTTTGCTAGACTATACGTATTACCACGATAACAAGATTTTACTTTTTATGGGAGGTACCACTCCCACTATCCTAATCTAGTCTGTATTTTGCTAGCCTTTGCACATTTCTCTGAGGGTTACTAGTGCAAAGTTTCAAGACTCCACCCATTGTAGTTCTTCAGGTACACGACAATTATTTTTCACTTTGCATAGGAGGTACCACGCCCACTGCCCCAATCCAGTTTGTATTTTGGTAGTCTATGCGCATTAGCATAGGCGTTGTTCGTGCAAAGCTTCAAGGCTCTATCTGTTGTAGTTCGCCAGGAACACGATAATAATTTTTCACTTTGTACGCCTACTATTCCACTTTAGCCTGTATTTGGCTTGACTATGTTCATTAATATGGACGTTACTGATGCAAAATTCCAAGATTCTACCTTTGTATGAGAGGTACCATGCCCACTATTCCAATCCAGCCTATTTTCCTCTAAACTATCTATGTTAATATAGAGCTTACGGGTGCAAAATTTTAAGGTGCTACCTATTACTGTAACCAAGCAACACGATGATAAATATTTACTTTTTATAGGAGTCGCCACGCCCACGTCAAATGAATAAAAGTTAAGTACCCTGTTTTACCAACCGTTTATCTAGTAACAAACTGTGGAAATTTTAGAAAGATCGGTTCATTGGTGTAGGCAGCTATAGCTTTCCGACAAACGCACATACAAACAAACACATTTTGTGCTTTATATATGTATGTATATAGATATACATATGTATGTATGTATATTTTTCTATCTGTTTTTAAATTTAACAAGGTGCTACTAGAACAAAATTAAAAGCTTTTTACAATATTTAACTTGTACTTATTCAGTATTTTCATTATTTGCTGTAAATTGCAAAAATTAATAAAGAAATCTGTTGATTTCTATTGTCCTTTGGTACAAATGGTGTTTGTATTTTTTTTTGTATTTTTATTTGAGTTTCTTACACATATGGCGCTAAATTATTTCATTTATTTACACTGACAAGTACATCAATGATTGGTTATTCACATAAAAAATTAATTTATAATTTTCGCTCTTGAGACTCTTGTTTATTAGATATTTTTGACAAAATTAAATTAGGTATGGGGTTCCTTGCTCGTTTCACAAGTATCACAAGTTTGTAATAAGAGTACGTTACACTGGCAGATAAGTAGGATACACATATCTGCTGGTTTAAAATTGAGATTCTTGCTTTAAATTAAATTTTTTTGAAAAATGTAATATTTATACACAGTCCATTTTTCCCAAAGGAAAACACCAACTTTTGGGGAAGTAATATTTGACTATTTTTGGATACCAATTTGCTTCTTACCGTTTAATACAACTGTAAAATATTTATTTTATATCTGTATCTGTAAATGAAATATTTTTTGAAAATTTTGTTGCTGTTGCAAATAGTAATCGAAATAGAATACAAAGTAGCGATTTTAGAATTTTTAACCGACTTCAAAAAAGAAGGAGGTTATCTATTCGTCTGAATGTTGCTTTTTTTTATGTATGTAACCGCAGAACTCAGCCATTTCTGAACCGATTTTAAAATTTTTTTCTTTATTTGAAAGGTTATGCTTTCAGGTTGGTCCCATTTTAAAAACAGTTCATTATATTAAAAACTAAAGGGTGTCCCCATACAACATACATGATTTTTACGTGTATTAAGAACCGTAAATGGCAGCAAATTAAAATTTAAAAAAATTGCGTGCCGCTATAGCTCCCAATAGCAGAAATTAATAAAAAAATAAATTTAAAATTTAAAGGGTGTCCCCATAGGTGCCGTAATTTGAACTATATGTGCCTATCTTTTGAACCGTTATAGACAAAACCTTGAAAATTTGACAGAATGTCAATTGCTATGACCGTTATAATAAAATGTATAAATATTCAAAATTTTAAATTAAAGGGTGCTCCAATAGTACATTTAATTTGATGTATATGGCCAAACTTTTGAATAGTTGTTCACAGACCGCTGAAATTTACAAAGAACCTGTAGTGCTAAGTCAGCTATAACAAAAAGTATAAAATTTTGAATTTGGAACTAAAAGGGTGTCCCAATAGTTAATGTAATTCTATGTATGTGGCCAAACTTTTGAACTGTTAGAGACAGACAGCTGAAATTTACAAGGAACCTGTATTGCAAAGTCCACTACAGCAAGTATACAATTTGAAGTTAGAAATTAAAGGGTGTCCCCATAATTTACGTAATTTGATCTATATGACCCTATCTTTTGAACCGTTAAACACAAACACTTGAAAATTAGGCAGAATATCCACTACTTTCTCTGGTATGATAACAAGTATAAATATTTGGAATTATAATGTAAAGTGTTTCCCAATAGTTCATGTAATTTGATATATATGGCTAAACTTTTTAACCGTTATAGACAGATAGTTGAAATTTACAAAGAATCTTTGTGGCCAAGTCCTCTATAAGAGCAGGTCTTTAATTTAACATTGTAAATTAAAGGATGTCCGAATAGGTGATGTTATTAGATCTGTGTGCCCCTATCTTTGAAACCGTTATAGACAGAGGCTTGAATGGTGTCCCCATACAAGACGGATACTGGTGAAAATAGCTTAACTTTTGAACAGTAATAGGGAGAGGCTTGACATTCAATAATCTTAATTTTTTCCCCTCTAATTTTGGCGCATCTTTTATTTGGTTTAAATCTAATTCTTACAGATTACTTCTTACATTTTTAGTTTAGAATTGGTGCCCTTCTATCTGTTTTGAAGTCGGTTTTTTTTTGTAAAAATTATTCTCTATCTGTATGTCTGCCTGTCTATCTTCACATCACGTAAAAACTACTGCATGAATTTTAATAAAATTTTGTGATGAGCTAGCTAGCTTCGTATCTTGGTTCATTTGTCAAGGGCAAATAGCGAAAAAGAAGTGCAAGTACGCAATTTTACCAAATTTAAAGCACCTTTTAATTTTACAATCCTCACACACTGAGTGATATTGCAAAATTATTGCGTAAATTTTTTTTGATTTCTACATTACAACATTAAAAAATAAAAAAAAAAATTTTGTACTAAAATTTAATTTTTAGATTAAAAAAAAGCAAGCTGCAATATATTTTTTATAACTTTTTTTCTTCACTAATTTGAGTCCAACGTAGAAATTTTGCACTAAATTTGAAGCACAATTTTTGATAGTTTAGTGAGAGTGTGATTAAATGCAGCTTTTTATTGATTGTTTTGCGCTAATTGAGTGAGTGAAGAATTTTTGCACTAAATCTGCGTTAAGTGAAAGTGCAAACATTTGCACTACGTCTAAATTATTTTGAGTGTTAGTGAAGATTTGCAGTTTATCACTAAGCTGCAAAACAAAAATTGTGCAATAAATTGTTTTGCAATATTATTTAGTGGTAGTGCAATGCTGATTTCAGTCAAAATTTAGTACACACCCGCCATATATGACAATTTTATATGGTCTTCTTTAGTAAATCTTTTTGCCAGGTCTGGATTGTTTTTGATTTTGTAACACAACATCTACTAGCTGTGCTCGCCACTTCGTCAGCATCTTTACAACATTTTGTTCAATTTTGCTTTTGAAGTAATCCACCAAATTTTAAGACTCCTACTTCAGATATGGTTAATGTATTTACTTTTTATTAAGGTATCCAGCGATAATTACTCAGGAACATAGGATTTATATAAAATTCTAAAATTATTGTAGAGTTCTATAAATAATGTTTTAGATTTCCTGCTGACAAAAACAAAGGGTGCTGCCAAGTTTGCAATAACATTAAATCGGTAAAATTAGATATTTTTACCGAAAAAAGTATGCTATATTTGAACTGAGATACTAACACATCCAATTAAAGCATGCATATAAAACTTCATACTTTCACCATTTTTTCACCACTTTCTCATGGAAATAAGATAATTTAACGGAAAAAAGTATCCTGTATTTGAACCAAGATACTAGGTACCTTCTCACAAAATTTTATTAAAATACATCCAGCAACACAGACAGACAGGCAGGCATTAAGTTACAGATTTATTATATGAATAGCATGTCTAGACTAACTAGACCCACATACGTTGTCAGCGTCCTGACGTCGATTTTGCTTTGAACGTAATCCACTAAATTTGAAGACTCTTAACTATTTAATTTATAAAAAGGTACTCATCCCTGTATAAAATTCTAGAATTTATATAAAATTCTAAAAATCTAAAAATTCTTGTAGAGCTCTGTAAGAGGTGTTCAAAATATTTCAATAACAATGTAATTCCGCAAAGTAAACATACAAATCAAATATAAATTTTATTCAATTGGCTATTTGGTAGTAAGTAATTCATAGTTTGTCATTATTTGAAAACAGCGCCATCTGTTGCGCAGCCGTGTTTCAAATATCGCGCTTTAAAAGATGCCTAAAAGTATGCAGTATCTTTAAATCTGTAAAAAAAATCGGCATATTTTTTTTTCTTGGAAATAAGATATTTTTGCTATATTGGAAACAGGATAATAAGGTACCTCTTCGCAAAAATTTTGTAAAAATCCATCCAGTAGTTTTACGTGATGCGAACACAGATAGATAGAAAATGAGCTACTATTTTGTTGTATACATATATAGATAAAAATTGATAAGCTATAAAAAATTAATTATAAAAATTTATTACAATCAAGTTAATTCATGACAAAAAGACAACTTTTTTGAGACAAAAAAAAAATTAAAATTGAACCAGTTTCGCCCTAACAGTATTGCAATTTAAAGCTAAAAACATTAATAAACCCACAGCAATAAGCATTTTAAAAAATTAAATTAAAATATTGCATTACATTAAGAAAAACAACATAAGGGAAAAAAACCTAACTAATTTAGCAAATGAACAAACAAAATAAAAACGAAAAAGAATCTCCCAAAAGAAGCACAAGTCACAAAAACATTTTACACAGCCAAACAAACGTGGCAACACGTTCTTTACTACTGGACACTAGATCGCTTTTCACACAATCGATTGATTGCTCAGGAGAATTTGTAATGCAAGCTGACGAAAGGGACCTTATCTTGCGAGGGGTCAAAATTTAGTTTTCGTTGTTTTTCAATAAAGCGCGAAATTCTGGACAAATCGCAATAATCAGGCAAAAATTTAAAAATTGACCAAGTTATGGCGCTTTGAAGCTTTTAGTTCAAAAGTATAGTTTTCAATCAATCGAGATTAAAGTTGGACAACTAATTTATGGAAGCTTACAGTTGTTAATACTGCCTAATTAAATACATATGTTAAATATGAAATAAAATCTATTTTGAAGTTGATTTCAAGATACGGTTTGATGCAACAGAAAACATAAAACATAAAATTTTGTTTTGTCAAGTACTGAAAATTTTTACCTTGGTAAGATAAGGTCCCTTTCGTCAGCTACCGTCACATTTATATAAATAAAATTAAAAACATATATTAATGTAGGAATATCGAAGTACGTCATTTCCTAAATAGATCCCTTCGACCCACTTTTGTCCTCAATGGTTATAGGCGACCGACTTTATTGTTTAAAAATTATAAATTTCAAATTGACAAAAAGCTTTTGCGAACGGTTACTGTCGAATTGAATAAATCGACAGATCACCGTAACTACGGAACGTTGAACACACTTAGTACTAAGATTTTGCAGGATCGGTTCCAAATACCGCTGTGTCAAAACCCACAATTTCTATTTTTTATGAATATTTTAGAAATCACAAAGTTATACCCTTTCCACCGTTCCCTCCGGCAGCACTAACTGTCATTGTCTGTATATTCTTAAGCTTTGAGGCAGTGATCTCCGGGTATATGGGGGCACCAGACGCCGGGGTTTCTGGATCGAGAAAAAATTAATAAACCGAATTGATTTTTTTTTTAATTTTATGAAGATTCCCGGGGTTGTTAAACTAAAAATTAATTATTTGTATAAATTTGTTTATAATTATATTTTTAGTTGAAAAAGTGTTACGTTTGCGAAACTTGGAATTACAAATTGTTTGTAATATTTAAACTTATTGTAGAGTTTTTGACGGTATGCGGACCCACAACCCTTAGAATGATGGACCAACAAACTGAAGTTTCAATACAACAGACATTGAAAAAAAAAATAATAACAATATGGGAAAAACTTAAAGAAAATAGAGGCGCTCGCCCTGTTTGGCCATATTTCCACTGTTTATAGGCCGATTATACTGGTTTTTGTAACTAGGAGTTAGCTCGGGTCTTCGAAAACAACATTACAACTTAAAAGCGGACAAACGGATATTGCTAACTTAATATCCCTGAATATAAGGTTCCAGAAGATAGATATACTTGACGTTTTTTTATGAATAATGTAGAAATAACAAACGGAATGATAAACTTTTATATGCTATTTCCACCTGTGTTGAAGTGTATTATGAAAATTTGTCATAAATTCCTAAAGTAAACTTTTTTTCCGAACAGGAACTTGTGCTGTTTGAAATCCTTTATACCCGTATACAATTTATGTGTTACAGTTTCTTTAAAATAAATATTAAAATTATTTGTAAAATATCTTAATTAAACTTACACTAGAATATTTGGAAATTACGCTCCCAACTATTTTTTGTCTGTGGTGAATTTGGTTTAATTAAATTTAATTCACTTTATTTAATTGAATTTTAATAACAAAAAATCTCTTTTGATATTTTCAGTCCGATTCTTTTATTTGCTTTTTAACCGTTAAATATTCTCATACAGTTTTGAATTTTTCGCACTCCGTTATATTATTATTTTTATTTTACCGTTATTTGAGCGTTTGTGTGATGTTACCGTTAGCGACACTTGTTGAACAATGCGTTGTTGGTCGTTAAATGCAAAGACTTTTATAAAGAAAATGTTGATGTTGTTGCAATTTACCAACCCTAACAGCCGCACACACATGCAACACACACACACAGGCATAAACAAATAGGAAAAGAAAGCAATATTAAACGATTTTTTTCTTTCAGTGTATAGACAAGTGGTTGTGAATGTGTGCGTTAACGTAATACGAGCAACAACAAGTGGCCAATAGAAAAATACGAATGTTATCAGTGAAGTCGTAACTTGAATAACATAATACACGATTTTCCGATGATGACAACACAAAAACAACAACAGCGCACAGATACACATTACTGTTATATGATGTAAGCTTTTATATATGTATGTGAACATAAAGCTTTCGTTGATAGTAAAGCTCTGTCCTATTTATGACTGGGTGTTATATTGTAGGTGTGCGTTTGAGATGTAGATTGAATGAATGAAAGAATGAATTTTCAGCATGCGATTTTATCAATGAATTTATTTTAGTTGCCTTTTCCTCTTTTCTTTAACAAATTGTAATTGTAAAGAAATTCTTGTTTTCAATTCATTTTACTAAAGTAAAACATGCGTTTTGGTTGTAATTTAAAGTTCATTGATTCTAAGATTACAAAAAGAAAACAAAGGAAGCAAAAATGTGTAGTTTGTTGCCTTATTTCCTACTTGAAGAGAAACTTTGGAAACTTTATTTCTTAATGTAAACTATTTAAATTGCAATTGTTTCTAAAGTTTTATTTTTAAATTTTTTTAATGTTTTATATTTTTGGAGCCAAAGTAAGTGAACGACCTTTTGATATCCATTATTTCTTCAAGCGAATTACAAACATTTTGGACACGAAGATTTCCTTGCCACAGATCTGTACATCATTAATGTTCTGTATGCTTTTTCGACTGTCATCCCTAAATGCCATTTCTATAACAGCTAAGAGTTTAGTACCACTCCCACATTTCCCCTGTGGACATTATTGTCTTTTTGACACTTCTAACACCATGACACCAATAACCCCGAGGTATACGGAGACACCAGTCCCCGTGGATAGCAGGAGCCTAAAACTGGAAGGTGAGAACTATTGAGGTCTGATCAGTGACCCGACAACAAACGACGATCACGGGAATCGATAACCCCACAGGAATTTATCTAAATTTCTGTCACCGATTATTGGCAAGGCCCATCGGGAAGTAACGTGGAGGATGTGGTTTCGACCTAAATCGCAGTAATGTCGATTTAGTCCGATGTACTATTGTACTCTCAGCAGAGGAGTTAAGATAATCTCCGACACATAAACAAAGGGGTATGAACATGGTGCTGTCAGCCATGTTCTAAAATTGCTACTTGATAGTGGTAAGTTCACTGTCAGGTTAAGTCAAAACACCAGAAACTGACCTAAGTCATCATTTCTAGATACATGACATCCGATGTCTGAAGGGAACTATGGTGGTCTACTCAGCGTTGATGATAAGCCCGTAATTCTGAGTGCTTTCCGGATGATGTCTCTCAAATTCTATGCCGCTGTTCATTGGTTTATGCAAAAGTTTATTCGCTGTTTTGCTCCATAAAAATAATGATAGATCACCGCCTTCGGGACAACCTCTTGTTGTGCTTACTACAAGATAGGGGATTTGTTTCTTGTAGTAAGGAAGACAATTGACAATTGTTTTGAGTCTCTGCAGCCCTACTGTTATGTATTAAGATTATGTTTAAAGATAACTTTGGCTATACTTCAAATCCATTGGACACAACTACAGCTAAACGGTCCCTGGTTATCCTTATCAGGTAGGGAATTACTTCTGATTTCCCCGCTATAGGAATATCAGTAGGATTCCCACCACTACCGGAGATTTTTATGGCCGGAAGGTGACAATAGCTCATTATACGAGGTCTGTTCAAAAGAAAAGGACAAATTTTGAATTTTCGCGGGCTGTGTACATTCGATTATAGATTTTTTTTCCACTTTTTCAAGTGAAAATTTAAAAATTTTGAGTTAATACCCTCTTGTTAATGAAGAGCGATATATTCTTTAAAACTTTTTATTCAAGAGTCAAAAAAATAGAAGAACACACACAAACGTGACCAACCCTTTCAGTTGTCAACAAAAATGTTTCCTTTCTCTTTGATGATGATGAATCAGATGGCCGGTTGAGATGGTCACGAACACCTCCTAATTGTTGGTTGGTAGCCTCTTGGAACGAACTCCATAAATGTGATTTAGTATAATCAAAGTACCTTAAGTTAGCTAACCACGTTAGTGACATATCATTAAAACTTCAAGTATTATCTGGCCAAGATGAAAATCGAAAAAGATGAACTTGTAGACTGTGCCGGGAAAAATCTGTGTGTGTGTGTGTGAATGTCCAGCACTGATTAGTAAACGACATGTTTAATGTGGAAGATGGTCGCCAGTTACCAGTTGACAGTCTAAAATTACCACAGACAAGATAAAAGGTTAGTGTTATTATGAGACTCAATGAAGATAGTCGTAAATTAACAGACAGGTGCCTAAAATACTTCAGTACCAAAGGTGGTCGAAAAGTTACCTATAAAGTTAGTGGTCTGTTTTAATATCACCCCTACATTAAAATAAGGACAGAATAGATTTAAATTATAAGAAATAATTTAAGCATTTGTAAAGATATTGAATATTTGAAATTTTTTTTTATTAGTCGACCTATTTATTTTACATACAGATGAAATTTTAAGTCAAGCTTAAGTTCGGTGGTAAATAGTAAAAGTAAAAATACTAAACAAGAGGGAAGCTTTTGGTAGTGGTAGACTTTGTTCTCACCAACTGACGATTGATGATTGCATACAGTTTTTCACGTATTTTTTATCTGATTTTGGTTGGGTAAATAGTTGTCGCTTACAACTAAACACTACCCAAAGTATATAGATAGGAAGGGTGCTGATGTGGGACGTATCTGCCTGGAAAATGCATTCCATTCTGCTGGTGACTAAAATTAAATATAAATTATTCTTTCTTAAAGAGAATAATTCTTGCAAAAAAAACCGACTTCAAAACAGATAGTTGGGTACCAGTTCTAAACTAAAAATGTAAGAAGTAATCTGTAAGAACTATATATAAAGCAAATAAAAGATAAACAAAATGCACGCAAATTACCAGGAAAAGAAGTAAAGATTATGTGAAATTAAAGCAACTCCCTATTACTGTTCAAAAGTTAAGCTATTTTCACCATCTTTTATGGGACACCATTTAATTTTAAATTTTTATAGCTGTAATAGCGACCATAGTAATACACATTATGTGTAAACTTCAGTTGTCTAACTAAAACGGCTAAAAGATAAGGCATACATAAATTTCATTAACTGTAGGGACACCCTTTCATTTCCAATTGTATAATTCGTATAGCGGACATAATAATACACGCTCTGTGTAAATATCAAGTCTCTATCTATAAAGGTTCAAAAGACTAGGCTATATATGTCAAATTACGTCAACTATGAGGACACCCTTTAAGTTTTTTGTACTTTTTATTGTGGACATAGTAATATTCGCTTTGCTAAAATTTCAAATGTTTATCTATAAGCGTTTAATCTATAAGCGTTCATATAGATCAAATATGATTAACTATAGGTTCACCCTTTAATTTCCAATTTTATGCTTTTTGCTATAGCGGACATAGTAATATACGTTTTGTGTAAATACCAAATGTCTGTCTATAACTGTTTCAAAGGTAGGGCAACATAAATCAAATAACATCACCTATTGGGACACCCATTAATTTTAAATTTTAAATAAAAGACCTCTTGCTATAGAGGACTTGGCCATAAAGATTTTTTATAAATTTCAACTGTCTATAACGGTTCAAAAGTTTAGCCATATACAGCAAATTGCAGAACTGTTGGGACACCCTTTAATTCATAATTCTACATTTTATACTTGTTAGTATACCAGACAAAGTATTGGAAATTCTGCCTAATTTTCAAGTGTATGTCTGTAACGGTAGGGCCATATAGGTCAAATTACATCAATTATGGGGACACCCTTTGATGTCTAAATTCAAATTATATACCTTTTATAGCGGACTTAGCAATACAGGTTCCTTGTAAATATCAGCTGCCTGTCTATCACGGTTTAAAAGTTTGGCCACATACATAAAATTACATTAACTATCGGGACACCCTTTTATTTTCAAATTCAAATTTTATACTTTTTGTTATAGCGGACTTATCACTACAGGTTCTTTATAAAAGTCAACGGCCGGTGTACAACTGTTCAAAATTATACATCAAATTATATGAACTATTGGAGCACCCTTTAATTTATAACTTTGAATATTTATACCAAGGTATATTTAACTAGGTGGCATTGCTACGACAACAAATACAACAATACAACAACAGCAGGGAATTTTGTTTGTGTAAATACCAAAAAAGCTGTCATAAACATGTGTAAAAAGAAAGAAAATGAAAAGAAAGAAAATGAAGAAATTTTGTTTGGTAAGTTTTATAAATTGTGTGTATATTTTAAAAAATTTGTAATTTAAAAAGTGTAATTATTATTTTTATAGCACATACGTGGATACATTAATACATGGATATTCGTCATGTATTAATCCAACAAAAGAGGAAAATTTGTAATACAAATACCATGGAAATGTATATACAGCCACCCAGTTGTGGCACATATAGATTTATTTTTGTTGGTATCTCCTCAGCAAACCGTGCCCATGACGATGAGAAAGAAGAAAACCTGGAATTAGAAGCAAAGCAAGCTGCTTTAAAAGCAGTCGATGAATCATTTCAGAGAGAATTGGAAAAAGGTATGTAAACGTTGATTTAATTCTACTATTTTAAAATTATAATTATTTTTTTGTTGTCTTTTTTTTTAAACATAGACGTTAATAAAGCTGATCCAACTTATGTGGAAAAATTAGTAGCACATGTCATAAACAATATCCAAGTGAAAATTGCCAATGTTTATGTGAGGTACGAGGATGATACGAGAAGATGTGTCAACATTTTTTAATACTGGAGCTGATATCATCGGTTGCGAAACTGCTATTAAATTCCGAACCTAGCGGAGATAGCCCTCCCTTTTCTATACCAACAGATCTAACGCTGGAGATGAAAAAGATCAATGTTGGCGCAACAAGTTTCAGTTTATTGTAAGATTGGTGGATAATATGAACCAATTCAAGCTGGCCTTACCATATCGCCAATACAGGCCTTATAATAAAAGTGAGTATTAAACTGTTGAGATGCAAATCACACACCATAATAATATTTTTGCTTTTAGCCTACAAAGGCAATGCCAAGATATGGTGGAATTTTGCTATAAATTCATTCTTGGAAGAACAAATTCGTAAAAAGAATCGAGAGTGGACTTGGGATTACATAAAACGTTTTTAAAAGTTTAGTCACCTATTTTTTTAATCGTAATATGTAGGCTCTTAATATATGTACTAAAATAGCATAAAATAAAATATTCAAAAGTTAACATTAAGATTTTTTTAAATTATCATTTAATTTGTATCATTTTAATTAATTTTTTTCTCATTAAAACATAACCTTGTTAACTATAACGAATTAAACCTTTTATTTATTATTTATACCCTTCAACAGTTCATAATTTAAAAAAGGACAAAATCTGTTTAAGTTTAGAAATGTTTGTACTTTTTTGTTTTTGCTTCTTACAAGCATACAATTTGATAGTATGTGTTTGGGTAACACTGTTTTAAAATTTCAATATGTTTGAAATTTAAAACCTCTTTTTTAAATATTTTTGGTGGTCCTGAAAAGGACCGATTGGTGGTTGATGGCGATTCAGTCAGCTGCATTTTAATATATTTCCGTGTTTTTGGAACGTCCTGCAGTGCACATGATTCCTGAAATGAATATATTTAATACAAATTAATTATTATAATTTTTATTATAATTTCATAAAATGAAATGAAATAAAATATTACCTTAGGAAACTACAGCTTTACTTTTAGAAGTTTCTTACAGCCTAAAATACGCTGCTTAGATTTTTGAATTTTTAACCGCTTGTTTAAATTTTTAATGCGGAAGTATTTGCGGCATTTAAAGAAAAAATTTTTTACATTATCAGGCAAATCAACCGATGAACTTTCTTGGACCAGGTGCTTATGAATGTTGCGATTGTGAGAAATAGCAACTCCATTCACTTTAAAGAATATGGACTCCATTTCCTTAATCTTTAAAACAAATTCATTTGATGGCTTTTTCAAATGTCCTTTTGAGACCTGGTCAACCCACGTAAAGGAATCTTTATGACATTCGTATGCCACTAGGTTGAGCCTACGAATAATATAGCCTGCTATGTATTCTAAGGCATCTTCCTGTAGCATACCAATGTCATCAACATTACAATCGTCTAGGTCATTGAGTACACCTTCATCATTTGAGTCCTGAGAGGCACCTTCATGAAAGCCACTTTCCGGAAAGCTGCTGTCATCTACACTCTCTTCCAACAAGGCTTCAGAATTTTGGCTATGCTGACTAAATGACATATTGACTTTACTATCATTAAGCCACTCAGTGCCGTCATTTTCCACATTTTCTTTGCCATTAAAATGTTCGGTGTTTCTTGCTGAAATAAAAATATTGAATATACATATGTATGTAAGTTATTAAAACATGATAAGCTGTTGATGATTACAAAAACATACCTAGTATATACTTTCGGAGCCTGTACTTAAAATCCTGTGGGGAAGGATGGTCATTCAACCCACCTTTGCTACGGATTGCACCAAAAAAGTGCTCCAGAACATCTTGGTTCAAGCGATTTGTGAGCAAATACTTCATTCCGTATTTGGACACATAGCTATGAAGCATATCCAGCGCGGTATTGGTTATGATTATACCGTTTTGAAAAAGTTTAACAGCTTTTTTTTGTGGCACTATGGGTTTTTTTATAATGGCATATATCAAATTTTTGTCATTTTGCAGTCAAAATCGTAAAAGACCGGCTGCTTCCATGACTTCTTTAACCCACGTGCCATAACCAATTGAACGTAGTTTGCTGGTTTCATTACAACATCTTCTCCTGGGTCGTACTCAAAGGTCTCCTCTACCTTCATTTCGTCGAATGCCAAGACACAAATTTGTTCGTCCAAAGTTAAATCGGTTGTCTTCCTCATGAATTCTATGACGGTACTAAGAATTCCTTGTGTCAAGTCAACTTTTTGGCACCAACGTTGCAACGTCGACACATGAGGTAGAGGATACCCCTTTTTGTACATATGCGTATATGCCCTCGGCCCAGATGCGTGCAAGCAAATGGCATTTGAAATATCGGCCCACCTCCATTTTACATTTCCTGGCTGCATTAATGATCGCACCTGCCCTTCAGTAAATATTTTGCGAATCCCATCAATCGCTTGGTTTGCCTGAAGGAGCTTAAATCTTAAGTCCCTATTTTCGGCTTCCAATTGGCGAATTTTTGCTTGATAATTTTTCACTGTCGTGTCAAAAATTGATGGGCTGCAAACGAAAGAGCAAAAACAAAAAAATTTTTTTATAATAATAAATTATTTTTTATATACATATGTCCATATATATTACTATTATAAACTTAAAAAATAAAATGCACAAATAGGAAAAATAAATAAGTAAATAAAATAAATAAATACTTGCACATATGTAAGTACTTGTACATAAAATATTTATATTTAGATTCACTTACTCAGTTTGGGATTCTTTTTCTTTAAAAGGTTGTTCCGCAGACCTTGAAGCCGCAGTAGTTGTCAGTTCTTTGACAGTAAAGAAACGCAACCCATGCTGCGAAGTCACCGGTGGCGCCAACACGAATGGTACATTAGTATTTATTGGACATAAGGGCATTTCATTTGTATCCATTTCACTAATGTCCATTGTTTGCATTTCAGTAGTATGCATATTCTCCTGCTGTTGCACTACCGGAATAGCTTTGGGCATTAAAATACGTCGTCTTCCCGCGGTTATTATATGCTCCTTAGAAAAATGGTCTATACATATGCGGGTGGTTTTAGAAAATTTTTTTTGCACACCTTGCCCCACAGATCTCTTCTTTCTTGGTCTTGTGGAACACTAAAAAACGTACCACTACCAGGAACAAGTTTCTTTCCACACAAAGGACAATTACAATGCATTTTTCAATATTATTGTATACCTACACAAATAATTATGTTGCGTTAAAACAGTTTTTTGATAATTTATTTTTTGTTTTTAATTCACTTTTTGTTTGTTTCAATTTTAAGTTGATTCACTTTTAATTTATTTATACACAATTATAAAAAACACGAATGCACTTGAATCAATGAGACTTGAATGTAAATTAATTTTTTGGTTATTCGTAAACAAAACCAAATAGTTTGACATTCAACCTAGGAAACAAAGGAAAACGAAAATTTAAGAAAAAATTGTCACCTGCAATAGTAATGCCACCTGGTTAAATATGCCTTGATTTATACTTTTTATTATAACAAAAAATTTTAAAATCGGTTCAGAAACGGCTGAGTTCTGCGGGCACAAACATAAAAAAGCAACATTTAGACGAATTGATAACCTCCTTCTTTTTTAAAGTCGGTTAAGAAAACGAACTTGTTTTGTAAAAATATATTTATTTACTTATATAAGTTTCCTGATGATAAAGACTTGCAAAAGCACCAGAAATTTATTTAAATTTTTATTTTTGTTTGTGTTTTATGAAATTTAAAACTGATGTATGTTGAACAATATTACGTCTTATCTTCATCTAAACATATATAATAAAATAGTAACTCATTTCCGTCTGTTTGTCTGCTTTTCATTTGAGTTCGCATCACGTAAAAACTACTGGATGGATTTTAACTAAGTTTTGTAAGGAGGTACCTCAGCATCCTGATTCCAATATAGGATACTCTTTTCCGCAAAAATATCTCATTTCTAAGAGAAAGTGGAGAAAAGGCAGCGAAAAACGCAAGTTCTGGTTTAAAGGTATTGAAATTTTCGGTTAAAAACTGGAATATTTTAATAACTATTGCGCAATATTAGGCGCCAATTGCATAAAATTTGTATTTGATTTGTTTTACTTTGACGAATTACATTGTTGTCTTACAATTGGTGTGGAATACTTTCAAAATAAAATCGAGCAAAATATTGTCAGGAAGCCCACAACGTGGCGGGCATAGCTAGCAATTAATATAACATTTACCTCTAATGTTTAAAGCCGTTGTCTTAAATGCTTTAAACATATGGTAGGCACACAAAAACCCAATTAGTAAAATTGTAAAAATGAATCTCAAATTCTCATTCGTACATAAACCTGGGAAACAAAAGCTGGTCACGTAAGGCGAATATTTTTAGACAAAATGTATCAGTGATGAATTGTATTTTTATTATTTATATTCCCTTAAAATTCTCTGCTAGAATATTATTAATGTTTGATGTTCATGGTGAAGAAAAGCTTAATCCTTCATGTTCCAAAATAAATACCTACACGTCTTTATAATTTCTTCTGGAAAATGCATGCACACGTAAATCGTATGTGTTGTGTTAATGATCTTAACGTTTTATTTTAAACATAAAGAAAAGTCTTATAATTCTTCTTCCTTGCGTTTATGTTTTATAGCAATTCTTTGAATTTAACCCCTGAAAAGTCAAAGAAAATGGAGGAAATAAAAAAAACGTGTTTTATACAGTCATGACGAATTGGAGACACTCAACATTTGTTACCACTTGCAATTTTAATAGTAATTTATCTTCGAGTTGATTCACTTGAACCAATTTTTATTTGGAGAAGATATAATTTCCTTTCTAGCTGAGAAAACATATTAATAAAAAAAATTCGAAATGTTTAAGAATCCTATTCTGAAAAGAACATATGAATTTATGGAAACAAACAAAACAAAACAACAAATAATCAAACAAAACATTTCGCAAAAGTTTTTCAAACTTTTTTAATCGTTTTCCACATGAGCAAAAACAACAAATACTTTTGCAAAACGTTTGCTACATTTCACATGGGGGTATTTTGCCAATCTAGCAGGACATTACTTTTTTGTAGCTTATATTGGCTCTAAAAATTTACTCAGTGCAGCTAGATTAATGAAACTTGGCAGAAAAATCTCTTATGGTCATCGGCTCTTAAAGCTGCAAAGTAAGAACTAACCCTACCTCTGAAAAATTAATTTTTTTTTAAGTTTTCCTATACTTTTGTTTGGCAAGTGTAACTTTTATAGTCAGCAAATGTTCAAAAACCTAAACTTGGACCCTGAAGATCTTTAAATGGCATTTTTTGCCCCTCCCCCTTTTGCGGGCGGTGACATAAAATATTATTTACAAAAAGAAATGGATAACATAGGCCTTAATACCATAAAAATTAAAATTAAAAGCTATTATGGGCAGGGGGAGGATCCCTCCAATCACACACCCCGAAATGTCCATGTGAATTAAAAAAAAAATTTTCACTAATTTCCAAAAATGTTCCTTTTTAAGCTTTTAAGTCGAAGAGAAGAATTTTAATAAAAGTAGTTTTTGTAATTTATTACCTTAAACTATTTAATTTAGCTAAGAATTAATAATTTATTCATAACTGGCTGTGCCTGCCACTTCGTCAGCGTCCTTATTTCGCTTTGAAAGTAATCCACCTTAAGACTTTTAATTTTATATTGTTTCGGATAAGGTTTATGTAATTACTTTATATAAAGGTAACCATCCCTGGCTTATTACTCAAAAACATAGGCTTTATATAAAAATCTAAAATTTGTATAAAAAATTCCAAAATTATTGTAGAGTACTGCAAATAGTGTTTTAAATTACCCGCTGCCAAAAATAAAAGTTGCCGCCAATTTTGCAGTACCATTGAAATGGTTGCGTACTTTCACTACTTGTTCTCCCTCTCTCTTGGTAATGAGATATTTGTATGGGAAGAAAATATCCTATATTTGAACCACGATACTAAGGTACCTCTCCATACAATTCTATTATAATTCATCCAGTAGTTTTTACGTGATACGAACACAAACAGACAGACAGGCAGAAAATCACAGTTGTATTATATATTAGTAACAATAAATTTTATTTAAGTCAATGACAGTTAATTTGGAAACCAAAAAAATTTTATGGCCGTCAAAAAGGTTTCTACTTTCGTATCTACCCATGCAAGATGAGCAAAAACAGAAAAAATGGTGAAATTTTGAAAAAATCACCAAAAACGCGCAACGTTTTTTTCTACAGTATAAAAGTAGAGATCGTAAATTTTATAGTGATAAATTTTAAAGAGATGTATTTAAAAATTTTAAGATCGCGATGGCCCTCACTCTCAAATCGTTTCACTTTTTTTTTTACAAAAAAGTGAACAAAAAAAAATTCTCTTTTTAATTTCGATCAACATTTTTTATCATAAAAAACATGAAATAAAATTTTTTTTTAAATTTATTTATGTAGCTGTTAATATAGCGTTATGCAAAAAACAAAAAAAAAAAAAAAAAAACAATACAAAATCTTTACTGGTTTAGCCACAAGAAAATATATTGCAAACCTCTCAAAATCGTATAAAGGCAATAAAAACGTATACAATTTACTTAACTTTCTTGATTTTAACACGATCTCAAGCTAAAGCCTTGAAAATGCTGCGTACTTAAAATTTTACATTTAGATTGGCAAAATACCCCTCTGTGCGTTGTTACGTTTGTGCTCATTGCATAGCTGCCAGATTTTTTGTAGGTAATATCGTCATATTTTTTGGGAAAAATCGTCATTAACAAATAGCTTATTCAAATCGTCATAAAAACGTTAAACGATTTTTTAACAATAAAACAATTTTTATTAAAGATAAAATATATCAAAAAACTCTAAAATCAACAAATATTAGCAGTAAAACAGAGTTAAATACTTTTTCCACATTTGTAGAAGATTGCGGTAAAACAAGGATTTTGGTAATAAATTTTATCAAAATGGGAAACTAAAGACTAGAATCCCTCGTTTGCAACACTCATATTTTTTTCCAATAAGACCACTTTTACACCTTGCAATAAACGCCGCAACTTTTTCATGCAACTTTTTTCTTGTTAGTAAGAGGGGTTGGTAGGGGTTGAAAAAGTTGCATGACAAAGCCTGACGAGGCATTTTTTGTTTTTTGTTTTTGATTATTTTCATTTTATTTTTTTAAAGTGTTGTCTACTTTTTGACTACAGAAAAAAACGACAAGTTGTATTTTTGTTTTGTATAAAAAAATTATTTCCAAATTATAATTTAAGATATATGTATATGTATATATAAAAATTTAATTTTAAACAAAAATGTCACAAGAACAAATTGGGCGGTAATCTTAGTTTCGCAGTTACGGACCCCATTAAATTTGTATGTAAAGTATGGTAAATCTCGACTATTTTAGGGTAGAATGAGATAATATGCGTGCGATTGGAAAGGTAATTAAAAGTATTATCCAAATAAAATGAAATTAATAAAAATATGAAATGATATTAATAAAAATATCAAATCACACAAGTATTGTTTCGAACTATGTTCAGTTCAACTTTAAAAATTCTAGTCTATAATTGTTTACGTCTTATGAGGCATGCTTTAATTTTAAATTTTTTCTACTAGAGCATAGTACTAAATATGCTGTGTAAATATCAAGTGTTTGCCTACAAGGTTAAGAAGAGAAAGGCAAATTCCGCAACTTGGAGACATTTCTTGCTGTTACTGTAGATATTGTTTAATATAATATGTGTAAATTTTAAGTGTCAATATAATGTTATATATGTAAAATCGAGTCATTATTTTGGTTTTGATATTTGTTCTAGGGGACAAATTTGTACATAGTTTGCGTAGGTGTAAAGTGTCTACCCGTTCCGGTTCAAAAATTAGGCTACAACTATTCGAAAATATTTGCCACTCTCGCAAAACCCTTTATTTTTATTTTTTGTATTTTTCCATAAATTCACACACTCTGTATATACTCGCGTTAAAAAAAAAAACAGTCATATTCGCGAAAACTGTAACACTATCGAAATCCACATTATATTTTAGTAATTATTGTTATAGCTTTATATGAAAATAATAGGAGCCTACCTATTGCGGTAAAAAAGGCAATATAAGTGAAAAATATGTCCCTGTCCTAACACAGTAATTCACCTCCTGTAAAAATTTAAAGACTCTAACTATTATGGTTCAAAATTTAGACCGTATACATGCAAATCTCCTCACTAATTATTTATATAAATTTTAAATTTATTCCTCTTACTGATTAAGAAATAAACACATATACGTGAAAAACGACTCTCCTTCGGAACACCCTAAAAGTTTTAGTAGTTGTTGTTATAGCGGCTACAGATATACACCTTCTGTGAAAATTTCAAGAGTCTACCTATAACGATTCCAGAGATAGAAGGCGCTGACAGACATTGTAGCGAAAACAATTGGGTTACTTTTTACCTTTGGGAAACATTTTAGGTGAACAAACAAATATTTTTTTTAATTTTCATTCTTTTTCTCAGAACATATACAAGAAAATCCTTAAAAAAAAAACTTTTTTTGTGCTTGCTTGATATTTTATAATATTTTTCATTAATGTCAATTTAGTTAGATAGTACTTTTAATTATAATTCCAGTGATACTCATATTATCTCATTCCATTAAATAGTTGAGATATACAAAACTTTACATAGAAACTTTAGAGGTCCGTAACTCCAAAACAAATTAAAATTAATTTTACAACAATATATTACTTATTTTTAAATATTTATAATGTGTGTGTGTGTTAATAATACATTAAGAATGTTTAATCGCTTAATCATAATAAAATACGTTTAGTTGACAATACAGTTTTTAGTTTATTTATTAATAACACAGAAAAGCATAAAAAAACAAAAGTTTCAAATTTCATTTGGCCTACTTTGAGTTTATTTTCAAAATCAAGTCTTGATAATATCTGATCACATATGTAGCTGTATATAAAAATTAACACAATTATAAATAACTAGCTGTGAGGTATACAGGCTTTTTATAAAGTTCTATCCTGTCAATCGTCAAAATTACGCTAAATCACCAAATCTGGCAGCTATGGCTCATTGCTTTCTTTTCTAGTTAATCACGTCAAACTATTGTACAGTTAGAGTATTTCAGACCAAAAACAACAAAACTGAATAGTGCAATCATTATCGTTGTATTTGTTTTGTTTTTCTTTTACTCACTGCAAAGAACAAAACAAAACGTTTCATTTTGTTTATTTTCATACTCTGCTTTAAAGGTACAATGTAAAAAAAGGTGTAATGTAAAAATTTACTTTAGAAAATTACTTGAACGAATATTTATTTATTCGTTTAAAAAAATAAACTTTGAAAAAAAAAATACTTTAAAACTCTGTGGCAATACGGAAAAAGTGCTTAAGTCTGATTTTTATGTTTTGTAAGAGAGCAATTTTAAAATTAATTTAAAAATGAAGAGCTTATTTTTAAACTTTACATATGGAAGCTTTGGAAAAAAAACATTATATCTTCCAAAAGTACACAGGCGCTGCACTTAATAAGTTGTGAAAGAAGTATTTATGATTTGGAAAAATAGCTTGTGATTTCTTAAGCTTTTTTCCAAATGCGATTAGATATTGAAGGAAGACAAGCAGAATGTCATTTCGCTATAACTGCCAGAAAAATAGTACAAAATAATTGAAACTTTGCACATGTGTGCTTTGGAGATAACAAAGGTGCCAATAACTTAATTTGTGCTTAAGTCGACTTAAGCACTTATTCCTTATTGCCACAGATCTGTCCATGCTGCACATTTTGTGACCATCCGTCCATTATTATAGTGAAGAGTACACTGTTTTATCCTCTTTTACACTATTTTTTCTCACAAGTGTTCACTTTTGTTCACTGTTTGCATTATGCCCAAAATATTTAGAAGAAAAAGGCTCAATTGTAGGTAAAATTGCCTAAAAATCCCTTTATAAACACTACATTTTTATGTTATTACAGGAAAAGAAATACTGGATTTATGAATGTCCATATGTAAAATATTGTAAAATTTTGTAAAATATTGTTTTTATAAACGAATTTTGCTATTTTATATAAATTATTATACGAGTGTGTGTACACCAATAAATCCCTTCCTCGTCACTGATTCCTGGTACCCGATGTATAGTTACTAGTGTGTTTACTCTTGAGTGTTGTATATCTAGCCTCTCTTAATTGCTAACATTTGTCTAAGACTAAGTTTCTCCATAGCATTCACATTTCAGGAATGGGCTAGAACAGGAACAGGCACAGAATGCACGCATCGTCTTCTCCTACATACATCTTAGGTAGATGAAATTTGAAGTTTTCCTATTACATCATGCGAGCCTTATTTCTTGGGGGATTTTGCTTCGCTTCGGAAGTGCCGCTAGAGATTCGTCTACCTCTTGCGAGGTATTTCTGTCCATTGGCCAACAAAACCGGAGTTCCTTCACAGCCTAACCAGGCATTCTTATCTACCCCTGTCGTATTTTTGTCGTCCTGATTATTTTCTTCAATTAAAAATTGAAGAAATGCCATGCTCTAAAAGAATTAACCATATTTGAGACCACATAGCGCCATCGCTGGCGAGTGTTCAAAACTTCAGTTGAGATACTCCTCTGCTATGTTCATACCAAATTTTAGATCAATCGGCCTAGCCCTTTACAAATGGCTAAGTTATTTCCAAAATATTTTGACTCTGCCCCACTCTACATTGTAAACATTCGTTTTAAAGGTCAACTAATCTGAATTACGTATGGGAAATCTCTATGCAGATGAAGTAAATTTTAAGTCATATTTTTAGATTTTTTTAACAATTTTTTTTTTTTTTTTGTTGTAATTTTGTCTAAATTTATTCTTTCTACAAATTTTGTTTCTATCGTTCGCATCGTACTTTTACCTTGCATATGTTACATATCGAATGACACGTTCAATATCTATAAAATAATATTTCTTAGATGACACAAAACAAAAAAGAATAAAATAATCTCAGTTTTGTTGCTTCAGCATAATTTTTTACGTCTTTATTTGTGAAGTTCTTTGCTTGAATTATTAATGCTTCATAAAAATGATGAAATGTTAAAGTGCTACATTTTCGTCATTTAATGACTGCGTGTTATTTTTAACGCACATACGCCTGGTATGTGCGTTATTTGACGGAAGTAGTGATGTTTCCGTAACCCAGGAAATAATTAAAAAGGGGTTTTTATTGGTATAAAAAGGCTTCTTGCTTCAGTGCATCAAATAATGTGTGGGTACATTTTAATATTAAGAAGCATTTGCACCCACAAATTTACAAAAGTCGTAGCATTCATAATCAATACAAATAAAGTAAGATTGAAACAAAACATACAGATAAATTTAGTAAAACAGAGATTCAAGATAAACGAAAGTCATAAGTATGAAGATTCGATTACAAAAGGGTGGTGGTTAACTGGAAGATACTAAGAATTTTAAACAGTAAAATCAAAAAACTTCCCAAGTCCTATATATTATGCGAAGCGGAAATCTCAAGGTCTAAAATAAAATTTGTCTGAAGTTAGAAGCTAAGAAGATGCTTATTAATTGAAGAAAAAAAAAAAAAAAGAAAATGCGGGCAGTCGTTGGGACTGCCGATAGAAGTAAAAACTAATAACATTTAAAATGTAAATAATCTACAAAGTAATAGTTGATACTGCACCTTGATCCACTTCATATTGATACACTCTCCTGTACAAGTACGGAGTGTGATCTGATCGACACAATATTTCTGTGGCAATAAGGAAAAAGTGCTTAAGTCTGATTTTTAAGTTTTGTAGGAGAGCAATTTTAAACTTTAAAATAATTTTTTTTTTTAAATAACTTATCTATAAAGTTTACCTATGGGAGTCAAACGTATGATTTTAAAAAATATCTTATATCTACCAAAAGTACGCAGGCGTTGCAATTAATAAGTTGTAAAAAGAAGTTTCTATGATTTTGAAAAATACCTTGTAGTTTCTTAAGCTTTTTTCCAAATACGATTCGGCATTGAAAAAAGATAAGCAGAAAGTTTTTTTGCTGCAACTTCCTAAAAAAATAGTACAAAATAATTGAAACTTTGCACACGGGTACTTTGAAGTACGGAGATTTCAAAGGTTCCAGTAACTTAATTTTTGCTTAAGTCGACTTAACCACTTATTCCTTATTGCCACAGAAATTAAATGAACTACGACTTATAGCAGGTAAAAATATTGTAATAAGGCTAAAATTTATATTGTAAGTAAAAAGAAGAATATAATGGTCTCTATAGAAATGAACAATATTGCACGGATTGAAAAATACGGCTTAAAAGCTATCCCCACTACTTACTTCGCTACATCCATCCACAAAAATACAATAAAAACTTGGAAGAAAAGTATGTCCAACTAATTCGTTAACGCAAGCTATTTACAAGACAAAACTGTTTAAGTTTATATATATACAAGGTACGGCGCCCACTGTTCCCATCCACTCTTTTTTTGCTACACTATGCGTATTATGATAATAATTTTTTACCTTGTATTGCAGGTACCACTGCCACTATCCTCGCCCAGTTTATATTTTGCTGGATTATGGATATGGACATTAGTATGGGGGTTACTTTTGCAAATTTCCAAGCATCTACCTGTTGCAGACCTCCAGGTCGACAAAAATAATTGTTCACTTTGTATTGGAGTTACCACGCCCACAATACCAATCGAGTCTGTGTATTGCAAAACTATGTAAATTAATAAGGGGGTTGGTTACTGGTGCGAAATTTTCAAAGATCTAACTATTATAGTTCTCTAGCTACTTAAAAAGGGAGCGTATCAAACATATTGGTCAAATCGGTGCAGCTGTTCTTAAGCGCTGCTATTACCAACGACCGACATTTGATTTTATTTATATAGATTTATATTTTATAGCAGTTTAGAAATTGTTATGAGTCATCAACCACTCCCATTTCATTACTAAATAGTTCTAACATACATATTTATAAAACCGTTAACAAAGTTTCATGATGATACCTATACTGGAAGTATTTTTGACTGTCGACTCTATACAGCTACGACCAGTGTACGATGACGCGAATTCAATGGTTTTTCTTTAACAAAAAATTGCTCAATGTGCCTAGAAAAGTTTTTATTTCAAAAATACATCAAAAAATATTTAAAGGCAAATTTAAAAATTAAAAAAAATTTTACGAAATATTGAATTTTGACAGTTTGTATCAGCCTGTAGGCAGAGTGGTTACACTTAAAAGCAATAATTATTTTTAAAAGCGCCTTGTCAAAATATGTACACAGTGAGCTGGTACGGCACCCATCGTGTGTAGTTTTCACTCGCCAGATCAATTTATTATTAGTCTTATTGTAGTTTTAGTAGAAAAGTGTTTGTATTTTCTTTGTAAAATTGCAACAGTAATGAATTGAGACAAAATTACATAATTTTATCTAAGTTTAATGGAGTTTATATATTTGATGAGTTCACTATTGAGTTTAAATTCTGTACGCCTTAAGCTATAAACACATTCAGACAGCAGACAGCCCGCAGCAATATTTCAAAATTAAAACGCATGCATTCTTATGAGAATGATTATATTGACGACAGCATGCTGCTCGACAGCTCGGGTTTTAGTGCTGCTGCTGTCAAGATTAGATTTATTTCTATTTTTGTCGGCAGCACAAAGGGATAAGTAATGCCAATACATCAAGGAGTGGCTTGTTAAAAGTGCTTTTTGTTTGTTAGCTAGTTTTAGATAAAGTGCAGAAAATATTTTGTGAAAGCAGATGTTTATTTGTGCAGTGTAACAGAGTAAAAAAACATCGTTTTATCTGAGTGGTTTTGTATTATTGCAGTAAAGGTTGAATTTCAACCACTAGGCGAACACTAGTCTCAATAATTTGAGCAATAAGGCAAAAATAATCAACACTTATAACTAAATTGCAGCAATTTTTAAAAACAATTTTCGGTCTACACTAGAAATGCCAATCCCGAAATGTGCTGAATCCCGAATCCCGGGACATTTATTTTCGCATCCCAAAGTAATATGTTTTTATAAAATCAGAATTTTAATTATAATTCTTTTTTAAATTAATCTTCTTAACGAATTTTTAAACTTTCTTAAAATCCCGAGCTCCCGAAAAATTCCGTGTTCCCTAAAAACTTCCGGAATTTTTATTTACGAAAAGAGGCTTGGTCATTTTAGAAATTTCTTCCATTCTGAAATATTCTAGTGATTGGTTTTTATTTTTCTTTGACGTACCGTAGAAAAAGCTTGTTTAAAAAGCGCTAAAAAATGTAAAGTGACACCACTAAAACACAACAGTCAGCTGTTTATATTTCTTGTTTTCATTTTAATTTTGAATTTGTAAATTTATATTTGGATTTGTATTGTCGGGCGAACCCACCATCTTCGTTTAATTCTTTTAGTTTTTTCTTTGCCTCATATACTGACGCGGTAGTTTGAACTATTTTAGTGAGGCCTTCCATACAATTAATAATATTTTCCTGACACATCTTTTTTACGCAACAAATACTTTAGAATTTTGTAAAAAAAATATTAAGAAAACAAAACCATATGTTTATTGCTGCTGCTGCTTTCAAAATAATTATTCGCTTACTGAAATAGTGCTCAGGCTGTTGACAGCTCGGGTTTTAGTGCTGTCGCGTCAAGTGCTATCTCGAATGTGTTTATAGCTTTAATAGTAATTTAATTTTCAAAATAACCACCTGGAACATGGCTTAATTCTTCAAATGGTTATTAAAAATGTCGCAATAAATTTTAATCATTTGCAATCCTAATGTGGGGTTAAACAATAAGAAAAGCATGTGAACTTGATTGATATTTTTGTTTACTGGGTTATAATAAATAACCAGCTCTTTTGGCGCTTAATATTTTTTTGTTTTTGTTTTTGTTTTTGTTTTTGTTTTTGTTATTGTTTTAATTTTTTCTTTTGTAGCTGTTGGTCGTGTTGACATTTTAATATCCTTGTTTGTATAAAAGTGCGTATATGATTGTGTGTGTGTATTTCCTTGTATTCATTTTATTAGCACATCCTGCGGTGTGGGTGTCTTCTGGTTTTGCCTTGGCGGCTTTTTGTTTTTATAAAACATTACTGGTTGTTGTTGTGGGTGTAAATGAAACGTTTTTCTTCGAATTTTTGTTCTTTCTTTTTTTGTACAACCTAATGTTTTTTATGTGTGTTATTAGGTTTTCCTCTTTTTAAAAGCAACAATTAAACGGTTAGTTAAAAGTAAAAGATATAAATAAAAAACTAATAAATGGTGTTGGCGTTTGTTGAGGTAGAAATGTTCTTAGTTTTGAAATATTTAATATGAAATAATGCTTTAAAGTCATTAATAAAAAAAATTGGGATAACAAACAAATTTCATAAAACCATTAGAGTTGAATTGTTTATAAATAAATCAATACATATCGGATTATGCAGGCGCATCATTTACCAACGTCTGACATGAAGTAATCCTTCCCTTTAATAAATTTGTATTTTTGTATTTTCTTCGACACGTGATTAATGTGTTGTTTATGTAGTGTAAGCGAACTGTTTACAAAATTTGTATAAAAATAACCACAAAAAAAATTCAGGGTTTTTTATTCGAATAATAAGCACTTAAGAATATCTTTGGTATAATCCCTAACGTTGCACAGTGGGAGATTTATTAAAACAAGTTAAATTATGGTGGTTCGATTTAAAGAGCAATAAGATCTACAGGTCCATTTTAAAAGCAAACAAATTTACTCAAATTCGTGAACAAGGAGATGGTTATATCTTGACAATGAGACATAGACAGGAGATATGAGACAAGAGAAAGTGGAGAAGCAGTGAAAAAGCAATTTCCGGTTTAAAGGTATTGAAGTTTTCGGTTTAAAACTTGGATATTTTCAATACTGTTAAATATTCAACACACCTCTTTTCTTTTCGAAAAAGGAATATTTTAAAAACTATTGCGCAACATTAGGCGCAAATTGAATAAAATTTGTATTTGTTTTGTATTTTTACTTTGCGGAATTTCATTGTTGTTTAAATATTTTAAACACCTTTTGGCAAGGCTCCAGGGATGGGTACCTTTATATAGAGTAAATACATAAACCATACCTGAAGCACTATAAAAGTAAGAATCTTACAATTGGTGTGGAATAATTTCACAGCAAAATCGAGCAAAATATTGTCAGGATGCCCACGACGTGGCGGGCGCAGCTAGTGCATACATACATATATCTATACAGACGTTTATCTGTCGGAAAGCTATAGCTGCCAACACCATTGAACCAATCTTTCTTAAATTTTTACAGTTTGTTATTAGATATGTGGTTGTTAAAACAGGGTTCTTATTTTTTATGTTCGACGTGGGCGTGCCACCTCCCATACAAAGTGAAAAATGATTATCGTGTTAAAGGGGAGAACACCAATAGATATAGCCTTGAAACTTTGCACGAGTTACCCCTGTATCAATGGGCATAGTCTACCAAAATACAGACTGACTGACTTGAACAGTGGGCGTGGTACCTCCTATACAAAGTGAAAAATTATTATCGTGTACCAGAGGAACACCTGTAGGTAGAGCCTTGAAAGTTCGCACGAGCTGCCCCCGTGCTAATGCGCATAGTGTGCCAAAATACAGAATGAATGTAGACAGTGTGCGTGGTACCTCCCATACAAAGTGCAAAATTATTATCGAGTGCCTAGAAAATTGCAATAGATAGCGTCTTTGCACAAGTAACCCTCTGAGTAATGTGTATAGCCCAGCAAAATACAGGCTGGATTAGGATAGTGGGAGTTGTATCTCCTATAAAAAGTAAAAAATTATTATCGCGTTAATATGTATGTATAGTATATTAACAAACAGAATTTATGGGAACAGTGGGCGTCATATCTTGCATATAAACTAAAACATTTTTGACATGAAATTAGCGTGCTTTTTCGAGTTAAAGTTGCATACGCTAGCGGAAAACAGGGTATATAGGAATAATGGGCGTGGTATTTCGTATACAAAGAATAATTATAGTCGTCTAATTACAGAACTATAACAGGTAGAAATTTAAAATGTTGTGCTTTGCCGCTTGAAATGCTGTCTAGATTGGAAATAGGATGCCAGACGGGCTGGAATGGCCTGGATTGTCCAGTGGAATGGTCTGGGTCCAATTACCAACTAGAGAAAGCTAAAATACAATTTGTCTAGTTAAAAAATAATTTCTTAAATTTTGAAAAAAACATTTTTTTGGTTGGTCAATTTGCAAGAAATTCTTACTTGCCGGAAAACAATCAGCCACTACCCGTGCTTGACAGAGTATCAGTAACTATGCCAAAGATATTCTTTCGAGCACGTTCAGTTAAAAAGGTCTTAGTAGATCTTAATATAACAGCTTCCTAAGCGACCGCCAGTGTGGTTTTCGGAGGAGGCGCTCTACAGGGAAATTGCTGGCTTTCCTTTCGGAAAAATGGTGTCAATCTATTCACCATTTCGCCGAAAGTAATGTGGTGGCTCTAGATATCTCCAAGGCCTTTGATAGAGTGTGGCATGGCGCAGTCCTGTCAAAACCTATTGCTTTTGGTGTCGGTGATAGCTTTTCTCGATTTATATTGAGATTTCTCAGGAATCGCACTAACGAGTTCAAGATTAATTCAGCGGTACCGCAAGGCTCTGTTCTTTCTTCTACCCTGTTTCTTATTTTTCTAAATGACCTTCTCTGTCAAACTTCCAACCAACGCTCGTAAGACTCAATCTTGTGTGCTACCGCTCCAGCGTTTGGCCGAAAATGGTGCTACATCTGTAATTAAGGGTATTAAGAAATCTGAAGCTCTTGATGTTCTTGGCATGAAAATCCAGTGTGACGTTCGATGGACTATGGTTGACAATGAGACATAGACAGGAGATATGAGACAAGAGAAAGTGGAGAAGCAGTGAAAAAGCAATTTCCGGTTTAAAGGTATTGAAGTTTTCGGTTTAAAACTTGGATATTTTCAATACTGTTAAATATTCAACACACCTCTTTTCTTTTCGAAAAAGGAATATTTTAAAAACTATTGCGCAACATTAGGCGCAAATTGAATAAAATTTGTATTTGTTTTGTATTTTTACTTTGCGGAATTTCATTGTTGTTTAAATATTTTAAACACCTTTTGGCAAGGCTCCAGGGATGGGTACCTTTATATAGAGTAAATACATAAACCATACCTGAAGCACTATAAAAGTAAGAATCTTACAATTGGTGTGGAATAATTTCACAGCAAAATCGAGCAAAATATTGTCAGGATGCCCACGACGTGGCGGGCGCAGCTAGTGCATACATACATATATCTATACAGACGTTTATCTGTCGGAAAGCTATAGCTGCCAACACCATTGAACCAATCTTTCTTAAATTTTTACAGTTTGTTATTAGATATGTGGTTGTTAAAACAGGGTTCTTATTTTTTATGTTCGACGTGGGCGTGCCACCTCCCATACAAAGTGAAAAATGATTATCGTGTTAAAGGGGAGAACACCAATAGATATAGCCTTGAAACTTTGCACGAGTTACCCCTGTATCAATGGGCATAGTCTACCAAAATACAGACTGACTGACTTGAACAGTGGGCGTGGTACCTCCTATACAAAGTGAAAAATTATTATCGTGTACCAGAGGAACACCTGTAGGTAGAGCCTTGAAAGTTCGCACGAGCTGCCCCCGTGCTAATGCGCATAGTGTGCCAAAATACAGAATGAATGTAGACAGTGTGCGTGGTACCTCCCATACAAAGTGCAAAATTATTATCGAGTGCCTAGAAAATTGCAATAGATAGCGTCTTTGCACAAGTAACCCTCTGAGTAATGTGTATAGCCCAGCAAAATACAGGCTGGATTAGGATAGTGGGAGTTGTATCTCCTATAAAAAGTAAAAAATTATTATCGCGTTAATATGTATGTATAGTATATTAACAAACAGAATTTATGGGAACAGTGGGCGTCATATCTTGCATATAAACTAAAACATTTTTGACATGAAATTAGCGTGCTTTTTCGAGTTAAAGTTGCATACGCTAGCGGAAAACAGGGTATATAGGAATAATGGGCGTGGTATTTCGTATACAAAGAATAATTATAGTCGTCTAATTACAGAACTATAACAGGTAGAAATTTAAAATGTTGTGCTTTGCCGCTTGAAATGCTGTCTAGATTGGAAATAGGATGCCAGACGGGCTGGAATGGCCTGGATTGTCCAGTGGAATGGTCTGGGTCCAATTACCAACTAGAGAAAGCTAAAATACAATTTGTCTAGTTAAAAAATAATTTCTTAAATTTTGAAAAAAACATTTTTTTGGTTGGTCAATTTGCAAGAAATTCTTACTTGCCGGAAAACAATCAGCCACTACCCGTGCTTGACAGAGTATCAGTAACTATGCCAAAGATATTCTTTCGAGCACGTTCAGTTAAAAAGGTCTTAGTAGATCTTAATATAACAGCTTCCTAAGCGACCGCCAGTGTGGTTTTCGGAGGAGGCGCTCTACAGGGAAATTGCTGGCTTTCCTTTCGGAAAAATGGTGTCAATCTATTCACCATTTCGCCGAAAGTAATGTGGTGGCTCTAGATATCTCCAAGGCCTTTGATAGAGTGTGGCATGGCGCAGTCCTGTCAAAACCTATTGCTTTTGGTGTCGGTGATAGCTTTTCTCGATTTATATTGAGATTTCTCAGGAATCGCACTAACGAGTTCAAGATTAATTCAGCGGTACCGCAAGGCTCTGTTCTTTCTTCTACCCTGTTTCTTATTTTTCTAAATGACCTTCTCTGTCAAACTTCCAACCAACGCTCGTAAGACTCAATCTTGTGTGCTACCGCTCCAGCGTTTGGCCGAAAATGGTGCTACATCTGTAATTAAGGGTATTAAGAAATCTGAAGCTCTTGATGTTCTTGGCATGAAAATCCAGTGTGACGTTCGATGGACTAAGCACATTTTTCAAGTCTCAAAAGAAGCCTTCAAGTGTCTCGGTTTTCTCAAACGGTATAAAACATATTTCACCTCAACTGATCTCCTTACTATTTATTCCACTTACAACCGGCCAAAAATGGAATACAACTCTCATGTATGGGCCGGTGCTCCAAAGTCTGTTTTTTTTTTTTTTTTTTTTTTTTTTTTTTTTTAAAAAGAGAAGTACCACTCAGGCAGTTAATGCCTACATAAACTGTGGTACTTCCTTTGGAAAGGGATAGTAGTAGATAAGACAGATGGTTAGTGATAGTGAAGCTTCGATTCTGGCAACACTGCAATTGCACGTTATGATTATTTTTAGAACAGTATTGCTGCGCCTCTGGTGTTATTTAGGCGAATTAGTTTGAAGCTAGCATAGCCAATTTATAATTATTTTACTTCGCCGGCGATTTAGTGCTATGTGGTAATACCGGCGAAGGAGGGCGCTGTGATATGCATTATTATAAAGAAAAATTAATACATATCAGAAAAATTGATGTTGCCACGGCTGAGATTTGAACTCGTGACCATTGCTTAGTAGTCAACGTGCTAACCACTTAAGCTACAGCACTCTGTTATGGAACTACTCGACTGCCTGCAGTAGAGGGCAAAGAAGCTCATAGGCGACAGACATCGACGCAATGTGGGTTGTGTTTCGCTGTTTTATCGCTACTACAATGGAATGTGCTCAGATGAGATTAGGGAACTAGTTCCCAATGTCCGCACGTTTTCCGCACAACACGCTTTTCATTAAGAACTCATCCATTTGTGGTCGATTAACCAGTGAATCGCACAATGCATTACAGAAATTACAAAATTCGTTTTTTAGCCGTACAGTTCGCTTGTGGAATCATCTTCCTACAGAGGTCTTTCCTGTCAACTACAATGTTGGAAAATTCAAAATGAATGCCCACAAACATTACTCCCTCTATCCTCCTACCCATAACCCAATTTCCTAGTTCTGGCACAATGCATTGCATGAGTAGGGGTCATCCCCTCCCTGAGTGGTGGTCCGAAAAAAAAAAATTACGTGGAGCAACGATATGTTCGAAAATGAGTCATTTTACAACAAAATTTCCGTTTTAGATTTAAAACAATCCCTTTTATCATGGGATAATTTATCATAGCTTCTAAAAGTTTTAGAAATATCAAATGTAATTGACAGCGACATGTTGGACACTGATTTCTGAAGCCCTTGATAAGTTGCCGAAAGATGTTTCAATTGATAAGATAAGGTCCTTCTTTTTTAAAAATGCAATAAAAATAAAGTAGAAAATCTATATAAATTTATCTTATTTGTTTTTTCATTCAATCCAATTAGCAACGCTTTTTGTGATAGATATTTTAGTATTTTGAATAATCTGCAATCGCAAGAGTTAGAGGCTGAAATTTTAATAAGAGTAAAATTTAGTAAACGTTGCAAAAATTTTCACAATTTTGGCTTACAACTAAAGCAACAGTTTTACTAGATTTGCAAGTCAAAATACAATATATTACCTGACACCCTAAACCGAAAATAATTATTTCTTCGATTCAAATATAATTTGAACTTTTGATCTTAATGTAAAAATATCTGTTTCCATAAGGTATGGTAAAGTCTAGCATAGGCCACTTCAGATTTGTTTGCTCAATAAAATTTTTCATTTTTGAAGTGCAATTTAAAAAAGTGTATTTTTAAAATTTCCAGTTACTTTTTTTTACAATCCAGCTGAATATTTTGAATTGTCAAGTTATTTGACTTGTGGTATGTGGCGACCCTAATTCGAAGATTTAGGCCCATTATTATAACTTTCCTTTAGCTAAAGTTAGAATTTTGTTGGACCGATAAATAGTTTTTCGTTATTTAAAGTAAGCTAAAAACCACTTTTAACTATCACGTACTATAAGGACAAGTTATAGCAATGAGCATTATCCTCATTATTATGACGAAAAATTACTTATCGCTCCAACAAAATCCTAACTTTAGCTAAAGGCAAGTTAGGCCTTAGTGTGATAGATAACACCCGTACAAAGTAAATATTTACCATTATGTAACTTAGGAACTATAATAGGTAAGCTTTTGAGGAAAACCTTTTCTATATAAGACGAACCTCAAACCAATATGGTATTATGGATTTCTGTTATGGGGTACTGCATAAGTGTTAGCAACTTAGAAAAAATTCTAGAAAAAATTTTAAAAAGAATTCAAATCCGGACCAGCAGATATCCTAAAGGATAGTGATTAGATTTGACTAAAAAAAAGGAGATATTTCTTCTCTTGGCTGTACATCAGAGGGATGAGCTGCAAAAGATAACAGCAACCGTGAAACATACAATATTTGTTTTTATTTTAGAATAATTTTGTTTTTTTAATTTAGATTTAAGATATGAGAACTTATTGCAGATGCAATATATCAAATGTGAAAAAAACTATTAAATAAAAAACCAATGTCTTATACCGTGTTTCCACTACAGCTTTTATTCGTAATTCGCTCTCTCATTCGTAATTCAACCCCCAATTACAAACTGAATTACTTAATTCGTCATATAAATTTTTGAGAGCGAATTATCTCATTTGTACCATGGTATAATAATTATTATACTATGGTACAAATATTATAATACAGGTATATGCAAGGCGAATTCAAAAAAACTAAGCAACCTGTTTTTGCCCGACAGTATCAAAATATTTTACTAAAATATAAAAAAAATATAAAAAACATGAGCTGTGTTCGCAAACACTTCTATCACAAATTATTCATTAAATTAAAAATTATTTATAATAAAAAATAACATTATAATAAAAAATAAAACTGGTTTACCTTAAATAATTGAAATAAATTAAATGTAAGGGGAACCATTTTTAAGAAAAGGTTTTAAATATTTAATACTCCGTACATGGAAATATAAAAAGATTTTAGATATTTTTTTAACATAAGTAATCATATTTAATTTAAAAGTTAAAATTTATAAATATCAATCTCCAATAATTAATTTTGATCAAGATTAAAGTTGCTTAAGTTCAGTTTTAAAAGTTAATCTGGTTGGTCACCTGCACAAGCCATAATATTAAAATAACGACGGCACAGTGTCATTATTCTAAAGAGCCCTTACATTGCAGGTTTCAATACACGACTGCTGAGTGCGTTTTGACTTCATTAATGTACTCTGTAGATTTACAGGGACCCTGTAGATATAGGAAGGACACATAAGTAAACACGCATACTTATGAACTAAATCTAACGAGCCTGAAGCCGATATGGCTGCTTTAAGCAAGTCAGGAATTAAGTGGGTTGCACATGGGCCTAGTAGCAGCATCAAATCCAGCTGACCATTTTTTTGACATCAGGTTATGCCGAATACCAATTTTACGCCTACGATAAGTGATTTAAATTTAGTTGCAAAGTTTGACTTAAACATTGCAAGTTAAATAAAGGATTGAATAAAATACAGCGATTATTTCACAATGCATGGATAACAGTTAGTGATAACAGTGAAACAACTGGTTTTTTTAGTTGAAATTATTACTAATTTTTAAGTGCGCGAACAGAGTTTTATATAAGGTTTGACATTTTCAGATAAGCGAATTTAAACAGCTGTTCTAAGTTTTACCTGTATTATTATGCCATGATTTGTACGTAATTCAGTTTGAATTACCTTCTGAATTAAGAAGAAACCAGTGTCTTCTCTAATTTTTATCGGAACTTTATCGAAATAGTTGTCAACATGAAACAAAAAGAGAGCCAAGCAAAATTAAATAAAACAAAATCAGAAAATAAAATTATAAAAAAATATTTTACCCTTAAAAGTAAAATTCGATTAAATCTATAAAATGAAAAATTTAAAAATACAAAAGGTTTTTTTATTGCATTGTAATATTGTAATATAAACACAATTATGTCATCGAATGCGTGAATGCATATTACATGGGAAATTTAGAGTTCAAATTTGTAAACTTTGTTTTACAGAAAAGGTTAGTTATATTAAAATTTCATTACAGATTGTTCTTGAGTGAATGCTTTTTAGATTTTTTACTAATGTATGTAGTATTTGCTGTATGAAAAATACCATCATTTTGTTGGATCACAAGTGTTTATAGTATAGTTTAGGTTGGTGAATTATAGTAAATTATTGTATTTCTCTTTCCGCTATTGCTACTGAAGGATGTAAAACTCCTTAACTTTGTGATCCAACTGGTAAGGACTGAGGTAAATTATTGTAATTAAATTTTTAACTTTGATTCATTTGGCTTTTTCTACTATAGGTGAGCATTTTGAAGCAATAATTAACTTTCACTAATTACTGTCTTAATTCCGGCAAATAGCTGTGTCTATTTACTAACATTTAATTTGAATTGCATTTGCCCTTATTTGTGTTTTTGAATCAATTTTACTCTTTTTAGCTCTTAGCAGGAAAATATTACTAAATATTAGTTATTATTGACCATTTTAATCTTAAAATAATTTATTTATTTTGAAAAATTTTAATGAAGAAAATTCGATTTTAACAAAGTGGAGTTAGTCACTTCTTTCTCAACTGCAACAAATACAAAATTTGTCAACAAAAAAATATTTAAAATAAATTTTCTCTACAACAAAAATCAAATGTCAATTCAAATTAAGAATGTGTAGTGGAAACGGAGTAATTCAAAAAAGTAATTCAAAGAGTGAATGAAGTAACTCAAGTTGTAGTGGAAACATGGCATTAATATAAACTTAAGACTAACTTTGTTCATTAAATTAGAAAAATAAATATAACATAACTCCTTCTTAAGGTACATAATTTGTTAACTTTAGCTTGCTAAATATATTTTGACAAAACTTATGTAATAAGAAGATACATTTTCTTAAAATTAAATATGACTGGTCTTTACTTACCCCTTATTTCCGAATGATTTACCATCGTAGGAAAATCTCTGACAATAATCTCCAACTGCACTGTAGGCACCAACAACCTTTAGAACGGTCATTAGAAAGGCCATTTTTGAACTTATTTTAATAACCTTCAGGTTGATCCGAAATAAATCTGATATAATAATCTAAACGATAACACACTGTGTAATTTTTTAATTCATGGCAAAATAACCATATACGGACACCACTACGTCATAAAAGACCAAAAAAAAGACCCCTGTCACCCAGTTTTGCCCAAAGTCCTCCAAGTTTTTTTTATGGGCCCTCAAAGATGTGGGGCCTCGATGTCATTTTTGCAAAAAATAATCATTTCCTCAAGCTCATATTTTGCAAACCGTTTGAAATTTTGATATACTCTCTAAGGCAAAGTTGTAGCTCTTGTCATAAAGAACAAAAATTGTGAACAAATAATTTCTGTTAATTTTTATAAATTTTAGAATTTTATCGAGGGATAGGTATGTACCTTTATACAAATTAAATACATAAATCATAACTGAAGCATTATAAAAGTAAGAGCCTTTTAATTGGTGTGGAATTCTTTCAAAACAAAACCGAGCAAAATATATTCAGGGCGACCACGAAGTGGCGTGCACCGCTTGAATATATATAAATTTATTTATTTGTTTATTACATATTACAATACAATTGGGCATTATATTCTAACTTAATTTACCGGGTAACTTAATTTAACTTCACCCTCGAGACCTTGGCAAGAACAGTGCTACCATACCCCAAAGTGATAGACTGGCACAACTACTTTCAATAATACTACTTTCAATAATACACAAGATTAATTAATTGTAATTTAATTTAAAAAAAATATGAACATCTTCTTTCAATAATTCACAAGAATGATTAATTTTAAGTCAATTTAACACATTTATCACTCTCCTCAAAAATTATAAAAATGGAGTTAGGATGTTTCGTCAAAAAGGTCCATAGATATGATTGGCATAGTGAAATGAGTTATAGATAAAAATAAATAAAGTATACGCCCACCCTTATAACTTACAGCATGTAGTATGTAAACTTTACATAATAATTAATAAACATGTATACATAACATAGGAAACAATTCAAAAGCTAAATTTAATAAATTTCTAATAGACCTGAGAGAAAAGAATTTATTTCTTTTGAAGGTTTTAACCGTCTACGTTTGTATAATTAAATTCTCCATTGACTCTTACCATCAATATGTGTTCTACGTTAAATGCGGTTAGCCTATTTCGCTGATCGGATAAGATATATTTTAAAGCTGAAAAAACTCTTTCTACGCTTACTTGTGTACATGGTACTGCCAAAATTATTTTAGCTAAATCTGATAAAATATTATTTTCACCGCACCAATATTCTAAAATATTAAAATTCATCGGAAATCTTGCTACCCGATCGTATAAGTTGAGTTCAATCTCAAGATCGGACAGTGGTTAATTGGATTGAGAGATGCCAGGATCCAGATTTTGTAAAAATTCTGAAAACGATTTGACCTTATTACTGGTAGATGGCACCTCCAGATATTCTTTCGCTAAAAAGTTAACATCATCGGGAATATTATCTATAACGTATAATTGCAGTTCAATTTTCGTTTTATATTACGTTAAAAAATGTATTTAAATATTTACCTTTCATTGCATTTATTCTTTTAAATAATCCAATTATATATTTCTTTGCTCTGTCTTTTTGTGTTAAATCCATGCAAAACTCAATTCGTGGATCTAGGAACACGGCAGCATTAAACAATTCAGTTTCAATTAATTTGCCCTTTCGATTATTTAATGAATTTAAAAGTAATGTCGTCATTTCACCAGCTGGTAGATTTTCCGTTTGTATTAATAAGTCCATTATAATTCACTGAAACAAAGCTGTTCTAACTGCAGTTTGAGTGTAGCATTATAAACAGGTTTAAAAGTTTCTGTAAATTCCTTTATGAATTCCCATTCGTCAGGACTCAGTTGCAAACTTGAGTTTTCATTACCTAAAGGTTCTATTATTCCATCTGGTAGGACACTCTATAATTGGTTTTTTATAGTTTCTGGATTTCAATATATTCAAATACATTTGCGTTCTTAGTTTTTTGACTAATGATCTAACATTATCCATTTTTTTTTAATATAAATAGTTTTCATAACATCATGTACGCACAGTTGTAGGGTATGTGCGCCAAAGCGAACTCCAGTTATGTTAAACAAAGAAAAATTTGTCTCAATATATCTCATTTTATCCTCAATCAAAGTTTGATTTACGTACTCTTCAGAATATATTAACGTAAATAAAAGCAATAATAATACTAAAAAAATAATAATAACGATAATTTAGTAATAATATATAATTTAAAAAATGTAATATATACTTGTACTTTTTCTTATTTAGTTCCTTTAAGTAATTACATACATACACATATAAAAAAATAAAAAGCTTTAATTTAAATTAATTATATTTACAATAAACCTTTATATGTTTTACACAAAAAATATCTTAATTCTTATAAGCCTCCCTTGCGAACTTTTTGTGGAGACTGGGCAAGGAATGATACCGAAAAAGGCAATTTGTTTGTTGGACACTTTAAGAAGGTTTTCACCCCAAATGTAGCTGAGTTGCCATCAGTAGAGACTAGTGCCGTAGTACCCCTAAGATTTGAATTTAGCGATATTGAAAGGGCAATAGCAGATTTAAACACCAGAAAAGCCCCTGGCGTTGATAAAACAAGTAACAAGATGTTAGTTAAGTTGCCCCGTATAGAATTATCCTGTTTGTTTTTAAGGCCATCTTACGTCTTGAGTACTTTCCCACAGAGTGGAAGGTCTCTTTGATAACTATGATTCCTAAACCAGGAAAAGACCACACAAAAGTAGAATCATACAGACCTATAAGCCTTTTATCAAACAAGTCAAAGTTATTTGAGAGAATATTAATAACTAAGCTGAATCCAATTCTTAGCGCGAAAGGATGCATTCCGAACCATCAATTCGGCTTCAGAAAACCACATAGTACGATCCAACAAACACACAGATTAGTAAATGTAATTAAAACGACCTTTGAAGAAAAAAAAAAAAATACTGTTCTGCGCTCTTTATCGACGTTTCTCAAGCATTCGATAAGGTTTGGCACGAAGGCCTAATATTTAAGCTGAAGCTGAACTTGCCCGAAAACTTGTATAAGCTCTTAAAAGATTATTTAACGAATCGCAAGTTTTTACTAAAAGAAGGTGACTTTTTAAGCTCGCCACAGCTCATTGAAGCCGGAGTTCCCCAAGGTAGTATTTTGGGACCACTTTTATATTTACTGTACACATCGGATATGCCAATTAGCACCCTAGTCCACACATCAACTTTTGCAGATGATACAGCTTTTTTAAGTATTCATGAAAGTGCCCAAGAAGCATTACAACTTTTACAAGACCACATACTCAATTTGGAAAAATGGCTAGAAAGATAGAGAATAAAAGTGAATGAACTAAAATGTACTCGCATAACTTTCACACTGCGTAGGGACTTATGCCCTCCTATTCGCATAAATAACCAAATGATACCACAGCTTTCAGACGTTAAATACCTGGGTATACATCTTGACCGTCGCCTTACTTGGAAAAGCCACATTGACTTCAAGTTAACAAAAATGAAACTAAAAGCAGTACAACTAAATTGGCTTATTGGCAGAAACTCCACCCTGAGCTTAGATTGTAAACTTCTACTGTACAAGTCGATCCTCAAACCAATTTGGTGTTATGGGATTCAGTTATGGGGCACTGCCTCAGCTAGCAATGTAGAAAAAATTCAAAGGCGCCAAAATAAGATTTTACGTATTATTACATCTGCTTTCTGGTATATAAAAAATTCGAACATCCACGAAGACCTAAACATGCCATCAGTTAAAGCAGAAATAGCGAAACATGCAGTCACATATCTAAAGAGGCTTGAATATCATCTAAACCCTTTGGCGCGTAACAAGCTGAATGAACCTGATTGCATTCGACTAAAAAGAAGAGTTACTGCTTACTGCGGCCAAGAACATTAGAGGTATGACCCGCAAATGATTGCAAAATCCGTGAAACAAACATTATTTTTGTCTAGCACTGGCTGGACTTAAAAAGTATATTTTATTTTAGACTTAAGATACGAGTAATTATTGTTAGTTCAAAAATATTAAAGATACAATAAATGAGTTATGAAAAAATTCTTATAAGCAGATTTATCTTAAGTGAGATTTTTTTATTCACGGCAGCTGGTATACCTGAGACTTGTATTTATCTAGGGAAATTTATATAAAAAATACAATTTGTATTTACATCAGCACATTCATAATCCATCGTCAGTTTGTTAGAACGAATTTTAATACTATCGAACTCTTTTGTCGTTTTTGGTTCTTATTTATTCATTACTCCATATAATTGTCGATACATATTTTGATATTTCAATTAGAAAAAGTCCCATTTAATTCTTAAATTGCATATACATATGTATTCCAGGAATCCTTGCAACCTCTTAACCCTTCTTTCACTTGAATTTGATGTTCATAATTGGACTAAATTATGTGTTTACATACGAACACATAGCCCATTTGTGACAGGTAAGAGAATTTCAACGAATGTAGTCAATCTAGTTCGGTTATTATTTCATAAGAACAATTTTTCGTGTAAATGCAGAAATGTCGTCCTTCCAAATATTAGACAGATGCTAAAAACTATTACCTGCATTTTTTTCATATTTTAAACTATTCTTATTAACAACGATTTTATCATAAAACCCTTTCATTAAAAAAATTTTTTTTGTTAAGTACATGACTGTATTTTAAGAAATACCTGAAATTATTATTTTATTATCCTGTTCATCAATTCGTCAAGTATTACACTAATTTTAAAATAATAAATATTTTTCATAAAAAATTAATTCAATTTCCCCTTCCTTTAAATATTTGTTTCAAGATTTTTTATAATAGAATTGCATACATATGTACATTAAAAGTCCTAATATCACAAATACTAAGAATAACAAATGACAAATTAAATAATAGTTTTCTTAAATATTTTTATTAATAAATAACAAAATGCATTTATAAATTCTCATTTGTAACCGAAAGTGCAAAAAATGTTCACAAAAATACTCTACAAGATCACTAAAACTACGCTAAAGATCATTAAAAATACACAAAAAATTCACTAAAAAGTACGCTAAAAGTACGCGAAAAGAACACTAAAAGAACACTACGCAAACACTAAAAATACTTTATAGAAAAAACGCAACCACTAAAAGTTCGCTACGTAAAATCTTAAAGATCAGTACACATACATAAAAAGAACACTAAAAGTACGCCAAGGCGAATTCATACCAGGTGTGAGCAGCAGGACAACAACTACAACAACACAACAACTTTGACATTAGATTAGCAGATATGAAACAATGCATTTTTTGACAAGACATTAGCAAAAAAATGAGAGCAAAAAGCAATCAGCTGGGCTATCGACTCCACCTGGTATGAATTCGCCTTGAAGTACGCTAAAAAAAGAACAGTACGTTATTATAGTGTTTGTGCTCATCAGCCAACGATCGTTGTGTATGGTATTTTGTTTGCGCACACATACACAAACGCTAAAAATAAGTTAAACGTTTGTGTTTTTTGAACAGTACGCTAAGTTAGCGTACTGTTTTTGTTAAACCAGTACGCTATGATATCGTACTGTTTTTTTTTTTCGAACGCTGATGTAAAGTACATACTACATACATGCTGTTGTTTGCCAAAAAAAAATAAAATTAATCATACGCACGGTCGTCCTTAACTGGTACTGTCTCAGTATGTATGTCTTTTCAAAATAATATAAGGGGAGTTAAGCTAAATATCAAGTTACAAAAAACAATTGGCAAACTTTAGATTAAACGTTTACCAGCCAATTAGTTGGGATATATTTTTGCTGTTTTTGAAATATATAAACAACTTTTATTAAAATAATAAATATATCTAACGAGCAAAAGTAAATTCTTATTTATATAAAATTTTACAATTTAAAATAGAATAAAACAATTTGTTGAAAATGGCCTGTCTAATATATTTTTGTTTAAAAATATTTTTTTTACGTATATCTTTTAAACGTTCTTTTAACGTTTAAATCTCCAAAGCATGTATATAAAGTGGTAAAAAATAAGTTCTTTGAATTATCAATTTTCTTAATTAATTTAAATAAAAAAATTTAAACGTGATGATACACATGTAAACAAAAGTATACGAAAGGCGGCTAATGAGTAGTTGGCCACAAGTCGAATTATTTTTTATGTTTTCAGTAAATTTCTTTATTACGGCCCTTTTCACAATGTATGATTATTTTGATTTTAATGGAAAATTAACTAACTTTCGGTTTGGTTAACAGACACTCTATAACCGACGGTTACCGATTTGGGTTTCACCATCATGCGGTTACTTAACAAAAGAATATAACAAAAAGTATGGCAATGATGTGTTCATTTGTTTACGAAAAAGAATGCAATGGAAGATTGAATTTAAAAAAAATATTTTTTTAATTATATAATTTATTTGTTTAAATTAAATAACTCAAGTATATGTACATGATTTTGGACTGAATGAACTACATAAATGTTGTCTTATAGGTTATTTTGGTCTGCACCCCGGTTGTATGAAATCAAATAACATGGTTTTGAACTTGATGAACTAAATTTTGCCCTAATAGGATATTTGCCACACTGAGTTAAAATATAGACTTTGTTTTGTTTAATATTTAAACTTTATTTTATATATTTTTTGCAGATTATCATGCCAACTTTTAATATTTAATTATAAATGTCCATATGTATTTGCCTGCGCACTTATTTAATTTAAATGTTTTCGTGCACTTTCTGTCATATCGTTCAGGCAGCAATCTTTTGTCTTCATTGGTGTTTTAGCAGCGGTTTCGTCCATATCCTTAACTACGGAAGTAATCTGATAAATCACTCAAGACTCTGGTGAATGTTCCCCGCTTTCATGTTAATATTGAAAGTAACAGTTCCATACTTACAAATCCCTGTTGCTTTAGCAATATTTTTGAGGATCATTGTTCGCATGCTTGTGTTTGAAGGTTTGCTATTGAAAAATGTTTAACCAACTGTTTTGTTTTCACCAGTCGATGTGTATGCAAGATAATACAAACCATAAAATAACCTACATACCACCTTTTATTCGGCAACATTGGTCTCATGAGATTAGAATACTTTCGCCATGCTGCCTGTGATACAGTTTCCCATGCATGATTAAACGTGAGCTCTGACGTTTTTTCATGTTGAAAGTTTTGATAAAATTTCACAAAATATATGAATTAAAAATTTTTTAAATTAAATTTAAATTAAATATTTTGTAATTATTCCCATGTTTGTTTTTTTTATATAAGAGAAGTACTTAACACTGAGTCAATTAATTTCTACATTAATCTTGTTACTTCCTTTGGAAAGGGAATAGGTAAGACAGATAGTTAGTAAGAGTAAAAAGTTTCACATTGTTTATTTTTAGATTTTTAGTGTTGTAGCATTTAGGCATATTAATTTGAAGCTAGTATACACAGAAACAATTGTTTGCTCCTATTAAGAGTTTTAATTAGTTTCATATACAAATTTATTTAATTTTTTACTTGACTCAAATATATAATTAATTAAGAATAAATTCAATAATATTTCATTTAAGTAGATAATTGAATTAATTAAAAATTAAATTAAAGTTGTATCTGAAACTAATTAAAACTGTTAATAGGAGCAAACAATTTTTCGGTGTAGCCAATTTGTAATTTATTTGCTTCGCCAGCGATTATATAAGTGATATATGGTAAAACCGGTGAAGGAGGCCGCTGTGATATATACTATTGCAAATAGAATTAATATATATCAGAAAAATTAATGTTGCCACGTCTCAGTATCGAACTCGTAACCATGCTTGAATGTTAAATGTTAAACGTTTAAATGTTTTATTTTTTTATTTTTAACAGTTTTTCTGTCTACGTTGCTATTTTCAATCACTATTGAGCAGGTTTTACCTTAATTGTAATAATTTTAATTGATAATTCCTCAAACTGTGTTCAAAAGAAACTTAAATTTAAACATATTTTTGTATCGTGTGAAATAAAGAATTCATAATCGTGTTAGGTTTAATTAAAAAAGGATTCTATATTGTTACGAAAGAAGAATTTATTCATTATAGGCTCTGAACAACAATACTCTCGAACAACAACAACAACATTAATGGTTTGTTTTCTTGCAATGATGAAAGAAAGAAAGAAAGAAACAAACAAACAAACAACAAAGAGCATCGGTAGTCATCTAGTTGTTGTTGTCTATTAGTCTAGAAATGTCTCATGTACAAACATTCATAAAAAATCAAGCACGGGACGAGTGGCGCATATACACACGCACATTAAATAAACACTCTTCAGTTAAATACGCAGGCACATACATAAATACAAGCATAAAGAAATAAACAACCACCCAAACAGGTATAAAGAAGCAATCAAGAGCAATAACAATCGAACCTGCCAGATCTGTCTGGAATAGAACATTCTGGTGCTTTTAAATCGCCTATATAAGTAAATCGTGCTGGCGAGTAATATGGCAGTATTATTTCAAACGTCAAAGAGGTCAGTTGTCGTATTGTGAAAGAGTGTTTAACAGTTTGTGTATTTTTGAACAGTGGTGTCAATAAATAAATTGACTTACAATAAAAGTGTGTAATTATTTTGCAATTAAAAGAACCCAGCGTAAAGTAAAATCGTAACAATATTATTTGTTCTCACAAAATTATCGTCCCATTATGTAATAATATTTTACTTTCTTCTTTATTTTATAGTTTTTGAAGTAATGCTATAAATATTGTGTCCAACCTAAAAACTAACGGTAAAGGAATGTCATAGTAAGTATGTGACGTAATTTTTGCAAACATATAAATAGTTATTTAACATCAAGCAAAAGAGTGGTGCATACCTCAAAAGCGTAATTGTTTCTGCATATTTGTCCAATTTCCGGGCTGAGTTATCTCCCGTTCTCATCCGTTCGGTTAAGAAACGTTGCACAATGAGTTTACAAATTTAAAAAGAAAGGCAAAACAGAGATGTTTTTGAGTGAAGTTGCGGAGGGTCGACCCCCTGGAGTGGAAGTGTGAAAATATATACATGCCTGGATTAACTGTTTTAGTTTGGGAGAAAATTAACGTGGTGGAAGTGGACCTGCTTTTGATATTAAAAAAAAAATATATAAAATAGTATCGCATTTTATCCCGATAGCTCGTTTCGGCAAAAGTCATACGCCTCTGCATAATTCATAAATTTTGTTTCAAAATTTTTTATTTTTGGATTGGTTGAATGAGCAATAATTAATTATTATGACCTAAGTTTTCTTTTATTAGCATTTGCTATAGGTTGGCTTCAAACAAATTTACTAGTATCGAAATAAATTTAAAAAAATCTAAACTACCTTTTTCGGGAAACCCTGAAAATCGGTAGACATTTTCCCAATTCAGAGGCGTGTAACTTTTTAACGAAATGAGCTATTATAACAAAACTTACAGATACAGTTTTATACAACATTCTATCACAAATACAGGTTATATAACTATCCGGTAATAAATAAGTCCACATTGTCAATACTAGGTTAAGGAACATTAAAGAATTGTCTAAGTCAACTTTCTCCCAAACTAATACAAGTAGCTCAGACGTATAAGCACATGTTTTGTTTGATATTTTTAAGAATTATCTAAATTCTAAGATCTTAACATTTAAATTATAAATAAACTTTTCGTGACATCTCAAAGAAATATATGCTTGAGTTATCCAACTTTGGGGGTGGGGGTACCTACAAGCTGACTATCTGTAACTCCACTCGAAAATACCTCTGCTTTGCCGGTGTGAAATTTCATTACGATATCATAAGTGATCATGAGGTACTGAAGTATAATAAAATGCTTTTAAACTACAGTGCGACCGTCCATAGTTCTTGTTAAGAACGCCTATGCTTTACCTCTCTAAATTAGATTCAAAATAAAAAGTTTTTAAACCACTGTGCCTTGTGGGTAGAAGATTTGCAATGTAGTCCTTATCAGAATCAAATGCTTAAAATAACGAGAAGATTTGACTTCACTTTTAAGTCAAGATTTACCCCTTGCCGATCAATAATTTTTCTCTGATTTTCAGATGAAAAATATTTTTAGTTGTCAAAAAACCTCTGATTCTGTTTCATAAGTCTCATAATTAAAATACGTAGACGAATGGCCATCAGCAGCCACTATCGCAACACTTATCACGCACGTTTTTATAAAAACCTTCATCAATATAAGCCAATGCTCAGTATTCATTTATGCTGATGCATTCGTACATTTAAAATTCCTGGTAGAAGTAGATATGAAAAATCACCTGTGTGTAAGTTGTCACTTTTATGACGTTTTGTATTTTAAAGTAGAAAAACAATTGTGATGAAATGACCATCAAACATGCAAGAAATCGTGAGCCATGCAGCAAATGCGAAGGATATTACTTTTCTGCGAATTTATTGTGAGTGAATATAGAGTAATGAAATATGTCCATCAATCCATTCACTGTTGATGTTTTCTTTTAAATTATTTAATTTATAGAGCAAAAAATATTTATGAAAAACATGAAGAAGAACACTTATGTGAGTTTCAGCAGAGGAAAATTTAAAATAAAATTCGATATTTAATTTAACAATTGGTCAAGTAAGCTTAACTTCAAATTTATGTTTTTGAATGGATGTTTTAAATTCGAGCTGTAGGTTATTGTACATCACGCAAACTTATAACTGCAGCTTCAGTGACTAATAAATGGCTATTATAGCAGAAAACTGGTTCAAATAGAAGTTTGTTCAGTATATTTATTCAGTATTTAGTTGAATAATGATCTAACGTTTTTATATTATTCTTATTTAAATGTCAGCTGCAATGAAAATCGGTCATATCGATATCATCCAAAGACCGAGTTTCTCTGCTTGACGTCTTGTTGACTTTGGAGTTTTTTTTCAATTTGATTTTGGCCATCAACCATTGAATTATTTACTTTTTTCGCACCCATACGCCAAAGTTTATCTGAGTTTGTTTTACGAACTTTACATGCACTGGAATACTTATGAATTAAACAGATGCATTCTCATCTAATGAATATGCTCATAAGCTCATGAGCAATCAAACTACCTTACTGACCACATTCCTACTCATATATACTGTGCGCCATGGTCTCCATCATCTCTTGTTTGAAACTCTCAGTATTTAATTTTGTTTAGAAGTTGTGTAGAACTTTTGGATGAGGCATAGCATTTTGCACGCTACTCTTCGATGTGTATTATTTTCTACTCTTTGTTACTCGTGAGCAGTGTCTTATGAGCTTCATTTTTTTGTGCTCATGTCGTGCTTTATTATGTAAAGTTATTTACTTTAGAATTCAATATTCGAACAAAAACATAAAAGTACGGAGTTCAAAATAAGAATCAAGTTGCTCTTTGGTCCAATACATATCATTATAATTGTACTGACTCAAACGATAAATACTTTAAATCATTTCAATCCCAGTACTCTGAGATCAAAATGATCTGAGTCCTTATTGCTAAGTGTTTTTATTCACATCTTTTAAAAATTATCCGTCATCGTGTTTTAAACTTCAAAGTTTTGGAATAAAGGAAAAGAAAGTTTTGTGAGGATGGAAGGATCGCCATGTAGAAAGTCATTTATTTTATTTTTAAATAATTTAGACTTTTATTTATTTTGGTTTTTTATACTTGGTGCTCCGCGGTTAGAGCTACCAAGTGACTTTTTATTATTCTTGTTATTATTACAAAAGTCTTCTGCTTATATACTATTTGGTTGAGTGTTTTTACAAATCACACTCAACCTCGTAATTCTATTATTATCCTAATTAGTCTATACCTTAACATAATAAAATACCAGGCAATCATGAATTTTGAGTGATTTCCAAAATTCATGATTGAGTGAAACTTTAAAATTTAAAGTGTTTAAATCTATGGGAACCATATGGGAAATATGATCTATTTATTAACAGTTTTTATTTTAATAATTTTTATTTAAAACTAAAATATTTTGGGGTGTAATATGAAGCGTGCTGATCGGCGTGTGCGGACAACAAAGTCAAGGGCATTTTAGTGGTGCATTAATTTGAAGGCCACTTGACTGTTGTTTACTTAAACTGTGTGTGGGAATTTATTATTGTTAATGAAATGCAACAACAACAATGTATGTTTGTTTGTTACTCCACTTGAACATTAATATTTATTTACCGTACCAAATATGTTGGTAATTAAGACTGTTTGTTACAGTACTTATGTGATGGTTATACTAACCGATCAGTCACACTACACTAATGTCAACACACAGTGGTTTGAAAACTTTTTATTTAGAAACTAATTTAATGTAATTTCACATAGGAAAAGCATTGGTATTTCGTGTAATTTACCTACTGCGTATATAGGCCTATTCCATAGTATCCAGGCTCGACTCAATCTCGATTCCAAAACCAAAATTACAGTTAGTGTGTTCTTCGCAAGCAATACGCCACCTTCTTTAATTTAAAACGCTGTTGTCCTGTGAATGTTATTTCGATGTGTATGTAAACCGCTAGAATCAAAAGCCCGTAACTCGCACAGACATGCGATTTGGGGTAGGATTGGGTAAAAATATTGGTTTTGTGTTGCCAGATAAAAAAAAAAATTGTCATCAAAAACAATTGCGGCGAAGACTCCATGCTTTGGCTCTATACCCAAAGAGTTTAAACAATAATTAAGTCATCGTTTCCTTGAGATTTCCTTGCATGATTTTTATGACACTTGTTCACGACCAGAGGTCGCCTTATGTAATGGCCTTTTTCCGAGTATTTCAAAAAAGTTGCAATATAAACAGCTTGGCAGGCTGGAAATGGAGGATGTCCTGTTATTCTATGGCAAGGAAGTCGTTTAAAAAACTCCTCCTAAGCAGACACAATATCGATCAAATGATCATTATCCTCAGCTAGAGCAACCCCTCATCGACAACTAATCCAAACCAACTTCTACACCCGGAACGTATTGAGAAAACAACGTCTGTAAAGTATAGTCTTCTAAAAGGAAACGTTGAGATATTAGTGCAGTCGCTAAACAGTTTTATGAGCTCTATATGCAATAAGATGCAAGGAATGTTACCAATGAAATCTATGATACTGCAGGCCGTACTCAACAAGCCATTTAAAAACATGAACGCAAACGGCAAACGCCAACACAAATAATCAACAAATTGATGTCATGCTGACTTTAGACACTCATTTAACAACAAAATCAATGTCTATATATTATACGATACTAACAACCTCCGTGGAAGAGCATGTGGTGGATCAGAAATGCTTATAAACGCCCGAATCAAACATTATTTAATGTATGACTTTTGTAAGGATTACCTTCAAGCCACAAACATCTGCCTTCAAGAATTTCATCAAACTTTAGTTATTTTTTCCATAGGCCCCTATTATGAGTTGCATTCGATTTTCGATCTTCGCTGGCTAACCAACATCGAAAATCGAATGTCAAATTCGTATTATAAATTGGTACCACTGTCGAAAATTTCATTGTACAACGAATTTTCAATCGAACATAATTTTGCTTTCGATGGTTTGAGTCAGTTTGTAAAACTTATTGAAAATGTAAGTATTTGTGAATTTTTTGTTTTTTATATACATAAATTATTTTAATTTCATGCGGGTCTAAGGTTGTAAGTACAAAACACAGGAGCTAAATTGTATGGGGCCACCTGTTATAACAACAGCAAAGTGGATAAAGGTTAGTAAAAGTTTATGAATATGATGACAAAGAAACATGTTTACAATACTGACTTCTGCAGATCTGGGCTGATATGAAGTCAAAAACCAAAAAGACCAAAAAACCAAGGATGAGGTCCAAACAATTTGGAAGTATACATCTCTTAACCTTTTTCTGCTTCTGGCCAGTTCCAACGTGCGTTCATCTTCATCAGACGAATCATCGAACCATAATTCCGTGATAGTCATTTTTATTAATAACTTGCTATTCCCGGTCCGCTTCGCTACACCCATCCAAATAAATACTATAAACAGTTGGAAGAAAAGTATGGCCAACTTTTAACTCGAAAACGCACGCTATTCTCATATCAATAATGTTTTACTATTTCCGTGACGCCACCTGTTGGAAGTTAATCCAACCAATTTACAATCCTTCATCGGCTCATTCGCAACAACTTTGCTAAAGATCATAGCATGATCAATTGCACAGTTTACGATTTAATTCGTTTTGAGTAATTTTCTGTGGCGCCACCTGTCGGAAATTAACCCCACCAACTTAGGAACCTCCGTCGACTCATGCGCAACAACTTTGCTAAAGATCATACCATCATCAAATGCACAGCTTACGATTTAATTAATTTTGAGTGATTTTCCGTGGCACCACCTGTCGGAAGTTAATCGAACCAACTTAGAAATCTTCGCCGGCTCATGGGCAACAACTTTGCTTAAGATCATAACATAATCAGATGCATAGTTTACGATTCTATAAAGGACATACAAACATACAGACATACAGACAAACATTCATTTTTATATACATATATAGAAGATAGATAGAAGATAGATTATTTCAATTTTTCGTTTTTAAATTAGTAAAATAAAATTTATTTATAGTGCCAGCTGATAAACATGTAATGTGAATAATCCAATTGAGTAAAGTTCACAGTAGCATTATTTTCGTCGAATGTGCGCCAGTCATTACAGTTGAAGATCGAAAGTTGCTCATAATAGGCACCATATATTCAACTCTTAGATTTCAAGTCAATGAAAATCAGTATAACGACTCAAATCCCTAGGTCCCTGTTTTGTAACATCAGGCGAGTACAGGCTAAACATACGTTTTGGGATCACGTAACTCCAAATGTCGTGTTTTGTTTGACACAATTTCCAAATTGCGTCTGAATGCGATCTCGAGTAGGCAACCCATGCTATTGATTTTGCGCGACTAATGATGAAGTTGAAGCGTCACTCGAATTATCCGCAGATCACTTACTCACTATTGTGGAACCCACAAAATATCGTATCACCAACGACAATTGGCAAGCATAAATTAGTAGAAATAGAGAAAATACCAGGCAGAACTGCTTTGGCATCTGCGTGCGTTGGATTACCAGCTGGAAATTCAAGTTCAGGGAAGAAAAGTTCTTATTGCACTCGACAACCAGTAGGTTAACAGATGTTCCTCGGTTAATGAGGTAACATTGATGTGGGTTAAGGGACACATAGGCACAACTGAGAATGAAGTAGCGGACCTACTAGCAAAAGGTGAATTTCTGTAGAGCAGAACCCAGACTAGCGCTGTGTAATGGCATAATGCGAGCAATTTTCTACAATGGTTGAACTCATTAAACCTGAAAATCTGGAGGGAGGTCACTATGTGTAGGTAGGCTCGAATGGTCATACATAGCACTTTGTATGTGAATGCATCCAGCACTGGCTAGCATAAGACTCAGGACCACTGGTATAAGGTTGTTAAATGTGAATGCCATGGGGGGGCCTGAGCCTTGAACAAATGCTAGCAATTACTGCGTAATAAGAAAGAAGGCCGACAGTTATCAGTAGACAGTCTGAAATCACTTAAGTTAAGATTAAAGGCTGACTCAGTGAAGTTGCCTATAATCATAGAGGACGGAAGGGGGTTGAAAAGGGACCCGTGATATTAACAGACAGACGAAAAGACAGACAAAAATTCAATTCAATTCAATTTTATTGAGACTTTTAAAAATAGATTACAAAATTTATGATAAGTCATTTAATAAAACAAGCAACTTAAAACTGTAAAGTATTATTTTAATAAACATAAAATACATCAATAGTATAAATGAATAAACGCTACATGCTAATGCAAATTGGTATGGTAGAGTGTTTTAAATCAAAAAGTTAAACATAGAATTATAATGCTCAAATATATAATAAAAGATAACATAGACCGATAACATCTCAAGTTAGAAACTTAAAACTACCTAAAACTAAGATTAAAACTAAAACAACAAACAAAACATAAATCTTATATACAACGTTTATATACATATATACACATATATACATATACACCTATGCACAGATATACACACATGCATACAAATATACACACACATATACATACATATACTCGTATTTATTCTCAAGACGATTTATAAACTTTCTAAGCAAGGCTAAAACGTATGAGGAAAGTTGCTGCACCTTAGCCTTTTGGTAAATTACATTATTAGAATATCTTTTGACATAGTTTTCAAAATTAGCATTAACACAAAGTCTCAAGCAATTACGTTCAAAGATCTCTAATTCCTTCATAACCGACGGGGAGATGGAGAACCATATGGGAAACCCATACAGCATCGCTGAACGGATACAAACCTTATAAAGCAAGAGCTTTGACCTCTGATCAAGGTGTCTATTTACTAACAGTTTGGTAAACATACCCTTAATATGTTGACACTTAATCTTAACAATTCTTGCATGTTGATTAAACTTAAATAGCTTGTTTAATGTTACCCCAAGATACTTTATATGTTCCATAAAGGATATAACCGTATTACGTAAAGAGAGATTGAATCCTTTACTTAATTTAACTGCATTACGGGGACCTTTACCAGATGCATTACGGAAGCAAATTGCCACCGATTTAAGAGAGTTAATTTTAATACCCCAATTATCATAATAATTGTCAATTACTATAAGATGATCATGAACTTTCCTTAACGCGATTTCCGGATTTTTATCATGCGCATAAATTAAAGAGTCATCCACATATAATAAGCTTTTGGATTCATTAAAGATGTGTGGAAAGTCATAGACAAGGATGTTATATAAAAATGGGGCCAAAATTGCTCCCTGTGGGACACCAAAAAAAATGCTGCCTAAATCTGATTTAGTATTATTGATTTCGACAAGAAAATTTCGTTCCTTAAAAAAGTTAAAAAGAATTTTAACAATAAAAGGTTCACAGCCCCTCCTCATAAGTTTAAAAATAATACCTAAATGATATGCTCGGTCAAAAGCTTTTTCAATATCCAGTGACACTGCAACGGTACATTCTATCCTTCTTAAATTACAAATAACTTCATTCTGAAAATAGGAAGAATGACCCTTTTTAAAACCGAATTGGTAAAGTGACAATGAATTTAACACATTCGAATTTTCAAGCTTTAGTTTTATAACCCAAGGCACATTCATAAGGTAACCTCACTACGAAGGGGAAATATTAAGGCGAAAATTTTTAATTTTTTTTTTATATGGAGTTTGATAGTTCAACTTCCATTTAAGGGGAAAAATTGTAAGTTTAACTGTCAAAATACATATGTATAAAAAAAATTTATTATTTTCGCCTTAATATTTCCCCTCAGTAGTGAGGCTACATGATTAATATGCCTTGTTTATAACCCTTTCAAATAAATTACCAATGTTTGAAAGCATTGAAATAGGGCGAGAATTGTCAATTTGAAAATTATTTGTCTTTTTCAAAAGTGGATAAATTTTAGCTGTTTTCCAAATCTTGGGAAAGTAACCATTTGGTTGGCAACTTTTTAATTATGTAATTAGAAAATTTTGTCTACTCCAGTGGATTTTTTTGCATTTAAAGTTTTTATAATATCCCTGACTTCATTAAAACTGGTGAAATGATTGCGATCAGTTGTTTTTAAAGTGCTCGAACTAACAGAAAATTGACAAATATGAACCGGACAATCCAATAGGTAAGAGTTTACACTATTAGGAATCTGTAAGGTATATGAATTAGCAGGAGCTGTAAATTGGTAAATATTCGAAAAGTAACGTCTAAACTGTTCTACTTTATCACTATCCTCATGAAATGTGTTCCCGTTTACAGTTAACCTAACGAAATCTTCAGACTGTTTACCGCCAATAATTTTGAAAACTTCTCTAAATGTCCTTGGACCTGGTTTTAGATTTTTTAACTTTTTGCTAAATTCCTCAGATTGATGTTGTTCCACCTTCTCCTTAATTATTGTTTTGAGAAGTTGAATTTGACAACTTAGCAAACGATACTCGTCGGAGCTTTTATTTCCGTTCCTATGATATATTCTTTTTATGTAGCTCTCTTTGCCAAGAGTATTTGATCCTAAAAAACCTTTTAATATTGTCCGGAATTAAAAATTTTTTATTTTGTAGCTCGATCTCTCTTGAATGCATATCCATTTCAGTATTTAAACAAACATTAAAAGTAGAAATAGCTTCATCAATTTCAACATTAGTTAGGTTTCTATTAATAGAAAGGCTAATATTCTGTAAATTTGTTTCAACATCTCGCTGAAAACCCCTCCAATTCGTATTCTCAAAAGATTTGAAGAATTTAGGAGGATCTAATAATAAATTAAAATCTGAAAATTTAAACATCAATTTCAGCGGAAAATGATCTGAGAATGTAAGCAAACTAGCAATTTCTAAATTACTGTTAAATGAATCAATCAATAAAGTGCTTATAAGGAAGTGACCTAAAAATGAAGCACCACCCGGAAAAGAAGGGGATATATAAATTGAACCAGACATATTCAACCAATCAGCAAAGCTATGACCATTTAAATTCGTAATTGAGTTGCCCCAATACGTATTTCGAGAATTAAAATCCCCTCCAATGAACGTACCTTCATAAGAACCTGAAAATTGTTTAATAATTTCAAGCGCCGCAAAGTACTCATTACGGAGTAATTTTGAATGAAAATAAACGCCATCTAATAAAAACTTCTTTAACTGACCCGCAAATTTTTAATTAATTTCAATAAAACTGTTAGGAAACAAAAACAAAAATTCAAAAAAATTATATTTTCTATTCCATTTCGATTACTATCGGCACTGCAACAAAATTTAAAAAACTATATATATTTTATGTACAGAATGGTCCAGTTACAATTTTATTACATGTAGAGATTTTTCGACATACACACATATATTTAGAACTAAACATTCGTCGTTAGCATAAAACATTAAAAATAATAATTTAAAACATAAAGATTAAATTTTCTTAAAAAAATCAATATATTGATATTACGATATTTTTCTTTAAATACTCACTGTGTAATTTTTTAAGTCATGGCAAAATAACCATATACGGACACCACTACGTCATAAAAGACCAAAAAAAAGATCCCTGTCTCCCAGTTGTGCCCAAAGTCCTCCAGGTTTATTTATGGGCCCTCAAAGATGTGGGGCCTCGATGTCATTTTTGCAAAAAAATGATCATTTACTCAAGCTCATATTTTGCAAACCGTTTGAAATTTTGATATACTCTCTGAGGCAAAGTTGTAGCTCTTGTCATAAAGAACAAAGTGAAAAATTTCCCGAAAATTTTTAAATTCTTCATTTCGGCTACCTAAGCGCTACCTAAACGGTGTTAAGAATTATTCCTAGGAAGTTTATATGTTCTAGAAAGTTGTTTATTGAGATCTTAGGTTCATTTTTGTAGTTGATTGTTTCCTTGAATTTTGAACATTTTGCTACCTATGGACCTGAACAAGAGAAAAAAGGTAAAAAAATTGAATTTTTTAAAGTTTTTTGCGATTTTGACCTTGAAGATGAAGTTTTTTTGATTTTATATGTTTACAATTTTTGTTTACAATTTTTGCAAAAATGACATCGAGGCCCCACATGTTTGAGGGCCCATAAAAAAAAACCTGGAGGACTTTGGGCAAAACTGGGAGACATGGGTCTTTTTTTTTTGTCTTTTATCACGTAGTGGTGTCCGTTTATGGTTACTTTTTCCGTGTTGCACTGTGATATATATTGTTACCATTCAAATATCTCGATACATATTATTACTTTTCCTACCCTAAAGTAGAGCCATTTCTGTAAGGATTTGATACTTTTTTCCGAGTGGTACAGCGTTTGTCCATGAAACAGTAGACATTTTACTGTTTCATCGTTGTCGTAAAATAATAATATAAGATTGAAGTAGGTTTCGTCAGACTATAAGTTTATAATATTTAACAGAATTATGTATAAAAATGTAAATTTGTTCCACAACAATTTTGTACAATTTTCATATCGATAAATGTAACAGTAAATAACCTGCCATTTAAAAACAACTGCAAATATTTCCATAATTATCCTTGGAAAGAAAACGGAAGTGTCGCCGTTGTTCAGTGTCAGTTAGTCAGCCATGAACATACAAATAAATAAATATCTCTGCACAATTTATATTGAAGAATAAACGTTTAATAATCCGCATATGAATGGCCATTTGAATACAGTTGATGAGACTTGAAATAACGTTATTGATTCCTTTAAACGGATTTAGTTCGTGCGGTATTTTTAAATTAGATTCTGCCAACTTATCGAGGAAAATAAAATAAAACAAAAAATGCAACCACAGTGCTGAACTTTGCACTTTCTTAAGATTTAATAAGCTTTAAAGCGGTTTTACATTGTCCTACATGTAAGTAGATCTGTCATACATTTTTGTCGTATAAGAAAAATAGAATAGTGTAAAAGCAAATTGTAAAGAGTAGAAGAGAAAATACGGATAAAAATTTGACAAGCGGTAACTTTTATTTTTTAAACCATTTGAAATAAATCAGTTTAGTGCGAGTTAGACTCACATACGTAGGGTTCCGTTTTTTAAGTTGGATTTCTGAAAATTGTCTTTTGGTCAATACTGAAAAGACTAGATTAGGTTAGGTTAAGCAGGCAGCTCCAATACAGCTCACTTGGGTCCAAGTATTGGTCCCTTTGTGTAACCTGTAAAAGAGGAGAGGAAAAAGGGAGAGATAGAAAAGAGATAGAGAGAGAGAAAAGAGAAAAAGCGTTGAAAGAAGACATAGGATAAAGTCACAGACAGACAGACAAACAGTTTAAAGGTAGATAGAGAAGAGTCAGAAGTTTGGGGAGGTAGACAACGGAGGGCAGGTTGGTCAAGCCAGGTTGTTAACGAGATGGTCTATGCCTCGTCAAGGGTAGGTTGGTTAGAAAACCATCCGCTGCTTCTCAGAAAGGAGTTAATCCTGCTCGGTTCCAATATGGAGACACAGGAGAGGCTTGCAAAGCACCTTTGTCCAAGGTACTGGAGGCGTTGGTATTCTAACGCAGGGCAGTGGCAAAGGAGGTGTTCGACAGTTTCTACCTCTTCCTCATCTTGACAACTTCTACAGAAATCGTTGTAGTGGAGACCCATGCTTCTTGCATGAGTTCCGAATAGGCAATGCCCAGTGATCGTTGATATTAAAAGAAAGAAAAGACTAAGGCTTTGTTTTTTGGTAGATGTAGAAGATATAGGTTTTCAGTTGATTTTGGTGGAACCTTTATTGAATTTGTTCATAAACTTAAATGTCTTGGTGTTATTCTTGACACAGGCGTGACTTTTGAATATCATGTTAACTCTATAATATCTAGAGTTCATTTTACTTTACGTAGATTATATAGTCTGAATTTGTTATTGCCTTTTCATATCAAGAAAAGAGTTGTTTATGGACTAATTTTCTTATATGCATTAGAGATTTATTCTGGTAACTTTGATTATATCATGAGGAAGTTAAGATTAGTCTTTAATAGGGTTATACGGTATCTTTACTCTCTTAGATTACACCAGCATGTTTCGTCATATGTTTTACAATTTTGCGGGTTTTCGTTAAATGAATTTATTAAGTTTAGGATCTTGTTGCACTTTTATAGGACATATAGGTTACAAACACCTAGGTATTTGGTTAAGTTCTTTGAGTTTTGTAGATCGACTAGAAATTGACAATTGAAAATTCCTAGATTAACTCCCATAATGGGGCGTTCATATTGTGTAAGAGTGGCACGAGCTTACAACGTTTTACCAACAAGCTTGAGAATGTTTGATTGTTCTGTTGATGCTTATAAGAGGAAACTATTTCATGAACTTTCAAGTAATGGTTAGTTTATATTGGTATCAATTCCTACAATATGTTTTAGAAGTACGAATGTACTTACTTCATATGCTTAATGGAGAACTGACATTGTTAATTTTGTCCTTGTCGGATATTTTTTCTTTATTTCTTCATTTTTGCTTAATTTTAGTTTAACTCTGTAACCTTTGCTACTATTTCGATTATTTCTATGGCCTTATTATATCTCTTTGTTTTTTTTTATTGTAGAATTTGAGAATAATCATTTTGTAGTGTTTTGCAAAAACGTTTTTGGGTTCGGATTCTATTGAGCAATTTTGTGATCTCATTTTTATTATAATTATTTTCGTTATTTTTATTTCTATTATTATTTATTTTTCTGTTATTAATTTCATTATTAATTATTTTTTTTTTAATTTTTATACTGTTAAATTTAGCTTTTTATTTAAATTTATTACAATATTTGTTAATTGTTAATAATATGTAAGCAGAATATTGTAACCGATTATGGCCAAGAGGCTAGGTTATTCAAAATAAACCAAAATAAATAAATAAATATACTTTCTGTAAAAATATCAGGAGCCTACCTATTGCGGTTCAAAAAACAAGGTAATATTCGTGAAAAACTTTTCACTAATGGACACCCTTTTATTTTTAGTAATTGTTATGGCAGTAGAAGTAACACATCTACTGTAAACATTTCAAGGGTGTACATATTACGGTTTATAAAATAAGGCTATTTACGTAAAAATCATGTCACTGTCTGAACACGCTTTAATTTTGTTATTTGTTATATCGGTCATAGCAAATCCCTTTCTATAAATATATCAAGAATCTACTTATTACTATTAAAAAAAAGAAGTCACTTTACGTGAAAAACATGTCACTGTCGGAAAACCCTTTAATTTTTAGTAATTATCATATCAGCCATGGCAACACATCTGTACAAAATTTTAAGGGTCTATGTATTACGGTTCAAGAAATAAGGCGTTATACATGCAAATAACGTCACTGTCGGAACACTCTTTAAAATTTAAGTTAAATTTTGTATACCTGTTTATAATGCGAACATAGTTTTAATTACTGTCTACAAATTTTAAGTGGTTGCCTCCTACAGCTTAAGAAATAAAGACTTAATCGCAAATAACACGTCACTTTCGGAACACCCTTATAAATTTTAGTATTTTTACTATAGCGGCCACAGGTTTACACCTTCTCTGAAAATTTCAATTCAAGAGTCTACCTATTATGGTTCAAAACTTAGGAACACCTTTTAATTTTTAGGTTGATTTTTAGGGTTCCGTACACAAAGTGTAAAAACGTAACCCTATTGTTTTCGCGTGAAGATTTATCATATATTGGTATTTCTTTTTAATAAATATAACTTTAACAGGATCAATTTGAACCGTATTAAATATATATAATAAATAATTATTTTTATTTAAGAAGATTTTTTTTTTTTTTTGAAATCGGAAGAAAAATTATTCTTACATGTTAATCCCACTGTTATGTTTTTAGTTATGGTAACACCGTTTCATTTGCTTCTACTGCACACTAATAGTCTAAAAGTATAAAAGATTTACATCGGATTTTTTGTTTTAGTTTATTTAGATTTGGAGCGTATATCATTCCAATTTTGCTTCTACAAAATCAAACCAAAAGTATAACAGTCTAAACGTACCTTTAAGAGTTAGTGTGAGTCTGACACGTATAAGTCGAATTCATACTAGTTTTATGCCAATGTTTAGTCAAAAATATGTTATCTTGTATATGTTAGTAGAATGTCAAAGTTGTTTTGTTATAGTTGTTACCGTAGTGCTCTCACCTGTTATCAATTCGCCTTGGTCAGGTACTTGACTGATTTATTTGATATTTCAAGGGGTGCGGCGCTTTCATACAAAGCAAACATTTATCATCGTGTTATGTTGGAACCGTAATAAGTGTACATATATTTTTATAAAAACTCTCTTATTATTGAAACCTGTCATACAAAATAAATGTTTATCATTATGTAAGCTTGGAACTATAGTGGAGGGGTTTTTGGTCGAACAAAAAACTGGCTGGGATGGAAGAGTGGTGGTCGTACCTCGCATACAATGTAAAAAATTATTGTTGTAAACCTAGGAAACTATAAAAGGCAAAGCTTTTAAAGTTTGTATTATGAGAATTACGTCTTTCCGGGGGTACAACTGTTACTGCAAACTGTCACTGCAGTATTTTCTAAAGCTTTGACGAAGTGCTTTCAGGGAAAATGAGGGCATCAGATACCAGGGCTTTCTGGAGCTTGAATCTGGATGAACAGGTCCGTTATATTATGGGAACTTTTCGAGACCCGAATAGTGTCCAAACGACTGGTAAACGACAGGAACCGAAGGTAGGCCCACAGTGAGTGAAGTTCCTTTCGGGGGTACACGTGGTGGCTGTGGTTTGGATCAATACGTGCATAGATGGTGCTCGGTTGATCAAGTGTGCTGTTGCAGACTCAACAGAAAGGAGTTTGGATAGTCTTCAATAGTCTCCAGGGATCGCTATCGTACGTTATCAATAACATTTATCCCCATCTTCTTGATTATGGGCACACAATTATTGCATCATTTATTGTCATTTTTATCATCATTTATAACAAATATTTCAAACAGTAATAATAACTAATTAAACATTTGTGCCCTAGTTAAGTCATTTCAATCCTAAATGTATGCAATATTTTTATTATTTTTGTCTCTCAAATTAAGTTTTTATGCATCCATACTCGTGTATGCAAGATTATAAGTGTCAATTAAATGTTGAATTAATGTTAAAGTATAATATCATTTCACACTTATATTTCATTACTGCCATTGACACTCATATTAAGTAGTTAATAAATATTTACAAACCAAACTAGATAAATTAATAAATAATATTCGTATGTCAATAAAACTTGCAAATCAAACGCAAAAATTTCCACCCACGGTTAAGTTGGTGACAGATAAATAATAGAAAAAACAAATAAAAGTTAAATATTGCCAATTAAATTTCTCTATCTCTCTTAATTTACTATTTATGAATGTCAATGTCATGAAAGCTTTTGATAACTTTTGATAACATTTTGATTTAGTTTCAATACCCTTTGGAAAATATTTAGCCAATTCACTATGTCTGCTAAGTTCCTAAATCCTAAAGTGCTATTTAGGGTCAAATAGCACTACTATGAACGACCTGTCGTATGTCAGCCATTGTGTATTTCAATAAACGTCATACGACTACACAGAAATTTCATAAACAGAGAAAACATATAATAAAATCAATGATGCCAACTTTTCCAAACAAAAAACGCAGAAATATGAGTGTGACATCACTGAATTCAATAGCACGATGAGAAAACATAGGTTTTAAAGTACTATTGTCATATAATATTTTTTATTGAGAAATACCAACAACATTTTTATGACAGTCATAAATATTTATGACAATAGGACAATAGAACACAATAGCAGATATAGTGAATTGGCTAATTGTCTTATCAAATATCAAATTTTCATTTAACTATTTGGATTAACACAAGTAAGAGTGCCATATTCGGCCGTGACGAATCTTCTATACCCTTCACCACGGTAATTTTATGTATACAGACATGTACAGCATTATCCATATTGTTGACTCTACATAAATTAAAATAAGTCGCATGAGAAAAAACTCATTATTCATGCTTTAAAGAAATAGAAGACACCGACTACACCGACCAACGGAATGTGTTTTCACATAACTGGTAGACTGGAGTTTTTTTTGGTCTTTTATCACGTAGTGGTGTCCGTATATGGTTATTTTGCCATGATTTAAAAAATTACACAGTGTGTTGCAGTACCAACATTTTCGAAACTATGCCTGATAGATTGGTGTGCTTAAATTGGCATCTCTTCTGGTGCCTTGGCAAATGAAATTTCAACCCGAACACGGACAGACGGTTAGACGGACAGACGGACATCGCTTAATCAACTATGCATAAGGATCCAGAATATATATACTTTATGGGGTCTGAAATGAATATTGTAGAAATTACGCACGGAATGACAAACTTTCCACCTTTGGTGAAGGGTATAAATAGACGAAGGAGATCGAACAAGACAAAATGTATGTAACATAAAGTAAAAAAGTATATACAGGCCTGTCACAGAAATTCATTTCGATCGAAAGTTTTTTCAATTCCGAAAAAGCTTCTTCAGAAAATCAAAATCGACAAATTTTCTCGAAATGAAACCACTTTTAATTTCATGATCGAATTCGTATTTTTTGTATGTGATAGTACAAAAACAAATTTAAAACTTTCTTGTTTCAATAAAGAAAATATTTTGTTAAGCTTTTAGCTAAATTTTTAATTTTATTTTGAAATAATTGAAGCAATATGGTAAAGAAATATGGTTCTAAACCATAGCCAGAATCACCCAATAGCCAAGATTTGTATTGCCATTTGAATAGTTGTCAAGAATACTGTTTCGTGATCTGCACATATACCAAATAGATTCATCTTCAGATGGCTTACAGAGCTTGACATGTGTACCCGGTATTTGAAATTTCTGAAAAAAAAGAGCCTTTGAATTTTCTATTTCTTCTGCCAACTGTCATCTGCAGCTTTATCCAGTGTGGGCATAAAACATTCTCCGCCGCATTTATTACCCTCCATGAAACCGTACTCCGTCCTTAGCTGAAAGTAATATATTATACAAGTGGTCGTCACTCGAAAAATTGGTGGAATTGAAGAATTTTTAACATGAGGGCTCAGTTTGTTTAAAACCATTACAAACGCTTCTTACTCTGCGTTTGGATAAGATTTCTCAATTTTTCGGCGGTGTATTGTCGTGTTTGTACAGTCAAAACTGCACCGATTGAAACTTCAGGCATTTTTTTGTTTGAAACTTTTTTTTTAATTTAATAGAAAAATTTGCATCTATTTTTTATTTTCTTCTTTAATGTGTGAGCAATATTGCCACATTAAACTTAAAAGTCGCAAAACTAGAATTTATCGGAATGGAGCAAATCAATCAAAGTCTGAAGAAGGCAAAACAAATTCGATCGAATTGAAAATTCGTAATCAAAACCATTCAGAAAAATTTCTGTGACAGGCCTGATAATTTAAACTTGGAAATTGAAGGGTGTCCCCATAGGTGATGCTTGAGGTCTTATGTTTCGAACCATTTAGACGTAGGGATCGATTTAGCGATGTCTATCGTTTCGTTTTCGAACAGTTATGAAAAATTTTGGTATACAAATCTATCAGATATATTTTCGAGAATTTTGCTATTGCAAATAAGTCCTATCGGCTAGTGGCTTTATTTGCTTAGGATATTTTTCAATGTTGCTGTTCTTTTTTGCTTAAAAGTATTGAAAACCTAAACAAGGTCTGTAAGTATGTCTTTAATAAAGCAGCAATTTCTGTTATTCACTGAAATCAAAATACCGTATTATAATTTATTAAGAAAAACTAAATCAAACATAATAAATCTATAGCAAAAACAAATTGTCAAAACATCATTCGTTATTTTCAGATTGTTCCTCTTCGGCTTCTTCAGGTGCATTTTCCTCAACATCATGCACACTCTCCACACGCTCACCAATAATTATTTCTTCAGCCAATAGATAAAGTTCACGTATGTCCTGTCATTAATTATTTATTCATGTTAAATATTTCAAATATTCTATATAAAGATATTATTTCGATATTCAGTAGTTACCTTAGCATTCCGCAATTGCATTATCTTGTCATCTTCATAACGCAGATGATCATATTGATCTTTCGAGATGAGCAGACCCTGTTCAACCTCATTCTCCATTTCCTGTTGCAACATCTCGGCATAGCGCTGCTTGGCCAGACTTAGGGAACTGCCCGCATTCAATGATTCACCACCGGAAATATTGGAGTCATCGTCAGATGATAAATTTCTTGGTACAAGGGCCGTTTCCCCATCTTGTGTTTCAAATAAATCCTTTAATGTCGCTGTTTCTGTGATGCCCTAGAAATAAGTTTTTGAAGATGCAAGGTTAAATGTGTAAGTTGCACTATCTTGCCATGCAGTTTCAAAATATTCGATTAAACTGCAAACTGTATTGCTACCTAACTAAAGGGTGGTTATTTTAAGGACCGATGTTGATTTTGAATAAAACATAAATTATTTAGGAAATTATTGTCATTTCTTTTTATTTTGATATTATTAGTATGGTTCTATTATGTATGGAACAAAATATCGGGCAAATGGCCCCTGCGACCTCAGCGGCACACCTCCATCCGATGCTCCAAATTTTCGATGACGCTAAGGCATAATTGAGGTTCTATGCCGTTATTGTGCCGAATTATCTCATCCTTTAGCTCAAAGAAAGAAGTCCAACGGTGTCAAATCACATGATCTTGGCGGCCAATTGACATCACCACCACGTGAGATAACACGGCCATTGAATTTGTCGCGCAAAAGAACCATTGTTTCGTTAGCTGTGTGGCAGTGGCACCGTCCAATTGAAACCACATATCGTCCACATCCATATCTTTCAATTCGGGCTATAAAAAGTTAGTTATCATCTCACAATAGCGAACACCATTCACAGTAACTGCCTGACCGGCCTCATTTTGGAAAAAATATGGCCCGATGATGCCGCCAGCCTATAAACCGCACCAAACCGTCGCTCTTGGTTTTTCGACAATCACTCTGGGATTATCAATTGCCCAAATGCGGCAATTCTGCTTTTTGACGAATCCCCTGAGGTGAAAGTGTGCCTCATCACTGAAGATGATTTTCTTCGAAAATTGATCATCCGACGTTGCCATTTCTTGCCACCGTTCTGACTATTGACGGCGTTTGGAATGATCAAGAGGCTTTAGTTCTTGAGTCAATTGCATCTTGTAAGCGTGAAAATGCAAGTCTTTATACATAATGTTCATCAACGACGAACGTGAGAGGTGCAATTGTTGGGCACGGGGACGAAGAGTTGAGGTGGGCGATTCTTCAGCCACACTATCGCGAACAGCAGCAATATTTTCTGCAGTACGAGCTGTAGGAGCATGCACTGCTGTTTTAACATCTCCAACAGACCCGGTTTGCCTAAATTTTTGCACGATCTTTCCGATTGTACCCATATTTGGACTATTAAATTGACCGAAAAAACCACAAAATGCACGATATGCATTTTGATTTGAACGCCCATTTCAAAATAAGCCTGAATAACTTTAACGCGTTGCTCGATTGTGTATCTTTCCATTGTTCAAATTGAGTTAGTCTGAAATTAAGAAATGTCAAATTAAATGCAGAAAAAACTTGACATTTAGGTGTAGTTCACACTTGATGTCGGCCCTTAAAATTTAGCCACCCGATATATATAGGCTAACTGCAAATGCAAAATCACCCAAAATCAAAACTGAAAAAAAAAGTTTGACATAAATAAAAATTTTGTTTTTCATACCGTGGATTTTTCATTTCTCTTTATTAATTATGAAATGAAAATTTGTGTGCCGTCCCTTGCTCTTCTGCATGCGCACTGCATTATATGAGTTAAATTTTCCAATTATTTTTTTTAATCTACATATGTACATGTAGATGAAAAATATTTTAAACGGCAAAAATTATATTGCATATTTTTATAAACTCTCTTTATAGATAACTCAAATATGTATGTATATTTGTTTGAAATTTCGACATTTATGATATTTCTTACAAATGAGATTTCTAAAATTTTATATTTTTTCACGGTCACTAAAACTTCCCCAGGCAATTACACTGTTTAAAAGTATTGAACAAAATAAAATACAACAAAACACTCAATTTACCTGTAAACTGGAGTTATATCCTAAAGTTTCGTGGATTTCGGAAGGTGGTTGTCCAGTCTGTTGATCTGGTAGAGCTTTCTGTTTTAAGCTCTCTTGATGCCTTTCCTCAATGTCTTTTCGTATGAGTCTTTTAACTTCGCGGAAAGCTTTTCTGAAATATATTTTGTTTTCTTAAAAGGAAGAGAATCATTAATCTAAAGGTGGGTGGATGTTTTACCTGGCTTTTACTATATTGTTAATATCTTTGGAATCAGTGGTGAACGCTGTAGGCACCCGCAAAGAACGTTCTTTCATTTTGGCACGTTCCTCTTCTAGGAACAATTTCAACTGCTGTTCACAAGGCCTCCAATCTTCGTTTTCAATTCTAATGAAAATTTTAGAAGAAAAATTAAATGCTTCATTTTAGTCCGGCTTTAGGTCTTTCAATAATAAAAATAATTAATAAAAAGCCATATATTTAATATTTTATTATTTTTATTTTTCCTTTTCCGATATTTCGGTTAACTTCGTTAACCATTTTCAAGGATTATTTTAAAAAATTTGCTTATTAAATTAGCAACATGTCCGTCTACCTGTTAAGCTTTTTGTCAAAGCTTGTTGACAAAGCTTGTTGTTAAGCTTGTTCTATATATACATATACACACATACATACATATGTATAATCTTAATATTAATTATATGTTATGTTACAGTCATGATTTTCATTTTCAAAGAAATATTGAAATTTTTGTTTTAATATTTCGAAAATTGTGTGTAAAAATTTTTTGTAAAAATAATTTTATAAAAATTTTTTGTAAAATTTTAATGAAATTTTTTTTTGTTAAATTTAGGACCTTTCTGCAGTCTATATTGAGATAGAATGGTCAGACTAAAGCAAAAAAAAAATCCTTACAAAAAAAAAATTTTCCTCATATTGACACATGGGGGGTCCTTTTAACTGCTCCTATTTATCAGTGGGTACCCTGTTGGTCCATTGGCTACCTCTATGTGTATTGCTTTCTATTAAAGTCACTAATACAAATCAAAGCAGAAAACCCCTACCAATCTAAAAACAAACAAAAATCGCCCCTCGCAGGGGGTTATTGATCCCCCGAGATCTGTATGCACTCCTTGCGATCTACCTATTGCAGTCTAATATTTGTTTGAGAAAAAAAGGCAAAACTGGATCATTAAAGCTGAAAAAAATTTAAAAAAAACGTAAAAAAATATAGGTGGGCGTGGTTTTTGGCCCGTAGCCTCCAAAGAAATGATCCGATGTTGCTGAATTGCAATAACAAAATTTTCGAAACTATGCCTGACAGATTGGTGTGCTTAAATTTTTTTGTATCTCTTCTGGTGCCTTGGCAAATGACATTACCACACTAACACGGACAGACAGACAGACAGACGGACAGACGGACATCGCTTAATCAACTTCTCTATGTATAAGAATCCATGAGGTCGGAAATGAATATTGTAGAAATTACACACGGAATGACAAACTTATATATACCCTTTCCACCTGTGGTGAAGGGTATAATAAAAGCAATCTGAAGGGTGACATTGTGGACTCCACAACTTTTAAAATGAAAGCAGTGTACGAAATGGGTGTTTTAAGGCGTTATGAAGCCATTGCAATTTTTATATTTGGCAAGGGTAGATGCATCTTTAAGCACTTTATCTGCTGACAGTTAAAAAGAAGCGAAAAAACACGATTTTTTTTTAATATAAAATATTACTGCAAAAGAAGAGTTTTTAAAAATGAGCCATTTTCTTATATTTTTCTTATAAATTACGTAATTTTACTACAAAAATGATAAAAGAACACTTCAAACTATTTATTCCAGCAGTTTGTTATAAAATTAACAACAAAGCACTCGCAAAAATAAGCAAGTGATTTGAAATCACAGACACTTTCCTAACCGATTTAAAATCACATGATTTTTCATTGATTTCAAATCACAAAAGATTTCAATTGAAACAAACAATTTTTATCCATGTAGGACTTTAACATGCATCTTTTTTTAATTTAAGAAGAAATGCTTTTTATAATAGTCCATTTACTCTACTTCGAAATCTAGTAGATTTTTTTTTAATATTTTACAAAATCTAGGTCGTTTACACTTAATTTTGTTGACACTAGCAAGATTTCATTAACTATATTTCATTAACTTACTTGCACTTCAATTTTTTATTTAATTTTGGTAGTCTTTCCAAATTATTTATAAAACAATTAATTAATTTTTTTTGTATTGCTTTAATATTTTAGTAATTTTAATTTTTGTTTATTATGTTTTAAATTAAGATGTCACTTTTCTGTTGTACAGCGTAGTATTTTTTAGTACAATTTGGGCAAAACCATAGTTGCATCATTAAATACTACTAGATTTTGAATAGATTTCGTTAAAATATAGTAACGAAGTAGATTTTGATTTGTATAGGAAATCTAGTAAAAACAACTAGATTTTGCTCGAAATCTCGTAAGTACTACATGTCGCTAAAGTGTAAATACACTATAAAATAAATATGTATTACTATAATTTATATAAAAATTCAAAATTTTTATAAGTGAAAATAAAACAGCAAGAACCTTTAAATTGACATGAAATGAGGAGATTTAGAAACTTAATATGGCAGGCTCACTGCTAGAATCACACAAACATCCGATTTTTCGATCATAGAGTCATTCCATGTCAAATCAATCAAAAAAAAAAAAAATTGTTTTCTAATTCCCCTTCCAGATTTTATTGAAACTTTTTTATTTATATTCCTCAACTGTCGGAATCCAATATAAATTTAAAAGAATTCTATCTCTTACGTAATTTTTGCATACATACATATGCGCATGTGGATAAAATATATTCTGTAAGCCCTAGAGAGTTGGGTAAAAGCTCATTTTAAAAGAATTTTCATAAGCTTTAATTTGATATTAAGCAAATAAAATAAATTTTTTAAACTAATTTTTTTCTAAAATTTTAATTTTTTTTGAGATAGTGTTTTCTTAACTTACATGTGGTTTGTAACCACAGTTTCAGAGTGGGACCCAGAAGTTTTCACTTATGAACATTGAAATATCAATATATATGATATTTCTCTCAATGGGATTTCTAAAATTTTTAATGATTTTTCACGGTCATAAATGAATGTATAAGTGTAACTGTTTGTTTTTTCGGATACATACATGAACGGTGGAAACAAAAAATCTTCGTATCTATTATTTATATGTGATAATATACATATTATACATAAATTACATATCTCATTCTCATTAATGCTCTTTTACATAAATGTTTGTATATTTTTCAATTTGTGATCGTTTTCATTCATGAGTGTTCATTTATGAAACTTCTCATAAATGAGATTTCTAGCACATTTTGTTACTGCATATGCCGGCAGTTGGTCTTTACGAAATATGTCCATATCATGCATATACACATGCATACATTTATGCGAATGCTTAATACAAACAATTTTCTACGATCTTCTCATTTATGAAAAACTAACAAAATTATAAATTCTCATATATGAATAAAAACTTGAGTGAAAAGCATAATATTTTCTCATTTATTCACTTCTAAATAGAAAGGAAAAAATAAATCTTCTCAATCCTAAATGAACAAACAGAACTAGAAAATAAACTAAAATGTACATACTCGAACAAGAGAGCGAGAAGTGAGTGAGCATTTCAGTACTATGGTGTTGCCATAATGTGACCAGAAGTTGTGTTAAAACCTACATATTTTAAGTTTTAACGAATACTTCTTGCCTTTGTTACCCAGTTCATTAAAAAATTGTAATTTTTCAGTTTGTAATAAATCAATATGAAGTTTTTTTTAAGATCTGATCCCACCATGGTCCCCTTTTTAAATTGTTATGGTGTACTCAGTAAGCCCCATAACACAAAAAATATGTAGGTTAAAAAAAATAAAAAAATTAATAAATATTATGTCAAAAGAAATTTGAATTTTAAGAATTTAATTTTTTATTTTTATGATTGGTATCAAATTAAAACCTATGAAATCACCTTTAAAAACACTTTTACTCAACTCTTTAGGGCTTATAGAAGTCGAATTGGAATATATTTCAGCCTCGAGGTCATATGATATTTCTCTATTTTTAATAATTTATAGCTAAGAAACTGAAAGAGATAGATTTTTTTAAAATTATATTTAGATTCAGAGAGTCAAGAAATACAGGGGGTTTTTTATAGAGGTATAGAACTTTAAGTAGACATTACTTTTCAAGATGGCGACCGATTTAACAGCTGTCAAATGATTTATTCTCAGTTTGGTTTGGCAATTCATTATGAATAGACTCACGCCTGAATAACGCTTGCAAATAGTGCCCAAAACGAGATTACCGTTGTTCCCGATTTTCATAAGCGAATTTTGTTTAGCGATGAAGCGCACTTCTGGTTGAATGGCTACGTCAACAAACAAAACTGCCGCATTTGGAGTGGAGGTAATCCTCAAGTGTATGTCGAAACACCGTTACATCCAGAAAAACTGACTGTTTGGTGCGCTTTATGGGCTGGTGGAATCATTGGTCCGTACTTTTTCAAAAACGATGGTGGCCAGAACGTTACAGTCAATGGTGATCGGTATAGAGCCATGATTTCTAACTTTTTCATTCCTGAATTGAATAACCATGATGTCCAGGAGGTGTGGTTTCAACAAGACGGCGCAATATGTCACACAGCTTGTGCCACAATAGATTTATTGTAAGACACGTTTGGTGACCGCCTAATTTCACGTTTTGGACCTGTGAATTGGCTTCCAAGATCTTGTAATTTAACACCGCTAGACTAATTTCTGTGGGGCTATGTAAAGTCATTGGTCTATGCGGATAAGCCACAAGCTTGACCATTTGGAAGACAACATTCGCCGTGTTATTGCCCATATACGGCCACAAATGTTGGAAAAAGTCATCGAAAATTGGACGTCCAGATTGGACTACATCCGCGCCAGCCGTGGCGGTCATATGCCAGAAATGCTATTTGAAATGTAATGCCACAAGATTGTCTTTCGGATAAATAAAATTCATGTCAATCGAATAATCCATCATTGTTTTATTGCAACTTAAAGTTCTATACCCCTATAAAAAACACCCTTTATAAATAAAAAATATTTCAATGAAACCTGAAGTAGTCATTTTGAGTGCCATGATGATTTGACATGGAATAGTCCCATATAGGCGTATTAGTTATTTGGTACTGATTTTGTGTTGGTGTTTATAGCACCTTTGGGGTGGGTGGATCGCAAATGGAAATTAGTATATAATGGCCAAACTATTGGGAGCAGTAGGCCAATTATGACCACCGATTAAAAATTTTTTATTTTATTACATTTTGCGAATTTTTTTTTTACTTGGTAAGAAGTAATACAGTTTCGTTTTCTTATGAAAACAAAAAATATTGTGTTGTTGTTTCCGTTTAAAGCAGGAGTCTAATCACCGCATTCGATATCGAGTAAAATCTCTTGTAATTTTTTATTTTGGTATCATGGCACTCGATATCGAATAAAAAGAATCGTAGTTGCATTCGAAAGGAAATGTTTTTAAACCGTGTTTTCTTGTCCACTTGTTAACTTATTATTAATCTATTGCAATTCGATATAAATAATGATTCGATACATGTCGAATGGCATAATTAGCTTACTCGACTCGTATCGAATTTGTTATTCGATACGTTAGTTTACTCGATATCGAATGCGGTGATTAGGCCCCAGCATTACTTCTTACAACAACAACTAGAGTTGGAAAAAAGCGGACCTGTGTAGAGATATATTAAATATAATTTCACTGTTGATTATTATTGTTTTGTTTAAGCCTTGATGCTTTTTGTTAAATTGATTTGATTTGATTCTTATTGAGTCCAAATAAATGTTACAACTTAAGGGTAAATTTAGCTTATCTAAAAATAAGGTAAAGGTTTCCTAATGAGCTAAATTAAGCACTTAGCCAAATGGCCGTAGAAACTCGCTAGTACCGTACACTCAGAATATTTTTACAGTAACTGATTGTATTTTATTTCAAAAGTATTCCGTACAGTTATTTTTAACTGAATAAACATTTAAAATTCAAAGCATTTTATTTTTCTACTGATTTCAATATTCATTTCTAAACAAACTGAATATAAATACTGATTTTCCGTTACAGTTAATATTTTCATTTATTTTAAGTTGAAAATTCGGTTATATCGAAAATAATAAAACTAAGTATGTATGTATGTTAAAACTATTTGACAGTTTTAGAAAAAAAAAATGAAAATAATAATATTTGTTTGAAAAAATAATATTAGATAAAAATGTGTAAAATAATTATTTAGTGCACCAGACCGCTGTACCATATTATCTAGTAAGTAATTCAAGTACCATAGGATAATAGCTATTTAAAAAATAATAGAAACAAAATTAAGCAAATCTTCCAGTACAATTGTGATTTTAAGTGTAGGGTTGCCAATTTTATTGAGGCTTGGCAACACTTATGGTAGCAAAACTACGTATAATTTTGTTTTTATCATTCTTGGCAACTGTTTGAACTCTTGTTTTCGCATCATTGCTTGGGTCCATATACTTAAAGTTGCTTTATGACAAATAAATAGTAACATATACACATTAGGGTGGAACGAAAACATATTTTTTTCAATTTCAATATGTAATAGCGGTACAAAGTTGCCATTTGCTATTGTTGAGTCAATTGCAAAGTCTGAAACGCAAAGTATGGTTGGTAGCAGGAACTCTGATACCAACCCTGTGGCAGTTTTTTGTCTCTTCTTAAACGACTTTTGTCGTTTATGACACTTTAAATATATTACCCATATTCCTAGTTTTTCTCTTAGAATACCATTAACAGGAATATTTTTTCTTCTGCCATTATCGTAAACATTTTCCTTTATAATGTCGGTCACAGAATTTGGAACGTTTTGAATCCAACGTTCTTCTGATTATTTTCCACAGTGACAAGTCAATTGCAATAATTTTCGACTAGATTCCATTATTATGCCTTTTGGAATAGTCCTGTATTAGAGGCCATGGTATTAAAAGATATACTTAAAATAACGTCATGTAATTTTTTCGTTCCTGGAGGCAGAACTTCGGACTCTTCTTTACTAGTTGCAAAACATTGTTAAGATGTTTCTTTATGCATAACTGCTTTTCAGTGATAGCTAGGATATTTTGAAATTGGATTGTATTTTTAATTATACCTTCTTAATTATTCCCTTTAGTATATGTAAATCCTTACAATTCGGTTCGATACTTTAAGTGAAAAGTAAGTGGTTAACAATTCATCAATTTTTTGATTATTTGTTATATATTTTTTTATAATTTCTTCTTTTCAGTTAACCTTTTGATTGTGGTTTTCGGTTCTTAAATTGGTGATGAATGCTGCTAAAAAATATATTTTTCTTAAAATATATATACATATATAATTACATTATATTTACTTACATATGTATCTTTGTTAAAAAATTATAGTCTTAAGATTAAGAAAATTGTATTAATTTATTTTTATGTAAAATAAAAAATAGTAAAAATAAAAGAAATATCGTTTATTTTTACGAAACTTGTAGTTTATTTTTTTGAAGTTAAAAAAACAGAAACAACGGAAGAATCGTTTATTTTTACTGAATTTAAAGTTTAATTTTATTACAGTTAAAAGAACAAAATCAACGGAAATATCATTTACTTTTACTGAATATTCAGTTAATTTTTATGTTGTTAAAATTAAAAAAACATTTCATTTGATTTAAATGAATAATAAGTAGACCGGTTTTTAACTGAGTTTTCATTTATTTTAAATTGCATTTTCAGTTATTTTAACTTACATAATATTTTGAGTGTAGTAATAAATTTCAGTGAATTTACTATTTGGATTAATAACACGCTATTAATTAAAAATTAAAATTATGAAATTTTAATACCCAAAATATAAGTTATTATGAATTGCATTAATCTTTTGTTAATCACTAAAGTCCCGTTCCACACTTGGAATTTTTTTTTTTTTCAGAAACATTCAGGGGTGTCATAGAAAACGATATTATTGGAATTGGATTTGAAACCGACAAAAAAATCTTGTTGGTGTCATGCAATCCAATGTTATCGGTTTTGTGTTCGAACTTGAATTTTTATCGGTTTTAGGTGTCACAGAAACCAATGTTATCGGTTTGTTATTGGTAATAAACCAAGCAGCAAACAGCTGTCGGTTTTTTTATTTTTGTAAGCAAATTAAAAAAGTTCACGGCCATTTTCATTTAATTCTGTTTTTTTTTTTGGATATTTTAAAAAAATGTAAGTACGGATATATGTTAATTGAATTTATTTATTTAAAAAAGACAATTTTTTCATAAATTTTTATTCCTCAACAGGGGAAAGCATAAAAAGCGTCTTTATTTAACCGGTAACAACCTACAAATCTGCAAAGCAGATTTAAGTATGTTTGTATATAAAGTATAAGAGGACTACTTACGTTGTCTCCGGCAGCTCAAGGGGATTGCTATAGTCACGTAAAATTTTTCTTTTTACCTTTTCTGAACGCTCTTCCTCTAATAGTAAAAATGGAAGAACAGCAGCGGTCATTTCATTTATTTACTTATAAGTTTCTTTTATTTCGTCAATTTAATTAATTAAACACTAAATTTTTATATTTTAAATTGATAAAACCACAAATTTTTAATATTTTCAATAAACACAGTTTGTATTTTTTTTTTTTTTTTTCATAATTTATTTATTGTATCTTCAATATTTTTGAACTAACAATAATTACTCGTATCTTAAGTCTAAAATAAAATATTCTTTTTAAGTCCAGCCAGTGCTAGACAAAAATAATGTTTTTTCACGGATTTTGAAATCATTTGCGGGTCATCCCTCTAATGTACGGCCAAGAAAAGCAGTGTCTCTTCTTTTTAGTCGAATGTAACCAGGTTCATTCAGCATGTTACGCGCCAAAGGGTTTGGATGAGATTCAAGCCTCTTTAGATATGTGACTGCATGTTTCGCTATTTCTACTTTAACTGATGGCATGTTTAGGTCTTTGTGGATGTTTGAATTTTTTATATACCAGGGAGCAGATGTAATAATACGTAAAATCTTATTTTGGCGCCTTTGAATTTTTTCTACATTGCTAGCTGAGGCAGTGCCCCATAACTGAATCCCATAGCACCAAATTGGTTTGAGGACCGACTTGTACAGTAGAAGTTTACAATCTAAGCTCAGGGTGGAGTTTCTGCCAATAAGCCAATTTAGTTGTACTACTTTTAGTTTCATTTGTGTTAACTTAAAGTCAATGTGGCTTTTCCAAGTAAGGCGACGGTCAAGATGTATACCCAGGTATTTAACGTCTGAAAGCTGTGGTATCATTTGGTTATTTATGCGAATAGGAGGGCATGAGTCCCTGCGCAGTATGAAAGTTATGTGAGTGCATTTTTGTTCATTCACTTTTATTCTCCATTTTTCTAGCCATTTTTCCAAATTGAGTATGTGGTCTTGTAAAAGTTGTGATGCTTCTTGGGCACTTTCATGAATACTTAAGAAAGCTGTGTCATCTGCAAAAGTTGATGTGTGGACTAGGGTGCTAATTGGCATATCCGATGTGTACAGTAAATATAAAATAATAAGTTTGTATTTGACAAAAAAAATTAAACTAAAATGTAAACATTTACATTAACATTCAAAACAGCTGATTCGAACATCGGTTTTATTTGCATTCGAAAATAACAAAACCGACTTGGTTTCATGACACCAAATGAAACCAATATTGTTTTGCAAAACCGACAATTAGTAAAATCGACTTGGATTCTATGACACCCCTGATTTTGTCCATACTTTAAAAATTTTGATTCTGACGACTGTATGTCGTCAAACTTTTATAATGCCAATTTCATGTCGAAGAGAATAAACAAAAACAACAATAGAGAGTCACAGCAGAGTTTCATGTACATTTTATATATAAAAAATGCATGTGTTGCAGAAACAAAAATTGCAAGTGTGGAACGGGACAAATTAAACAATTTGTGTTCAATTATTTATATAAAAGAACCACATAAAACATATTAGTCGATTAAAAAAATAAAATCAAAAACCGGTGTTTTAAATAAAAAAAAACATTTTTTAATAAGAAAAAAAAATTTTTTTTTAATTGGCTGTATTTTCTGAATAATTTAAAAAATTTACGCACATTCAACTCTTTTTGATGAAGGACAGGAAACTCTGGAAAATTTTTGTAAAATGCTTATAGAAAATTAAAAAATTTAATGGTATTTAAATCTTAGCAGTTTTTGTGGAAGGAAGCCTTATTTTGTTGCTTATAAAAACCTGTAACTTGATTTATTTAACATATTAATTTCGTAAGTTTTTCGTCATTGTGGGCTGATTATGACGTAAATATTAAAAAGCCATAAAAGAAATTTACATAACAAAACGTTAAAGGGGAAATAAAATTTAATCAAATAATAAATGATTTCCTTAAAACCTACAAAAATACAAACGGAAAATAAAACAGAAATTAAATATGACATGATTTATAACAGGATGTTTTTTACATGTAAAAACGTTTACAATCGCTTACAATCAACATCAACGGTATCCAAGTGATTTTATGATTTCCTTTAAACAAACGGAAGGAAGTTTTTAAACAATTTATTTTTATTAATTCAATAATAACAGGAATCATGAAGGGGGTGGTTCATTACAACGCACGCCTTTAAACAAAACTTTTGCAATGTGCAAAATAGAAAAAGAAACATGTGGGTGTGTGTGTTCTGTTAAAGTCATTAAATATAATTTTTTCAATTTTGCAAAACTGTTAAATTTTAAAAATAAACGCCCATACCTTAACAAATCCATACCCCTATTGGCATCTTCTTCCTTGTATTGTTCTTCTAGATCATTTTGTTCTTTGAGTCTTTGACGCTGAATGCTTATGCGTTGAGCTTCTTCCCTCTCGTGCACCAAACGCTCACTTTCCCATTTAACACCCTGCATCTTTAAACGTTCAGCATTCTTTTCGCGGTTTGTTTTTAACTAAATGAAAAATCGACGAAATAAAAATTTTATAATATTAATAATACCTGCAAAGAATTTAAGACGCTAAAATGTAGGCTACACATTTTCAGCACCTTTGGTCGATGCGCTATAACACTAGTGAAAAATCGAATTTATTCTCTCTAATTGATTTCAGAAAATTTTCATAATAAAAAGAAACTTTATTATTTGTTGTTTATTATTAATTAAAAAAAATAATTTCTTAAAAGGCAAATTAAAGATAAATGTTATTATAATCGCCTTGAATTTGATGGGTGGCGTCTATGCTGTGATCACTAATCAGTGATGGCAATGTTGGGAGTGCAACCGTTGGGCTTATTCATTAGGTCAACGGCTGCAATGTCAGCTTTGCGTATGAAGAGCGATGCTATTTGGCATAGCTTTGGGTATATAACATCGGGAATACGAGCACCCAGAACTAAGTTAATAGGGAGGTTAGGGAAGCTCAAATGCCGATGGAACGCATGAGTAGAAGATAGATAGTCGAAAGACTGCATCGGACACTCATTGCGGAAGGCGTAATACACAATGAATGTATGCAGAACAACATCAGCATCTTTACTGATGGTGTATACTCAGCTGAGCTGAACTTGTCCTGTAGTCTGCGTTTGGGGGAGTACAGAATTGCTTGGGCTGCTGCATGTGTTGGATCACCTGCTGAAATGTCGGGTGTAGGGGAGAAAGGTTCTCATTGCACTTGACAACCAGTCGGTTATAAAACTTATGAGGCAGGTAAACGTGTACTCCAAACTAGTGCTGGAATTTGTTTTAAAAGTTCACAAACAGATGTTCCTCGGCTAATGAGGGAAATGAAGCAGCAGACCAACTAGCAAAAGGGGGATCTGCTGCGAATTTCTGTGGACGAGAACCCAGAGTTGCGCTGGATTATGGCATAATGGGAGCTAAGGTTCTACAATGGACTCATTAAACCTGAAAAGGTGAATCCCATGATGGGCCGGAAGGCCAGTAAGGTACTGAGATACAATAGATGTACTCTAAGCTGGATAACTGCTTTGATGACAGGTAATGGAAACTTCATTAAGCCAAGTTGAAAATCGAAGATGATACTTTCAGACTGTGCCTGGAGGAGGCTGAGATGGTACCGCAGATTGTGTATATTTTGCACTGACTAGCATAAGACTTAGGACCACTTTTAGAAGCTTCTTAAATGTGGATGCCATGGGGGACCTGAGCCTTGAATATATGCTAGCAATTACTAGAGACTGCGTGATGAGAAAAAAGGCCGACAGTTACCAGTCAACTGTCTGAACTCACTAAAGTCAAGATTAAAGGCTGGTTGTGGCACGTGACTCCATGAGGGTAAGGTTGCCGTAATTACATTTCAGTTTTCTGTAATCATAGAGAACGGCAGGATGTCGAAAAGGGACCCCTTAACGATCTGCTTCGATATTCCCCCTGCATTAAAATGAAAAATCGATCAGTGACTGTGAATTTCTGCGAATTATTTGCTAGTTGGTGGATCTTATTTAAACTTGTATCGTCCCAGATCCGATTGTTGTTGAAACAATCATAAGTCATTTATTATTCAACCTCAGGCAAACACAAAGCGAGTATGAAATAAAAAATAATTATAGCGATCAGATTTGCCTTCCTAATTATGAATAAACAATCGTCATCCATATTCTATTGTAAGATCACCAAATAATAGGATCTTCCACGCATTGTATAGTCAGGCGGTTTAAAGTTCAGCAATGTAAATCATCTTTTGTAAGCCTCAACAAAACAGTCGCGGATGCAGTTGTTTTCGAATTTTTTCACATTATATCTGTTATTTGTTGCGGTGGACAATTGACCATAATCTAATACAGAAATACCTACTTAATGAGAATCAGGGTTTTTGTAGTTCTATTTTTCTTTTTCATACTTTCTGCGGTTCATATTGCTAAAAGGCAAACTTTGATCTCAAAAAAAAAAAAAAAAACAAATGACGAGGGTGCTGCAGCTCATATAGTTAGCATGTTGTCTGTGTGAAAAAATATGTAAGAGTTGGGGTTCGGGTGGTTTTGAGGGATATCCGCTATCAAGTACCTAGTCATATCATTTAGCTAAAAAAAAAATTTAAATTGCATATTTTTTAAACTTATAAAGTTGTGGGCATTTCGAAAAGATTAAAGTACAAAAAAATATTTTAATTATTATTCATACCTTTGCTCTTGTTTTTGCAATTTCCAAACCGGCCTTTTTGTCAACTACAAAAATGGGATCATGCGCCAGTTCGTCCGGAATAATTTTCGTTTTGCCCTCAATTATTAAAATGCGTTCACGTTCAATTTCTTTTAGCTACGAATAAACATGAAAAATTTATAAAAATTGTTTTTAATTTATAAAATGTTAATTAAATAAATTTTTATAAAAATTGTTTAATAACTCTTCTCTAAACCAAAAATATTTTTATTGAATACGGCCGTGCGTATTTCATTCATGGTTGCTTCATTTGCCCCATTGATTAGCTTCACATTAGTTTATTATGTGATTGGATTTCAAAGTCTTTTCAAACGATTAGTTCTAATGAAATGTTATCAGTTAGAAGATTTAATATTTACTGATTATTTTAATGAATTACGAGATCGAACGATTTCAAAACGATCTCTTTTTAAAAGGATTCCCGTACTCCGAACGGGTTTAAGAATCATTAGAATCATTTGTAAGATTATTAGTTAAATATTGGGAACCGGGAGATATTGTTTAAAGAATGTTACATAAAATCCACAAAATCCATCAAAAATAATTGAAAAATATATTAAAACACATCATAACATTACAAAGATTAAAATCGGAGAAGAAAACGTACATTTTGCATGAATGTCCAGCACTGGCTACGGGCAGACAAAACCCTAGACAAATGTTAGTAATTAAAGATATCACAGTCTAGAGTAATGTGGTAACAGGAATAAGGTGGGACCAAAAGGTAATCCAAAAAGTCAGTGGTCTTCTTCGGTACATATACAAGTATAAACAACGGGCGTTTATTACTATAACCGCTATAGAAAGTAATAAAAACATAAAACGAAAATTTATTGGGTGATCCCACACATGACGTGATTTGGAACTCTGTTTATTTCTAAATAATTTTTTCGTGGGCATCCTGACAATATTTTGCTCGATTTTGCTTTGAAAGTAATCCACACCAATTGTAAGACTCTTACTTTTATGGTGCTTCAGTTGTGGTTTATGTATTTACTTTATATAAAGGTATCTATCCCTGGATAAAATTCTAAAATTTATAAAAAATTCTAAAATTCCAAAAAATATTTTAATTACAATGTTATTCCACAAAGTAAAAATACAAATTAAATACAAATTTTATTTAACTGGCGCCATCTGTTGGGATATTTAAAATATTCCACTTTGAAAAATAAAAAGGTGAGCTGAAAAATAACCGACTTGAAAATATCCCAGTTTTAAACCAAAAATGTCAGTACCGTTAAACCGGAAATTGCGTTTTTCACTGCTTTTTCTCCACTTTCTCTTGGAAATAAGATATTTTTGCGGAAAAAAGTAACCTTTATTGGGACATGGATATTAAGGTACCTCCTTACAAAATTTTGTTAAAATCCATCCAGTAGCTTTTACGTGATATGAACACAAACAACGAAGGACAGACAGAAAGACAGACGGAAATGAGTTACTATTTTATTATATGTATAGATTATTATATTTTTGTTCGTTAAAAAAGGTTAAAGGTTTGGTTTATAAAAAAATACAAAAATACATGTTTTTTGTGTCTTTGATCCGTAAGGGGCACCAAATAAAAATTTAAAAAATTTAATAACAAAAATTAATACTAAACTAAACTTAAAAATTACAGGGTGTCCCCATAGGTTAAGTTATATGACCTACATGGCCCTATCTTTGGAACCGTTAAAAGACAAACACTTATAAATAGGACAGAATTTCCACTACTATGTCCGTTATAATAACAAGTCAAATATTTTAAATTAGAAATTAAAGGGTGTCCCGATAACTGATGTATATGGCAAAATTTTTGAACTGTTATAGAGAGACGGTTGAAATTTACAAAGCACCTGAATTGCTAAGTTAGCTATAACAACAAGTATAATATTTTAATTTGGAAAATAAAGGGTTTCCTAACAGTTGATGTACGTATATGTCAAAACTTTTAAACTGACAAATATGTATATGAAATTTACAAAGGACCTTTATTGCTAAGTCTACTATAAAATTAAAAAAATTTAACTTGGAAATTAAAGTGTGTCCCCATAATTGATGTAATTTGACCTATATGGCAGTATCTTTGGAACCACAATATACAGATGCTTAAAACTTACACAGAACGTATATTACCATGTCCGCTATTGCAATAATTACAAGTGTTATTAATTTTCACTGTTGGCAGTCCCAACGACTGACAGCATTTTTTATTATACCCTTCACCACAGGTGGAACGGGTATATAAAAGTTTGTCATTCCGTGTGTAATTTCTACAATATTCATTTCCGACCCTATAAAGTATATATATTCTGGATCCTTATACATAGAGAAGTTGATTAAGCGATGTCCGTCTGTCCGTGTTTGGGTTGAAATTATATTTTTTCGAAAGTCATAGTTTCGGAAATTTTCGTATTGCAATTCAACAACATCGGATCATTCCTTTGTAGGCTGCGGGCCAAAAACTACGACCACCTATATTTTTTCCCGTTTTTTTTAATTTTTTTCGGCTTAATGATTCTCTTTTGCTTTTTTTGTCAAATAAATTCTAGACCACGACAGGTAGATCGCAAAGAGTGCATACAGATCTCGGGGGGTCAATAACCCCCTGCGAGGGTCGACTTTTGTTTGTTTTTCGGTTGGTAAGGTTTTTTTGCTTCGATATGTGTTAAAGACCTTTATAGAATACAATACACACAAGGTAGCCAATTGACCTACAGGGTACCCACTGGTAAAAAAATTCAATAAAATTAAAAAAAAAATTTTTAATTTTTAGTTTCACAAAAATCTTTACAAACCGTTTTCAAAACGATATTTCCACAGAAAAATTTTAAAAATATATATGTATGTATGTATGTATGTATGTATGTATGTATGTATGTATGTATGTATGTATGTATGTATGTATGTATGTATGTATGTATGTATGTATGTATGTATGTATGTATGTATATAGAATAACATATTTTTTTAAATGCTTTTGATTTTTAAATAGATGAGTCTCTGTTTTAAAACTTAGATGCATTTAACACATAGTCAACATCAGGATACCGACTACAAACTGTTAAAAATAAAATACACACGTTTAAAGGTAAACGATTATTTTAAAGCCAGTATAGATAGCTACATGGCTACACGACCACCGTTGTGGCTGTCGTAAACTTAGGCTAATTTATATTTTATTCAACAAAAAAAATGTCACAAAATTGCAAATTACAAATTCATATTTCTCATATGACTTATTTTAATTTATGTAAAGAGTCAACAATATGGATAATGCTGTATATGTCTGTATAAATAAAATCACCGTGGTGAAGGGTATGGAAGATTCAGCATGGCCGAATATAGCACTTTTACTTGGTAAAATTAACATTGTAATAAACCAATATATATACATATGTATGTACATACATGGTTTTCTAAACAGTTGCAATATTGAATATACATAATTTTATACGGTGCTTTTTATTCATTTTTAATTTTTGTTCATTAGAAAAGGTTAAAGATATGCCTTGGTTTGCGGAAAAATCTCTTACCATCTCTAAATATTAATGAAATTTCATACTTGAGCTATTTTTTCTTTTAATCAAACATATTATTAAATTTTCTTAACCAAAAAGAAAATAAAAATTTTTCAAAACTTCATCGCGGTTGGTGTGTGAACTTTTTTGACCTTAGCGAACAAATAAATATACGTTTCCTTATAGTTTTTTATGCTCTAACGGACTGTGCTATACCAATTGTGATATTTTAAAAATTGTTAAAAAATTATCACCCTTATTCGATTACGTTCCCGCATTCAGTTACGCACGAATCGAAAAAAGGTATTCCAAGCAAAACCTGAATTGAAAGAAAAAGAAGAAGAGTATGTTTAAACCAGCTGTTTTTTTATGAAGCGAAAGAAATAGGAACAAAAATATGAACAATTATGACAAATAGAATTGTTTATTTTTTAATTTCATTAAAAAATAAAATTTATAAATTTAAATTTGTTCCATAAGGCAATTATGCTGAATGTGTTGGTGCCGGTGCTTCCGTATATGTAGCTGCGGTTATGGAATATTTGTCCGCTGAAGTTCTTAAATTGGCTGCTAATGCTGCTCGTGACAACAAAAAGACAAGACCATTTGCAATTGGCTATTGGTAATGACGAAGAGTTAAAGAAACTATTGTCTAGAGTAACAATTGACCAAGGTGGTATTTTACGAAACATCCACGCTGTACTTTTGCGCATGAAAACATAAAAATATAAAATAAGTAAGAGATATTAGTGCTCCAACTTTTCCTGCAGCGCTGGAGGTGATATTTAACATTTGTATGCATAATTGTATCACAAAAATAAAGTTTAATTTATGGATCCACCCGTTAATTTAAGAATATCTCTTTTTTTATTCAATTCGCCGTCGTTTCATACTGCTCATGTTCCGTTGTTTTCCACCAAGAAATTAAATAAAACTTAAATTTCAGTAAGAAAGCAATTAATAGTTTAAAAAACTATTTATTGTATTACATATTAACATCTTTTATTAATTACACGCTCTTTTAAACTAAACAAACAAAAATCGAAAAACTTTCCGTTAACAAATTCACAACTTACAAAAACGTAGCTACGATCGTAATGCAGAATACATACAATCGTAAAAAATTAAATGAAACGGAACACAGAATACCAAAGTTGACAAACGGAGAAAATTTCGATTCGAATCGAAACGCAGAATAGAGCTGTATGTCTCTAATGTACATATAGTATTTTACATAACAAAGTGCTGTTTTCTGATTAGGAACAAACAAAAACTTAATAAAAGTTCTTTTACGAAACTTTATAGTAAATATTTAAATAATTTTTTTAATTAGGAATGAAAAATAGTTAGATATGTGGTTTGTGCCAGCAAAACTCACAGTCATTTCTGAACCGATTTTGAAAATGTCCGATTTTAAAAAAGTACAAAAATATATGTTTCTTGTGTCTTTGATCTGTAAAGGGCACCAAAAAAAATTATTAACAAAAATAAAACTTAACAATTAAAGGGTGAACCCATAGGTTAAGTTATATGATCTGTATGACCTCCATATCATGCTTGAGCAAGCAAAAAACTACACATGACGCTTATAGTTAGGTATGCGCTTAAAATTGTAGTACAAAAATTAAGTTATTTAACTTTTTTAGATGGTCGTTAATGAATTCACCCTTCGAGCGGTATATACATATTTAGGTATTAGAAACTATGGCATGCAGTTTGTAATTTTAAATTAACTGAAGCAATATACATATGTATGTATATCTTGCAGCAAGAATGAAAGGAAAAATAACGAGTGATTTTTTAAGAGCTTGAGAACTTTTTAAAAAAAAAAAAACGCATAAAATTTGCAAAATCTCATCGGTTCTTTATTTGAAACGTTAGATTGGTCCATGACATTTACTTTTCGAAGATAATTTCATTTAAATGTTGACCGCGGCTGCGTCTTAGGTGGTCCATTCGGAAAGTCCAATTTTGGGCAACTTTTTCGAGCATTTCGGCCGGAATAGCCCGAATTTCTTCGGAAATGTTGTCTTCCAAAGCTGGAATAGTTGCTGGCTTATTTCTGTAGACTTTAGACTTGACGTAGCCCCACAAAAAATAGTCTAAAGGCGTCAAATCGCATGATCTTGGTGGCCAACTTACCGGTCCATTTCTTGAGATGAATTGTTCTCCGAAGTTTTCCCTCAAAATGGCCATAGAATCGCGAGCTGTGTGGCATGTAGCGCCATCTTGTTGAAACCACATGTCAACCAAGTTCAGTTGTTCCATTTTTGGCAACAAAAAGTTTGTTAGCATCGAACGATAGCGATCGCCATTCACCGTAACGTTGCGTCCAACAGCATCTTTGAAAAAATACGGTCCAATGATTCCACCAGCGTACAAACCACACCAAACAGTGCATTTTTCGGGATGCATGGGCAGTTCTTGAACGGCTTCTGGTTGCTCTTCACTCCAAATGCGGCAATTTTGCTTATTTACGTAGCCATTCAACCAGAAATGAGCCTCATCGCTGAACAAAATTTGTCACATTTGAACATTTCGAACCGAACACTGATTTTGGTAATAAAATTCAATGATTTGCAAGCGTTGCTCGTTAGTAAGTCTATTCATGATGAAATGTCAAAGCATACTGAGCATCTTTCTCTTTGGCACCATGTCTGAAATCTCACGTGATCTGTCAAATACTAATGCATGAAAATCCTAACCTCAAAAAAATCACCCATTAGAAAAGTGGAATATCTTAACTTTCTTTTGTTTATTCGTAATTTTAACAAATCAAAATAATAAACAAAAAATAAAATAATTTATCGATACAATATGGAATGTCCCGAAGGAATCTTGGTGTGAAGAAACTTCCAAATAATTTTTAAATTTACTCTTCTTTTTTTGTTCGTTGACATTTCAATGGGGAGGTCAAATTTCATCGTGCATTGTTTAAGGTCAATGTTAGTTAAGCTTAATAGACAACAAGAGTCAATTCCAAATTACTACCTGTCATGACTTGCTCTATTCAATTGCATTTTTCAAACAAATTGTTTTAAGAATTTTATTAAGAAGTGTAACACTTGTCACCAAATTGCATTTTATGTTGATAAAAAAACTATTTTTTAAAGAAATGTTCCTAGACATGCACTTTTAAAACCCATATGACGGTACTTATTTATTTGGTAAAATTCTCAAATTTATAGAACAATTCTAAAAATTATTGTAAAGTTCTGTAAAAGGTGTTTTAAATATTTTAATAACAATGTAATTTCACAAAGTAAAAATAAAAATTAAATACAAATTTTATTCAATTGGCTATTTGGCAGTAAGTAAGTAATATTTTGTGATTATTTTAAAGCAGCGCCATCTATTGCGTAACCTTTTTAAAATATCCTGCTTTAAATTCATTTTGTGATTATCTGTTGCGCAACCGTGTTTAAAATATACCGATTTAAAAAATAAAAGACGTCTTAAAGTATGCAGAACTTTAACTGCTTTTTCTGCACTTTCTCATTAAAAAATATATTTTTGCGGAAAAAGATATCCCATATTGGAATCAGGCCTCTAAGGTATCTCCTCATAAAATTTTGTTAAAACCCATCCAGTAGTTTTTACGTGATGCGAACACAAAAAAAATAATCCAGACAGACGAACAGACAGGAGTTCAAACTTGTTATATAAAGTTGTATTTCTACTCTTAGTTTAAAAAATAGTTTCAATGAGCAGCTTATAACGACGGGATTAGTTACCATAAAGTTTAGGAAAAAGTTATGCAAAAAAAATCTTCCTTGCCAGTGAATCTACACACTTTTGAAATAAACGCATCTGGACCGACTGATGGACTGGGTGCATCTCGCAGAATTGAAATTAGAGTACCGAAATGTTCACGCACTGTTCATTCATTTCTGAATGTGTACATTTTATTTCTTAGCTGCATCTTCTCAGACATGTATGAGACTACAAAATATTTTGTGTTTTTTCATTTATGAATGCGATGATTTAATTTTTCTCTTTATGTTCACGAAAGTGTTTATGTTTAAGTATTTACAATTTTGATCATTTTACATAAATGAAAAGATGGTAGAAAAATGTGCCCTAAGCATTCGCAAAATTGTTCTTTATTTAATTTCTTTCTTCTGCATGTGCGATCGCTGGCAGAAAATTCTTTTATGTTCATTTTTGAGAAATATTATAAATGTTTAACGTTCATAAATGAACATGTACATTTATGAAAAAGAACATTAATGAGAATAAGCTAATTTATAACTCTTGATGCATGTATATTAAAAAAAAAAACAGGTACACGCATGCATATATGAAGTTCATATTATGAACATAGGCAGAGCATTTTTTGTTGTTCGTTTATGAGCGTGAAAAATAAATATAAAATTTTAGATTTCTCTTTAATGACAAATATCATGAATGTTGATTTTTGAATGTTCACAAATAAAAAAATCTGTACCCTGATCGAAATATTCGTATCTATCAGTTTATACCATTACAGAATGTTAAGTTTATATTTTCTGGATTTTCTATAAAAATATTAGGTTGATGCCAGAGTGCGCGCTACTAGCGAAGCTTTAATACTATGCTGCACCACGCTATAAACCAATGCATGTGTTTTTCTTATGTGTTCGCTCAAAAGATGTCAGATTGAGAGCTAAGCTTGATGCGAGTTCGTGCTACAAAGCAGGTTGTGCAATGGTTTGTAGTGCGTTGTAGCACGTTGTAGCTTCTTCCCTTTGTTTATTTTTTCTTGCCTGTTTTAAGGACTATCTGAAACATTACTGAACATGATTAAAAAAAGTTAAAAAATGGATGGATAAAGTTCATCTTTTTTTGAAGCTTCGAATCTTCTTGCTTGTCTGTAGAAAACATCCACAGTTTTTGGCGGGAATCAAACCCCAACCCCCAGACTGATGGACTAGCGCACTACCCATCAATATATACATATATAATAAAATAGAAACTCATTTCCGTCTGCCTGTCTGCTTTTCTTTTGCGTTCGTATCACGTAAAAACTACTGGATGGATTTTAGCAACATTTTTTTTTTTTGAAGAGGTACCTTAGCATCTTGATTCCAATATGGAATGATTTTTTTCCGCAATAATATCTCATTTCCAAGAGAAAGTGAAGAAAATGAAGGGAAAGTACACGATTTCTGTTTAAAGGTACTGAAATTTTTGGTTTAAAACTGGGATATTTTAAACACAGTTGCGCACCTTTTATTTTTGAAACTGGAATATTTTAAAGAAAATTGCGCAACAGATGGCGCCTTTTGAATAAAATTTGTTTTTGTTTTGTATTTTTACTTTGTGGAATTACATTGTTATTAAAATTTTTTAAAAACCTTATACAGAACTTTACAATAATTTTTAGAATTTTAGAAATTTTTGTAAATTTTAGAATTTTGTCCAGGGATGGATACCTTTATATAAAGTAAATATATAAACCATAACTGAAGCACTCTAAAAGTAAGAGTCTTTTACAATTATATATTATATTATTAAATATTACCAGGACGCCTACGACGTGGCGGGTACAGCTAGTCATTAATAATAGTAGTTAAAGCTTTTAGAACAGCACTGAATATCAATTGTAATTGAAACTAAATCAGTGGCATTAAATGGAAGTAAATTATTTCTCGTTGCAATTATTTCAAATAATGCCAATGAAAATTCAATGCCAATGAAACAATCCCAAGTATGTGTACTTTATCTTTTGAAACGTAAGAAAATTGAAATCTTGTAAAGGGCGATCCATTTAGTGGTACTTTTTTCAATAGCCTTGTTTCGCCAGATCACGTGTGAGTCGTGTCATGCTGTTATGCTATTTTTGTTTAGTATTGTTTGGAATTTCATAATGGAAAGGCTTCCGCCCGAATCGCTTCGCTCAATGGGCTCTTGAAAAGTTCCAAGAAGATCCGACGTTTTCGATGCAAATTTTGTTTTGCGATAAGGCCCATTTTTGGCTCAATGGGTATGTAAATAAACAAAATTGTCACATTTGGGACGAAGAGCAACCTCAAGAGATTCAAGAGCTGCCACTTCATCCAGAAAAAACAACAAGGCGACCGTTATCGTGCCATGATAACCGATTATTTGATGCCTGAAATTGAAGCTCGTGGTCTCGGTGACATTTAGTTTCAGCAAGACGGCGCCACTTCCCACACATCGCATCAATCAATGGATTTATTGAGAGAACATTTCGATGAGCATATAATTTCACGTTTTGGGCCCGTCAATTGGCCACCAAGATCGTGTGATATCGCAAAGTTAAACTTTTTCCTGTGGGAATATGTAAAGTCTAAAGTTTATGCGGACAAACCTGCGTCGATTCAGGCCTTGAAGGAAAACATCACGCGTGTCATTCGCCAGTTACCAGTCGAAATGCTCGAACGAGTCATCGAAAATTGGACGCAACGAATGGACCATCTGCGACGTAGCAACGGCCAACATTTGATAGACATAATCTTCAAAAAATAAATGTCAAAGAATGTTCTTTCAAATGATAATAAACATTCTCCATTAAATTTGAATTTTCTGTGTTTTTTTTTAAAAAATAAGTAGGGAAACTCAAAATGGATCACCTCTTACCTTTAAAACATTCTCATATGTAAAACGTGGTGTTGAACCCTACATGTGTACTTCTGACTCGCACGTGACTGATATATGTTTATTGTAAAAACAACATTTCGAATGTAGTCGTATTTTTCATTTGCAGTATTGTAGCGGTACAGGATTTTTGGCATAACGAAACTTAAGTTGTAAGTTTTTACAGTGTTGTGGTGGTTTAATATTTGTGGAAGAGACTTCATTTTGTATACACAGTGTTGTGGTGTAGTGCATTATTATTAAAAAGTGTTATAATTTGTGCTGGGTTAGTTTTGCATTCTCTTATATTATTTTTATTTACCTCTCTTGCTCTAATGCGCTTCTGCAAATTAATCCTGTAGTCATCTTCGATGCGTTCCCGAAGCTCTTTCATATAATTGCGATCAGTTAAACGTACAACATTTGTGCCCATGAGACGTTCCAAAGCAGCGCTTATACGTGGCAAATTGAAACTAAAAGAGAAATTGAAAAACAAAATATTTTTAAATTGTTTCCTTAATTTCTCACTCTAATATTAAAAAAGGAAAAATATTTATATTTCTAGGATCTTTTCTTGCTCTTAGTAACACGTTCCGTTACCACTAGTTGTTTAGAACTGTTTCGAAAACCATAAAAAAGTTCATGTATCATCAAATTTCATGTACAATTTATACTTTTATTTTGTTGCTTTCTATTTTTTATGGAGGTTTAGGTTTTTTCTATTTTTTGTGGTAAATTAAACTTTCATTCATATGTTGGTATTTTAGGGTTTTATTGTTTATTTCATATTTATTTGATGCCTTGTTATTTTTTATTTATTTTTTCTTCTTCTTTTTTGTTATTGTCATAATTCATGTCTTTGCCTTTCTTTTTCACCCTTCTTTAAAGACAGAAAATTTGTTAAACAGATTTGTTTGCTACATCTATACTAATAATAGAACCGTAACAGGACCATTTCTGTACATTAAATATTTTTTGAAAATTTTGTTGCTGTTGCAGATGGTAATCGAAATGGAATTTTTAGATTTTATGCCCTTTTGACTCATCATGTAAAAACTACTGGATGAATTTTAATCAAATATTGTGTCGGTTCAAATGTAGGAACGTATAATAACAACTTTGGGTTATATGGATCAAATAAGACCAAGCTCGTTCACCCGCTAGAACTAAAAATCATAGAGACTTATTTTATAGCAACTCGCAGATAAACCTTTACAGCAACCGGGCAACCGTTAGTAAAAATATTTTGGATTGTGGGAGTGGCCTACACTCAACTTTACCATACCCAATGGAAACAGATATTTTTATGGATATACACCTAATTCTGTTTTTCACGGTAGATTGGTTCCAGAAAAATCCGTGTAAAAAAAGACATTGATCATTTGCAAAAATAGGTGATTGGTTCCTTATCTCTAAAACCTATTAAAATTAATGAAAAACGAGAATTTTTTTAAGAACAAGAAATAATGTTTATTTTACTAAATCATATACATAATAGGTAATGTGTATTTGCACTGTTTATTTGCATCTTTAGTGTTTGATGAAGACTTAACAGATAGTTTCGTTCCAGAAATCAACGATTGCCTAATTGAATTTTAATTTTTAGGGTTCCGTACCCAAAGGGTAAAAACGAAACCCTATTGTTTTCGCTACAATGTCTGTCCGTCTGTCAGCGCCTCTTATCTCTGGAACCGTAATAGGTAAACTGTTGAAATTTTCACAGATGATGTATAGCTGTTGCCGCTATAGCAACAAATACTAAAACTTATAGGGTGTTCCGATAGAGAGGTGTTATTCAGGAATATGTTTTTATTTCTTGAACTGCAGGAGGCATAGACTCAAGATTTCAAAACAGTAATTAAAAATAAGTTCGCTATATAAACATGTCTAAAAAAATAAAACTAAAAATTAAAGGGTTTTCCGATAGTGGTGTGATTGTCATGAATAAGGCCTAAGTTTTGAACCCTAATAGGTAGACTCTTGAAATTTTCACAGAAGGTGTATAACTGTGGCCATTATAGCAATAAATACTAAAACTTATCGGGTGTTCCGAAAGTGAGGTATTATTTGCCTTTATGTCTTTATTTCTTGAGCTATAGGAGGCAACCACTTAAAATTTGCACACAGTAATTAACACTATGTTCGCTTTCTAAACAAGTATATAAAATTAAACCTTAAAAATAAGGGGTGTTCCGACAGTGACGTGATTCTTATCTATAACGCCTTATTTCTTGAACCGTAATAGGTAGATTCTTAAAATTTTGTACAGGAGATATGTTGCCACGGCCGATATGACAATTACTAAAAATTAAAGGCTGTTCCGACAATGACATGTTTTTCACGTATAGTGACTTATTTTTTTAATCGTAATAGGTAAACTCTTGATATATTCATAGAAAAAGAATTTCCATAGCCGTTATAACAAATAAAAAAATTAAAGGGTTTTCGACATAGACATGATTTTTACTTAAATAGCCTTATATTTTGAACTTTTGAATTATTTACAGTAGATGTTGTACTACGGCCGCTGTAACAATTGCTAATTACTAAAGGGTGATCCATCAGTGACATGTTTTTCACGTATATTACCTTATTTTTTTAACCGCAATAGGTAGGCCTGATACTTTTATAGAAAGTGTATTACCATGGCCGTTATAACAACAATTCCTAAAATTTAAAGGGTGTTCCAATAGCGAGGCAATTTTCGCGAATATGACTTTGATTATCAAAATAAAGGGTGCCCTATAAGACATGAAAAAATTAACAACTTGAATTTATAAAGGCCTACTAAACATAGTACGGAACTCTACATGTGTGAGACTAACTCGCACTTGACTGATTTATTTTTAGTTCTTGCTGTGACTTCGTTTAAACCGTACATTTTGCCAATAAATGTTAAGCCTTCTTCATTTCGAAGGCGATCTAAAATTTCAATTATATTTTCTAAAGAATATAGCAATTTCTGTTGTAGTTTTTTATTTGTAATTTTCGACGTCTTTCTTTAGAGATGCATTGATAGTTCACAAAATATTAACACATTTTAATTGCTATAACTAGTAAAATTGCTTGTATTCACAAAAAGGGAATTCCTTTCAATTTTTGATATGAAAATATTTCGCAAAACTTAAATTTTCCCAATAAAATCTAAGCTCAAAAGATTTCGAATCGTGCTAAATGGAATAAAATCGTGTAAATAAAAATATTTTTTTATATTCAAACCGTGTAAAAAAGGCCAGAATTGGGTGTATTACATAAAGAATATAAGTTCAAAGTATATTCGAATCGAAAATAAAATATCTTCGGTTTGGGGTGTTACATAAACTGCCCCTTGCCCCTTCCCAATTATGCCCAAAATTTATACAGCTCTTCATGTCCACAAACCAAATTCAGTATGTGAATTTCATTTTGATATGTCTGACCTATAGAGCGTTTACAAAATTTGGGAGTAAGTAGACTACCCCTTGCCTCTTCCTGGTTATGAAATATAAAAAAATTTTAAAATAGTTTATGTGACTACTGCATACTGCCTTCAGAGAACTGAAGTAATATGGCAAACAATTATAAGGTCACCAAGAAAATGGGGCCTTGTTATGACAAGCGTTCAGCTTAAAAGGACAGGAATAATAGGGACATTTCTTGGCTGCTAGCAGTAGTAGTGGGTCATTGCAAGATGGTGTACCTGCAAGGACTTCCCCACAAATGAAACTGACATAATTGCCGGGTATATTGCATATTTTGCGTCTGGTATTTTATTTTTCAAGGCTAAATTTTCTTTTCTCAAACACAAACTCAAATATGTAAGCACATATTTTGTAGATAAATTTAAACAATCTATACATTTAGATTATAAATGAACTTTTGGTGATGTTTCAAAAAAATGTATGCCTTTAGGATCTGAACCACGAGCTCGCCTTGGACTTAGGAGCGGGACAATTTGAAGCTCCATTCAATAAGACCTCTGCTTTGCCTGTGGTAAATGGCCTTAAGGTATCTAGTGATTCACGAGTTACCGAATTATTTTCAAAATATGAAGTTTTCAAGCCACTGTGCGATACCACATAGAAATTAAAAACAAAAGCTAGACCACACCTCATCTAAAATAATGTCATGTTTATACGGATTTATTTTTACACTCTTCGTCACGACCTCCATTCACAGTGTTTTACTTTACAAATACATAAAAAATATTATTCCTTTAAAATATACCAAGCTAGCTACATCGCTTTATACCAGATGCCGCAGAAGTAATGTCATGTCATGACATAATGTAAATTGGCTTATTTACCAAAAAATGAATTCTGCATTTACGAAACGTCTCTTAGAAGATGTTAAATAAATGACATTGAAAGTTATATCAGACCAATGACCATCTCATGAGTGCATGCCCCTTTGCGCTGATTTTGCCGCACTTTCACTTGTTGTTTGCAAAATATATAGATCCAAGATTGCAATTTCTTCTCAAAATAAGTTTCCCAGAGTTGCAGTGTTTGTGTTTTGTTGTGGAAAACTTAAGATTTCAATCTTAATAATTTGATTTCACTTGGCTCGGAAATTATGTCAAAATAACGGTAACAACAACTCCACGTTATTCAGTTGTGTATCTTATTGAAATTTATTCTATATCTGTCTACAACATGGACAAAATTGATGCAAAAATTAAGGCAAATTCTAATCATGACATTACGTTTTAAGGAAGAAATTACGACAAAATCATACAAAACTTTGAAACGAATAAAAGAAAATGGTTGGGGTGTTCGGCTTCACTCAGAAATTGAATTGTAGTAAATGGAATAAACAGAAAAACTTTGAATTATAAAAGGTAAAAATCTTTATTGAAAACATATTCTATATGGCACAATGGAGATTACCTGCCGCACCCAACATATCGATTTAGATATAAATAAAAGACCTCGAATGGTCCACAATGTTCCAAATCATTTCACTGCACTCAAGAGTGTTCTAATTGCTGAATGTTCAATGATGTAAATGCGCCAAATTCTCTTGAATGTTCTTGACATTTCGATCTTTAAAAGCACGCTCTTTGACCCCTATAAAAACAGTAAAAATTAAAGGGTTTTCCGACAGTGACGTGTTTGCATGTATAATGTAATGTCTAATTTTTGAACCGTAATAGGTAGACTCTTATAATTTGCAGAGAATTTGCGATGTGTTACCACGGCCGCTATGACGATTACTATAAATTAAAGGGTGTTCCGACAGTGATATGTTTTTAAACGTATAGTGACTTATTCTTTTAACCGTAAAAGATAAACTTTAGATATATTCATAGAAAGAGAAATGCCATGGACGCTACAAAAAATAACAAAATTAAAGGGTGTTCCAACAGAGAGATGACTTGTACGTAAATAGCCTTATGTTTTTAAACGTAGTAGATAGATTCTTGATGTGTTTACAGTAGATGTTGTTCTTCGGCCGCTACAACAATATCTAATGACTAAAGGGTGGTCCATCAGTGACATGTTTTCGACGTATATTACTTTATTTTTTTAACCGCAATAGGTAGATGCCTGATTTTTTCATAGAAAGTGTATTACCATAGCCGATATGACAACAATTACTAAAATTTAAAGGGTGTTCCAAGAGTGATGCAATTTTCGCGAAGATGACTTTAATTTTAAAATTAAAGGGTGACTCATAAGACATGAAAAAATTAACAACTTAAATTTTTAAATTTGTACAAATTCTATTTTAAAAATTTTTAATCAACTGTTCTGATTTTGAGAAATTTTAAAAAATAATACGTACGGGACTCAAACAGCGAAAGATTTTGGTATCGGTACGCTGGAAAAAGAATCCAATCTACATATATTGCTTCAGTTATGGTTAATGTATTTACTTTATATAAAGGTACCCATCCCTAGATAAAATTTAAAAATTTATAAAAAATTCGAAAATTCTAAAAATGTAATTCCACAAAGTAAAAAATACAAATCAAATAAAACTTTTGTACAACTGGCGCCATCTATTGCTCAATAGTTTTTAAAATATCCCACTTTTACAAATAAAAAGGTGTGTTGAAAATATAACCGTGTTGAAAATATCCCACTTTTAAACCGAAAATTTCAGTACTTTTGAATCGGGAATTGCGTTTTTCACTGCTTTTTCTGCACTTTTTCTTGGGAATGAGATATTTTTGCGGAAAAAAAGTATCCTATATTGGGATTCGTATGCTAAGGTACCTCCTCACAAAATTTTGTTAAAATCCATCCAGTAGTTTTTACCTGATGCGAACGCAGAAGAAAATCAGACAGACAGGCGAAATTGAGTGACTATTTTATTATATGTATAGATTTATAGATTACTTTTACGTCTCATCTCTGTTATGTTTATTAATTTTATCAATCTGTTAAACAAGTGCTATGGAGTGGCTAATGAATGGATTTTGCATAAAATAGTATGTGCATAAACTTAGTGATTTCCATAAATTCTTTGAAAATCCCCATTTCGCTTTCCGTTTTCGCCAAAATTATTTTTATTTCATAAAAAATATTTACACTACAGCTGATCAAAAGAAAAAAACTTTTTTTTATTTCATATTTATTTATTGTATCTTCAATATGTTTGAACCAACAATAATTACTCATATCTTAAGTCTAAAATAAAAAATAAATATACTTAGTAAGTCCAGCCACTGCTAGACAAAAAAATAATGTATTTTCCACGATTGTTGCAATCATTTGCGGGTCATTCCTCTATTGTATGGCCAAGAAATGCAGTATCTCTTCTTTTTAGTCGAATGTAACCAGGAGCATTAAGAATGTTACGCGCCAAAGGATTTGGATGAGTTTCAAGATCTTTGTGAATATTAGAGTTTTTGATATACCAGGGAGCAACTGCGATCATTCGTAGCATCTTATTTTGGGGCCTTTGAATTTTTTCAACATTACTAGCTGAGGCAGTGCCCCATAATTGAATCCCATAGCAGCAAGTAGTAGTTTGCAATCTAAGATGAGAGTAGAGTTTCTGCCAATAAGCCAGTTTAGTTGGGCTACTTTTAACTTCATTTGTGTTAACTTGGATTCTATGTGGCTTTCCTAAGTAAGGCGCCGGTCAAGATGGGGTATCATTTGATTATTTATGCGAATAGGGGGGCATGAGTCCCTACGCAGTGTGAAAGTTATATGAGTGTATTTCTGTTCATTCACCTTAATTCTCCATTTCTTCAACCATTTTTCCAATTTGAGTACGTGATCTTGTAAATCTTGTGATGCTACTTGCGCGCTTTGTAGGAAAGTACTCGAGACGTAAAATGGCATTAAAAACAAAAAGAATGATTTTTTGGGCTATACGGGGCAATTCAAATAACATCTTGTTACTGATTTTATCAATGCCAGGAGCTTTCTTAGTGTTTAAATCAGTTATTGCCTTTTCAATATCTCGAAGCTCGTACCTTAGGGTAAAAAAAAACTGGGCGCATAAAAAGCGTTGCATGTAACTTGAATTTAGAAAATTATAGCACAGGTGATAAGTATGAAAGCGTGAACGCGTGGTATGGACTTTAAGCTTTGGAGTAAGGCTTCGGTGAACAGAAAATAAAAAAAATTATTTCAATGGAGTTTTGGAAGTCTTTTTCACTAAAATACAGTCGAAAAATCCAATACAAGTTAAAAAATTCGATTTATTCTGGATTTAATCTAATCTTTAAAAATGAAGATTACTTGAAGGTATCGAAAGTAATATTAGTTTGTTATTTAAGTGCACATTCGTACTTCAGTTCCATCCAAAGAATATAAAAACGTATTATAAATTGCTAAATTCTAATTAAAAAAGATGAAAACAATATTATAATTGTCATAGTGCTTCATAGATTCGTGATAGTCTTAAAAGTTACGAAACAATTATCTAGATTTTTTCAGTTGTTTTGTGGTTTTTTGTTTTTCCCTCTAATTCATGATTAACGTTGTTGTTTGAAACTAAAACTAAATATAACTATAGAAACACCTATGAAACAAAAACTGTGTGTAACATTACCTCTGAGCTTTTTTTAAGTAAATCCACATGCGGTAAATCTACGACTAGTTATGAGCGTACGAATTATGAGAGTCTTTTGCATTAATTTTTCTATCGTTACATATATTTAGACTTAAACTGTATTCATATCATATGCCTTTCATTGAATGTCAACAGCACGACATTAGGGTGGTACATTTTTGTAGGAGTTATTGTGCAATCAGTTAAATGTTACAATATATTCAAAGTTTATTTTTCAAGATTTATGTGCTGGTTCTGTTTCTGTATTGCAAGCAATAAAATCGTGTAGAAAATTTGTATGAAAAGCACTAAATTTTTTTAGACATACCACTCCGCCGCCTGTGATACAGAAATAGCACATTTAGCAATAATTGTTTTAAAAAAAATATCTAATCAACAAATTACGTAAAAATTTGCAACTTGAGAGTTCTTTGAAACCTGCTTTGTTTTAAACTATTAATGTTCCTTATACGACGCTTCGCTTCCTTTTGCTATGTTTGTTTGTAAGTCTGTGACTTTGATGTAAGAATTAATTTCGAATTCTTAAACTTTTCATCAATTAAATACTTAAGCTCCTAATATAGGCCATGATTTTTACATGTTTCATATTAAGTGCAAATTAAGTACATGTCGTGTGGCAATGTTGCAAAACATTGTCACATTGCTTACTGTTACATTCAAGTAGGAAATTTAAAACTGCACGAAGAACATTTAACCACTTTTATGTAAAATGGTTAAAAGAGTGCCTGCTTATCAGTACAGCCGCGGAAGACATATTTAATCGATGTGTTATTCTCCCACAACATCTATCATGAGGGTTTATGATTAAATAAAAGAATTAAAATCTAAAGTAAAAACTTTGGTTTTTAATCTTACGTTACTTTTTGGAATGCCCTTATTAGTTATGATGTACTTTTAATCAGAGGAGCCGGCACATATTTAGTACATGGTACCGAGTTGGCAGTAAATAAGGGAGCACCGATACACTTTTTTGATGATATACAAATAAAAAAAATTAAGCTGCCGACACCGATATGCATTTTGAATAAAATTTTTTACTATTACATACATACATATTTAAAATTACAGCCCAAGAGATTATTATAGTATTTAAAACCAAAAGTTTTAAGAGCTTTGTATAAAAAAAAATTTTGCTTAAAATTTTCAGAAAAAAGTTTTTTTGAACAAAAATAGTCAGTCAGAACTCATTTGAAAACTTGAGTTTATCCATTAGTCGGCATATTAAAGAGGCTCACACTTTTCTCAGACTCTCTAAATAATCTTATTCAAACGCGCAAAAGCTCACTTCTCCTATGCTTATTAGAACTTGCAAACAGTTGCATGAGAAAGCTCATCTAATGGGTGTGCTCATAAGCTCATGAGCAAGTGATCATACTCGACACACAAACTAGCTTACTGAACACGTGCCTACTCATACTATGCTATTGGTAAGCAAACCTCTGTTCCTATCATAAACGCAATAAGCTGACGGAGTAAAACGAAGTTCCTATACTAGTAGTGAACGCCGTGTTTACTCGCCTCATGATCAAAACTTAATTAATGTGTTGTGTAGAACTTTTGTAGTGCTTAAGAAATAAAGACCATAAAACGATCGTAAGATTTGTTATTAAAAATACTGTTTTTTGTTTGAACACTCGAACTGTGTTCGTGTTTCACTCAAAGCATACAACTGCTTGAACTCGCGCAAGTTTCATGTTATTATGTTCAACATTTACTCATACTTATTCAAACTTGCTTATAGAATCTCTGCAAGCTTATCGCATTTAGCTCGCTGATCTTTGCTGTTTATCATCAGACATCAATTCAATAACATATTATAATAAGCGTCTTTTGAGCTTCGTTTTTTTGTGCTCATGCAGTGCTTTAATGTTCAGCTGATCGTTTGCGTAAGTCCGAGATTACAGAGCAGCTTACGGACTAAAGTCAGATGTTTAAGCAGTGGCATTCTTAATTGACCTCGTACTCTCGAAATACTTATTAATCTCTCTGGTAATACTTTTGTTTTGAAAGCACATTTCGCGACATAATAATTTTTAATGGACTTTTTTATGTTATTTTTCAAAATGATAACAAATATGTAAAATAGAAAAAAAATTAAATATTATATGGGTGATTCTAATTTGCTGTCCTCGTGTATTTCATTACTTAATTTACAATTAAGCTTTATAGGTCATATAAAGCATATCTTAAGGTGGAACTAAAAACGCCGGTATTACCAAATAGCACTAAATCGCCAATAATTATTAATTGGCTATGCTAGCTTCAAACTAATTCGCCTAATGACCACCAGAAGCGCTTGCGAAGCTTTACTATCGCACTAACTATCTGTCTTATCTACTACTCTCCCTTTCTAAAGGAAGTAACACAGTTAATGTAGGCATTAATTGCCTGAATGTTACTTTTCTTAAAAAAAAACTAAAATCGTAAGGGTCTTTTGTGTGGATTGCTTTCAAAGCAAAATCGAACAAAATATTGAACGACGCTGACGAAGTTGAGGGCACAGCTAATATTTCATAATTTTGTTATGAAATATTATTTTAAATATCAACTGACGATTCATGCCAATTTTTTGAAGGTAAGTATGTAAGTTATGATTAAAGAAAGTTTTGCAGATATTCGTCATTCCCCTGCAGTCATTCCTCTGCCAAAAATCCGAAGAGGGGAATGACGACTAGCAGGGAAATTAAAATTTAACGTAATTTTTTTTTTTTAATTTTCATGATGGCTAAAAATAAAGCAAAACCCAAGGAACAGGTATTGGCAGAGAAACGAGAGGCTTAAAATAAGCAATATAATAAAATTAAAGACGATACAGTTAAATATGAAGAGCAAAAGCAATAGAAAAGATTAAAATATCGAGAAAAAAAAGAAAAAAGGGGCCAAGAGAAAGTCCTGGAAAAAAATTTCCCTTCCCAATAAATCATTACCCTGGGGGAAATGTTCTAATAATATTTCGGTTAAATGTAAAGAAATTAATTTATACCTACGATAATTGTGTAGCTATTCTTTGAAGGATTAAAGTTACCTACTATTTGAAAGACTAATATCTGCAAAAAACTTCAGTGCCAAAATCAACCATATGTAAACAATTATTTTCAAATTGTTTAGGTTTTAAAAATATCGCTAGTTATTAATTTTATATGAATTTTAATTTTATTTGAACTATTTTTAAATGAATAAATTAAATTAATTATTTAGGCTTAAGTTCTTAATTATAAATAGATAAAGAAAAATTAAAAAAATTCTAATATCCTATTTCTTTTATAAGTTTGTTGTAATAGAAAATTAATAACAATTGAAACTACCTTGTAGATACATACGAAAGAAAATGCATTCCACTCTGCTGGTGTCTAATTTTTCTTTATCTCTTTATAATTAAGAACTTAAGCCTAAATAATTAATTTAATTTAGTTATTTTTCGTTTAGTATGAATTAAAACTCTAAAGGATTGTTAATGTAATTTTAGAGAAGGAAGTATAACTTAGGGAGGCAATTGCTACAATTTTAAAATTTCGTTTAGCAAAACTGATGTAAATAAACTTTGACAGTTTACTCGTACCCCCAGCTGTGTTGGTAATGCCACCTGAATTCGCTTTAGTACATTTGTTTTTTAAATTTAAGTAGTTTTTCATTTCATTTCATTTATTTTTTATTTTTTTTTTAACAATTCCAATAAATAATATTTAAAAAAAATACTACCGAGAACCGTAAACTTAAAAACCTACAATAATTTATTTTAGTTTTGTTTCTCCAACTCATTTAACTCTTCTGCCATTTCTTCGAATATTTTCGAAAATTCTCTAAAGTAAAATTCGCAAAAATTTGGGATGTCGACGCAAACGTTAGAGAAGTAGTGATTTCTTAAAAGTTACAATATTTTAGGATCTTCTTCTTTAATAAGATCTTCGAAGACATTTTCGAATTTACTCAACATCTGCAAAGTTTCTTTGAGGGTATATTCCGCTTTTGTTTCATAGGATTGCAGTTGAAGTAAATAGTTTTGTATGTAATTTCTGTAGGCAGTAAAAGTGGCAGAGTCAATGTGCTGCATGTCTTTTAACATGTTGGAAAGCATTAAATCCCTTTGATGCAATATATCCTTTGCCACACTTTCTAATTTTCTAATCGCCAATCCAAACACTAGTTCACTTTTCTGTTGTTCAATTTTGTGAGCTACAGTAATGGGAACCGATATACTATTAGGGGTTTCCAAAGGTTTGTTTAAACTTTCAGAAGTAATAGCGGCTTCCACGGGAGTGGCATGAGGAATAGTTATGCAGTGAGAAACCTTTAAAAACAATTTTTACTTTTATTTTAGCACAGACTAAGAGTAGATAAGAGCTTATACCTGCATCCAAAGAGCAATAGATAAAATTATTTCTAACAACTTCATTTTATTTCTAGTTTTTCTTGTTGTTTTCAGTCAATGTGTCTTTTTAGCACTGGCTGTCTCCACTGTTCAATTTCAGTTTAAATATCTTAAGAAAAATTTCTTATCACACAATTGTTTTATTTTTTTTTTTATTTTTAAAACTGAGGTCAAGTAGTTTGTTTTTGTGAGATGTTTAGTATTTCCTTACAAAATTAATTTAACAAATTGAATTTGTAGTTTACTACATTTTATAATAATTATCAAGATAAATACTAACTTGCGGAAATAATTATCTGAACCGATAATTTCAAGAAACCGGTTTAGTTTAACCGAAAAATTACATTTTTAACAAAACGGGTTTAGGTTTTATTTTTTTAATCGGTTAACTGGGTTTAAGTATCATTTTATAAGAATGTTGAAACAAAGCGAATCCATTAACCAAGTGGTGGCATTGGTGAATTCTGGAAACGTCAAACTCCATATATGCGACTGAAGCCAACGAAAGGGACTTTATCTTGCCAATGTAAAATTTTCAGTAAGTAAAGTAAAGTAAAGTAAAGTAAAGTAAAGTAAAGTAAAGTAAAGTAAAGTAAAGTAAAGTAAAGTAAAGTAAAGTAAAGTAAAGTAAAGTAAAGTAAAGTAAAGTAAAGTAAAGTAAAGTAAAGTAAAGTAAAGTAAAGTAAAGTAAAGTAAAGTAAAGTAAAGTAAAGTAATGTAAAGTAAAGTAAAGTAAAGTAAAGTAAAGTAAAGTAAAGTAAAGTAAAGTAAAGTAAAGTAAAGTAAAGTAAAGTAAAGTAAAGTAAAGTAAAGTAAAGTAAAGTAAAGTAAAGTAAAGTAAAGTAAAGTAAAGTAAAGTAAAGTAAAGTAAAGTAAAGTAAAGTAAAGTAAAGTAAAGTAAAGTAAAGTAAAGTAAAGTAAAGTAAAGTAAAGTAAAGTAAAGTAAAGTAAAGTAAAGTAAAGTAAAGTAAAGTAAAGTAAAGTAAAGTAAAGTAAAGTAAAGTAAAGTAAAGTAAAGTAAAACAAAATTTCATGTTGTACCAAACGATATTTTAGGATCAACTACAAAATATAATTTGCTTCATATTCAACATATTTAAATAGACAGTCTTAACAACTGAAAACTTGCACAAATTAGTTGTCCAACTTTTATCTCGATCACCTCAAACTACAGCTTTGAACTGAAAAATTTCAAACGCCATAATAACTACGTCAAAAACTTCGCCTCGATAGATCGATTGGTAGCGCGCTAGTCTATCAGTCTGGAGGTTGCGGGTTCGATTCCCGCCAAAAGTTCTGGGTGTTTTCTGCAGACAAGCAAAAAGCTTCGCAGAGTTAGTGTTGTCTTAAAAAAAAAAAATTCTTAAATTTTGGCCTGACTACTTTTCTGTACTTTATCGAGAAACATCCTAAACTCAATTTCGATGCATGGCAAGGACCCTTTCGGCAGCATATGTCACATATCAAAATGTTGAAATGTTTTTTTACATATGTAATTCGAGTTTGCCATTTTGATATACTCAATAGTTCCCTAGGTACACGAAAACAATTTTTAACTTTTGTGTTCGGGGTACGATACTCACTATTCCAACTCAACCACAGATTTTGGCGGGACTATGCACAGTGTTACCGGGGCTACTCTAATATTATTTCAAACTTTTATAATGATAAATATTTTTTCGACTATTTACATTAATGGGTAGAGTCCCCTCTGCCAGTTTCCAGGTTGAACTATAATGAATATATACTTTGTATGAGACGTACCACGCCAAAGTTCAAGTTTTGTACTATATTTCAAGACTGTTCTTTTTATAGTTCTTAGTCGCACGATAATAATTTTTCACTTTATACACAGCCACTATTTCAATCTAAAGTATAAGCATTAATAAGGGTGCTACCAAAAGTTTGAAAGTTTAAGTTGAATGACTCATTTTTATATAATAAATAAGCACATGCCTCAGATATTGAGATCTTCTGCAAGCAACAAATAAGATTACCATTTGTAAAATTAATCAAATTGGTGAAAGAGCCAACGTACTTATTCTGGTCCGGTCTACATCAAGAGCTCTTTTTTCATTTCTAGGAGTCTAGAGACAAAAATAAGCTCTTATGCTGTGATTATAAATGAAAACCTGACGATGGGAGTGTAAAAGTGAATTTTTACGTTGAAATCGATCTCGTTTTAGCGAATGCTACACAAATACTCGGATATAATTACGTAAATATTTTCCTGCTGCTTCGCGAACCTTCAGGTCATTATTTGTCGTAAGACTGTCTATAATAATGTGTAGTGCGGTCGCCCCAAAATCAAATAACTCCGTTAGGAAAACGATGTAAATATTGAGTAAGCTGGGGTAGACCAAAGAATCTGTCACTTTCATAAGAGTGATTTGAAATCACATAAGAGGTAATTTAAAATGGTTAGCTAAGTAACTGTGATTTCATGTAACTTGCTATTTTTGCGATTTATTTGTTGGTATTTCTGTAATAAATTGCTTGAATAAATAGTTGAGAGTGTATTATTTTAGGGTAAAACCGTAACGTATTGTATTCGCTACAATGTCTCTCCGTCTATCAGCGCCTTATATATCTGAAACCGTAAATGAATCAACTAAGTACTAAAACTTATAGGGTTTTCGAAAGTGACGGGTTATTCGCGTAATGTCTTAATTTTTTGAACCGTAAGAGGCAGACATTTACGCACAATTATTAAAACTATGTTCGCTATATAAACAAGTATAAAAAATAGAACTAAAAACTAAAGGGTGTTTCGAAAGTAAAATTTTTTTCACGTACATATATGGCATATATGGATATTTTCATAGAAAATGTATTACCAATTCCGCTGTTACAATATTTAAAGGGTGTAGCGAAAATTACGCGATTTTCGCAAAAAATATTTTTCTAATTACAAATTAGGTGATTAATATTGGCTGCAGCAACAACACATATGGTGGTAAATATTAAAGTAAATAAGAGGGAAGCTTTGGGTAGTAGTGTATCTCATTCTCAGCAACTGACAACTAAATGCGATTTTTCTTATTGCTTTGTCTGAGTTTATTTGGTTAAATAGACGATATTTACAGCTTAACACTACCCTTATAGATAGATGCGAAGAATTCTGAAGACAGATGTAGCTATCAAGAAAATTCATTACATTCTGCTAATGTGTAAAATAAAATTTTCCCAAATTTTCTTAAATATTAATCACTTGATTTGTAATAAAAAATTATTCTTCCTAGTACTCTGTTCGAATTTGTAAAAAATGTTGAGCAACATTTAATATTTCACACGGAAAATTTGACATTTAAAATGTGGTCTCTATCCCGCGATTTAAAAGAAATTTATAATTTTATTGCTCTTAAATATACCACATTGTTTTACAAAATTTTTCACAAAAAATTCCACATGAAATAATGCCCATTTGCTTTATTTCACATCTTTGATAAAGTGTTGCCAGAAACATTTAGATGTTTCTCCACAGTAATAACAGAGTACTACTGCTGAAACATTTTTTCATGACTTTTTCATACAATTTTTTTATGTATGTAATTGGACAGCATTCCGCATGAAAAACTGAACAGAGTACTAGGCTTTAGAGATACTAAAACGGACTTAAGCTTGACCTCAAATTTCCTCTGTATTTAATTAAAATGGTTCGGCTAATAAACTTTTCAATATTCAATATATTTTTATAACCGTAAATTTATACAGAGTGTGTTATGTCCGTTATAGCTATATATAAAAAATATAAATTATATATAAAAAATATAAATTATATATAAAAAATATAAAAAAAAATTAAAGGGTGTTGTGAAATTTACGAATTTACGTTTGAAGCCTTCTTTTTGAACCGGCATGGTGAATATAACAATTACAAAAATTACAACCAAAAACTACAGGGTGTTTCGATAGTGACACGATTTTGCATATACATATGTATAAAAGATTTTTAAGGAAGTGCTACGATATGGTTGGGAGGACTGATAAGACGACCATCTGTCTCGGGATTCTTTGTGTGGTATAGTCTGTGTAGTGTCAGTTAGTTTTGTGTCTTAATTTTATTAGTTCGAATACGCGGACGCCCAGGAAAAGAGAAAACAGAATGAAAAGAAACAGTAATAGGCAGACACTACAAGTTCACACACCTGATATTTAAATCGGGTATTTAGAACTATGCTTTAGTATAAACAGTAATTACAAAATTAAAGGGTGCCCTGTAAATCGCGGAAAAAAATTTAAAACTATTAAAGTTTTAAATTTTTAAGGTATTACTTAACACTAAATGTGAGAGACTGACTCGCGCTCGACTAATTTATTTCTTTTTGTAGTAAATCTAAAAAATTTATAAGAGAAATATAAGAAAATTATACAATGTTCAGCAGAAATATTTTATATTTGAAAAAAATTAATTGCAATACAATTTCAATATCACAGACATAAAATTGCTGTGTTTTCCTTTTTACTTTAAAATTGGCCAGCTAATTTGTAAAAAAAAAATATTCTTTCAACTCCATGTAGAGAGAATTAACGAACTTATACAGCCTGACATTTTTCAACAATTACATACATATGTATATGCAACATTTTGTTGCTAAAGCACATTTAGCTAAAATCACAATAAATTGATGTCAAAGGAATCATGACCTCATTGCGTTTTAATTAACTTGAAAAAATAGGGTCGTAGTTGTTTCGTAAATTATTAAATCGCGATCATGTAACACTAAACTATAATTTTCTATTACCAAACTATTTTTCTACGAAATAATTCTGTTTCTGTCTCTGTGTTCATTTTGTACTTGCAGCGTAGTTGTAGCAATCAATTTTGTGTTAAATTTTAGTTTTACTTGTAAGTTTTCCGCTCTTATGATTTTATGACTTTCAGGCAGCACTAGAAAAATCACGGAACAAATTTGTTTTTTTGGTGGCACTAAAGATTGAAGTGATGAAAACAGAACAACATAAATGTCAACTGGAAAAAGAAATTCTATGGTTTGAATATTAATTGCTTGCGTCATATAAATAGAACAAAAGAAGAGATTAAATTATTTTATGCAACGTTTGCGTTTATGAACCAGGAAAATGCTGCCGTAAAAATAAAAGTGTTCATGACATAGAAATTATTTTGGTATCCTTGCAACGCTAAAATGCTTAATAAAATATTTTTTGTTTTTGCAATCAATCAATTAATTATATCACAAGAAACTAAAAGCATTTACGCTGTCTGAATTTATAATTATATTGGAAATATAATTTCTCATTAATTTGGGCACGTAAGATTCAACTTGATTCTAGGAAGTTATAAGTTTTCCGAATATTGGTGCTTTGTGGATGAAGAAATCATGAAGAAGCGTTCCAAAATTATGAATAAATCTCGTTATTTGTTAAAACAAACATTTACATATCGGAGTTTCAGTTTAAGATTAGAAATTTTTCATTTATTTCTAGACGGTTCTCAAATTTTTATAACCGAAGTAAAATTGCAACCCATTGTGCTGCTAGAACAACAACAACAGCAACAAATTAACACGTTTTATGTTTCTGCAATAAAAAAGCTTTAATAGTAAGCACATACAAGTATAGATGTGTACCTGTATAAGGCGAATTAGTATTTTTTGCTGGGAAAGTAAAGAAATTTTTTTAAATGTCTGAAGAATTTTCGATTTTTAAAGAATTTAGCTTTTTAGAGGTACCACGCTTACTTTCTTAATTCAGCCTATATTTTTCTAGAGTATACGCCTCTGTATGTGGGTTAATTGTACCCATTTTTAAAACCATATCTATTATAGTTCTCTAGGTACACGATACTAATTTTTCACTTTGTATGGGAGGTACCACAGCCTCTGTTCCAATTCATTCTGTATTTTGGTAGATTTTACGTATTTGTAAGGGAGTTACTTATGCAACGTTTCAAGGCTCTATCTATTATAATTCGCCAGGAACACGATAATAATTTTTCACTTTATATAGGAGGTGCCACGCCCACTATTCCCATCCAGTCTGTATTTCCCTAAACTATGTATGTTATTATAGAGGTTACTAGAGTAAAACTTCAAGGCGCTATCTATTACTCTTACTAAGCAACACGATGATAAATAATTACTTTTTATGGGAAGTGCCAGGCCTATGTCGAATATGAAACAAATAAATAAGTAAATTTTACCAACCGTATATGTAATACCAAACTGTGAAAATTTGAGAAAGATCGGTTTACTGGTGTAGGCAGCTATAGTGTTCCTACAGACAGACAAACAAACACATATTGTGCTTTATATACATACATCCATAAAAAAATACAATAAACACCTTGAAGGAAAGTATGACCAACCTTTAACGCGAAAACGTACGCTATTCTCACGTCAAAAATGTTTCCATCCAACCTGTTTTTTGCTAGATTATACGTATTAACATGATCACAATTTTTTACTTTCAATGGGATGCGCCACTCCCAACAATCTTATCCAGTCTGTATTTTGCTAGTCTATGCACATTACTTTGAGGGTTACTTGTGCAAAGTTTCAAGACTATACCTAATGTAGTTCTCTAGGTACACGATAATAATTTTTCAGTTGGTATAGAAGGTACCACACCCGCCATTCGAATTCAGTCGAAGAAACAAACATACAAACAAACAAATTTTCTGCTTTATATATATAGATGTATATAGATAAATCAGCAAAGTGCGTGTCGGGCTCTAAGCCACTTTAAAATATTTAACATGAATTTGCTATGGGTTTCTAAGCAGTTTACAAGACTTACCTACGTTCCCACATAAAGTAAAACTGCAAAACAATAGCAGAAAAAACAAGACAATACGTCAAATCGCAGGTCATAGGCGACCAATTGACTTCGATATGAGGATTACCGAATTTGGTTCTCAAAAGATCAATGGATTTATTTGTCGTGTAACAAGTGTTCTGCTGAGAACAATTATTATCCAAGGTCATATCTTCAATTTTAGGCCACAAAAAGTGTCTAACCATTGGCACTGGCCGTTGACTAAAAGGTCGTTTCCATTGGGATTTTGGAAAATTCGGACCAATGATGCCACCACTCTGTAATCCATCACCCTCTGTAGATGCATTGGTTTCTCAACAATGAAGTGCCGGTTTTCCGCACTTCAGATGCGGCAATAGTCACCGATTATAGGTTCTGAACGGCCTTAACTGAAATACTTATATCTTGTAGAAGAATAATCCAAGAACTATGTGCATATGTATGTATGTGCAAAATTCTCATCATGCTGGTGTGTGAAATACCTTGTTATTGAGATCGATAACGAGTCGACGTTTTTGAATTGATTTGTATACTTACTTACTGCACATTATCCCCGGCACTCACCGTATGGTGACAGGAACCATATTTTTTTCTCCACTAGCAAGCTAGTTTCACTGACTTTTTACACAAAATACAATGTAGAGCACTCGGTGTTGGTGCTTCATTTAGGCCAAAGTTTGGGACACACAGCACTTACTTTGGAAATAAGTTTCTAATATTTTTCAATGCTGTCCAAACCTGAAGCGACTCATTGAAGACCGCGTAATGTGATATTGACTGTCAATATTTCGTTCAGAAAAAATCTATCAGTGTCTAGTTAATATATAATTTAAAAAGATACTTGTATTTGGACCATCCGGTACATATAAGTATTTATTAATGTATGTATGTATGTATGTATGTATGTATGTATGTATGTATGTATGTATGTATGTATGTATGTATGTATGTATGTATGTATGTATGTATGTATGTATGTATGTATGTATGTATGTATGTATGTATGTATGTATGTATGTATGTATGTATGTATGTATGTATGTATGTATGTATGTATGTATGTATGTATGTATGTATGTATGTACATATATTTCAATAAATATGTTTATGTTGAAATTAGTTACTTTTGAATTTGCTTTGCATTTATACGAATGTACTGTACGCAAGTTTGTACAAAAAGTTTGTGAGACAGGTTCGCTAGTGTACTGTGCGTGCCGACAAGAATGTATATAAGTAACTGTTTCGGTCGTTTAGTCGAAATTTACCCCAACTCTTATGGCTAATATCGTCTAAGCCATGTATGAAATAGAACTGGGAGTCGTCTACAAATTCCGGAAATAATAGACAAGACAGGATAAGCTACTGCGAAGGTAGACACGGCAGCCACACGCAGGCCATAAATAATAGAAATATTATTTTTTCGAATATTATTTTATTTAATTATTAAAAAAAAAAATAATAATTGGAACACACGTTAATTGGCAATAGTCGATGCTTTTACTTTATTGGCTTGCACTGGCTGCAAAAATAATTATAAAGTTTCCTTCAACCTGTAATTTTTTATATTGATATGTATTTATATGTATGTATGATGTTTAATTGTTAGGTTTGATACTGTTTGTTTTCATTATATTTTTTTAAGACATTACGTTACAATCTTAAATTTTTTAAATTTGTTATTTTAAATTTTATTGTTTTCCAAATATTGTTGAATCAAGGCTCAATAAAATAACTCAATAAAGCTTTATATGATTTTCAATTTATTATTGAACTTGAATTTTACTTTAACTTATTTTCTAACAGACAAATTGTTTTCGTGACAAAAGTCATATTTTTATAAATGTGTTTACACTAAAAAATATTTTTTTTTATATTTATTTGTCATTCGATATCCATCAATGTCAATAATGTTAAATAAAAGAAAAGGTAATTTCTTGAAGAGAAATCTAAAGGTTATTTAGTACTTTACTTCTAGTATGTAGTGCAAGGATTGTATTATAAATTTACTAGATTTTTATTACTTTAGAACGTTATTACATACGGGTAATTCCATGCCAAATCAGCATGGCACCCAAAATGAATACTTTAGATTTCATTGAAACTTTTGTTATTTATATTCTTTGACTCCCTGAATCCAAATATACATATTTAAAAATAATCTATTTCTTACAGTTTTTTTAGCTATACAGTTATGAAAATAATAAATAATCTCTTTTCTGCATATACGCTCGAGGATTAAATATATTTAAAATTATATTTGGATTCAGGGATTCAGGATTCAGGTTTCAATCAAATCTGGAATGGTAAATTAAAAAAAAAAAAATTTTTGTTGAATTGACATGGAATGACTCATACATATTATTGGCTTTATTAGCAAATTCATAGCTTTCAGAAAAAACTACCTTTAAGTTGTTGTGTCTTGTTGAAAATAGTAAGCAAATGTGCAAAGTCCAAAAAAGAAAAACAAGTGCTAAGTCTGACTTAAAGCACCTCATATATGATTTCAAGAAATATTTTTATTATGAGACCATTTTTAGTAATAGTGAAGCAGATATCTTAGGGGTCCTTACCCGAAGGGTAAAATCGTACCTGCATTGTTTTTGCTATTTTTAGAATTTTTTCCTGTCTGTGCGTTTGCGTTAAAACTACTGGATGAATATTAATAAAATTTTGTGACGAGGTACCTTATTATCTTGATTCAAAGAAAGGATATTTTTTCGCAAAAATATCTTATTTTCAAGAGAAAATAGAGAAAAATTCGTTAAAGTACGCAATTTTACTGATTTAAATGTACTGCAAACATGTCAGCTCCTTTTATTTTTAAAAGCGGAATATTTTAAACCCTTTTTGCAGAACAATAGGACTAAAACTTTATATAAATTTAATAATTGTACCCAGGGATGGGTACCTTTATAAAAAGAAAATATATGTATAAATTATAACACAAGCACTATAAAAGAAAGAGTCTTCAAAACAGATTTAGTCTATGGCAACTTTTACATGTCACCATATTATCTTTATCCTTATCGTCTCCGTTGCAACATGGCTTCAGAAAAAGTCACTCAACTATTACAAATCTATTGGAATTTACAAGTTTAATCAATCGTGGTTTTGTTCAACATAAACAAACTAACATAATTTATACTGACTTCAGCAAGGTTAACCATAAACTCCTGCTGAAAAAGCTTCAATGTATAGGTTTTTCCCAAAACTGTTTAAATTGGATAAAATCAATTTAACTGATAGAATACAAAATGTGACATCGAAATCAATTGCAGTGTTCCACAGGGGGGTTATAAATGATTTACCGAAAACAATAAAAAATTCTTATATTCTAATGTATGCGGATGATGTTAAAATATTCTACAGTCGTATATAATAATTATGCAGATCAGTCAATCCTACAAAAAGTCTTGGATTCTCTTCCTTCCTGATGCAACCTTAATTTAATGTAGTTAAATTTTAATAAGGGTAAACATATGTGCTTTTTTCGAAGACGTAATATAAACGCCAAATGTGTCTTAGGTGGTCATGAGCTGATTAAAGTAAACGTTTTTTCTGACCTTGGAATTTTGCTGGTCGCTAAGCTTAACTTCATTCAACTTATTACCTTAACTGTAAATAAAGCACGAGGCCTTCTTGGATTCATCAAACATTGGGCGAAGGAATTCGAGGATCCATATATTACCAAACAATTATACACTTCACTTGTTCTCTCAGTTCTGGAATATGGATCAATAATATGTGATTCTCTACATTGGATCCCAAATTGACAGGGTTAAATCTGTACAAAAACAATTTCTTCTATTCTGCCTCCGTGGGTTACGGTGGAATCCATCAAATCTTCCGTCTTATGCAGCTAGACTTGGGCTTATTAAGCTGCCATCGCTAAAAAGTCGCAGAGTAATGCTAAACGTGATGTTTGTGCTGAACGTAATAAATGGACATATCCGCTCCGATTTCCTGTTTAAAAACATTTACTTTAAAATTCCACATCGTCCAACTATCCACCTATCATCCCCTCTCAGTCTTTAGAGCAAACTATGCAAATTTTGATCCGTTTCTAAGATGCTGCACTGATTTCAATAGCCTTTATTATTGTACTGATCTTTCTGTCAGAGTAAGGCATGTTATTAAACGAAATATAATGTTTGCCTTAAATAAATAAAATATATGTGGTATGTTCGTAAATTTGTACATTATATTAATTGCCTGTAAGGATTGTAATCCATAGACTTAATAAATAAAAAAAACTCTTTTAATAAGTTAAGTGACGCGTTCTCTATTCACCAGGCATGATATATAAATTCATGTAAGACTTGTAATATAAAGAGTCATGGGAGGAGTACGATTTGTACAAATAGTAATCAGGGTTTGAATTGCTTGCTTAAAAATAGCAACAGCAGTAAAATCTTTGCTTTGCTTACATCTTTTTCAGCAAATATAAAAACTGAATTCCTCAGCATTTATTTAACATTTTGTTATAAGCGAAGCAAAAGCAAATAAAAGAAGAGCAACTCATTTGCTTAAGCTTGCTATGTGTCTCTTTCTACAGCAAAGTAATTTTTTGAAAACGTTTGCTGTTGCTTAAGCAATAAGTTAATGCGTGTTTCTTTTTTTGCTGTTGCTGTAAAACAATATTGTAAATCTTTATTTTGCAGATCTTCAAAATTAAGTTTTTTTTCGATTTACACTTGGCGCCATAATTTGAATCTCTTACTGTCAAAGAATTTTCTAAAACTTAAGACTGAAGCAGCGAGTAACAGCAAATAACAGCAAAAAACAGCAATCGTAGTCAGCTACTACTTCACAGTAAAGAGTTAAGCATAAGCAAAAATAAAAATGAAGAATTTACTGCTTAAGGTGTGTTTAGATTGAGTGCACAAGTCATATGGAATGTCATTTTCCATATGTAAAACTATACATATAGTGTAAACCTCTGGAAACATAACATATGTTATTTACCTATGTGCAATAACATGTGTTAGTTTTTTATTTAAAGCACGCTCTATTTGATGTGTAAAACTATATGACAACAGCTGTTTTCAGTGATGTTCACTTTTACTTTCAAAAATTCCGTTCATACACTTTTATCATGAAGTTAAGGAGTTTAAAATTAACCAATATCTTTATTCTAACTTTTGTTAGTAAGACCACTTTTACACCTTGCAATAAACGCCGCAAATTTTTCATGCAACTTTTTTCTTGTTAGTAAGAGGGGTTGGGAGTCAAGCGGGGTTGAAAAAGTTGTCTTCGCTGTTTATTATTGCCCACTCATTGTTACTCGTTTGCCATGAACACACATGAATTCAATGATATATTATAATGAGCGTCTTATGAGCTTCCTTTTTTGTATTCATGCAGTGCTTTGGTTTATATATTTACTTTATATATATAGCTACCCATCTCTGGTTAATTACTCAGGATGTTGCATATGTTATGTTTTATATAAAATTCTATTATTATCAGATTACGGAAATGCTCAGTCATTGCTTAATCATGTGTGAGTATGTACATTTTAGTTTTTTTTGCTTGTTCTCATACATATGTGAGTGATACTAGAAAATATTTGTGTTTGTTCATTTATGAGCGAGATGTTTTTTTTTTCGTTTGTATTCAAAAGTGATTAAATGAAAGAATAGTTTATTCTTCACGCAAGTGCTCATATATGAGAGCATACAAATTTATTAATTTCTCATAAATGAGAAATTTGTCAAAAAAAAATATTCGCATTAAGTATTTGCATATGTGTATGTATAAGCACATGTTTTATAATGTACAACTGCAGGGGTAAGTAGTAACAAAATTTTTTAGAAATCTCATTTGTGAGAAATCTCCTAAATGAACACTCTCCTAAATGAACACGCATGACAAAGCCTGACGAGGCATTTTTTGTTTTTTGTTTTTGATTATTTTCATTTTATTTTTTTAAAGTGTTGTCTACTTTTTGACTACAGAAAAAAACGACAAGTTGTATTATGTAATATGCGTGCAATTGGAAAGGTAAGTAAAAGTATTATCCAAATAAAATGAAATTAATAAAAATAAATCAGCCAAATGCGAGTCAGAATCACACAAGTATGGTTTCGAACTATGTTCAGTTCAACTTTAAAAATTCAAGTCTATAATTTTTTACGTCTTATGAGGCATGCTTTAATTTTAAATTATGTTTTATACTAGAGCATAGTACTAAATATCCTGTGTAAATATCAAGTGTTTGCCTACAAGATTAAGAAGAGAAAGGCAAATTCCGCAACTTTAAGACATTAAGGGACCACCCCATTATTATTAAATTTATTTTCGTTTCTTGTTGTTACTGTAGATATTGTTAAATATAATATGTGTAAATTTTAAGTGTCAATATAAGGTTATATGTATGTATATGTAAAATCGAGTTATTATCGAAACACCCTTTAATTTTTGGTTTTGATATTTGTTCTAGGGGACAAATTTGTACATAGTTTGCGTAGGTGTAAAGTGTCTACCCGTTCCGGTTCAAAAATTAGGCTACAACTACTCGAAAATATTTGCCACTCTCCCAAAAGTCTTTATTTTTTTTTTTGTATTTTTCCATAAATTTACACACTCTGTATATACTCGCGTTAAAAAAAAAAAACAGTCATATTCGCGAAAATTGCATCACTATCGAAATCCACATTATATTTTAGTAATTATTGTTATAGCTTTATATGAAAATAATAGGAGCCTACCTATTGCGGTAAAAAAAGGCAATATAAGTGAAAAATATGTCCCTGTCCTAACACAGTAATTCACCTCCTGTATAAATTTAAAGACTCTAACTATTATGGTTCAAAATTTAGACCGTATACATGCAAATCTCCTCACTAATTATTTATATAAATTTTGACTTTATTCCTCTTACTGATTAAGAAATAAACACATATACGTAAAAAACGAGTCTCTTTCGGAACACCCTAAAAGTTTTAGTAGTTGTTGTTATAGCGGCCACAGATATACATCTTCTGTGAAAATTACAAGAGTCTACCTATTACGATTCCAGAGATAGAAGGCGTTGACAGACATTGTAGCGAAAACAATTGGGTTACTTTTTACCTTTGGGAAACATTTTAGGTGAACAAACAAATATATTTTTTTTAATTTTCATTCTTTTTCTCAGAACATAGACAAGAAAATCCTTTAAAAAAAAACTTTTTTTGTGCTTGCTTGATATTTTATAATATTTTTCATTAATGTCAATTTAGTTAGATAGTACTTTTAATTACCATTCCAGTGATACTCATATTATCTCATTCCATTAAATAGTTGAGATATACAAAACTTTACATAGAAACTTTAGGGGTCCGTAACTCCAAAACAAATTAATTTTAAAACAATATAAGTATTAGTTATTTTTAAATATTTATAATGTGTGTGTGTTAATATTATATTAAGAATGTTTAATCGCTTAATCATAATAAAATACGATTAGTTGACAATACAGTTTTTTGTTTATTTATTAATAACACAGAAAAGCATAAAAAACAAAACTTTCAAAAATAAAAAAATTCAAATGTAAAAGAATACAGGGTTTCGAAGCAACTTTTAAAAAGAATAGGAAAAAAAACTCGGCGTTTCTTGCAAGGTGTAAAAACGGTCTAACTTAATGTTCGAAGATTTATATCGATACCTCATACGTGATATTAAAAATAAAGTTATGTAACATAATATAGATACATATGTATATTATATGTCTATTTGCAAGTTTGATTATTTGTACGTCAATCACGGCAAAATCGAATGTAATGATATTTAAAACATAGACAGATCTTTATTTTTTGTGGGTCCATTGGGATATGTCTGTTTTCAAAACTAGAGCCAGGAGGGTATAAGGGACATTTTTATACGAATGACTCAATTTTAATAGAAGTTGAGAACACAATTTCATAAATGTATAGTGATGAAAGGCAAGGTGTGCTTATCTATATTATCGGTACTAAAATTAAAATTTTACTTCACTATAGCGCATTATTTTTCAAATCTTTTTTAAGACGGTAACTATGTAAACTGTAATATTACCTAATTAACAACTTTGGACTGTAGGACAAAAAAATCTATTGAGGTATTGTGGATATCGAAACTGCTGCAAATCATTTAATTGAGTCGTTGCTTTTGAAAATGAGAGAATTCCATTTTGCAAAAAAAAAAAAATGAATAAAACCTAAATCTTATTACAAATTAGCAAAATTTTGTGTTTTTAATCCATGTTGAATAGTACTATTTTTTATATTACAATATATTAAGAAGCATTATCAGAATTTAGCAATCATACTGCAACTATGGTGAAAAATCTACGCTATGTAACCTAGGAAATATAAGTATTGTAATTTCTTTCTTTCTTTTTCCACTTTTTACTTTAAAGTTTAATTATTTAATTTTCGTTTTTTTTTTTTGGTTTTTTGTTTTGCTGTACCAAAGAAGAATGAAATGATATTGAAATAAAATATTTATATATGTAAGTAAATAAACTATTCAATTTTTTGGTATTATAATTACATTTCAGTAAAAGAAAATCATCGTTTTCATCAAACATTGCCTTTGAAAATGAGACAACTACATTGGCGCATACCAAAACCTTATTATTATAATGGGTGATTTTTTTGAGGTTAGGATTTTCATGCATTAGTATTTGACAGATCACGTGAGATTTCAGACATGGTGCCAAAGAGAAAGATGCTCAGTATGCTTTGACATTTCATCATGAATAGACTTACTAAAGAGCAACGCTTGCAAATCATTGAATTTTATTACCAAAATCAGTGTTCGGTTCGAAATGTGTTTTATCGACAAATTTTGTTCAGCGATGAGGCTCATTTCTGGTTGAATGGCTACGTAAATAAGCAAAATTGCCGCATTTGGAGTGAAGAGCAACCAGAAGCCGTTCAAGAACTGCCCATGCATCCCGAAAAATGCACTGTTTGGTGTGGTTTGTACGCTGGTGGAATCATTGGACCGTATTTTTTCAAAGATGCTGTTGGACGCAACGTTACGGTGAATGGCGATCGCTATCGTTCGATGTTAACAAACTTTTTGTTGCCAAAAATGGAACAACTGAACTTGGTTGACATGTGGTTTCAACAAGATGTCGCTACATGCCGCACAGCTCGCGATTCTATGGCCATTTTGAGGGAAAACTTCGGAGAACAATTCATCTCAAGAAATGGACCGGTAAGTTGGCCACCAAGATCATGCGATTTGACGCCTTTAGACTATTTTTTGTGGGGCTACGTCAAGTCTAAAGTCTACAGAAATAAGCCAGCAACTATTCCAGCTTTGGAAGACAACATTTCCGAAGAAATTCGGGCTATTCCGGCCGAAATGCTCGAAAAAGTTGCCCAAAATTGGACTTTCCGAATGGACCACCTAAGACGCAGCCGCGGTCAACATTTAAATGAAATTATCTTCAAAAAGTAAATGTCATGGACCAATCTAACGTTTCAAATAAAGAACCGATGAGATTTTGCAAATTTTATGCGTTTTTTTTTTAAAAAAAGTTCTCAAGCTCTTAAAAAATCACTCGTTACATGCAATAAGACCACAAAATAATAAGTCTATTACGGCTTGTGATTTTTCTAACGCCATTCAAATGCAAATCATTAAATAAAATGGAGTTCTTTCTTTCATTTTCAAAAGCAACGGCTTTTTAAAGAAATTTAATTCTTTTCTATTGTCATAAGAATTAGGATAAAAAATATTTTATTCCTAATAAAAAAGAGCGAAAATAAATTGACATTAATATCAACAAAATTATTCATTTAATTGTTGCTGACATACATACATATTTCAAATGATATTAATTAATACTTATTATATTATTTATTATAATTATTTTTAGGGCTCCGTACAAAAAGTGTAAAAACGAACCCTATTGTTTTCGCTACAATGTCTGTCCGTCTGTCCGTCTGACAGCGCCTTTATCTCTGGAACCGTAATAGGTAGACTCTTGAAATTTTCACAGATGATGTATAGTTGTTGCCGCTATAGCAACAAATACTAAAACGTATAGGGTGTTCCAATAGAGAGGTGTTATTTACGAAAATGAGTTTATTTCTTGAACTGTAGGATGGATACACTTGAAATTTACAAACAGTTATTAAAACTTAGTTCACTATATAAACAAGTATAAAAAAATAAAACTAAAAATTAAAGGGTGTTCCAATAGTGGTGTGAAATGCATGTATAAGGCATAAGTTTTGAACCATAATAGGTAGACTCTTGAAATTTTCACAGAAGGTGTATAGCGATGACCACTATAACAACAAAAATTAAAACTTATAGGGTGTTCCGATAGAGAGGTGTTATTCACGAATATGTGTTTATTTCTTGAACTGTAGGAGGCATAAACTAAAAATTTACAAACTGTAATAAAAACGTAGTTGGCCTTATATACAAGTCTAAAAAATAAACCTAAATATTAAAGGGTGTTCCGACAGTGGTGTTATTTTGATTTATAAGGCCTAAGTTTTGAATCATAATAGGTCGAATCTTGAAATTTTTACAGAAGTTATAATTTTGGCCGCTATAGCAACAAATATTAAAATTTATAGGGTGTTCCGATAGAGAGGTGTTATTCAAAAATATGTGTTTATTTCTTGAGCTGTAGGAGGCATACACTAAAAATATGTAAGCAGTAATTAAAACTTAGTTCGCTATATAAACAAGTATAAAAAAATAAACCTAAAAATTAAAGGGTGATCCGATAGTAGTGTGATTTGCATTTATAAGGCCTAAGTTTTGAACCGTAATATGTATTTCTTGAACTGTAGGAGGAATTCACTAAAAATATGCAAGCACTAAATTAAAATTAGTTCGCTATATAAACAAGTCTGAAAAAAATAAACCTCAAAATTAAAGGGTGTTCCAATAGTGGAGTTATTTGCATGTATAAGGCTTAAGTTTTGAACCATAATAGGTAGACTCTTGAAAAATTTACCAAAGGTGTATAACTATGGCCGCTATAGCAAAAAATATAAAAACTTATAGGGTGTTCCGATAGAGAGGTGTTATTTACGAATATGTGTTTGTTTCTTACAAACAGTATTTAAAACTTAGTTCGCTTTATAAACAAGTCTAAAAATATAAACCTAAAAATTAAAGGGTGTACCGATAGTGGTGTGCTTTGTATGTGTAAGGCCTAAGTTTTGAACCATAATAGGTAGACTCTTGAAAATTTTACCAAAAGTGTATAACTGCGTCCACAATAGCAAAAAATACTAAAACGTACTGTGTTCCAAAAGTGACGTGTTATTTACGTTAATGTCTTTTTTTGAGCTGTGAGAGGAAACCACTTACAATTTGCAGACTGTAATTAAAACTATGTTTGTTTTATAAACAAGTATACAAAATTGAACTTAAATATTAAAAGGTGTTCCAATAGTAACGCGATTTGCATGTATATATCCTAAGTTTTGAATGAATATGTGGAATCTTGAAATTTTTATAGGAGGTGTATAACTATGTCCACTATACAAAATAGTAAAAATTAAAGGGTTTTCCGCTAGTGACGTGATTTGCATGAATAAAGCCTTATTTCTTGAACCGTAACAGGTAGACTCTTGAAATTTTGTACAGAAAATGTGTTGCCACGGCCGATATGACAATTACTAAAAATTAAAGGGTGTTCCGACAGTGACATGTTTTTCACTTATAGTAACTTATTTTTTAATCGCAATAAGTAGACTCTTAATATATTTATAGAAAGGAAGTTGCCATGGCCACTATAATGACTAATAAAATTTAAGGGTGTTCCCACAGTGACATGATTTTATAAACCGTAATAGATACCCTCTTGAAATGTTTACAGTAGATGTGTTACGTCGGCCGCTATAACAAATACTTAAAATTGAAGTGTGTCCATTAGTAACGTGTTTTTCACGAACATTACCTTATTTTTTAACCGCAATAGGAAGGCTTCTGATATTTTAATAGAAAGTGTATTACCATGGCCGCTATAAAATGAATTACATATTAAAATTTATAGGGTGTTCTAATTAGGATCCAATTTTCGCGAATATTACTTTAATTTTAAAATTTAAGGGTGTCCCATAAGACATAAAGAAATAAACAACTGGAATTTTTAAATTATACTGAACATAGTACGGAACCCTACGTGTGTGAGTCTAACTCGCACTTGACTAATTTATTTGTTTTTATATAATTTCTCTCCTACAAATTGAATTCTGTACTGTTGTAGAAGCTCCCAAATGATAACACAAAATGGTAGTTCTTTGCATAGTTGACATCACTAGCGGGTTATAATAAAATGAAATGGCGGCAAAAATATGGCAAATTGGCTAATAATTTATTACGCAAGTCCCAATAAAGCTAATATTATTAGTTTTAGTATATACATAGACTAATAATTTAATAAATCAGTCAAGTACGAGTTAGTCTCACACACGTAGGGTTCCGTACTATGTTTAGTACGCCTTTAAAAACTCAAGTTGTTAATTTTTTCATGTCTTATAGGGCACCCTTTATTTTTTAAATCAAAGTCATATTCGCTATTGGAACACCCTTTTAATTTAAGGAATTGTTATAACGGCCATGGTAATACATTTTCTATAAAAATATTAGGCCTACCTATTGCGGTTAAAAAAATAAGGTAATATACGTGAAAAACATGTCACTGATGGATCACCCTTTAGTAATTAGTAATTGTTACAGCGGCCGAAGTACAATATCTACTGTAAACAATTCAAGATTCTACCTATTACGGGTCAAATTAAGTAAAAATCATGTCTCTGTCGGAACACCCTTTAATTTTGTTATTTGTTGTAAAGGCCATGGAAATTCTTCTTCTATGAATATATCAAGAGTTTACCTAGTACGATTAAAAAAATAAGTCACCATACGTGAAAAACATGTCATTGTCCTGTACAAGATTTTAAGAGTCTACCTATTAAGGTTAAAGAAATAAGGAGTCATGAGAATCACGTCACTGTCGGAACACACTTTATTTTTTATTATTTGTTATATTTTCCTTAGTAATAAACCTCCTGGAAAAACTTCAAGAGTCTACTTATTATCGTTCAAAACTTAGGCCATATACACGCAAAGCACGGCACTCTCGAACACCCTTTAATTTTAAGGTTTAATTTTATATACTTGTTTAGAAAGCGAACATAGAGTTAATTACTGTCTGCAAATTGAAAGTGGTTGCCTCCTATTGCTCAAGAAATAAAGACATATTTATTGCTATAGTGGTAGTGCTACAGTTATACACCTTCTGTGAAAATTTCAAGAATTTACCTATTATGGTTCAAAACTTAGGCTTTATACATGCAAATCACACCACTATCGAAACACTCTTTAATTTTTAGGGTTATTTTTTAGACTTGTTCATATAGCGAACTAAGTTTTAATTACTGTTTACACATTTTCATGAATAACACCTCTCGGTCAGTACACCCTATAAATTTTAATATTTGCTGCTATAGTGAAAATTTCAAGAGTCTACCTATTATGGTTCAAAACTTAGGCCTTATTCATGCAAATCACGCCACTATCGGAACACCCTTTAATTTTTAAGTTTATTTTTTTAAACTTGTTTATATAGCGAACTAAGTTTTAATTACCGCTTGCATGATTTTAGTGTATTCCTCCTACAGTTCAAGAAATAAGCACATGTTCATTAATAACACCTCTCTTTCGGAACACCCTATAAGTTTTATAATTTGCTACTATTGCGGACACAGTTATACACCTTCTGTGAAAAGTTCAAGCGTCTACCTATTATGGTTCAAAACTTAGGCCTTATTCATGACAATCACACCACTATCGGAACACCCTTTAATTTTTATGTTTATTTTTTTATACTTGTTTATATAGCGATCTAATTTTTAATTACTGTTTATAAATCTTGAGTCTATGCCTCCTACAGTTCAAGAAATAAACACATATTCGTGAATAACACCTCTCTATCGGAACAGCCTATAAGTTTTAGTATTTGTTGCTATAGCGGCAACAGCTATACATCATCTGTGAAAATTTCAAGAGTCTACCTATTACGGTTCCAGAGATAAATGGCGCTGACAGACGGACAGACGGACAGACATTGTAGCGAAAACAATAGGGTTTCGTTTTTACACTTTTTGTACGGAACCCTAAAAAATAGACTATATACATAGACTAAAAATTTAAAAAAATAATCCATCTAAATCACACTTTGAAGACCAGCTGTTTTTAATATTTGATTTTTGTTTTTAATAACAGTTGGTTATGTCATATGTACGTAACATGTGTACTTTTAAAAACAAAAATTATAAACCATGTGTAAAACACTGATTTTGACATACGCATGAAATTCCATATGGATAGCAATTTTGACAGTACATATGACTTGTACACTCAATGTTAACGCACCTTTAAGCAACAGCAATGTTTTTAAAGTAATTGCTTTGCTGATTGCTTTGCTGCAGAAAGAGACACATAGCAAGCTTAAGCAAATGAGTTGCTCTTCTTTTATTTGCTTTTGCTTTTTGCTTTTGCTGCACACTTTTTCTACAGTTAAGCAATTACATATGCATTGAAAATAGTCAAGCATTTTTAATCACTGCTAGTAATACCACATAGACTGAGTTTTAAATCAGACATAGTCTATTGCTGTATCTAGATAAGGAACTATGCTTCAAGTTTGGTTAAAATCATTCCGTTATGCTGTATTTTTAGGCTTCGGTGATGAAAATAAAGTTTAATCGAACCAAAAAATTCACTTTTTTTAATTTTCTTAAAATGATCGAGGTTTCAAGAGCTCTCACAAACAAACCTTCTCAAAATTCAACAGTAGTAGAGTAATGAAAGCAGACATGGCAGAATTCAATTAAATTTTAAGTACCATACAGGTACACGTACCTGTATGGTAATTTCATATTCTCAATTACACATTGTAATTTAAATTAGGTACTAAAGTCGATTAGAACTATTTGTAATTTGTAATTGATAATTTTCAATTACAAATTACAAGCAATTGTAATTAGGCAAGAGTCATTACTTGAAATTGAACAAAATACAATTATAATCTTAACAATTTTCCGTTACAAGTAATGAAATTTGTAGTCAAGCTTTAGTTCGTTTATTTTTCTCTCTAAGAATGAATAATTTAAATTACAAATTAGGTGATAACATTAAAGAAAAATTGCGAAAATAAAATTTTTAGACACCAGCAGAGCGGAATGCACATTTTCTAGACAGCTCCGTCCGTCATCAGCACTCTTCGTATCTATCTACTTAGGATAGTGTTTGGTTGTAAGCATCATTCAATTATCAATCGTATTTTAGAGATAATAAAACGAACTTACAATTACAAATAGTTGAATCTAATTGTAATTGAAAAATTCCACTTACAATTACGTATAATTGCGTAATTGCATGTATAATTGCATGTAATTACAAACTGTAATTGATATCCTCCCAAGTCTGTTTGAAAGTTACAACGCTGGATATACAAAAATTCACTGAACTTTTAAACTGCCCTCGTAAATATACGAGTCCAACTAATAAATTTCTGGCATGTGAGCACCCTTGTATTACTTTGATTGCAGTCACGACCAGAACGTAACACAGTAAACCTCTTTTTAACCATTGAGATTGATGGTGCCAAATCCTTTCTTTGGTTTCAGTGATGGTTTTTTATGGTTAGTCAGCACATGAAATAAACGTTTTTCCAGTTTCGCTACGATTAACGAGGTTATCAGACGCAGCTTGCTCTAAATTCAATAATAGTCCAGTTATGGAGAACAGTTAACGGAAGTAGAGTTGTATTGAAAGTGTTTGCGTTGCAAATGCAAAAAGACACGAAATTTTCAAACCAGGTCCATAAATATAATATTAAAATTATATAAATTGTAAATAAATTAAACATATTTATTATTTATAAAACTTATTATTTTATTTATAATGGCCGCTCATAAAAATATCTACTTCCTTCTGTATGCAACCATAAAAACAACCACTAAATTCAAGAAAACCCACAACATATGAGTCGCAAGTTGCATAAATGTCATTGTAAAATAGAAACTCACTTGTCATCCGGTACAATTATACATTTAACAAAATCCTCTAAATAATCATTTGCATCATCCTTGTCATCTGTTTTAGCAACTGCAGTTTTAGAAGTAACTTTTTTATCTTTAACTTGTGCCCTCATTAAAACTTTATAAAATTTCATCTCCACTCAAGCCATCAAAAGGTAATTTAAGTTTGAGTCCTTTCAAAGGATACCAAGTAATTTTTTAAATATTGTATAAATAAACTTTTTAGTTTTCCTTTTATTTGTGTAGATTTGTTTTTTACTCTTAAAATTATTATTGTGAACCGGAAATTGTCGTTTGCTGCTGCTAATTTAAGTTTCTTAATGTTGGCAACATTATTTGTGTAACGTTAAACCACAATAAACTCAAATAAACAAATGGTGTCGTATTTTAATAAACAGCAGATGATACATACTCACTCGTATGTGTGCTGATGACAAAGGTTGTTTGTGTGTACTTATAAGATTTTGTAAATGTATTTAATTTAAGAAAGTTTTTTAAAGGGTTTCTTTTCATAATCCTTTAGTTGCTGGGAATTATTAAATTATATAAATGGTTTACTGGCTCAATGGAGTACCGAAATTGGGAATGAAAATCAAGCATAAAATGTAAAAAAGAAATTCCATATGACAACAATTACGGAACGCAGTCTTAAAGAGGTAATCAAACTAATGTAACAAAGTTGCTTAGACCGGGCTAGAACTCACTGGCTGCCAGCAGGTTCTTTTAAAACTTCTGAGGAAAGAAGTAGAACTGGTCACGTTAAAAAATTATTGGTCATATCAACTGCAAACTGATACTGCATATTACCATATCGCACTCTAAATCACAAACAGTCAGAACAGAAATTTCCCGCGACTATTGGATCTTCGCTTCGGAACGACCCGAGATGTTCAACTCAGCAATAGCTGTATCAACCGGAAGTTTTTTTCCCGGGAAAGAACTTCCGACAGCAGCAGAGCTGTTACAACAACAACAACAGAAATAATAAATAAATAAATAAATTCACGAATGTTCAGGAAAGGCAAAAAACTGTATTTGAATTTTATAATCAACATTTTTTTCCAAGTCAGCACTACCTGTGAAGCTTTTCGCAGAAAACAATCAGAGCCTGTATGGGAACCGAACCCGCAATCCCCAGACTTAGTTATATTTCTTCAGTTAAAGAAAACTGAGTAACGTCATGGACTGAGTGAAGACCCTGAATAAACTTGCTATTCACAACAGGCTAAAATTATGTTGGATTACCAGTCATGAAGGCCATGTTGGTAACCAGCGGGGTGACCCTTTGACAACCCAGGGATCTCATGCAGATTTCCTTCCTTTTTCTATTGGCTGCTAAGGAGAAATTTGGTTAGTGGTTTGCAGCGGAGTTATATAGTCATTGGAAATCTCGGGCAGGGCTCAGACAAGCTATGCGTTTTCTATGCTATCTCGGGACACCATTTATGGAATGGTTTGGCAGCCTTTGTGATCAGTATACGTTAGGTAAAGCGGACATCAGATTTTTTTGACAGAACGGCGAGACTTCGCAGCATGTACTCTGCGATTGTGCTACACTGAACCAAATTTCGTAGGTAATATTAACGAAAAAAATTAGTTGATCGTTAACCACAAAAATATTTAAAACAATTTAATTTTTATTCAAATTTATACACAATTTATTCATATAAACAAATTTTATTCAAATTAACAGTATTTCTTTAGATAAAAACATGTTTCGATAAAACTTGGAAAAAACTTAAAAAAATGTAAATAAAATTTTGTTCAATTAACAAAAATTTAGTTAAAATAGCAGTAAAAAATTCTAGGAAAAACAACCCATAAAATTAGTTAAATTTACATCCCTAAAAGAAGTTAATGTGACTAATTTATACGTTGATTTAACAAAATTTTCGTTTATTCTACTAATTTTTTTATTTTATTTTTGAAGAAAATTCAATATATAATAGACTCACACCCGTATGGTTCCGTACTATGTTCAGTATAATTTAAAAAATCCAGTTGTTTATTTCTTTATGTCTTATGGGACACCCTTAAATTTTAATATGTGATTGATTTTATAGCGGCCATCGTAATACACTTTCTATTAAAATATCAGAAGCCTACCTATTGCGGTTAAAAAAATAAATTAATATTCGTGAAAAACACGTTACTAATGGACACACTTTAATTTTAAGTATTTGTTATAGCGGCCGAAGTAACACATCTATTGTAAACATTTCAAGAGGGTATCTATTACGGTTTATAAAATCATGTCACTGTCGGAACACCCTTTAATTTTATTAGTCATTATAGTGGCCATGGCAACTTCCTTTCTATAAATATATTAAGAGTCTACTTATTGCCATTAAAAAATAAGTCACTATAAGTGAAAAACATGTCACTGTCGGAACACCCTTTAATTTTTAGTAATTGTCATATCGGCCATGGCAACATATCTTCTGTACAAAATTTCAAGAGTCTACCTGTTACGGTTCAAGAAATAAGGCGTTATACATGCAAATCACGTCACTGGCGGCAAACCCTTTAATTTTTATTATTTGTTATAGTGGACCTCCTGTAAAAATTTCAAGATTCCACCTATTCATTCAAAACTTAGGATATACACATGGAAATCACGTCACTATTCGAACACCCTTTAATATTTAAGTTCAATTTTGTATACTTGTTTATAAAACAAACATGGTTTTAATTACAGTGTGCAAATTGTAAGTGGTTTCCTCTTACAGCTCAAAAAAAAAAAGACATAAACGTAAATAACACGTCACTTTTGGAACACCCTATAAGTTTTAATATTTTTTGCTATAGCGGCCATAGTTATACACCTTTGGTTAAAGAGTATACCTATTATGGTTCAAAACTTAGGCCTTATACATGCAAATCACTCCACTATCGGAACACCCTTTAATTTTTAGGTTTGTTTTTTTCAGACTTGCTTATATAGTCAACTAATTTTAATTTAGTGCTTGCATATTTTTAGTGAATTCCTCCTACAGTTCAAGAAATAAGCACACAATAACACCTCTCTATCGGAACACCCTATAAATTTTAATATTTGTTGCTATAGCGGCCAAAATCATACACCTTCTGTAAAAATTTCAAGATTCGACCTATTATGATTCAAAACTTAGGCCTTATAAATCAAAATAACACCACTATCGGAACACCCTTTAATTTATAGGTTCATTTTTTAGACTTGTATATAAGGCGAACTACGTTTTTATTACAGTTTGTAAATTTTTAGTGTATGCCTCCTACAGTTCAAGAAATAAACACATATTCGTGAATAACACCTCTCTATCGGAACACCCTATAAGTTTTAATTTTTATTGTTATAGCGGCCATCGCTATACACCTTCTGTGAAAATTTCAAGAGTCTACCTATTATGGTTCAAAACTTATGCCTTATACATGCATTTCACACCACTATTGGAACACCCTTTAATTTTTAGTTTTATTTTTTTATACTTGTTTATATAGTGAACTAAGTTTTAATTACTGTTTGTAAATTTCAAGTGTATCCATCCTACAGTTCAAGAAATAAACTCATTTTCGTAAATAACACCTCTCTATTGGAACACCCTATACGTTTTAGTATTTGTTGCTATAGCGGCAACAACTATACATCATCTGTGAAAATTTCAAGAGTCTACCTATTACGGTTCCAGAGATAAAAGGCGCTGACAGACGGGCAGACATTGTAGCGAAAACAATAGGGTTTCGTTTTTACACTTTGTGTACGGAACCCTAAAAATGAAAAAAGTGCTGTAAAATAGAAGAAATTTCGTTAACTTTAACTTCCGAAAATTTTTTTAACTTATATTTTCTTTAAAACATTTCTGGCAATAAATACATTATGTTTGCGGTCAATTTCGGTGGGTTGTGCAAATTAAATTTAAGTGAACAAATTATTCGAATAGATTTTACAGCGATTTGGAAATTAAAACAATATCGAATGCCCGCAAACAGGAACTGAAAGCCTTATTCGTTTATTCCTCTTAAAACAGGAATAAAGGTAATGAGGCATTAATGTTATGCAGCTTAATTTTCAGATTATGATGCAGATTTTTATGTTTTAAAGATAAAAATTTAATAAAAAATTAACTCATAATTTTAGTTAATTTAACTTATTTTTTATCAAATCTACACCCTATAAAATAACAAAAAAATAAAGTCATATTGAAGAAATTTCTTCAATAGAACGAATTTAATAAAATTATTTTTTTACTAAAATTGACTGTAGATTTGAATAAAAAGTTTGTTAGCTGTATAATAACTACTTTTCTTCAGTGTTACCTAAGGCTCTCGAAGGTTCTGTCTTGATCCCAGAGGATGTGAATCATCTCTCACTGAACAGGGTTATTGGCTTTGTTCGTAGCCTAGACCCTGTGCGCACGACTTGTGGTCTCTGACTTAATAATAAATTCAACTTTGATCCGAATTAATTTCTTCCAAATAAATCCGATGAGGCTATACCTGAGAAACCCTATTTAGACAATTTTCTATTTGTATTTTGAATGACTATTTTGCTTAGATTTTGGTTAATATTTGTATTGACAATGATACACATTTCAAAATAATGATTTTGATTGCTTGAAACACGTAACTCATGTTTTTGGCAATGTCAGTGTCGTACGTTTTTTAAGGGGTCTTTATTTCACATATTAGACCAGGAACCATTTTATAAGCGTAAGCTTCAGAAAGAGGAAAGATCAACCGATGTGGAAATCTTTATTTTTATAGTGTTCTATTACGCTTATTTATTCTGAATTTTTAAAGGTTTGTTGAAGGATTTTTAATGACACGTGTCACGTTCCAATTGTTGAATAATTATGAGCAAATGTTGAACATAATAACAATGAACATGAGCGAGTTCAAGCAGTTTTACACATATATATCTCTTGGCCTATTATTTTCAAAAATGAATTAACATTTTTAGGAATCCTTTTATTTTTCCGGTGCGGGGACAAATAAATACCCAAAATTCCCCTATTTATTTTTTTTGAATTTTAATCTATCATTTCACATACAAAATGATCAAGCGTGATAGTTCTTTTTATAAAATATAAACAATCTCTAAATATTTAGGGTTGCCGTATACCTTTTTAGAATATAACATTATTTTAAACTTTTTAGTATTTTTATTATTTAATGTTTTGAAAATACTTATAACCATTGGTATTGGTTTAAAGCAGAGCCTACTATATGATACATTTTCAAATATTAAAAATATCAACTTATAATTTTAATAAAAATATCAAATATGGATGATTCTTAAAATCACTAAATTTCAAAAGTTGGCATAGAAAACACCTAAATATTTGTACACATATTTCAGTATATATAACAGAAAATAAGATTACTGATGCATAAAAGTAGTTTTTTGCTGTGCCTATGTTTTCGGGACCACCGAAGCTGACTACTTTTTTTTTAATACATATTTTGGCTAAAAACTTCACAATTTTTTTACAGTATTGTTAGGAATATGTGAATTTTAGGATTTTTTCATGGTTTCTGCTACATTTCTGAATAAAACAAATATAATTGCATGCATTTTTATTGAAAAATGAATTTTTGATATTTATTTTCCAAACCCATTTTTTGTTACTTAAAAATTATGAAAAAATTTTGAAAATAAATCGAATTTAAGGCCGTGTAACTTTTTATAGGTGTAACGCACAAGAAAAACCAAACCACCTCTGTAATTGTGGGAGTCTCAGCTTTCATCCGGTATGTATTTTATTGATAAATTCGAAAGTTCTTTTTTGATTTTTTTCCACTAGACAGTTTACTGTGCGCCATCACGAAAATAAAATTGAAATTTTCTGAGTATGTCGGCCTAATGCCGTCACGCAACTGTCTTCCTATTCGCTAATAATTCTGATTGAGAGTATAACTTTAAATTATGAGAATTTTTAATATAAATTATGAGAGTTTATTTGCAGGGTTGCCAGTTTTTGCCTATTACTTAGGTTTATTTGTACGTATTTATTTGAAGCAATTTGTTGAATAGAGACTTGGCAACCTTACATTGGCCTAACAACGTCATCTAATATGCGCATGGCGTAATCTTGTCGTCTATCATTCTTGGATAAACTCTCAATAAGAATTATTACCAAATAGGAAGACAGTTTCGTGACGTCATTTGGCCGTCATGCGCAGAAAATTCCAATTTAACTTTGGGATGGCGTAACCTTGTATTTTATTATCCTTGCTAAGAGTTAGGTATGAAGAGACATGTACTTAAAAAGCTAGTTTGTGTTTGAGTATGACCACCTGCTCATAAGCTTATGAGCACACCCATTAGATAAGCTTGCTTATGCAACTGCTTAAGGGCAGTTTAGACAGTTAAGCAGCATGGCCACACATCAAACTGCTGTTTCAAACTCGCTCTTTTGTGATTGTGTTAGTAAAAAAATACTCACACGTATAGGAGAGAGTGAGTTTGAAGAAAATCTAAATACTTTTGATTTTCACTAACGTCGCCATAGAAATTTGAAGCCAGTTTGATGTGTGTGCGCCTAATTACTTCAAATTTCATTTTTAAATAATTTTCAAACCGACTACATCTACTACTTTTTCCGACGCGGTACAATCAAAATGGAGGAGAAAAATTTTATTTTAGAGTTAATTGAAGATTATATCGATTTTCCTGCTTTATGGCAAGTGAAAAGTGAAGAATACAGCAATGGAACTGAAAAATCATTTATTGTGCTCATATTTAACAAAAAAAAAAAAAAAAACTAAAAAAATTTTAAAAGATTTTGCGTTTAAAAATTGTACGTGTTTCCCTTTGCAAATCAACTTTAAAATGAAGTTTGATGGAATGAGTTTGAATGAGCTAAGCAAAATTAAATATTACCAATACATACACAATTTTGAAGCATCAGTTTGATGTGTGGCCATGGTGCTTTAGACTTTACGTACGTAAAATCTAAGAGAAAATAAAATGAAAATCAATCGGTATGAAAAAATAGAGATTAAAAATCGTATGGTTTTTTTCTTACTTTTACACCATTGGTGTTGAATACAATTAAGTAAAATTGAAACAGCTGTTGTTAAAACAATAAAAAAGTGAAAACAAATAAATAGTGAGCGTACTTGTGAAAAATATACCAAATTTAAAAAAAAGTAACAAGGAAAAGGTTCTTGGTGTTGTACTAGCCATTGCCATAATAAAAAAACTGGAAACCAATAACTAAAACAAAATTAAAAAATTTTTACGTTCTTTTGCCAAAAGTTTTTTATTGTTTACAAACTTATTTGTGATGCCAACTGGATGTATTTTGCACTATATTCAGCGGTTTTCTGCTATTTTGACGAGTTTTGCCTTTGAAAAGTTAGCATTAATAAGAAAAACGCCACCCTGATCTAATGAAGTAGAATAGTTTTTGAAAAATTTCAAAACATAAAGAGATCCGTAAGACTGTGAAATTTCCATCCGTATTTTCTCTCAATGTCGGACAGTTTCATTACATATTATGTTTAGACGATACTAATTGTACTCTTCTACACAAAAAATTGACATGTCGATTTACTTGTAGTATAATGTAAGCCGCCCTTTAGTGTGAGAATTAAAAAGCGCTGAACTAAACTTTTATCTATACATATAGTAAAACAGTAACGCATTTCTTGTCTGTCTGGGTTCGCATCACATAAAAACTACTCGATAACAAAATTTTGTGAGAGGTACCTTAGTATCCTGATTCAAATATAGGATATTTCTTTCCGCAAAAATATCTTATTTCCAAAAGAAAGTGGAGAAAAAGCAATGATTTGTTTACCGATTTAAAGCTACGGCATACTTTAAGGCGTCTTTTATTTTTGAAAGCGGTATATTTTAAACGCGGTGGCGCAACAGATGGCACTGTTTTAAAATAATGACAATATAAGAATTACTTACTGCCAAATAGCCAATTCAATAAAATTTGGAATGATTTTTATTTTTACTTTATGGACTTACATTGTTATTAAAGTATTTTAAACACCTTTTACAATAATAACACGCCCCTGAATATTTGTGAAGTCTTTATTAAGGTGTCATTTCAATGTTTATATTTTAAGTGTGAATGCATACGAGAGCATGCGAACGCTTGCTCCAAAGTATCCTTGTAATTTTATTCTTATGTTGAGGTGTAAATTTTACTTTCAGTTTCAACTATAGAAAAGTTATTTAGTTTTTGTATTGTGTTGAAGCAAAAAATAAAAAGTATCAAATTTACATCCCATTTTAGTCATGCATATTAAAAGGATATGAGTACTTGTATGTGACTGAAAGCTCTAACATTACTACTATTAACGTAACATTTTGCTATAGCAAATACCGTTGACTTAGTCTAAGTCTGTGCTAAGTCCTTTTTTCTATTTTTTTCAGGAGCGACAAAATACTGTATAACTTTTATTTGGATTAACTTTTTCTAAATGTGTAAACGTAGTTTTCTTCATTAGTTAATCGTGATTAAATGCCAATAATCGTAAAATTCCAAAATAAATCTTATGCAAACTTGCTGACTGTTTTAACTTTTTATTTTTATTTAAAGATTGTTTAAAGTTCTTTAATTTAAGAAATCTATAGACTTATTTCATTGCTGTTGACATAAGTCCTAGTGTTCAGGCTTTTTTCCTTTGTTTTGTAGATACCAATATATTCAGCAGGGTTCTGAGGAATATTTTTTTTATAATAGAAATATTATGTGGGACTCATGAATTAAGCCCAAATAAAACAGTCAAGTGCGAGACAGACTCAAGCACATATTATGCTCAATATACAGCTCAAAAAGTACAAGGTTTACATTTTTTCCTGTCTTATAAGCAAGAGCCCCCACGCAAACCCCTAAGGGTTTGTGAGCACATACAAAATCTCAAGAAGAATCTCACAGAGAACAAAACATGTAAAAATTTTAAATCAGTAGCATACCAGCATTCAGTAGCATTAGCAAACCAATGTATTTTCATTTTAACCACTTTTTTTTGGTTGGGGGCCTTTGCTTATAAGATGCCTCTTTAATTTTTATGTTGTTATTCATAATCACGGGTTCTATGAGAATATCCTTTAACTTGTAATTATTTTTCAGACCTGTTAGCTTAGTACCAAATGACCTGCCTAAATTTCATCAAAATCGCGACTTCTAGGTACAACTTTTTCATTTTTACAAATTTTATATTTAATACTTGTTGTAAAAGTAGACATTGTAAAACATATAAATTTAGTGTCTGCTTATAAGGATTCCAAAATTGCATCACTTTTGAGGCACCCTTTAAGTATAAATTTAACTTTATTTGTTGTTATAGCGGACACAATTCTACATAATCTGTCACTATAGAAGCACCCTTTAATTTTTAGTTATATTTGTTTATACTTGCAAACTGAATATATTTCTAATTACGTTGTTCAAGTGTCTGCCTATATTCAAAGAGTCTGTCAATTTAAAAAATTAAGATATATTCGTGAAACATGACACATACTAACGAAACACCCTATAATTTCTGGGTTTTGTTGTTTTAGTGGCCATAGTGCTAGGAATTTTGTCAAAATTTCAAGGATTTCCTTTTGCTAGAGATAGAGGGCTTTAACACAGATTGTAGCGAAAACAATAGGGGTACGTTAATATCCTTTGGATACGATACCCTAAAAAGTGTCCGAATTCGCTACTACTAAAATTGGTTTCACACTTAAGAAATTTATTGAAATTAAATATGAGTTGTTTGTAGATGGACTTGGAGCTTGTTTTACACAAAGTGTAAAAACGTAACCCTATTGTTTTCGCTACAATGTCTGTCCGTCTGTCCTTCTGTCAGCGCCTTTTATCTCTGGAACCGTAATAGTAGACTCTTGAAATTTTTACAGATGATATATAGCTGCTGCCGCTATAGCAACAAATACTAAAATTTATAGGGTGTTCCAATAGAGAGGTGTTATTCATGAAAATGTGTTTATTTCTTGAACTGTAGGAGGCATACACTAAAAATTTACAAACTGTAATTAAAACTTAGTTCGCTTTTAAAACAAGTCTAAAAAAATAAATCTAAAAATTAAAGGGTGTTCCGATAGTGGTGCTATTTGCATGTATAAGGCCTAAGTTTTGAACCATAATCGGAAGACTCTTGGAATTTTCACAGAAGGTGTAAAACTGTGGCCGCTATAGCAACAAATACTAAAACTTATAGGGTGTTCCGAAAGTGACGTGTTATTTTTCTTTATGTATTTATTTCTTGAGCTATAGGAGGCAACCACATTAAATTTGCAGACAGCAATTAAAACTATGTTCGCTTTCTAAAAAAGTATATAAAATTAAACCTTAAAATTAAAGGGTGTTCCGAGGGTAACGTGCTTTGCGTGTATATGGACTAAGTTTGGAACGATAATAAGTAAACTCTTGAAGTTTTTACTGGAGGTTTATTACTATGGAAACTATAACAAATAATAAAAATCAAAGGGTGTTCCGACAGTGACATGATTTTACTTATTTGAACCGTAATAGGTAGACTCTTGAATTGTTTACAGTAGATGTTGTACTTCGGCCGCTGTAAAAATTACTAATTACTAAAGGGTGATCAATCAGTGACATGATTTTCACATATATTACCTTATTTTTTGAACCGCAATAGGTAGGCCTGATATTTTTATAGAAAGTGTATTACCATGGCCGTTATAACAACAATTCCTAAAATTTAAAGGGTGTTCAATAGCGATGCAATTTTCGAGAATATGATTTTGATTTTAAAAATAAAGGGTGCCCCATAAAACATGAAAAAATTAACAACTTGAATTTTTAAAGGCGTACTGAACATAGTACGGAACCCTACGTGTGTGAGCCTAACTCGAACTTGACTGATTTATTTTGTTTGACTTAGCATATTTGCTTACCATTGCATGACAACAAGAAAAACAACAACGGTATTTTTTCTTTTTGTTTAAAACGATGTGTTTAGAGTTATTAAAGCATTCTACATTAACATCTGAGTTTTTCATAAAAAGTGGACTTAGCACATTTGCTGACTTAGCCAACGATAAAACATGTAAAATGAATTTTAATATTTTAGTTGGAATATGTATGTATATCGATTAGGTGCATACACATACAAATACATATATAACTATTTCCTAGCATTAGCTGACTTACTCCCACATACATGGATGTGATTGTTAAAGTTTCGAATATCTTTTATTAGTTTTTATGGAGTATATTTTTTAATAAAAAAAGAGTGGAGCAAAATTGTTTTTGTAAACTTAGTGTATAGTAACATATTAGGGTGGTTTATTATTATGTGGAAAAATACTTTTTTTTTTTAATTTGGAATATTGTTCCACCCACAAATACAATTTAATTATAGAGGATGAATGATTTAAAGTGTCTGGATTTTCGAATAAAAAAATATGAAAAATCGAAGCATGCGATTTGCTTTTTAATCTCAGAGTAAATTTCTTCATTAAATCCACAATCATCCTCTGTTCCCTGTTATCTGGTCTGTGCGATTTATCCCTGTTTAGTAAACATAATAGTAATAATTTCTTGTGTATATTTTTACCTTCTAAGTCTCCTAAACAATAAATGGTTTTACTGTTTTTTGTTTATATTTTTTTTTTAATACCACAGTGCAACACGGAAAAAATAACCATATACGGACACCACTACGTGATAAAAGACCAAAAAAAAAAGATCTCTGACTCTCAGTTTTGCCCAAAGTCCTCCAGGTTATTTTTTATTGGCTCTCAAAGATGTGGGGCCTCGATGTCATTTTTGCAAAAAATTGATCATTTACTCAAGCTCATATTTTGCAAACCGTTTGAAATTTTGATATACTCTATGAGGCAAAGCTGTAGCTCTTGTCATAAAAAACAAAAATTGTGAACATATAAAATCAAAAAGACTTCATCTTCAAGGTCAAAATCGCAAAAAACTTTAAAAAATTCAATTTTTTTACCTTTTTTCCCCTGTTCAGGTCCATAGGCAACAAACCGTTCAAAATTCAAGGAAACAATCAACTACAAATGAACCTAAGATATCAATAAACAACTTTCTAGAACAAATGAACTTCCTAGCAATGATTCTTAACACCGTTCAGGTAGCGCTTAGGTGGCCGCAAAACTGAAAAATTTCCCGAAAATTTTTTAATTTCATTTGTTTTTTCTTTACTTCAACATTGAGATACTATAAAGCCTTCTCCCGTAAGTGAGTTGTTTATTGAGATCTTAGGTTCATTTTTGTATTTGATTGTTTCCTTGAATTTTGAACGGTTTGCTACCTATGGACCTGAACAGGGGAAAAAAGGTAAACAAAATTGAATTTTTTATTTTGACCTTGAAGATGAAGTTTTTTTGATTTTATATGTTCACAATTTTTGTTCTTTATGACAAGAGCTACAACTTTTCCTCAGAGAGTATATCAAAGTTCCAAACGGTTTGCAAAATATGAGCTTGAGTAAATGATCATTTTTTTGCAAAAATAACATCGAGGCCCCACATCTTTGAGGGCCCATAAAAAAAAACCTGGAGGACTTTGGGCAAAACTGGGAGACAGGGGTCTGTTTTTTTGGTCTTTTATCACGTAGTGGTGTCCGTATATGGTTATTTTGCAATGACTTAAAAAATTACACAGTGTGTACTTCAAGTAAAGTCATTATTAATGATACAGGAGCAACATTGTTGTTCGCATGAACTTCAAAAGAAGGCAGTTGAGGAATTCGGCGTATCAAAAAGTTATTTGCGAGACTATAGCCTTGTGTTAATTTGGTAACGGTCGATGGATTTCCTAATCACTTATTCTGTTGGCAGTTAAAAAGGAGGGGAAAATCAGAAAAAACAATTTTTCCAAAATAAAAAAAAACTGCTTTAAAAAATTTTGTGATTTAAAATTTATGTGATTTTCAAACTCTTTCATAAAAGGTAGTTTTCAGAACAGATCTGTATAGTTTGGGTATTTTTCACTTAACTCTAGTTGCTAAGCGCATGAAGTTTTTACAAGTTCAGTGCAAAGGGAGATACATTGTTTTTTTTTTTTTTTTTTTTTTTTTTTTTTGGTAGCATTAATATGGCTTAGGGAAAAACTAGTTATCGCTCCAACAAAATCCTAACTTTAGCTATTGGCAAGTTATAATAATGGGCCTTAGTATTACTAATATTAAACATTTTGATTTATGTAAACTCCTTCTTTCGTCACTATCCATAAAATCGCAATTATTAATAAGAAACTTTTATGTTTGAAATATTAGATGAAAATGTTGAAATTTTATTTTTAAAGATAACACAGTGCAACAGTGAAAAAAATATAAGGAAGTGACAGGATAGGTTGGATTCTACTATCAAAGGATAGTAAAACCCTATACTAAGTTTGTCGAAATTGACAAAGTTTTATTAATGGGCCTCGAAAGATTCTGAAAATCAGTAAGCCCTTTAAAAAAAACATTTTTGAAATTATTTTTGAGAAAGAAATATTAAAACTTTTTTTTATTTTTTTCAGCATAGGTAGCTAACACAAGGTAACGGAAAATTTAAACCAAATTATCCCACTTACACCTGCGTTGGAATGAAGTTTAAAATCACGCATCAGATCGAGTGTATTGAAAAAATCTTGTGTCGGCCCTATGCTACTTGTATTAGTAAGCGGAACAAATATACATTACTCATAGCTTATACCCCAGATTTAATTTCTCAATCAACCAACCTAGGCGCGAAAAAATACTACGGATAGCTAAGCGTAAAATTAAATGTAGCTCTCCGAATATTGGTTATGGTGTGAGATTTCCCAAAATTTTGCAGACCTTTTTTTACCGCAACATTTCAGAAACTATTCAGGTAAAAAATAACAAAGTTAAAAATAGAGAAGAAGAATATGCATTAGGTGTACCTACACCTTTAATTGGAATATGGTTGGTTAAATAGCTAATCTTTACAATTAAACACTGCCTAAAGTATGACTGATAGGAAAGATGCTGAAGGCGGATTTAAAATCCAGAACATAAATTGCATCTTGTTAGAGTCTAAAATACAATTTTTGCCAGTTTTCTTGAAAAATTATTTGATAATATTATAAGTGTTTAATAAAAAATTATTTCAATAATTTTGAATAAATGCAAAGGAAAAACATGGACGAGGTAACCATAACCTAGGAGCAACATATTATGGTTAAATTATATGGTTGTAGTGAAACCATATTATTGCTGAACATTTTAATATTATGGTTAAATTAATGATGGTTAAAAAATATGAAATATGAAATATTTTAAAATACAAAATTATTTATTATTTTTTTTATTAATGATTTTATACAAAATAAAGATGATTTTAATAATACACACAAACATACATACATATGTACATAAATTTAAGTAGCATTTTTCTTCATCCAAACCGTGTTTCAACAACATAAGAGCGGAATCACTTTGGCCATCGATTTCACGGCATTCGCCGTGATTTAACAGTAAAGAATTGTTAATCCTTAAAACTGCTCAAGATTTTCTTCATTATTTTGTCCATGTTGTTCTTGAAGATTTCAATTTGATCAGGGGATCTCTTTTTCAATTCAGCCAACACCTTTTTCATGAAGTCTTCCAAGTACAAAGTGAAGTCTTTCTTGTATCCGAAAACAAAGCATTACTGTACACGGTGATTGAGAACAACAGCAACGCCGGTCTCAACGGTTGAGTCTGTACCCTCATTAGCTTCTTCAGCTGACAGATTGAAATCTTCAATTTTAATGTCACTTCGTAAATTAAATCATCGACCAATTTCTTTTCGTAAGTAGCTGCGAACATATTTCATCATCAGTAATGATATCCCTGTTGATTTTCATGGTATCGAGGTTTTGTTACTTTTTGTGGTGTAAAAATTAAAAGTAAATTGCTCACACCGAGAGGAATCGAATTGCAGGAATCCAGAGAAGATGGTTGCCACGCGCTCAATTCAACAGCGACAAAAATAATTAAATATTTAATTTTAATTAAATTTAAAATTAATTAAATTCCCGAAACAATGGTTTATTAATTTTTTTTATTATTTTCTTCAAGCACAACCCAATAAACATATACAAACAAATAATATTTAGTTATAAAAATTTGTTGTTTACCTACGAAAAAACTTTGGTTGTGGAGTAAAAATTAAATAGTTAAAACCAACCATGTTGGAAATTTTGCACGTAGTAACCATTTAATGATAAAATTTTAACCAAAACTTTTTCATCGGGACCAAAGTAATGTTGCAAGAAACTAAAATTTTTTCATCGCAACAATATATCGTTACAGAGAGCATAATGTGGTTCCTGTGACCATAATTTTTACATACAATGAAATTTGTAGTCGTTCTCTTCCAACTAAGAAAGAATAAATTAAATTACAAATAAGGTGATATTATTAAAGAAAAATTGGGAAAATTTAATTTTTAGACACCAGCAGAGCGGAATGCACATTTTCTAGACAGCTACGTCCGTCATCAAAAAACGAATGTTAAAAGAAAACTAATAAATAGCTCTCATTGCTTGCCGAAGGTTGGCTAATACCACCTTAACAAATATAAGGTGGTAAATATTGATGTAAAAATATTTAACAAGAGGAAAGCTTAGGGTAGACTTCGTTCTCACCAACTGACGATTGATAATTGCATACAAGTTTTCTCGTATTCCTTTATCTGGGTTTGGTTGGCTAAACAGATGATGCTTACAACTAAACACTACCCTAAAAATGGTTTTACACGGCGTGTATTTGTCATATGACTTGTCAGTTTGATAACCCATATGTCATTTCATGTGTTTGTCAAAATAGACATTTTACATACGGTTTATAATTTTTGCTTTCAAACGTACAAGTGTAATTACATCTGACATAATCTATAGTATATAACTTTTCCGCCACACAGATTTGTATTGCCAACCACAGCTGATGCAAATGTGCAAAATTAGTGCTTTTGCCACGCTTTTAGTGCTTTTGGTACCACAAAAAACCTAAAATAGCAAAATATCAAGTTGGCATTACAGGATGTCATATGCTTTGTCACATCAAAATAGAACATGTTCTAAATGAAAAATGTCATATGTATTGTACACATGGAAAATACACATGGAAATACACATGTTATATTTGTGTATAGAATTTTCACATGGAAAAGTGACAAGTCATATGAGAAATACACGCCGTGTAAAAGCACTTTAAATAGATAGATACAAAGAGTGCTGATGACGGACGTAGCTAACTAGAAAATGTGCATTCCGCTCTCCTGGTGTTTAAAAATTAAATTTTTTAAATTTTTTCTTTAATGTTAATTACCTAATTTGTAATTTAAATTATTCTTTCTTAGAAGGAATAGAACGAACTCAGGCTTGACTACAAATTTCATTGTATGTAATATAAATAGTTCGACTAATAAATTTTTAAATTTTTAAAATTTTTACAGCAAATAAAATCTTAAAAAAAAAACTAAAATCTGAACGACTCTAATATAAACTCACACTCGGTTTTGTTTTTTTCCAATAAAAAACCTAGAGATAATGCGACACCCTCGTTATTTCCTTTGGCATTTCAATTCACCTACATAGATACGTGCATACATACATATACAATAGTAAAGACATATGTATGAAAGTACATCGTTGTGCGTTTTCGAAAGTTGATGTGGTTTTTAATGCTGGTATTTATTTCGCAAGATACGCGTAACTCAGCCAAAGCTCAAAAAGAGATTGTTACGACTTCTAATTAGATATAATCTTGTTTGATTGCAAATGAAATGATTTTTATTACAAGGGCTGCATGTTTTCATAGCACTAAAAATTCATAATAGGCTTTTTAAAATAGTGTTATATTTTATTATGTATATCTAAATTTTAAAATAAATAGGCAATCAAATTTAATAATGTCCTACACTCAAAGAAAAAACACATTCTAAATTTAAGTAAATTCTTCTTATATTTTCCAAAGTCATTCTTAAAAATTTAAGAACGATTAACAGTGAACTATTCTTAAACCAAACAGAAATTGATTAAAAGAAGAATTAAATTATTGAATTAAGTACCCTGATCTTATTTTAAGAACGAAACTCTTTGTTTCTTGTACTTAAAATACAAGTTTAAATAAAGAAGAAACAGCATAATTAACTAAGCTCTCTGCTCTTATAATTTATTCATGCTGATGATTGATACAAGTAAAACTACTAGTTTAGATGTATGTATTAGCTTGATATTTCAAATTTTGTATATAAGTGTGTTCGCGTACATAAATTGGTAGTAATATGTTTTCTCGATTCTAGATCTAACTAATTTTTAACACTTTTCAACCGAGTTTTGAACCCGAGAGCTGGCTAGCTCAAAGAGACTAAGAATAAGTATTCATGCCCTGATGGCAATGGAATATTATGTTGAGCTTGACTTAACTTAATGTTGCTGCCAGGGCCATTTACAGTCCACTCAACTCTGACAGCTGCCATATCGTGTTTATGCTTCTTACATTTGTTATGACTACTTTTTCTTTAAGACTCTAATGATGGAGCTGACCACACTAGTATTAGAGCTGAAAGTGGATCAATGGTACTTAGTACTCATGTAAGAAGCACAGTTTTATATTGATTCAATCCCGTTCATGCTTGGATTAAACTTATTGTAGTGTCACATTCATACTTTTCGAGGCTCGGATTCATGCTTAAGTTATGCTGAGAACTCTGAAAACTAGACTTTATCGGCTGAAAATCTAGCCCGTAAAGGCATAACAATATCAAAAATTAAGAATTCAGCGCTAGACTAATCTGTTCTTTAGTCGAGCGTTTTGTACTTAATTTAAGAAATTCCGTACTTACCATACTTTTGACACCGCGACGTATTGATTTGAGTACGGATTACTCAATTTTTTTTTTTGGTGTATACTTTAATATTATAACCAATTTTAGATTTGTTGTACACTTTACACTTTCACACATCGACATTTGCTGAAGACACAACTTTTCTAAACCTTCATCAAAGTCTCCAAGTAGCATTACGATATTTATAACATATTCAATTCATAGTGAGAAGTGGTTGAAGAAATGGAGCATAAAAGTTAACGAGCAAAAATGTACTCATTCATACTCATATGTAGAGACTCATGCCTGCCTATTCGAATCAATAATCCACAACTTTCTGAAGTAAAATATATCGGTATCTTAATCGGAGCCTTACTTGCAAAGACCATTTATTGTTAGAAACTCTGCCGTCAACCAAACTTTTGCCGTACATTCGGATCGCAAACCAATTCGGTGTTATGAAATTCAGTAATGGGGCTCGGTTTGAGATCTGCGAAACTTTATAGGCGCCAAAATAAGATTCGACGAATGGTAACAGGCCCTCCTTGGTACTTAAAAAAATCAAACATACACAAAGATCTAAATATGCTAATGCACAGTGTGGTATTTAGTAAAAATAAAATAAAAAGCAGAAAACCACTACCAACCTAAAAACAAACAAAAGTCGACCCTCGCGGGGGGTTATTGACCCCTCGAGATCTGTCTTTTTGCTTAATTATTAATAAAATGTTGTCGACAATATGTTCGTTTGTGTGGACGCAAATAAAAAACAAAAGAGAATTACAAATGTTCGGCACTTTTAATTGTTTTTAATTTGTTTGTGTTTGTTTGGACTCTTTTTAGACTGGGTTTTCAAGCTTAGCTCTAGAATTGTTTTTTTTTTTTTGAACAACAGCTTCTTAAGGTTATAACTGAGGCAGAGTATAAATTGACCTATGACATTCATATGACAACGCCTTGTTAAAGTAAATATGTAGTCCTATTTATATAGTGTTAGAACTGGATCCAGTCATGTCACAACTTTGGGGTCTGTTCTCGTCCCTCTAGCGAATGCATGTTTATCCTTAGGTGATATTTTCTTTTATTGTGATCATAGTTTTCTTTTAATTTGATCATAAGTTTCAACGAAAGTATCCACAACATTTCAATGGTACACCGTAACTGTGCTTAAATACGGTGCGTGTGTTTGAAATCAAATGGTAAAGTCATTGTACACCTCAGTTTTTAAGTGTGGGAGTTATATACGATTATAATATAAAATCTAATATAATCATATAAAATTCACTCGATTTATAATTTTACTAATAAAACAAATCCTGTTTACAGCGTGTTTAAAATTAACGATTTTATTGGCCAACTGAATAATTTTGAACATTATTTTAAAGAGTGTGTTTATGCTATAAAAAAAGATTGTATTTAACTTCATCCATCTGCTGTTGTTATTACTTTTTAATGACTTTTATTTTCATGTTCGCTATTTCTTTGTATATTTTTGTTCGTACTAGAAGCATTTAACACTCATACTCGTACAATAGCATGGCATCAACAATAATAACGAAAAACAAACTTCGCTCACACACAGATAAAGAAAAAGAATAAAAATAAAACAAAAAATAAAAACCATAAAACAACAAAGAGACATCAGAACATTTAAAAGGATATAAAAATAAAACTTGTTGCACTTTCATTGAAATTGAACTCGAGTTGTGGAAATAACGAGCATATTCAGGAAGCTGCACAGTGCTTTGTGCAGAGAAGGAAAATGGTAAAGACTTTTATAGTGAGCTAATATCTTAACAACTTTCGTTGGGTAATGGCAAGTAAGCATAGAAAAGTTTTACGGTAAAAAGTTATAAGGCCTAAGATCTCGAGATCTTGAATCACGCAAACTTTAAAATAAATTTTATTAAGCTAGAAAAACAGAGTAGCACCAGTACCAGTTGATCGTGCCACAGCTGACAACAATCACAAAACCACCCAAGTAATTCTTTCTTTTTATAAAGCTCTGAATTGATACATGTTATTTAGAAACAATAGGCCCTATACCCGTTGGCGTTTTAATGTATATAGTCTTTTTTATGTCGTTGTCGTTTTTATCGTCGTTTCGTTTCTAAACTCGTATTCTTTAAATATATTGAAACGATGAAGAAACGTTATCGAAAACAAAAAGAAAGATTAATAAAGTGTGGTAGCACTGCAATTTTTTGTGTTATTTTTTATGACATTTTTGTACATTTCTGAAAAGTTTGTTACATATGAATTAATGGATATAAATATACATCGGAAGATGCTACTACAGAACGTTAACATTTTTGCCCTCCAGATTCTAAGTACGAAAATCCATTAGTAGCGATCTAACTTCTTCATGGTCGGCGAACGCCACTACGTTTCCTTTCGGCTTAGTTTGTTTTTTTTTTTCAAATTTTAATAGGTTTGACACCGCTTCCTCCAATGGTGAAAAGTGCACCACGCCTTCCCCTGTTGCTCTGGATTCCGAGCTTCGTTTTTATCTTGATTTATTTTAATAAAAAACATTTTAATGGATATTTTCTCGTTATTATCGATTATGGATGGCAACTCAACCGCAGTTGCCTTGTCAGTTGCCGAAATTGTATTACGTATGGCAACTAAAACTTGTTAATTTTAGTTGCCAAAATGGCAATCATAAATTTGTGGTTGCTGTTGATTTTTTTCACAAATTATAAAGAAAAACTGCACTAAAACTGAAAATTAAGTTTATTTTTCTTCATCTCTTTTCTCATAATCTTACATACAACATATCGTCGCGTTTATTCTTAAACCACGAAAGCGCTAAAAAGTCGTTTTTCAGAAAACGAAAAAAACTTAATAAATTCTTTAATATGGGTCTCAAAACAATTTTTTTTACAAAACATGGTTGTGTGACTCTCTGAAGGGTATAGAAATTTTTTTTTTTAATTTGTTAATTACAACTAATTGTAGCCAAATCTGTCGCTTACATGGTTTTGACGCAACCAGCAAATCGCAAATCGCTAATTTCTGTGTGTAAATTATATTGGCCCGATATATTGGCCCTCTTATTGCGTTGCTTACATAAACAATCCAACAAAAGAATAACGATGATACGAATAATGTTCCGTATTTTTATAGACACATTTTTGATCAGCACCTAGTCCCAGCTTTCTAACTTTTGATGAAAATGGTCGAAAAATAGCTGCTGGTATGGAACTTGACATATCAAAGGCGTCATGCTCAAGACACGGAGGGTTGTAATTTACATTAGGATCTTTAGGTGGATGAGGAGTTCTTCTTTTAATATTTATCGCCTTGTCTGGAACATGATGATAAACTTGCATTAAATTTGCGAGTGTGTTTAGGCACATTTTTTTTAGAGATTGAATATTAATTTAAAAATGAATCAATTTCTTTTTTGTATTTTCTTTGCTATTTATTAAAAACTATTTTACTGCTTACATTTATTTCCAGTTGCTAAACTGTCAAAATAGCATTATCGATAACTTTATGGCAAATTAAAAAAATTTGCCTTACATAATACTAATTTTTCCTCAGTTGCGTTGCCTTTGACATCGCAACTGAGGTTGAGTTGCTATCCATAATCGACCTGTTACTTTATGCCAAACGTCTCCATCAAAAACCGGAGGCCGAAACGGATTTAATTTCTCGGCAAATTCGCCTCAAAAATCACCAAATTTTAGTATTTTATGCCCTTTCTAAAAACCTGAACATAATCGGGTTGTTTTTGCATTTAAGAGAATAAAATTGCGAACTGCTTTAATGTAATTATTTTTATATTTAAAAATTTTTTTTCTTGTAGTCGTTTGAATTACGTTGCCCCTTCAATGATGACGACAGAGAACGAATGTTTTAATGTCGTTTCTATCTTCGTTTCAAAATAGAGAATACCGATATATTTACGACGAATGCCGTCAACGCCAACGGTGATGCCAAATTGTCGTTTTCAAACTATTTACTTAAAATATTTTCAAACTACATCGTCAACGGGAATAGGGCCGAATGTTATTCACCAAAAATTGTGAGTGCAGTGTCAATGAAACGTGAAAATTATTTTCGACAAATTTATATGAAATATATAACTTTGAATGTATAAGATTTAAGTGGCTTCATGTCTTTTATGGGGCCCCTGTAATCGTTAATTTTGCTTTTTATTCCCTGCTTTTAAACATTTAATGCCGACGCATAGTGATTCATTCTGCCATTCTGTATGATAAAAATTAAAAGCGCCTAACGGAGTCAATATATATGTTTAATATTTTGTGGTTATTTATTTATTGGTGAGTAGAATTTGAATTAGGAGTTACATTTGAGGAACAAATTACACAAAAGTAAACCAAGAAGAAGTTTTATACAGGGTGAATGTATCTAATATCTGTGATAAATGTACATCCTTATTATTTAATATGTATGTCTATCCTAATATGTACTTTAATTTATGAAAATTTTATCAAAAGAAATGTACTTCTGATTCAGGAGCGTGTAAGTTTTACAAAAAAATCAGTTTTGGTTTTTATGAGTTTTTACGGTACTTTCGGTTTTTTATGAAGTCCATGTAGAAGAAATAGTGCCCATATTGTGTTATAAATTTTGGATGATGGATTTTTGTTATGGGATGGGACTATTTGAAAGTCAAATATTACTTAATTAATGTTAAATTGAATTTTAATTTTTCAGAAATATATACACACATATATGTATATCGTCATATGAAACGTAAAACCATGTAAGTAACAAGAATTTGAAAATAGATTTATTATTGAATATTGTGTACACGCAAAACTAAGCTCTTTTACAGATCCTACCAGTCTTCTTCGGTTTTGACGTCTTTGACTAGAAAAATCTTTAGCAGGTCTCCCTATTTTTTTGTTGGAAGTACTAGAAAGATCCAGATTTTATATTTCAATAGAATCATTAAATCAGTAATCATATTTTCTGTTTAAATAATCAAAATTGATGTGACATGTAACCTTTGTTTTCGCGTAGTTTTCAAAAAAAAAAAACTCTCCCAAATTATACTTAGTTTGCTTCCTTCCAACAAAACTTGTTTTCCTTCACAGAAGTCAGGTAGCTGGTCAATCGACAGCCGCAGCATTAAGAACGTTCCGCCTAAAATGACATCCGCAGCTATAAATGACATTTTCTCATCAATAGGATGATGTTGAAGAAATGATATTGACAAAAAACTGATTGATCCAAAGTGATCCTGATTAGATATGTTTTTTTAAGGCAAGAAAATAATACACTAATTTGCAATATTCATAGTTCTGATTAAATGTCACGTAAATGAAAGCTGACCTGGAATTAAATATAATATTTTACTTACTTTCAGGTGGGGAGGCCACTGGTTTATTTTTTTTTTCAAGCAAAAATTTTAATTCCACAAATGTCAACCAAATATGTTGTCTAAAACGATTTCGATTATCTAGATTAGCGAAATGGATCACTGTGCGATGCTTTAAATAGTTATAGTGACCATAATACTACACAAAAAAGATCTTGCATCAATGTAAAGGAGTTTGTGGTCGTAAGTGGGGAATTTCGCCGAAGGCTGCATACTGGATTTATACAATGATGGTGCGACTCATAACTACTTATTCATCTGTTGTTTGGTGGCGAAAAGCCTCTCAGAGTACAATTAAGCGTAAGTTGGATTGTAATGTCAGCTTTGGCTATGAACGACGATGTGATTTGGTATAGGGCCGAACATAGGGTATAAGAGCATTCTAGAGCTAGTTAGTAAGGTGGTAAGGGAAGCTCAAATGACGATGGAACGCATGAGAAGAAAAAAAAATATTCGAAGGACTGCATCGGACACTCATTGCGGAAGGTGTTATACAAAATGAGTGTATGGAGAAACGCATGAGACAAGTAAACGTGTACTCTAGTCTGGTGCTGAAATTTGTTTTAAAATTTAAGAGATGTGCCTCGGTTAACGAGATAACATTGACGTGGGTTAATGGACACATTGGCACAACTGGGAATGAAACAGCAGATGAACTAGCAAAAAGGGGATCTGCATTGAATTTCTGTAGACCACAACCCAGAGTAGAGCTGGTAATGGCATAATGCGATCTAAAGTTCTACAATGGGGGAAATCACTAAACCTGAAAAGGTGGAGGGAGGCTCGAATGATGCTCATAACAGGTATGTTAACAGCATTTATACTCGTAAAAAACGTTGGAAAAAAGGGTAAACTTCAAGTAGCTCTTCTGTAATATTTACTTAGGTCCCTTTCTAGTTGACGGTCACATATATTATGCCATATGCATGGTATATCTTACTTTAAAGACTGACAATAAAGCGAACACAGTGAGAACTGCCAGCCGGTTTTTCAGAAATCAATACAACTATAAGTAAGCTGAAATCACTTGGTAGAAAACTACCAGTCGAAATATCTGTGGAACGAAGGGGTGATGAAAAGGGGAAGACGTCCACTTCTCCTCCATAATTAAAAAAATATTTGTTGATTTTTTTTATTGCTTGTATTGAAGTCATATGAAGTAGTTTAATTTATACTTTTCTTGGCTAAAGAATTTAATTTTACCGTAAAAAAATACTAAAAAATCTCTAACAAGTCCTTCTATTTTTGTTATATTTTTATATGGCGACGAGGCACTGTGCGCTATAGCTGCCACTCCATTGTGTATGATTGTGTGGTTCTTAGTTATTAAGTTGCAAAGAAATATGTTGTACATGAATGACTAAAGTACAAACGGTTGAAAAACTAAAGACATGAAATAGTTTTAATTTGAAATGTAGACAAAACTCTTTAGTGTTGCTTTGTGTTCCTAAAATAACGACAACAAAAACAATTGTCTATTGCCATCCTTCTGAAGAAGTGCATTTCCAGTAAATAATAAAAGATTGTTAAGGACCATAATTCCTTTTCGCTGAAAACACATTAAGTAATAAAATATAAAGTGGTTGCCTGTTTTTTTTTTTTTTTTACTCAACTAGTCTTACTTGCAACATTCTAAAGCAATGGACTGACGATGCGTTTGTGCGTATCTTAGCAGTATTTGCTACTGGGAGAACAACATTCTTAAGCAGCTTCTTAAATGTTGAATGTCCATAAAGTAAATATTTGCACACAAAACTGTATAAAATAGTTTTAGTTTTTGCTTTACAAAGTGCAATGTAGAGAAGGAGTACGGGTATCTAGTTATTGTTCACACAGTAGACACTGTTTAAACAAGAACATTGATTTAGTAGGGTTTAAAACCCTATAGCAGTGCCGCGGCAGGTGTATTTATAGTTCTACTGCGGTTTTATATTTTATTAATTTTCAAGTTTATGTTTTCCGACCAGCAAACATAGAGTACGTAGCAACTTCCGGCGAACAATAGTTTAAAAACTTTTTATCTTTAAACTAATTCGATATATCGTGAGCCACTAAGTATATCTAAATTAAAAGTTTTGTTTTAAAATGTCCTATGTTAGGATAGCGCTAGAAGAGAACCGATGCCTTATATTACGGAAACTTTTTACTACATGCATTCTCGATGGCGACACGAAATAAAGAAAGAAAATATTTTGTAAAAATGTTCAGCTTTTTTTAACAACTTCTTTGAAAAAAGTTTTTTTAAATTTTTGGGTAAACATTTTTAATTTTTTTTTAAATTTTTTGTAAAAATTTTTATTAAAATTTTTGGAAAATTTTTTGTTAATTTTTTTTTTTTTTTTTTTTTGTAAAAATAAGGAACTTCCTGCAATCTAGTATATATCATTAGAATGGTCAGGCAAAAGCAAAAAATTCGTAAAACATTTCATCATATTAACCAGTGAGCACTAGAGGTCTATTGGATACCTCTATGCGTATTGCTTTCTATAAAGGCCTTTAACAAAAATCAATGAAACACCAATCTAGCCTAAAAACAAACAAAGATCCCCCTCGTGGGCGGTTATTGATCCCTCGAGATTTGTATGCACTGCTTGCGATCTACTTGTCGCTGTCTAATATTTATTTAACGAAAAAAGCAAAAGAGAATCATTAAAACCGAAAAAAATAAAAACAACGTAAAAAATATATGGTCGTGTTTTTTTGTCCGCAGCCACAAATAGAATTGTCTGATGTTGCTGAATTGCAATCCTAAAATTTTCAATACTATGCCTCGCAGATTTGTGGGATTAAATCTTCTATATCTCGTCTGGAGCCTTGACAAATGACATTTCAACATCAACACCGACAGACGGACATCGCTTAATTAACTTTTCCATGTATAACACAGTACAACACATGATTTCGTGACTCAATTCTGATAATTGTTTATGAAAGAAGCCCCAAAAAGAAGAACTTCTGCATCATTCGTTTGGTCATGGTACATCAAATAATAATTTAAAAATTAATTTAAAGTTAGTAAGTATCGTATAGGGGAATTTGTCACGTTTTAGGCTCTTTTGTTTGTCATAACTCGAGAACCACTAGTTCGAATAAGCTCAAACAAATTTAAGAAAATTAAGAATTACAATTCCTTTAGTCTGTTCATACAGCGTTTCGCTACATCAGCAACAGTTTCGCAGTTATAAGTAAATGTATGAAGAAAAAAACTATCTTTTGCCTAAAAAATTGAAATTTTCTATTTTTATTTTATTGAGTGCCTTTAGTTAATCATATAATTTCCTTTCGAAGACCATGGTTGCACCCAACATGAACACTTGTGATTTGCATCTATTTTCATCGCCAGAATTTTATTTGTAAATCTCACGAAAACTTCCAAAATATCGGTTTTTAAGAAATGAAGTTAAGCCCAAAAATATTTTATACAAAATGCAGATTCAAATATATTGAAGTTTAGCAAATTTCATTACATTGGGATCTGCAAAAACTGTATTATAGAAATAAAAGGGCCATTCTAGGTACATTAAATAAGTTTTAGTCAAAGAAAAATCATTACAATATCATATCTAAACCCATCTTACTACAACACCATTTACGTATTAAAACGTGAAAATGGGTTATGAAATGACGATGGATAACAAAGTTTTATGTTTTGCACTATTTTAGGATTAGTTTTAATGAAATTAAAATAATAATCGGCTTTATTACCGTTGGCGTTAACGACATTCGTCGGAAATATATCAGTATTCTCTATTATGAAACGAAGATAGAAACGACAATAAGACATTCGTTCTCTGTCGTCATTATTGTAGGCAACCAAATTCAAGCGACTACAAGAAAAACAAATTCAAAATGAAGTTCGAAATTTTAGTTTCTTAAATGGAAAAATATCCCGCTTATGCTACGGGTTTTCGAAATGGCATAAAACTCTAAGATTTAGTGATTTTTGAAGCGAAATTGCAGAGAAATTACATTCGTTTGGGCCTCCAGATCTTGATGAATAAAGTAAGTAAAACTAAATAAGGAGAAAATATCCATTAAAATTTTTTTTATTAGGGTTCCGTACACAAAGTGTAAAAACGTCACCCTATTGATTTCGCTACAATGTCTGTCCGTCTGTCAGCGCCTTTTATCTCTGGAACCGTAATAGGTAGACTCTTGAAATTTTCACAGATGATGTATAGCTGTTGCCGATATAGCAAAAAATACTAAAACTTATAGGGTATTCCGATAGAGAGGTGTTATTTACGAATATGTGCTTTTTTCTTCACCTGTAGGAAGAATACACTAAAAATATGCAAGCAGTAATTAAAACTTAGTTCGCTATATAAAAAAGTCTAAAAAATTAAAGGGTGTTCCGATAGTGGTGTGATTTGCATGTATAAGGCGTAAGTTTTGAACCATAACAGGTAGACTCTTGAAATTTTCACAGAAGATGTGTAACTGTAGCCGCTTTAGCAACAAATACTAAAACTTATAGGGTGTTCCTAAAGTGACGTGTTATTTGCCTTTGTCTTAATTTTTTGAGCTATAGGAAGCAACCATTTATGTTCGCGTTATAAGCAAGTATACAATATTAAACATAAAATTAAAGGGTGTTCCGATAGTGACGTGATTTGCATGTATGTATATGGCCGAAGTTTTGAACGATAACAGGTAGACTCTTGAACTTTTTACAGGAGGTGTAATACTATGGCCACTATAACAAATAGTAAAAATTAAAGGGTGTGCCGACAGTGACATGATTTGCATAAACATTGACTAATTTTTTAACCATAATAGATAGACTTTTGAAATTTTCACAAATGGTGTCTTACTATGACCCCTATAAAAACAATAAAAATTTAAAGGGTTTTCCGACAGTGACGTCTTTTGTATGTAAAACGACATATTTTTTGAACCGTGTTGCCATGGCCGTTATGACAATTACAAAAAATTAAAGGGTGTTCTGACAGTGACATGTTTTTCACGTATAGTAACTTATTTTTTTAATATATTCATAGACTCTTGGTATATTCATAGAAAGAGAATTGCCATGGCCGCCATAAAAATAACAAAATTAAAGGGTGTTCCGAAAGAGACATAATTTGTACGTAAATTGCCTTATTTTATGAACCATAATAGATAGACTTTTTAAATGTTTACAGTAGATGTTGTATTTCGGCCGCTGTAACAATTACTAATATCTAAAGGGTGTTCCATCAGTGAAATGTTTTCATGTATATTACCTTATTTTTTGAACCGCATGTATATTTTTATAGATAGTATATTACCATGGCCGCTATAACAAAATTTAAAGGGTGTTCCAACAGTGATGCAATTATGACTTTAATTTTAAAATTAAAGGGTGACTCATAAAACATGAAAAAATTAACAAGTTGAATTTTTAAAGTTGTACTAAACATAGTACGGAACCCTACGTGTGTGAGTCTAACTCGCACTTGACTAATTTATTAAAATAAATCAAGATAAAAAGGAAGCTCTGAATCCAGAGCAACAGGGAAAGGCTGTTATAAACAGCTGCCGTTCTCACCATTAGAGCCAGCGGTGTCAAACCTATTAAAATTTGAAAAACAAATTAACCCGAAGGGAAACGTAGTGGACCATGAAAAAGTTAGATCGCTACTAATCGATTTTCTTACTTATAGGCTTTTTACACTGACCAACTTCTTAGTGAAACGTATTGAAAATGTGATACAAACCCAAGCATTTTAGAGAAAGAAGATTTAAAAAAAAATTTCGTGTACCTTCGTATGATGCTCATTTTTAAACAAATATTGGTTTCCACATAAATGAAATTTTTTTCAGTGATGCCACTAAATTAATCTAGTTTATTGCCATTTTTCTTCTAAAATAATCGAAAGATGTAAAATGAAACAAACTGAGATAGGAACATCTTGTGAAGATGTTGAAAGATGTTGAATTTTAGGAGTGTGTATTTCTTATGAAAAGATGTCAACAACGTTCGATGCCTATAACGTTCTGTCGTAGCATTTTCCGATGTATATTTATATCCATTATTTCATCATCATCACTTGAACTTTAAAAGTAAAATTCAGTACTCGCCATATTTTGTTAAAACTTCCAAAGAAATAACAAACTTTTTAGAAACTTACAAAAATGTAAAAAAATTGCAGTGCTACCACACTTTATTAATTGTTCTTTTTGTTTTCGATAACGTTTCTTCATCGTTTCAATATATTTCAAGAATACAAATTCAGGAACGAAACGACGATAAAACGACAACGACATAAAAACGACTATTAACATTAAAACGCCAACGGGAATAGCGCCGAATAATTATGAAAAACCACCAATAAAATAAAAAATATAACTCTATAAGATTTAAAGACAGCAGCACCTCAAGATGTTGTTCTATCACAATAAAAATTAGTAGAATAATTTCTCACATAAAAAGACAAATTTTTATCACTTTTAGAACGGGTTATACAACAAATTAATTTTTGTAATTTACCAACGTTCATGAAAAGCATTTTATATTGACAAAAAAATACTACAAAAACTTTTAACAAAATTTTGTTTATAATTGATTAAAGAGAACATTTGGTTACAATTCTTTTGTCTGATACTGCAAGTCAAGGTATATTTATCTTACTAGGTAGTGTCGTCCGCCCAGCTGATTTAGTAGTTCGACATGTCAAAAGCTGTATGTGTTCAGAAATTTTATAGTGTAGAAGTGAGAAAGCAATAAAACACATACACGCCTTCTCAATTTTCTTATATGTTTTTTGACATTGCGAACTACAAAGCAACAACAAAATGCCATGTTGTTCTTGTATTGTTGTATTTGTTGTAGGGACGCCAGTACCTAGTAAAATAAATATACCTTGCTGCAAGTTCTTTAATAATGACATAAAATCTGATTAATTGGAATTTCCTTGCCATATTGTTAAAAATGTTTAAGCTTTTTTGAAGCTTCTTTATAAGCTTTATTTTTTATTGGTTCATATATTTGATAAGTTTTAATAAAGCTTTCGCTGAACTTTAATACACTGAGATAAATTTTAAAGCATAAAATACAAAAGTTATTTATCTCACAAAACGAAGTGCAAGTATTCCACAGTATTCGTTATTTAAGAAGAGCATTTCATTTTGATTAAGGCCCATATTATAAATTGCCAATAGCTGATGTTAGAATTTTATGGGAGAGATAAGTAGTTTTTCGTTAGAATAACGAGAGTAAGGCTCGTTACTATTTATAACTTGCCTTTAAAATAAGTGATAGTTACAGGTCATTTTTTTTAAGAGAAGTAACACTCAGGCAATAAATGCCTATATTAACTTTGTTACTTCCTTTAGAAAAGGGATAGTAGTAGATAAGACAGATGGTTAGTGTGATAGTAAGCTTTGCTTACGGCAACACTGCAGTTGCTGGTTATGATTATTTTTAGAACAGTGTTGCAAGCGTCTCTGGTGTTATTTAGGAGAAGTAGTTTTAGGCTCGGATAGCCAATTTATAATTATTTTACTTCGCCGTCGATTTAGTACTATGTGGTAATACCGGCGCAGCAGGGCGCTGTGGTATGCATTATTATAAAGAGAAATTAATACATATTAGAAAAATTTATGTTGCCACGGCTGAGTATTGAACTCGTGACCAATGCTTAGTAGTCAACCACTTATTTATTTATTCAATTCAATACTAATTTCTCCAATTCAATCCTAATTTTAGCTATTGGCAAGTTCCAATAATAGACCTAAGTGTAGTCATAGATTTTATAAAAGTTTTGTTTGCAATGGGTTATCGAAAAAAAAAATTATTTAATTTCTAGAGAAAATTCAAGATATGAGTTCAAGGCTCAATAAAAATTATTAATTTAAATACAATTATAAAGTTTGCGTAATACATATTAATTTGTATACAAGTTTAACTGCCGGTTTCTCAATGCCGAAAGAATTCTGTCTTTCGTACAATTACATTGAAAACAAAAACAAAGTTTTTGAATTTGTTTTTTTTTCAAACTTTTTTCTGTTTTTGTTGTACGAAAAAAAGTGTTCCTTCGATATTGTGAAACAGGCCGTAAAAATCTAAACATTTTTTAACCGACTTCAAAAAAGAAGGAGGTTATCTATTCGTCTGAATGTTGCTTTTTTTATGTATGTAACCGGAGAACTCAGCCATTTCTAAGCCGATTTTAAAATTTTTTCCTTTATTTGAAACCTTATGCTTTCAGGTTGGTCCTGTTTTAAAAACAATTCATTATATTAAAAATTAAAGGGTGTCCCCATACAACACACATGTTTTTTACGTGTATTAAGAACCGTAAAGGGCACCAAATTAAAATTTTAAAAAATTGGATGTCGCTATAGCTCCCAACAGCACAAATTAATAAAAAAAATAAATTTAAAGGGTGTCCCCATAGGTGACGTAATTTGACCTATTTGGGCCTATCTTTTGAACCGTTATATGCAAAACCTTGAAAATTTGACAGAATGGCGATTACTATAACCGTTATAATAAAATGTATAGATATTCAAAATTTTAAATTAAAGGGTGCTCCAATAGTTCATTTAATTTGATGTATATGGCCATACTTTTGAACAGTTGTACACAGAGTGCTGAAATTTACAAAGAACTTTTATTGCTAATTAAGCTATAGCAAAAAGTATACAATTTGAATTTGGAAATAAAAGGGTGTCCCAATAGTTAATGTAATTCTATCTTTGTGGCCAAACTTTTGAACTGTTATAGACAGACAGCTGAAATATACAGGGAACCTGTATTGCAAAGTCCACTACAGCAAGTATACAATTTGAATTTAGAAATTAAAGGGTGTATAAATTATGTAATTTTATCCATATGGCCCTATCTTTTGAACCGTTAACACAAACACTTGAAAATTAAGCAGAATGTCCACTACTTTCTCTGGTATAATAACAAGTATAAATATTTAGAATTATAATATTAAGGCTGTCCCAATAATTCATGTAATTATATTTTTGAACGGTTATAGACAGATAGTTGAAATTTAGAAAGAATCTTTGTGGCCAAGTCCTCTATAACAACAGGTCTTTAATTTAAAATTGTAAATTAAAGGGTGTCCGAATAGGTGATGTTATTTGATTTATGTGACCCTATCTTTGAATCCGTTATAGACAGAGGCTTGTATGTTGTCCCAAAAAGACGGATGCTGGTGAAAATAGCTTAACTTTTGAACAGTAAGAGGGAGAGGCTTGAAATTCACATAGTCTTTACTTTTTTCCTCTACTTTTGGCACATCTTTTATTTGGTTTTAATCTAATGCTTACAGATTACTTCTTACATTTTTAGTTTAGAATTGGTGCCTTCTATCTGTTTTTAAGTCGTTTTTTTTGCAAGAATTATTTACTTTACCATACGTAGTAAAAGGTAAAGTATAGTAATCATGAAAAAAATTGAGACCGGGATTTCGTCGGACTTATACGTTTTGAGGTCTCCTGGATCCATTTCGGCTATTTTCGTAATGATGTCTGTGGGTCGGTGGATGTGTCGTTGTGTCACTATTTTTGTGGAGTTTGTGCAGGTCATACCATTTGATATATCAAAATGAAAATTAGTATGTGCCTTTGGTATATGGAGATGAAAAGCTGTATAGTTGTTGGTCATAATCGGGAGGGGCAAGGGGTAGTTTCCTTACCACAAAATTTTCTGAACGCTCTATAGGTCATACCGTATGACATATTAAAACGAAATTAAGTATGTGCCTTTGGTATAAGGAGATAAAGAGTTGTATAAATTTTGGTCATAATCGGGTAGGGGCAATGGGTAGTATACTTACTCCCAAACATTGTTAACGCTCTACAGGTCAACCGTATGAGATATTAAAATGAAATTCAGTATGTGCCTTTGATTTATGGAGATGAAGAGCTGTATAAGTTTCGTAATTGCATAATCGGGAAGAGGCCAGGGGTAGTAACTTACACCCCAAACCGAAAATAATAAATTTTTCGATCCAAATATACTTTGAACTTATATTCTTTATGTAATATATCCATAAAAATATCTGTTTCCATTGGGTATGGTAAAGTTGAGTGTAGGCTACTTTAGATTTATTTTTTTTTTGAATTTTATTTTATAGGTTAACATCTCAATAAAATAATTTTGTAAATAACTGTAGCATAGCATTTAATAAATATAAATTTACATATACCAAATCATTAATTTTGTTTCTTTTTTTTACAAATATTTGGCCTCTATGTCACTAGGGCATTTTAGAAGCAAGTTGGCAGCAATTAACAACATTATTAAAACGATCGAAAAAAAGTTTCATACTAATATATTAAAAGCACTTCCAAGTTTTGTAATAGATAATCTTGCGACCTATTTTTAAAAGACAATGTGATCAAGATTAACATTAGCGCCTAGCCGTTTGGCCCTTATCTGACGGGGTGGTCTTACCACTGCATGAAAATAAAATATTGATCACCACCCCCATTGTGCAGCACAGGATAAAAAATACATAAATCATCTGCATACAAAAATATTTTTCCATTAAGACCTTAAGTTATTTATATCATACATAGTAAATAACAAAGGACCCAAGGCGCTCCCTTGAGGAACTCCATAACAAACATTTGCAATTGGATTTTTACTGCTGTAAATTTGAAGAAATTTCCTAAGGTTTTTTAAATAACTTTTCAGTAGTTCTAAGGCCCCGTCACCTCTTATTTCATAAAACTGTAGTTTTTCAATCATAATTGTGTGATCGACAAGATCAAACGCCTTAGAAAAATCATAAAAAAGACTACCAAAACAGTTACAGCCTTAATCAAAACTGTCACATAGAAACTTCACAAAATCTAGCACCGTGTCGTCTGTTCCACAGTCTTTTCTGAATCCATATTGATTTGGAAAAATGAATGCTTCCTTTTCAAAAAAAAAGATAACAATTGTTCATATTTCAAGTATTTTATCTAATACGAATAATACAGTAAAAGATCTGTTGCTGTTCATGAAATATTTTATTAAAATTTTAATGCAGATATTAATCGATATGGAATAGAAAACACCATAAAAATGTTTGTGAAAAGGTGTCATATACATATAATAAAATAGTAACTCATTTCCTGTCTGTCTTTCTGTTTGTGTTGGCATCCTGATTCATCAAATAGAGGATACTTTTTTCCACCGCAAAAATATCTTATTTCTAAGAGAAAGAGGAGAAAAAGCAGTGAAAGTAAGCCGACTTTTTTTTACCGATTTAAAGGTACTGCATACTTTAAGGCATCTTTTATTTTTGAAAGCGATATATTTTAAACACGGTGGTGCAACAGATGGTGCTGTTTTAAAATAATGAAAGAAATATGAATTGAAAGCGGAATATTTTAAACCCGGCTGTGCAACAGATGGCTCTGATTTAAAATAATGAAAAATATGAATAACTTACTGCCAAATAGGCAGTTGAATAAAATTTGTATTTGATTTGTATTTTTATTTTGTGTAATTATATTGTTGTATTGAAATATTTTAAACACCGTTTACAGAGCTTTACAATAATTTTAAGAATTTTTTATAAATTTTAGAATTTTATCCATCGATGGATAGCTTTATATAAAGTAAATACGTAAGAGTCTTAAATTTAAGAATCTTTAAATTTGGTGTGGATTACTTTCAAAGCAAAATCGAACAAAATATTGTCAGGACGCACACAGCGTGTGTGAGCACAGCTAGTATAAACTAGGAGACTAAAAATTTCGTGCGGACACTGATGACGTGGCGGCTGCTGCTAGTAGTAAATAGGTTTCTCGAATTTTTGTTCAAATGCATGTTTTTTGGTGAAAAGTATCTTAGTGCCATGTTTTACACATTAAACATTTTAATGAAAAAAATAGCTTCTACTTTTATTACACAAAAAATGTGATGTTATTAAATCCCAGAAATTATTAAGAGTAACAGATAAAAAAAAGCCGTAAACTCTCTTTAAGAAAAATTTAAACAATCAAATGCAAATGAACCCACCCACACTGGGTTGAAGTTGCTAAAAACTTATTTTTCGTTTCGTAGTATTAAGTGGGTCATTACTACTTAAAAAAAAGTCATTTAAAAAAACAATTTTTTAAACGCCAGGTTTGTTCGTTTGTCAGCTCGCATGAATATTTAAATTGCTATGGAAACTCCAATTTTTAAAGATAAATTAATGAAATTTAAGCATTTTGATTTTTTTAGGTTAGTAACTCAACATACAAAAGTTCACCGAAATCGGTAAATGATTTCGTATAGCCCCCATACAAAATTTTCCCGAAAATAGGCCATATTACTTTTTATTTATTAAAAAGTTTTTATTAATATAAATTTACATTTTATGTTTAATACTGTTAGTCTTCATATTCGCTGTCACAAAAATAAATATCATCGGAATTATTTTCTTCAGAAATTTCAGGTTATAAAAGAAGGTTCAATACCTGTTGTGGTAACACACTAATTTTCTTTTTGTAATGTTTGCTCAAATTACTAATAATAGGCTCAGAGCTTATTAAAAATCTATTGAAAATATTTCATTTTTTACGACTGCATTTCCGTCAAAAATGTTCTCTGTATGATTTAAAATCTTTATTACGACCTTCCTGTGCTTCCTCCGATAACTGGCCAATAGGTTACAGTGCATGAGTAATAATCTGCGGACGATGTATTACAAATTTATGTTATACCATGGGTATTTTTCAACAAAGTATTTTGCAGTCAATAAAGTAAATTTTCTAAATTTTTCAACATTAATCTGATAACCGCACGATACAGCAACTAAAGTAGTATGTAACTTTTTAATTTCCGCAGAAACTTCGGGATTTTGAAAAAAAAACCGTCTTGCTGTATTCCCGTCATTTGAATTTCCAATTCCTGGTTTTGGTTGGCCAACTATAAGTCCAATTTTTTGTCTGAACTCGATCAGTATTTTTGATCTGGTTTTATTCACATCACTTTTGGACATAATAACACCACGATATAAAAATACAAAGCATTTACTTACAATTGAAACAAACAAAAAGAAAGTTTAAAAACAATTATTCACGTTGCTAAGCATACACAAATTTTTCTTTGATGTTGAAATAGAAAACAATTTTTTTTCCTTCTTATCGCAAAGAACCCACAAAATGTTTTTATATGATTAGTAAGTAGACATATCATATAACCGAATTTGAATTTCTACTTGAAAGTGAAAAATGATTGTTTTTTACACCAATTTTCAAAAAAATAAAAATTTTTTTTTTCAGTTTTTACCACTGTTTTCAAAAACTTAAAACGATTGATAATTGAATACAAAAACTTTTCAAAAACTTAAAACGATTGATAATTGAATACAAGTTTTCTCGTATTCCTTTATCTGGATTTGGTTGGTTAAATAGATGATGCTTACAACTAAAACACTACCCTAAGTAGATTAGATACAAGTAGTGCTGATGACGGACGTGGCTGTCTAGAAAATGTGCATTCCACTCGTGCTGGTGTCTAAAAATTAAATTTTCCCAATTTTTCTTTAATATTATCACCTAATTTGTAATTTAATTAATTCTTTCTTAGAGAGAATAAAAACGAACTTAAGCTTGATTATAAATTTCATTGTATGTAAAACTTAAAAAAACTTCAACTTTGACAACGCACAACTCGAAAACTGGATAACATAGAAAAATGAAAAAGATAAATAGTGATGCACAATCTTGTTTACAATAATAACCTGAAATAGATTAATTTTTAAAAATATAAATTTTTAATTTTCAATTAAGAGCCATTATTGGGAATTTCAACCCAACGTGCGGCCGGTTGATATTTAAAAAAATAATTTTTAATGCTTATAATTTTTTACCCACCGAATAACCATTAATGAGCAAGGAGCTTAATAAACAACGCATTTGCCCTTTCATTATCTCTCCTGTATGATCTAGTATATTCCATTGTAAGTTGATTCCACATGTCAAATTACAATAAAAACTACTTATTAAAAGAACTTACGTGCATTTAATTAAATCGGAATAATCTGACGGTGATAGAGCATACTCTGTATCCATCTCATTGAGTTGAAGATTATTTTTGGCTGTTTCTCTTCGAGGACCATTCCTTGCATACTTAGAGAATTCTGCTGCTCTATGAGCACTACTGGCGCGCAAGCCACTACCATTTGTCATATTAACCGAATTATCGTTGGGTTCTACAGTACCATTTGTCACCGTTGCGTACTTGCCATTGGAACTAGATATTGACTCGTCACCGTTAGGATTAACATTTTTTTCAATGAAACTATCACGACGCCACGAGGGCGTTAATGTACGTAAACCATTGTTGGCATCGTTGTAGCCCTCATAGTTATAACGTTTGCGAGAATTTTGGCCCGCTAGAAATTCCAATGTCTGCCAGACGTTCATGTTGTTCGATTCAAAGAAATGTTCATCCTCAACTGACCAGTCATTGCGAATTATTCGCTCGGCAAGCATCATGGTAACGGTGGCACATTTTATTGTACGATTCGGTGATGTCGTGCTAGTTGATTTTGAATTGAGTAAAGGTGTTCGCGGAAAGGCAAGTCTGCTGGCTGCAACTGATGTCAGTGTAATTGATGGCAGAGCTTTATTAAAGAGCTGGCGTTGGGAACCCTTTGATGAAGTTCTGTTGAATGTTCGCATTTTCTAACAATAGTAGGCTGCTGTTACTGTTACTGTTACTGCTGTTGTCGTTATTGTTGTTAGAAAAATGTGTTTTAGAATTTTGTTTTTAATTTCAAACACGTCAATTTTTTAATGCAAAATCTCACACTTTTAATTTTATTGTTTTTATTTTTGAAAAACTATTTTTTGATTTGGAAATTCTGCGAATATGAATTGCAAATTGCTTTTTCTGTCAAGTTTCTGTTCTTTTTTTATTATTTTCTACTTTTCTCAGATTTTTTAACTTTGATAACTCACGTTACTTTCGTTTTTCTTTTTTTTGTATTCTTGCGTTTCGTGTTTGGCAAAAGTTAATGTTACAAGTAAAGTGTCGGATTTTGTTATGACGGCTCATATTTCAGATGTGCAACGCTTTTGTAACACTTTCAGTTTCAATAATAAATTACATTTATAACCATTTCCCATTTAGTACATGCTTCAATGTTTCAATGCCTTCCTTCCCTCCCTTCCTCCCTCCATCGCTTTCGTCGTTGCTATCTAGCGCTTTGTCAATCATTAGAATTTTATTATTTCTTTACCTAAAAATGCTTCTAATTTCTAATGTTTGTTTATTGTTTGAATATAAATTGCGCAGTTATTTTTTTTTTCGTTGCCTCAATTTATAAGCAATCAATTTATAATTTGTTGCCCTACTAGAAAAATTAGAGTATTTTTACTTTCTCAATTTGTTAGTTAAAATTATTTTCCACAATACGTTTTCTTACTAACATTACAACAGTGTGGGAAAGTCAATCACCCCTATTCTGCATTTCGATTACGTTCCCGCATTCAGTTACTCATGAATCGAAAAAATCAGTCAAGTGCGAGTCAGGCTCACGCTCGTAGGGTTCCGCACTATTTTCGGTACAACTTTAAAAATACAAGTTGTTAATTTTTTCACGTCTTATGGGGCACCCTTTAATTTTTAATTATTTTTATACTAGGGCATAGTACAAAATACCCTGTGAAAATATCAAGTGTCTGCCTATAACGTTTAGAAGAGAAGGTCAAATTCCTCAAATACGCGACATCTAGGGAACACCCTTTTATTTTTATTAAATTTGCTTTCATTTCTTGTTGTTACAGTAGATATTGCAAAATTTAATCTGTGTAAATTTTAAGTGTCAGCCTATTACTGTTCAAATATAAGGACTTTCTATGAAAATATCAGGAGCCTACCTATTGCGGTTCAAAAAATAAGACAATATAAGTGAAAAACATGTTATTGCAGAACAGCCTTTAATTGTTAAAGTGGCGATAGCAACGCATCTACTGTAAAAGTAAAGAGTCTACCTACTACGGTTCAAAAAATAAAGCCATATATGTACGTCTAAATCATGTCACTGTCGGAACACCCTTTTATTTTATTATTTGTTATAGTGGTCATGGCAATTCCCCTTCTAAAGGGTGTTTTTTATAGAGGTATAAAACTTTAAGTTGGGATTACTTTTCAAGATGGCGACCGATTTAACAGCTGTCAAGTGATTTATTCTCAGTTTGGTTTGGCAATTCATCATGAATAGACTCACGCCTGAACAATGCTTGCAAATAGTGCAATTTTATTTCGAAAATAATGGTTCTGTGCGGAAAACGTATCGCGCACTACGTCCATTTTATCATCGACAAAATCGTAGATTCGCCGAATGGGCCCAAAAAGAGATTACCGTTGTTCCCGATTTTCATAAGCTAATTTTGTTTAGCGATGAAGCGCACTTGTGGTTAAATGGCTACGTCAACAAACAAAACTGCCGCATGTGGAGTGAAAAATTACACGGAAAACCTCGACTCAACTTCACAGTCATATTATTCATAATAGCGTGCGAAATCCTCCGTTGCGAACTTATTTCTTGGGCAAGAAATGATACCAAAAGAGGCAATTTGTTTGTTGGACATTTGAAAAAGGCATTTAATCAAAATATATGTACAGTCGAGGCTATTGCTGGAGTACCCTTTAGATTTGAATTTTGTGATATTGAAAGGGTAATAACTGGTTTAAGCACCTAGAAAGTCCCTGGCGTTGGTAAAATTAGTAACAAGATATTTGAGCTGCCTGCCCCTCACAAGAGCTCACAAAATTATTCAATCCTATTTCATTTGGCGTCATCGATACAAAACGTCGTTGTATTGTGTCGACTAAATTTGTTTTCCCTTTCTCGACATCAATATTTATCGATGACTGTTTACTTTTATTTGGTATTTTGTAAGAAAATGTGACTTCGAAATTATAATTACAATTTTGTCGTCGTGGTTTTTATAAACGACTTGGAATGAAATTAAAAATGGAAAAAATGGCCGTCCAAGAAATCGCAGGATGTTTGGCAAAAATTGTGAATGTGAAGATTTTAGTTTAAAGGAAATTATAAAAATAAAATCACTAAAATTTTAATACAGGTCTGGTGAGACTTAAAATTTAAGGTAAGGAAGAAAATGGTTTTCAATACAGCAGAGACTAAGGCTACTGGCGGAGGCCCTGGAGTAGGCTGTAGCAAAACTGCTACAATTTTGCTTGAAAGCTGAATTATTCAACCTAAAATAACTTTGTAACCTAATAACAAACAATTCTTGCAAAAAGAAGGTCGTTTTTACTTCTGATCCGGTAATTGAAATATATCAGACTTCTATCTGATTATTCTTCTCTGAATGACCAGACTTATTTTTTGCAATCTTTCTTACTTGAATCCGATTCAAAATTCATAAATGTTCAGAAGAAGAAGATTCTGTATTTAACGCATGATTGTAATATTGTAATAAAATTAAGTAAGTAAAGAAAACCGTCCAGTTAAGTATGACAGTTATGCAAACGAAATTTTCATGCTCGCTACAGATTTGATTTGTCAACGGGTTTATGAAAAATAAATTTGATAAATTTTGAGTTGTAAATGTGAGTCCACAAACTACACAAATTAACAAATTTATCTTCCTAAAGTCCATTTTTCAAGAATTTATAAAATCTTCTAAGTCGTGGAATAACACATCGATGAAATCGTGTTATTTAAAATTCGTCCTGGCCGAGGATAAATTTTTGCTATTTTAGTTTTTATTGTCATTTTTATGTTTTTCAAATCAACACTCTTGCATGAGTATTTGTTAATATTCCACTTTGTCTGAAGGTTCTTATCTGTGGAATGGTGGGTGGTGTGTTTTCAAATCCTTTTATTTGTCTTTAAATAATAATTTGGAGTTATTAAGTTTTAAGGGGTTTTTCTTTGTAAATAAATTAGTGTTGGCATGGTGTTAAGCAGGTTTCATTTACGATTTGTTATATGTAAACTAAACGCTGTTTTACGAGGGCAATTTTATAATTTTGTGATAATTTATTTTGTCGCAATTTGTTCTGGCACGACCACAGCGGAACTCAGTAATTCACCTTTTAACCATTACAATTGATGGTGCCAGGCAGGGGTGGTAAAGCGGGCCCAATCCCTCATTTGGTACAATTTAAATATTTTCCCAGTTTAATATTGCGGCCTATTTTAAATTCCAACTATTATTCTTATTTCCAAAAATTGTTTGTTTTTATTGCCATCTTACGTCTTGAGTACTTTCCCACAGAGTGGAAGGTCTCTTTGACAACTATGATTCCTAAACCAGGAATCACAGGACCACACAAAAGTAGAATCATACAGACCTATAAGCCGGTGTGTCAAAGTTATTTGAGAGAATATTAATAACTAAGCTGCATCCAATTCTTAGCGCGAAAGGATGTATTCCGAACCATCAATTCGGCTTCAGAAAACAACATAGTACGATCCAACAAACACACAGATTTGTAAATGTTATTAAAACGACATTTGAAGAAAGGAAAAATACTGTTCTGCGCTCTTTATCGACGTTTCTCAAGCATTCGATAAGGTTTGGCACGAAGGCCTAATATTTAAGCTAAAGCTAAACTTGCCCGAAAACTTGTATAAGCTCTTAAAAGATTATTTAACGAATCGCAAGTTTTTACTAAAAGATGGTGAATTTTTAAGCTCGCCACAGCTCATTGAAGCCGGAGTTCCCCAAGGTAGTATTTTGGAACCAATTTTATATTTACTGTACACATCGGATATGCCAATTAGCACCCTAGTCCACACATCAACTTTTGCAGATGACACAGCTTTTTTAAGTATTCATTAAATTGCCCAAGAAGCATCACAACTTTTACAAGACCACATACTCAATTTGGAAAAATGGCTAGAAAAATGGAGAATAAAAGTGAATGAACAAAAATGCACTCACATAACTTTCACATTGCGTAGGGACTCATGCCCTCCTATTCGCATAAATAACCAAATGATACCACAGCTTTCAGACGTTAAATACCTGGGTATACATCTAGACCGTCGCCTTATTTGGAAAAGCCACATTGACTTCAAGTTAACACAAATGAAACTAAAAGCAGTACAACTAAATTGGCTTATTGGCAGAAACTCCACCCTGAGCTTAGATTGTAAACTTCTACTGTACAAGTCGATCCTCAAACCAATTTGGTGTTATGGGATTGAGTTATGGGGCACTGCCTCAGCTAGCAATGTAGAAAAAATTCAAAGGCGCCAAAATAAGATACTACGTATGGTTACATCTGCTCCCTTGTATATAAAAAATCCACAAAGACCTAAACATGCCATCAGTTAAAGCAGAAATAGCGAAACATGCAGTCACATATCTAAAGAGGCTTGAATCTCATCCAAACCCTTTGGCGCGTAACATGCTGAATGAACGTGGTTACATTCGACTAAAAAGAAGAGATACTGCTTTTCTTGGCCGTACATTAGAGGGATGACCCGCAAATGATTGCAAAATCCGTGAAATAAACTTTATTTTTATCTAGCACTGGCTGGACTTAAAAAGTATATTTTATTTTAGACTTAAGATACGAGTAATTATTGTTAGTTCAAAAATATTGAAGATACAATAAATAAAATATGAAAAAAAAATATTTCTAACCCATTACATTATTTATGTCTCAATTTAGGAAAAATAATTGCAAGACTTAGTTGAGGTTACTGGTAGTTTAGAAGTATCAGAATGGCTCTGCAATTTTTAGGAACAGCGTGTTAAGATCATGTGGAATATTTTGTTTGAAAAATATGGGTTCTTTAACGATATTACCTTTTTCCAAAAATAATTGCCCATGTGTCATTAATTGTATCCATTAGGTGTTTCAAAAGCAAAAGGTATGTAACTGATCTAATTCAGGCCAGAGCAGTCTCCCAATTTTCGTTAATTTCTACACTGAAAAAGTGTTTTGCACTAATTAAATGATTTAATTGTTTTTAAATTAAAGTTCAATTAATTTTTTAATTGATTTAAATATATATTTTTTTAAAACAGAAAAAAAAAACAATTGCAAATTAAACAAATAATTAAATCAATTTATTATTTAATTAAATTTTAATGTAAAACCAATAAAAATTTTTAATTGTTAAAAATATTTTTTTTTGTGTAAAACTGTGACGCTAGTGCTTCCGAGATATATGGGGAAACAGTCCTCGAGGCTAGCACTAGTAGCCTCTCGTATACTAACTTAGACCCTGTAATCGGTTATAGGTGAGACCCTAAGTAACGTGGTGTAGTTTGGACCTAAATCGTAGGAAACAGAAGCCACCCATGATGTGGCGGGAGTTTAGATTTTCTCCAACTCCTAAGCAAGAGGTATAAGCATAGACCGGTCAGCCATATTCTAAAATTGCTACTAGTTCTGTCGCTGTACGTAACAGGGCAACTAAGTTGTATATATCATACTCCTGGAATATGTATATGACTGTTGTATAATTAACCACAAAACACTGAAAAGTGTAGTTTAGAAAGACGATAAATTTTGGGACTTTTATTAATTTGAATTTACATAGTACCTGCTCAGCAATACGGCAATAACTCGATCTTGGATATTATTAATTTTTGTTGAAAATCGACACACAGCGTTTATATTCGTCACAAAAATCAAACATTGTCTTGACTACTCTTTCGTAAAAGAAAAAAAGGAAATTTATTAATAATGCAAAAGATCACAGAATTATCAAACTGCCTTCGTATTATTTTTTGGGGAAATTTAGCTCAAATTGAATTGCCATAAAATAAATTAATTTAGGTGTGTTATTTAGGCAGGACTATTTCCAAAAAAGCAACAAAAAAAAATAAATGGTAACAGGTTCTAACGGGAAATTAGACTTGCGTTGCCAGTGCGATAACCTACTTACGAAACACCTGTTATTATGTTCTTCATTGCCGCACTGTGTCAAAATTTGAAAGAAGAGAGAAAAATATTTTTACTTTAGGCTTATGATTTTAAAGAGAGATAACCTACGCGAAAGTACGCTATTGAGAGGCACTAGAACCAAATTCCAAATTTATAGATTGTGAGGGATTAAAAAATATTTTTCTTTTTATTTAAGGTTTGGAAGATTGCTATACCTGACCTGCTTTTATTAAGTAAGATTTCTTTTTCTTTTTCAAACTTAACATTTATTATTAGTTCAGGTACATATATTGAAGATACAATAAATAATATAACAAAAAATATTGTTTTTAATTAAACTAAACTTTTACTCGTACAGGCTGCTTCTATCGAGAGGGGCGTTTAATGATACATTCAACGGAATGATGTGCATCGAGTCGGCAATGAAAGTAGAACAATTGAGAAAGAGGTTAAGGGAAAACCCGGATCCATTCCAATCAATAATATGAGCGAATCGTCTTTTAGACTGAAAAGAACCAAATGATTTGTAATGATTGGTTGGCGTGAAGAGTTCTGAACATTGCAAACCTGGAAACGATTGAGCTCTATCAAGCTTGCTAAGATGTCTGTCTGTCTATCCGTTTGCGTTCGCATCACGTAAAAACTGCTGGATGGATTTTAACAAAATTTAGTGAGGAGGTACCTTAGCAACCTGATTCCAATATAGGATATCTCATTTCCAAGACAAAGTGGAGAAAAAAAATGAAGGTACGCAATTTTCGGTTTAAAACTGGTTGTACACCTTTTATTATTGAAAGTGGGATATTTTAAATAAAATTGCGCAACAGATGGCGCCAATTAAATAAAATTTGTATTTTTTACTTTGTGGAATAACAGTGTTATTCAAATATTTTAAACACCTCTTACAGAGCCTTACAATAATTTTTAGTATTTTAGATTTTTTTTTAAATTTTACAATTTAATTATCCAGGGATGGATACCTTTATATAAAGTAAATACATAAACCATAACTGAAGCACTATAAAAGTAAGAGTCTTACAATTGATGTGGAATACTTTCAAAGCAAAATCGATCAAAATATTTTCAGGAAACCCACGACGTGTCGGGCACAGCTTGTAATAAATAAATTTAAATTAAGGGCCTGTTTCACAATGTCGACAGACTTCGTTCTTTCGTACAAGTACATTGAAAACAAAAACAAAATTTTTGAATTTGTTTTTGTTTTAAATATACTTGTAAGAAGAACGAACTCTGTCGACATTGTGAAACAGGCCCTTAATTTATTTTGAACTATTATGGCTTTTAATTTAATTCATGTGACCGCCAAATTTGCTTTACTTTATTGACGGTTTCTGCTTTTATTACAACAATTTCTCGAACAGTATAAACGTTAAGGCTATGAATCGTTCCTGTATTATTCTCATAGAATTTGTGTTTAAAGGCACCTCAGAAAAAAAGTCTAATGTGCTGTTTCTGTATTCCAATTAAACAAATCGTCTAGGCAATTTGTATGAAGAGCACTAAATTTTTGGAATTATTCCTATACAAATTTTCTAGAAGATTTGTTCAATTGGAATACAGAAACAGCACATAAAGATTTAAATCGCAGCCCCGAGCGGAGCCAATCGTCAGCGGTAAGACGTATGAACTTAGTGCGCAAAAGATCGATTGTTAGATAAGATATATAACATGGTGTCCGATCCTACTGAAACCAAAGATTATCACGCCATTTAAAGTCTATAATCGTAGCTCTGTATGGCGTTTCGAGCAGAATTTTTGAAACACCACCAAAATCCACTCTTAACTGTCTGTTTATGTGTATGCGTTCTTTCTCAACAATGACTTGCGAGTTTTCCAATACTTTGGTTTTGCTGCCGAGATAAAAAGCGCCTTGCCAGAAAATTCGATTTTTCGGCCAAATTAATGATTAGTTTGGTGCTTTGGTGCAGGGCTGAAAATAAAAAGCCGGAACAAAGTGGATGGTTGTTTGACTTTAAATGTCAATTGGACCTTGTAAGTGAATTCTTTGAAATCTTTGTTCAAAATCAATTTTATCATGGTGGTAAGTGAAGTGCCGAAATCCATGGTGACTCGATGTTCTTGGAATAATTTTAACACTTTCGCCCACAGAAGCCATGTCGTCGGTACCAGCCAGTCTTTCAAAATGTTTCACAAAGTTCGCAATATTTTGCAACGTTGTTAAAAGCACAAGGCGATTCATTTTGGTGCACGAAGGTATAATACTGACTTACAGTTAATACATATATCGGACAACAACAATTTTTCAATGTCAGGATAAAAAAAGATTTAAAAAGATACGTGTACTTGGTTTACCGGGTTCATATTACAAGCTTAATAAACTCTCAGGTTTCTTGTTTGAATTCTTCTAAATAGCGTAATTTTTCAATGGTTTCAAGGAAGATTTTTCATGACACTATTATGCAGTATTTTTGCTTTTTGGTTTTAGTGAGAATTCACTTTGAAACAACTAAATAGATTTCTTTCAGATAATTTAAGGTTTTTGAATTGTCCCCCTTTTTCATTTACTTTACCATACGCAGTATAAGGTAAAGTATAGTAATCATGAAAAAAATCGAGGTCGGGATTTCGACGGATTTATACGTTTTGAGGTCTCCTGAATCCATTTTGACTATTATAGCGATGATGTCTGTGGGTGGGTGGGTGTGTATTCCACTATTTTTGTGGATTTTGTACAGGTCATACCGTTTGACACATCAAAATGAAATTTAGTATGTGCCTTTGGTATATGTTGACGAAGGGTTGTGTGCATTTTGGAAATAATCGGGAAGGGGCAAGGGTAGTTTACTTACTTCCGAATTTTGTAAACGCTCTACAGTTCCTCCCGTATGACATATAAAAATGGAATTCAGTATGTGCCTTTGGTTGATGGAGATGAAGAGCTGTATAAATTTTGAACATAATCGGGAAGGGGCAAGGGGTAGTTTATTAACAAATAATTAATTTTTCGAATCGAATATATTTTGAACTTATATTCTTTATGTAATATGTCCATACAAATATCTGTTTCCATTGGGTATGGTAAAGTTGAGTGTAGGCCACTCTTTTTTTGTTATTTAAAATTATGTCATTTGGCCACTTAACAAATAAATTGAAAAACCATTGAAGAAAAATTTGACCGAAACTACTGCCAAACAATTGAAAACTCAAACTCTAAGGCGACATTAAGATGACTGCTACCGCATTTGTGTTTGATACATTTTTTATAAAACTTTTACTTTCACTTTACATAAGAGTACAAATTAACTTCAAAAAGTTGGAATAATTGAATAAAAATCCAATACATTTTGTAAATTCCATGTCAGCCACATTAATCTCGTCGTAAGTTGTGGGTGTTAATTCGAACTAAACGAAACCAACAAAAAAGTCACGCGAATCAAGTTAACATTCCAATGAAAGACAACAGTTTACTTGCAACAAAATAAAATAAAAAAAGTTGAAGAATAAATAATTGTTGCAACTAATTTTTAAAACTGCTAATTGCGTTTAATAATAAAGTCAGTCAAAGCAGTAACAACAGAAGGGGTTAGCTTTTTGTTCCCGGTAAATGGGTTAATAGGAAAATTCGGGAATACTGCGAGCATACTTTTAAGCATATCGCTCCTAGTCATAACGAAAAAAACTCAAACTTCTGTTGAAGTTTTCAAAATGTATGCTTTATAGTGTATGAGTGGATGAATAAAAGATATTTGTGCAAAACTTCGGTTTAACGTGAGAAAGCAATCTAAAATTTATTTTACAATTGAAGAAGAAAATGTAAAGAAACACTTTTCCCTTAATAACTGTAAAATTTAGATTTTTTGAGATATAACTATGTTGCATCAAATGGGCAATATTTATTTTTTCTTTTTATAATTTTATGTGCTTAAAGAATCATTTTCAGCTACATAACAAACGCTTAAGCGTACTTTTACTTTCTTTGGCTTCAAGTCATTAATTATTTTATTTTAAAAACTGATAATAAACAACTATGAGCTGTAATTGTTTTATTTTCTTAACTGATGCAATATCAGGTTAGATTTGCATCAAATAATTTAGAAAGCATATTATTAATGGGTGTGTTCGCGTATTTCTCCAGTAAACATAATCAAATTCTATCTAAGAATATTAAAATAAATCAGTCAAGTGTGAGTCAGACTAACACACGTCGGGTTCCGTACTATGTTCAGGTGCCATATTCTGTAATTCTCGTAGCTAAAGCTATCGCTGAAATTCTAAAAATAAATACAAATGTAACGCGTATTTTTACACATTTCTATTTTTTTTTTAGCTTTAAAACATAATTTAAGAACACCGAATGAGAATTTGCAACTAAAAATGTAAAAATATGTAAGAATATACATACGTAATTTCTGTATGTATTTTCAGAATTTTAGCGATAATTTTAGCCACGAGAATTACAGAATATGGCACCAGTACAAGTTTAAGAGTACATGATATAAATTTGTACACGTCGAATGGGGAAGTATTTAATTCTTAATTATTTTTTATACTAGAGCATAGTACTAATTACCCTGTGTAAATATCAAGTGTCTGCCTATAACGTTTAAAAGGGAAGGCCAAAGTCCTTAAAATCGCGACATCTACGGAACACCCTTTTATTTTTATTAATTTTATTTTCGTTATTTGTTGTTGTAGAAGATATTGTTCAACATAATCTGTGTAGATTTAAAGATCAGAGCAATATCGTCCCACTATCGAAACACCATTTATTTATAATATATTTTTTGTTATAGAGGTAATAGTAATACACATTCTGTGAAAATTTACAGAGTTTATTTATTATGGTTCAAAAATTAGGCCATATTCAGGCAAATCACGTCACTGTCCGAACACCCTTGAGTTTTTAGGTGTATTTCTTTATAGTTTTCATATAACGTGGTTTTAATTAGTGTGTGTAACTTTTAGGTAACTGCCCCCCCTACAGTTCAAGAAATAAAGATGTATATTCGAATAACACGTCAACTCTGAAACACCCTATAAGTTTTAGTATTTGTTGCTACAGCGACCACAGTTATACACCTTTTCTGAAAATTTCAAGAGTCCACCTACTTCGGTTCCAGAGATAGAAGACGCTGACAGACGATCAAACGGACAGACATTGTAGCGAAAACAATTGGGTCACGTTTTTACCCTTTGGGTAGGGAACTCTAAAAAGTACTTAACAATGATTTTGAAAAAAAAAAACTTGTAAACTGTAACGGTAAACAGTAGAAGTTAAAGAAAATTTAGATGGACGGAAGATGAAGTAGATGTTGTCAATGAATTTTAAAAAGCACTGTCTTAACAGTGGACTGGACAACCTGTTATTCATTTATTAAGAAAGATTGTGAACAGGTGCCAAGGGTATATATGAGTTTGTTATTCCCTGTGTAACTTCTACAATATTCATTTCCGACCCCATAAAGTATACATATTCTGGATCTTTATTCATAGAAAAGTTAATTAAGCCATATAATGTACGTCCGTCCGTGTTGACGTTAAAATGTCATTTCAATATAAGAAAAGTTTTTTAAATGTTTTTCTGCTTAAGTCTCAACATTTCAACGCAATATATATTGCAGGACGGTCCTAATTAAAAAAAAAAAATACCAAAAAATTTTAAGCAAATTTTTTAACAAAAATATCCAAAAAAATGGTAAAAAAATTTCTGAAAAACTTTCCAAAAAAAGTTCCAAAAGATTTTAAAAAAATTTTTATAAACAATTTTACAAAAAAAGTTTATGAAAAAACTTTTCAAAAAAATTGTAAAAAACTTTACAAAAAGTTTACACAAAATTTTATACATAAAATTTTACAAACAAATTTTACAAATAATTTTCAAAACGATTTTTACAAACAAATTTTTATAGGCAATATTACAAAAAATTTTTACAAAAAAAATTTAAAAACACATTTTTAAACAACTTTTACAAAAAATTGCCAAAATAAATTTTACAAAATATTTTTATAAAACATTTTCAAAACAAATTTTACAATTTTACAAAATTTTTAACAAAAGTTTTCCAAGAAATTTTCTATAAAATTTTTACAAAATATTTTCAAAAAAAAAACTAACAAAAAAAATTTTACAAAAAATGTTTAAAAAGTTCAAAAAATTTTTTACAAAAAATTTTTACAAAAAAATATAATAAAATTTTTACAAAAAAATTTTAATAAAATACTTACAAAAAATGTTCTATAAAATTAAGAAAAAACATTTTTTATTTAATTTTTACAAAAATTTTCTATAAAATTTAAAAAAAATGCTATTAAATTTGTACAAGAAGATTTTCGATACAATTTTTACTTGGTTAGGAATTTTAGGTGTCGATATACCCGTACATATACCGTATACGGTAAAAAGGTGTCAAGTTCTATTACTTTCACGTAAAGTCACATAACCTTTAAACAAAATGGGACATAGAAAATAATAGAACTTGACACTTTTTACCGTTTTGGATTTTTTATGAATTAAAAATAAAAAAAATCAATTTTTTAGGCAAAAAACTGTTTTTTTTTTCTTCATACATTTATTTATAACTACGAAACTGTTGCTTATGTAGCGAAACGTTGTAATTGTAATTCCTAATTTTTTTAAATTTGTTTCAGCAAAATCGGATTAGTGGTTTTCGAGTTATGTAAAAAATAAAAGACCACCAAAGGTGACAATTTCCCCTATTCTTTTTTACCGATATAACTTTCCCGTTGGTTTAAAGGGTATAGAAGATTCGGCACGGCCGAATATAGCACTCTTACTTATTATTTTTTCAGATATTTTAGGAAAATATCTTAAAAGTACACCTTATGTATAAATCATTTGGGGGGATAAAAAGTCATGTTCGATTCATAATATTTAGCTCTAGGCAATTTTCTATCGCTACCAAACATTTTCTAGCATACTTGAACTATAAGAAAATAATTACTGGGGCCTTTATAGTGATTTTTATTGCCAACTAATTTTCGAAGTAATCCGTATGAAAATTAAAAAATTCAATTATTTGTTGTTAGAGTATGAACGAATTTTTCAAACCCATTAAGAATAGTGCATTCCTGCTTAGGACACAGCAAATCACCCATTTCATTCAGCGTTTTGCAATTTGGTATTTGTAAAATTATTTGAATTTAATTATATTGTTTGATATTATATTTCAACAGGTTCTCAAATTTTAGTTATTGATTTTTTTATATTTTTGAGGAACATTTCTAGGGAACTGTCTTGTAACTGGTGTCAGTACGCTTTCCTCTAGGTTTATAAACAAAAAATATTATTTATTTGCTTGTAGGAGACACCACGAATAACTACCAACATTTATTTATAATAGTTTTTATTAATTTTTCAATTTTATCTTTAAACTTATTTACCGCCAATGGCAAGTGAAATACTTAAATCGATATATGGGTGTGTTTTAAATACAAATATTAATTGCATTCATATCACTATTTTATTAAACAGGTACTAAATCGAAATAAACATAAAAAACATATTGAGTGAAATATGGCAATTTGCTGCAATTATAACATTTATGCATTTCAATTTACCATTAATATTGTTTTAAGTAGCACAGGATGGGCTGTAAATTTTTTATTGCTGGTTAATTTGAGTAAGGCAAATCTAATTTTATTCCTGCTTTTGCAGATGTTTAGCTTTTTATTATCTGTTAGTTTAATGGGAGATATGTGCCGTTTTTGTCGGATTAAGCTGTGTTCACATATTTTTTTTGAATTCTGACCAAAATACTGGTAAATGGCAAAGGTACGAAACCAAAGCGCCAGGGTGTAATTGCCTTAGCGTCCTCCAAAATCTGCAGCGCGACCTACATATACCTTAGTATAGGAAATGAGACTGGGAATTCAGCTAGGTAAAATTAATAAGAATTTAATGATGCTCCTCTAGTGAAAAAACTTGAGTTTAATGGTACTCCACCAGTGAAATATTGAGTTTAATGGTTCTCCTCCAGTGAAAAATTGAGTTTTAAAAATGATGCTCCTCCAATGTCCGACATATTAAAGTAAAATTCATAGGTTATACACGATAACCAAAACGATTGGCTGATTGAAGCAACTACCAATACAGCACAGCTATTCGAGGAAGCCAATTAGCAACTGTGAGTAAGAGGTAAACCACTCGAGCAACAAAGACGGCCTGATTGACTTTAAGCGATAATGACAATGACGCGCGCACGTGTTCCCCAACCCAGAGCTACTTTTGTGTTTGTCAAAATCCGCGTTTTACATAACCCTCCGTCTACATTAGATATAAAATGATGAATATTAACAATAACATCATGTTAGTATTAAGTGTAAAATTTTCAATGTTAATGTTTGTCCACGTCTCAACATGGTTGTTAAAATATTTGCTATAATCCACTGTCTGCATTAGTCATTAACATGCCATGGCATGTGTGCGCATATCGATTATCCCGGAAAATATTGATTATTGTGCACCCTCAGCCATGCCGACCAGAAGGTTCGGAGTATCAACTTCAGGCACGTCATCTATGACGACACATGATCGTCATCAAGAACACGTGCTTGAGGTCTATACAGACGGAGCTAAAACGGACAATGAAGTGGGGGGGCGTCTACATTCCTCATTTTCAAATATGGATGAGGTTTAGGCTGCAAAACCAATGCAGCATTGTTCAGGCTGAAATTTCTGCCATAAAAAGAGCGGCAAACTGGTTAAGGTATCACAGGGTATATGGTAAAGATATCCAGTTCTGTACCGATAGCAAAGCTGCGATATACTCCTTATCGGGCGTTTATACAACTTCCAGTTTGGTTCGTGAATGCCGGACAGCTCTAGATGAAATGGCGAGACATTCCAACCTGGAACTCTTTTGGGTGCCGGGGCATGCGGGAGTGGCCGGAAATGAAACTGGCTAGATCTGGAACCTATCTTAGGGACAGGGGGATAGATCAACTAGTTGGCGTTCCGCTAAATTGCTGTAAATACAATTTCCAGCAGGAACTACTGGGGGCTGCGCAAACCAGATGGTCGAACGAGCCCACCTGCATGATCTCGAGGCTTTTATGGCCTCAGTATGATTGCAAACGTTCTGCAATCCCACTGAGAACCCCTCGAGGACAAATTGGCACACTAGTGGCTGTGCTGACAGGGCACTACACTATAGGTGCACACGCTAGGAGATTGAATCTGCCGTATAATGACTTCTGCAGAAGTTGTCAGGACGAGGAGGAAGAAGAGACAGTGAAGCACCTCCTCTGTCACTGTCCGGAAAGGGCGGCGCTACTTGGCAGCCCGATACTACAAGACCTTGCAGACTTATCGGGTTGCGACATTAACAGGATAAATTCATTTATCCGGCTTTCTGGATGGTTTTTGCACCAAACCTAAAGTGTGGATCAGCAGGTATCTTCCTTCCCTTTCGGGCGTCACAACGGGACCAAAGCGACCCAAGTGAGTCGGTTTTTCCCCTACACGGAGCCGGCGACCCGTGCAACCTAACCTAACCTAACAAAAGTCAAACTTCATATAAAAAAACAGAATTTTTAATACTATTTTAATGATTTTTTTCTGTAATTGAAGACGGGGGGTAAAAGCTGTTGTATAACATGAAAATGACGTCGATGTTATATTTTAGTTTGACAGTTTTATTTTCAACCATCATCATTTGTGGTTCAACCGTACTATTACTATCTGCTGTGCAATTAGCAAAATATTAATGGAAAATAGGAAATTACCCCAGTCTACATTAGGCATAAAATAAATAAACTTTAACACTAACATCATGTTAGTATTAAATGGATACTGCCCATGTTAATGTTATTTACAAGTTTTAACATTGTTGTTAAAACATTTGTTATAAAAAGTCTTTTATAACATGACAAACGTTGTTGTTGTATTTGAGGTTGTCAGTAGTATTTGTAAACAGCGCCATCTGTTACGCAACGGCACTCCTAATATCTGCTGTGCAATAAGCATTTAAACAATATTGTTGGAAAACAGAAAATTATGTTTAAACAGAAAGTTACATAAACAGGCATTCGTCACCTTAAACAACATTCAGATTTTAATTCCGTTGCTCTGCTGGCGTCATGTTTATGTTTTGTTTTTTTTTCAATTTGATGACTAGTGAAGACGGCCTCTTATGTTCAAAGAGAAAATGACATAAGCTAGTCTTCGCCACATATAACAACGTGAAGAAATTAATACCATTGATGTGCCGGCGTTACGTTTATGTCTTGCTCTAATTCATGACTAATGGAGACGGGGTGTAATGTTTAACATTTTTATGTTCAAACATACGACATAACATTTTTGTTGTCACCAACAAAATGGAAATATTTATGCGCTGCAATTTTTGGTTTTTGAAAAATTAAAACTCGTTCTAAATGAAAAATGTAGCGTGTACTGTACACAGAGAGAGATAACAAATGCTATTGTTTGAAGGCAAAAGTGGCAGTTGATATGATAAATACTCATCATGTGAACAAAGTAGGCTGTGAAGGATGTTTAGTAGAAAAATTATACTTTCACATAGATGGTTAAAGCTAGTCGTGACGCAGTGGAATAGACAAATGTCCAAAGAAAATATCGTGCCGTTTAAAGAATGATGCGTTACAGTCAGTTCTATCACAAAATTATAGCTGGGATGAATTGGAAGAATTTAACGCACCTAATAAGAATCTGCTTTCAGGGTATCACGTCGAGCATTTTTTAATGAGCGGTTGTACACAATAGTATATGTCATCATTACTCAGCAATGGTTTAACCGATTTAGGCCAATTGGAGGTTTTCACTATAATCTGTTGGTTGTCACCAAACTCTAGTGGTTTCCACCAAAAATTTTAAGGTGTTTATTAGATTGTAGTGGAAACTGCTGTCATTTATTTGTTTGTCTTCATTTATTTTTGCAGAATATATTAAAATTTAATTTTATTAAAAGTTGTTTTTTATTCTCTAATTTTTTTTATGTATATTATTAATTAAGTGTTATTCTTTTATTTATATTATTAATTAATTGTTTATCATTCCAATTCTAGTCGTAAAAGATGTAAAAGTTAAACCTTGCAAATAAATTTATTACGACCAATAAAAAAGGTCATGAATTATAGAATTTTCTTATTGAAATGGATCAAAGAAGAAATCAATCAAATGGTGACAAAATAAAATTAGTCAACATAAATTTCTTTCTTTACCATTAAGTTCTAATGTAGAATATGTAACGAATATAATGGAAACATTTCAGCAAAAACAAATTGCATACATACATATGTGTATTTCATGTCAAATTAATTTATGCGCAAATATTTTATGTCACCTACAGAAAATTACCAAAAGTTATTTTTATTGTTTTACTTGAACTTAATTTTATACGATGTTGATGAATGTTTCATTGACATAATTCAAAAAGGATCAACAGCAATTTTTTGATTCTACATGAATATTGACTGTAACGTTAGAAAAGTAGAAGTTTTGTTTGCTTTACTTGTTCTTAAACAATCCTTGCCCCCGTCTTCATTAGCTATCAACCAGAGCTGTAAATGAATCATTTTTTTTTATTCTGATTTGAATTCGTTACGAATAAGCAAATTTTGAATTAATTCTTTTCACACACAACAAAAAGAATTAAATGAAATTTGAATCAATTCAAACGAATTAGGCAGAAATGAATTGCAATTCGTTTCCAATTTAAATGAATTTTTAAAATGAGTTGCAATTCGTTTTTCAATACAAATGAATTAGAACAATGAATTGCAATTCGATGAATAAAATCAAAAATGAAAATTCAAGAGCAGATCTATGAAAGATGGAAATTTCTCCTACAAAAAAATAAAAATATTCAGTAAAAAAATTTAAAAGCCTTGTCCTGGATCTGCCCCTGATCAAAGAAAACGTGGTGTTTGGAGTTTATTTCTTCAAGAAGAACTGATTTTTATTTTAAAATACGCTCAACGACAAGACACGTTTAATATCCAAGAAACAATTAATAATTTTTGAAAAAAATTTAGCTGATAGCCCTGGTAGCTAATGCTGTTATTTATATATTAGTCTTGTATTTATATAAGTTTAATATAATGTAATAATAATAATAATAATAATTTTTGAAATTTTGTGACCCACCACTCCACGACAATTATTACAACTCATTTTTGATTGCATTCATTGAATTGCAATACATTGTTCTAATTCATTTGAATGAATTCAAAATCAATTCAATTCAAACGAATTGTAAAAGGAATTGCAATTCATTTAATAAATTCATTTGAATTGGAAACGAATTGCAATTCATTTCTGCCTAATTCACTTGAATTGATTCAAATTTCATTTAATTCTTCTTTTTTTTTTGTGTGAAAAGAATTAATTAAAAATTTGCTTATTCAATGCATGAATGATTCGCGACTCAATTCAAAAATGAATGATTCATTTACAGTTCTGCTATTAACATATCTTAACAAAAGTCAAACTTCATATAAAAAAGTATTAAAAATAATTTTTTTTTTTAATGAAGTTTGACTTTTGTTAAAACATCGCACCCTAAATACAAAAGGGTCACAGCTCAAAATATTAAAATTTTCAGGAGAGACAAAAAACTGTTTATGTGTAGATGCACCACACTTAACATAAAAATAGACATAACTGTATTTTTCTAGTCAAACAAGATAGTGATGTGAAAGAAATTTTTGCAGTAATTAGAGATATGTACTCTGAATTAATTTATGCAAAAAAATCAGTTTTGGAAAATTTTGAGTTGTGACCCTTTTGTATTTAGGGTGCGACATGTTGATGGCTCTTAGTTACAGCTGTAAGAAAAAAAAAGCAACGCTGGGTTACTGCTGGACATTGATAATCGATCTTGAGGGGGAAATTTGTATTTTTTTTTATATGGAGTTTGACATGAAAAGGTATTTATGGGGAAAGAAAAATGCCTTTCAATGTCAAACTTCATATAAAAAACTTTCATGCCAGCCTTTACTCTTGATTGTAGTACTTGAAGACTGTCGACTGATAGCTGTTTGCCTTCTTTCTCATCGTGGAGTCTCAAGTATTTGCTAGCATTTGCCCATGACTCATGTCCCCCATGGCAACTACATTTAACAAGCTTCTACCAGTGGTCCTAAGTCTTATGCTAGCCGGTGCTGGACATTGATAAACAATGTGCTCTGCCGTCTGAGCTTTTTTCGGGCACAATCAGTAGCAGTTAGCTAAAAATATAATTTCGATTTTCTTAGCAATTGATTTTCTGTGAAAGTTTTATTCCACGACCAAAATTTAAGAAATTTTTAACTGAATAAACATTTGTTACATCAACTTTGAATAAAACTAAGAATCATATACAACCATGCAATAATTGCACTTCATTTCATTCTTAATCGTTAAAAACATACTATTAAGATGTGACTAATAAAAGACGTTCAGTTCAAATGCCTTCTTTAAAAAATAGTCGTAAACTTACCAACGATAACAAAAATAACCATAAATAGCAATACAAGATTTCAGAAGATATAATAAAATAATTTAAAACTCACGCAACCACCACATCCGGATCCTCCCACCATTTACGTGACGCTGTGTCTAACAATAAATGCACACCACGCCAACTACCAGCTCTTTTGGCCTGCAACACAAAGAAAGTTTTTTGTTTTGGTTACAATTGCTTCCAGCTGATTTCGGAAATTATTTACATACGCGATAATACCTGATGCTGCTATCGTTGTTCTTTTCCACAAACATTATTCGTTGCATTTTAGTAGGGATTTAACAAAATTGTTTTTTTGATTGAATTGTGGGATGAATTTACAAAAAGAAAAAAAATTAAAAAAATAGATATTTTTAATCAAATTAATTTTAAAAATCAATTACTTTTCGAATATAAAATTTAACAGAGTGTAACAAATATGAAAGATTTTTAATTTTGATATGTTTGCGTTTTTTATTTATAAGCTACATCAAGGCGAATTGAATACTAGGTAAAACTGGTAGCCCAGCTGAGCATCTTCTTCTATATGTGTTTCATACCCTCTTATGTATGTCAAAATTTGTTTACATTTTCTTTGCGACACATTTTAATAAATAAAATTTTAAAATAAAAATTTATTTCACTCTAAGATTATGGTCTTTTATTTTTATTTTTCACGTTTCACTTTTTACTTTAAATATATGTTTTGTCTAACAAATTTTTTCTTTTTTATTTTCTTTTGAATTCTTCTTTGGATTTTTGACAACTGTGGGTGTTTTTACACAAACAGAATTGCCTGTGGTTGTTTTTGTTGTAACTTTGCGATTACCTAGTATTCAATTCGCCTTGGACTATATGCATTTGAGTCAAAATAATTTTTAAATGATAAATTGCTAGTTTTTTTATAAATTGATTAAAACGTATAAATATTTAGCAGTGCCCACACACGTTGTGTGCGTCCTGTCAGTACTGTTCGATTTTCTTCTTCTTTTTTTACTTTACCATACGTAGTATAAGGTAAAGTATAGTAATCATGAAAAACATCGAGGTCGAGATTTTGATGGATTTATGTGATTAGAGGTCTCCTGAATCCATTTTTACTATTTTCGCGATGATATCTGTGGGTGGGTTGGTGTGTATGCCACTATTTTTGTGGAGTTTGTAGAGGTCATACCGTTTGATATATCAAAAAGAAATTTAGTATGTGCCTTTGGTATGTGAAGATGAAGAGCTGTATAGTTTTTGAACATAAGCGGTAGGGGGCAAGGGGTAGTTTCCTTACCCCCAAACGAACGCTCTACAGGTCATACCGTATGACATATTAAAACGAAATTTAGTATGTAGCTTTGGTTTGTGGAGATGGAGAACTGTATAAATTTTGGGCATAATCGGAAAGGGACAAGGGGTAGTTTACTTACTCCAAAATTTTGTAAACTTTACATATAACCCGAAATCAAAAAATTTTTTTTGTTCCATTTGAAAATACTTTGAAATTTTATATATATATATCCATATATACATACATATATCCATAAAAATATCTGTTTCCATTTGGTATGGTAAAGTTGAGTGTAGGCCACTCCAGTTTTATTTTATTTCATATTTATTTATTGTATCTTCAATATGTTTGAACCAACAATAATTACTCATATCTTAATTCTAAAATAAAAAATAAATATACTTAGTAAGTCCAGCCACTGCTAGGCAAAAAAATAATGTATTTTCCACGATTGTTGAAATCATTTGCGGGTCATTCCTCTATTGTATGAGCAAGAAATGCAGTATCTCTTCTTTTTAGTCGAATGTAACCAGGAGCAATAAGAATGTTACGCGCTAATGGATTTGGATGAGTTTCAAGCTTCTTCTTCTACCAGGGAGCAACTGTGATCATTCGTAGAATCTTATTTTGACGCCTTTGAATTTTTTCAACATTAGTAGCTGAGGCAGTGCCCCATAATTGAATCCCATAGCACCAAATATGTTTAAGGATCGACTTGTACAGTAGTAGCTTGCAATCTAAGATGAGAGTAGAGTTTCTGCCAATAAGCCAGTTTAGTTGGGCTGCTTTTAACTTCATTTGTGTTAACATGGATTCTATGTGGCTTTTCCAAGAAAGGCGGCGGTCAAGATGAATACCGAGGTATTTGACGTCTGAAAGCTGGGGTATCATTTGATTATTTATGCGAATAGGGGGCATGAGTCCCTACGCAGTGTGAAAGTTATATGAGTGCATTTTTGTTCATTCACCTTAATTCTCCATTTCTTCAACCATTTTTCCAATTTGAGTACGTGATCTTGTAAATCTTGTGATGCTACTTGCGCGCTTTCATGAATACTTAAAAAAGCTGTGTCATCAGCAAATGTTGATGTGTGCACTTGATTACTAGTTGGCATATCGGATGTGTACAGCAGGTATAAAATGGGTCCCAAAATACTACCCTGTGAAACTCCGGCCTTAATAAGCTGAGGCGAGCTGAAGAAATCTCCTTCTTTTAGTATGAACTTTCGATCTGTTAAATAATTTTTTATGAGCTTATAGAAGTTTTTGGGCAAATTCAGCTTTAACTTGTATATAAGGCCTTCGTGCCATACCTTGTCAAATGCTTGAGAAACATCGATAAAAAGTGCAGAACAGTATTTTTATATTCAAAGGTCTTTTTAATGGCATTTACTAATCTGTGTGTTTGTTGGATCGTACTATGTTGTTTTCTGAAGCCAAATTGATGGTTCGGAATACATCCTTTGGCGCTCAGAATTAGGTTCAACTTAATTATTAATATTTTTTCAAACAGCTTTGATATATTTGATAAAAGGCTTATAGGTCTGTATGATTCAACCTTGGTGTTTCTTTTAAAGGCTTAGGTATCATAGTAATCAAAGAAATCTTCCACTTATGGCATTAAAAACAAAATGAATAATGTTTTGGGCTATACGGGACAATTCAAATAACATCTTGTTACTGATTTTACCAATACCAGGAGCTTTCTTAGAATTTAAATCAGTTACTGCCTTTTCAATATCTCGAAGCTCAAAACTTACGGTAACTGCCGGACCAACATCGTCGAGACAATTGGAGTTTTTTAAATGATCAACAAACAGATTACCTTTTTCGGTATCATTTCTTGCCCAGCATCCACAAGAAGTTCACAATGGAGGCTTACATACGACTGGTCTTTTGATGTTTCGACATGCACGCCATAATGAATAATCTGATTGTGGAAATGGCTCCAGATCTTCCAGGTAATTTTTCAGAGATTCTACCTTTTGAGATTCTAGTAGGTCTCTTAGCCGCTTCGTGCAATCTTTAAGTCTAGTTTTAAGTTGAGGACATCTATATGTTTGCCACTCTCTACGAATTTTTCTTTTTTCAGTCAAGAGCCGCACGACATCTGCATAATAAATGTGATTGCATCTGTCTATTTGCCGGGTTGCATGTTGGGCAGCTAATTTAATGTTTCGATCAAAATCAATTATACACTGCTCTACGTCTTCTGGCGTTCTTAGCGGGATGTTTTCCGAGCAATGCGTCCTGAAATATTTTCTATATATTTCAGCCAATTTATGCTTGCCCTGGTTGTTGGTGATACGATTTTGTTTTGAAAATAATTCACACCAAATTTAAAACTTTTAACTTTCTATAAAGGTACCCATCCCTAGAACATATTCAAAAATTGATATAAAATTCTAAAAATTATTGTAAAGCTTTGTAAATATTGTTTAGAATATTTCAATAACAATGTAATCTCACAAGTAAAAATATAAATCAAATATAATTTTTATTTAATTGGCTATTTGGCAGTAAGTAATTCATATTTTGTTATTATTTTAAAACAGCGTCATCTATTGAGCAACCCTGTTTAAAATGTCCCGCTTTCAAAAATGAAAGATGCCTTAAAGTATGCAGCACCGTTAAATCGATAAAAAAAAATCGTCGTACTTTCACTGCTTTTCTCTTGGAAATTAGATATTTTTTTTGGAAAAAAGTAACCTATATTGGGATCAGGACAGTAAGGTACCTCCTGACAAAATTTTGTTAAAATCTATCAAGTAGTTTTTACGTCATGCGAATAGAGAAACAGAAAGACAGACAGGAAATGAGTTACTATTTTATTATATCGCACTTGATCAACAATAGGGTGTTAACTCAAAATTTTTAAATTTTCACTTTTTTCAAGAAATCAACTAACAACATCAATATTTATCTACTGAAAAAAATTTCAACTTATTCTGATTACTCTTTTATCTCGAAATCCACATATGAGACCATTTTCGTGATAATCTCTTGAGTACCTTTACATCACCAAAAAGGTATTATTTTTAGTAAATACCAAAGTTAAAACAGAAATACATCATATATTTTAATAAAAAGCTATTTTTTGATAATAATAATACCTTCGGATTTTTAAATTATCTTAAAATGTAACCACAAATAGTTTTTTACCTCTACTGAAAATTTTAAGTTAATACCCTCTTGTTGATCAAGTGCGATATGTATATAGATAAACCAGAAAAAAGGTTGTTTTTTATTTGATTTTTTTTCGCTTTATGCAACTCTGTTTTTTAACCGACTTCAAAAAAGAAGGAGGTTATCAATTCGTCTGAATGTTGCTTTTTTTATGTTTGTGCCCGCAGAACTCAGCCATTTCTGAACCGATTTTAAAATTTGTTCCTTTATTTGAAAGATTATGCTTGCAGCAGTTCATTATTGTAAAAATTAAAGGGTGTCCCCAACTTACATGTTTTTTCGTGTATTAAGAACCGTAAAGGGGACCAATTTAAAAAAATTGGGTATCACTATAGCTCCCACCAACAAACAGTAATAAAAAAATAAACTTAAAATTTAAAGGGTGTCCCCATAGGTGACGTAATTTGACCTTTATGGGAGTATCTTTTAAACCGTAAAAGACAAAACCTTGAAAGTTTGACAGAATATCGATTACTATGACCATTATAATAAAAAGTATAAATATTGAAAATATTAAAATAAAGGGTGCTCCAATAGTTCATTTAATTTGATGTATATCGCCATACTTTTGAACAGTTACACACCGGCCGTTGAAATTTATAAAGAACCTGTAGTTATAAGTCTGCCTTAACAAAAAGTATAAAATTTGAATTTGAAAATAAAAGGGTGTCCCAAAAGTTCTGTAATTTGTTGTATATGGCTAAACTTTTGAACTGTTATAGACAGTTGAAATTTACAAAAAATCTTTGTGGCCACGTCCTCTATAACAACAGGTCTTTTATTTAAAATTTTAAATTAAAGGGTATCCCAATAGCTGATGTTATTTGATTTATGAAACAGTTATAGACAGACATTTGATATTTATTTACACAAAACATATATTACTATATTCGCTATTACAAAAAGCATAAAGTTGGAAATTAAAGGGTGTACCTAAAGTTAATGATATTTGATCTATATGTCATTATCTTCTGAACGCTTATAGATAAACATTTGAAATTTAAGCAAAGCGAATATTACTATGTTCACAATAAAAGGTACAAAAAACTTAAAGGGTGTCCTCATAGTTGACGTAATTTGACTTATATGGCCTAGTCTTTTGAACCTCTATAGATAGAGACTTGATATTCACACAGAGCGTGTATTATTATGTCCGCTATAAGAATTATACAATTGAAAATGAAAGGGTGTCCCTATAGTTAATGAAATTTTATATATGCCTTATCTTTTGAGCTGTTTTAGATAGACAACTGAAGTTTACACATAATGTGTATTACTGTGGTCGCTATTACAGCTGTAAAAATTTATAATTAAATTATGTCCCTATAAAAGACGGATATTTGTGAAAATAGCTTAACTTTTGAACAGAAATAGGCAGATGCTTGAATTTCACATAATCTTTACTTCTTTTCCTGGTAATTTTCGTGTATTTTGTTTATCTTTTATTTGGTTTATATATAGTTCTTACAGATTACTTCTTACATTTTTAGTTTAGAACTGGTACCCAAGTATCTGTTTTGAAGTCGGTTTTATTTTGCAAGAATTATTTTCAGCCATTTCAAGTTAAGCTGATGAAATATTAAAAAACTTTTTAATTGTGTTTAATAACAGAAAAAAAACAAACTGCTAATAACCGTAATAAATTGCAAATTAATTAATGAATGAGATTGAAATGTTTGAATTATTGAAGCAAAAAGCCGAAGAATAAGTTGTAGTCTGTGTCTGGTATAAAATTGTTGCATTTGTAGTGACGCAATATTTAAATGATTCGACAGCTGAGGGTCCGTACAACTTTTTCAATTAGGCTGAATTTATTTCATTTTGACAAGGGTGGAGCGCTTATTTGATTATGACTGGATTTTTTTTACTAAATACATACAGATGTACATAAGTATAAAACGTATTTCTAACACCAACATTTCCGCATATTTATCTTGTATGAAAATTTCACTTTCAATCGGTTACGACAGAGTATTATAGTTGACATTGGTTGAGGCTTATGTAGAGTTAAAAAAAAGTTGATTGAGATTTTTTTTTCTATTATTTATTTTAGATTTTATTACGTGGAAAAAAATATAAAATATTTTATAAATAAATAATTATATTAAAATTTATCTATGAAATTACACTCAATATAAAAATGCTTGTGTGTGTAAATGGGGACGGAACAGAAAAAGTATTTGTTATGAAAAACATAAAATAGTTCTGGAATTAATTAAACACTCAATCAACCTACCATACTTGGTGCAGATAATTATTGTTCGACTCAAATTCCATGCTGACACCTATTAAATGTTCTGGAGCAAAAAAAAATTGAAAAAAAACAAGAGAAAAGAACCTTTCGTTGGAAGTATAAAAGATCGCTGCAAACGATCAGAATTCAGTAGAATTATCTCTAACGTTAAAGCGTCTAGAAAACTTTCAGTTTCACTTAACATCATAAAAAAACTTAAATTTTACATTGCAAACATGAAGGTGAGAATTTGAAAAAGTTAAAGTGAAATAAATAATTCACAATTAGAAAAATCGCTCAGAAGGACTTGCGTCAATAACATAAAATATTTTGGTGATTTAAAAAAAATTTAAGTTGTGATAAAACTACATTCATATACTAAGGAAGTGGACTTAGAATTCCTTTAAGTTATTTTTTTTAATAAAATTCAAAGTAAATTATCAGAAATCTAAATTTTTAGGTGAATTTGTTTTTATTAATTGATCCTTATTGTATTTATATTAACGGTCCGCTTGATCTGGCAAGGTTTCCGTCTAGCTCGAAGGATTTTCCTTAAGTGCTCTCTACACTGCCCGCAAGTTTGCTGCTTGCATTCAACTATGTCTCTCGTTATTGCCAAGTTTAAGTGCATTATCTGATAATGTGCTGGTAAAGCATTTCTTAATCCTGGCCTATAAGCCACGAATCTGTAAGCCGTGGATTGAAAGTGAATTTTTTTATATTATTTTGCAATTGATCCATATTGTATTTATGCAGCGGTACGCTGGATCTGGCAAGGCTTCCTTACAGCTCGAAGGATTTTCCTTAGGTGGTCTCTACCCAGCCCTTTATTTCGTTGCTTGCGTTCAATCATTATCCAAGTTTAAGTGTGTTAGCTGATTGTGCGCTGGTAATTCATGTCTTTATCCATGCCAATCCACGACTCTATGAGCCGTTATATACAGCCTGTACCACTCTTAAACTGAACCGGACAACAACAAATGAAAATCTTTAATACTCCTGTCCATGGTATTTGGTGATGAGATTAAAGATGAAAAAAGTTATGGCAATACTAAGGTGTGCTGAATCCTGGCAACTTGAAAACTCTTTGAATTTGGAATGGGTAACAAAACTTTTTGGAGAGGTAAACTTTCTCACATTAAGTCTAACAACGTGAGGTAAATTGTAGCTGCTCTTTGATGCACCAATGATTGATTGGCGACTACGAATTTTTGTTTTTTTTTTATTACTATTGATAACTCAACTACGCACTCGGTTAATTCGGAAATAACTTCTCCCAACGTCTGAAATTTCTACCCCCGGGGGTTCCAATTGTCACTGCAGTAATGACAAATGCTTTGACGCGGTTCACTCGGGGAAAATAGGGGCACCAGACGCTAGGGTTCCTAGAGCCTAAATCTGGAAGAAAAGGTCTGTTGTTTTAACACGGGTCCTCTTCGAGGCCCGACCAGTGCCCAAAGGACTGGTACCACGGGAATCGGTGGCCCCACAGAGAGCCTATCCTCTCTGTGACCGGTTATTGGTGAGGTCCCCTTCGGGGGTACACGTGGTGGTTGTGGTTAAAGATCGATTTATGTAGATGTGGTGCACGGTCGATCAAGTGTGCTGTTGCACTCTCAACAGACGGAGTTTGGATAGTCTCCAAACCCCTAAGCAAGAGGTTATAATATGGATCTAGGCTTGCCTTGGAAAGGCTTGCCATATTGTATAAATTGCTATTCATTGTGACTGTATGCACACAAATTGCGATTGGTGGCAATCGTAAAGTGTTGTTATACTACACAATGGGGGCGCTAGTCTACGTCTTTATTTCACTCGGTGTTAAGAGCACCGTGGGATAAAGCCACCGTGGCAGGAGCCCACGTTAATCTTGAACACATCTGTCTGAAATTTCTACCTGTACCATTTCCTTAACTTTATCTTCTGAACTAAGTCTTCAACCTCAGGAGCTATATGCTCCCTTTGAGCTATTTGAATATTTACTGAATCGTTAGCGCTAATATTCTATCCATATTCTATCCATCTACATTCTCATCAACATTTTCATCTATTTCGAAAGATATGCTTCCTTTTAAGTGCCTCGAGAAATTATAGAGATATAATTGAGTATAAATACCTTGGAAGAGAAAAAAACTTTATTCATAATTATTTCAATTTGTTGTGTATTAAATAAAACACGCGTTTTAATATTTCATTTAATTACAAAAAGTTAACCTTTATTAAGGAACTACTAAATTCAACTGTTAATTATAATAAAGAATAAAATAAAATAAAAGGAATAATCGAAAAATACGATTTACGTTAGGGTTGCCATAACCATTATAATTAATACATTACAGTCTCCCACGCTTAATGGAGTACATGGTCGCTTAGATGAGCAGGTAATCTCCTAATCCTGTTAGATCTTCTTAAGCCGGATTCTTGGTTCTCTACTGCTTGAGGTGTCAGCCGTGGTTCAAAAGCTATTTCATCTCTTTGGTTGGCAACACTTCGCTCTATGAGTACCCCTTCAAGTCTCGGATTTTTAGGAACAGGTTCTTCTTCTTCAAACGTGACGGTCTTCTTTGGTAGTTCCACTCCCGATTTGTGTAGTTGATTTATGTGGCGCTTTAACTCGTATCCATTGTCAAGCTTTATTTGGTAATGAAGCTGGCCAAATTTTCTTTTTACTATACCAAATTTCCAAGTAGGCTTATTACGATCGTACCACCGCACTTGAACTCTGTCACCCACATTTATTTGACGAATTATAGGTTTAATTGGAATTGATGTTGGTTCTTGATGCGGGCGGATAGCATCTAATGTGATTTATCTTCTTTCATCGCCTTCAATTTAGTTTTTAAAATCTGCACATACCTTTCCGCTAAGCCGTTTGTGGCTGGATGTCCGGGGGCTATAAATTTTTGCCTAATTCCATTTTCTAAACAGTAATTCTTGAACATCGTGCTCTGAAAAATTGTAGCGTTGTCTGAGACGATGACTTGTGGTAGACCATGATTAACAAATATATCCTGAAGTAATTCTATGGTTTTGTCAGTTTTCGGGGCGTTTCTTATGATACGTATTTCAGGCCATTTCGATTTAGCATCTACAAGTACCAGGAAATAATGGTCCTGAAATGGTCCAGCATAGTCAATGTGCACTCTCTGAAAATTTTGATCCGGTTCTTCCCAATGATGAGTTGAAATCTTTGGAGGGTCTTTTCTTACTTTTGCACAGCTTGAACACGATTTTACTAACTGCTCTATGTCCAAATCGATGCCTCTCCAAAAGCAATACTTCCTTGCCAGCTGCTTCATTTTGACAATGCCGATATGAGTGTGATGAAGTTCTTTTAAAATTTCGGTACGAAGACTCACTGGAATAACAACACGGCTTCCTCTAAAAATTACACCATCTTGAATAGTGTATTCGGAATCAATTATTTTGCCTTCAATTAAGTCTCGTTTAAATACTGAAAGTTCAGGATCACGCTCTGTTTCTTTTGATATTGTTGTAGCCGTAATTGAAAATGTTGAGATTTCGTTTATTGTCTGATCTTGAATATTTTGAATTTCTTCATCTAAAAAATGTTTAAAATTTGATTTTTCATTAATTGGTGCTCTCGATAGGCAGTCTACATTGACGTTATTTTCGGCATTACGATGTTGTATTCGGTAATTAAATCCTTGCAAAAATGATGCATATCTGAGGAGTCTAGCTGAAGTCATAGCAGGTGTTTTTGCATTTTGGTGGAAAATTCTAGATAATGGACGATTATCTGTCAACAAAGTAAATTCTCTTCCATACAAATACATAAAGAATTTGTCAACAGCGAAAATTATTGCTAAAGCTTCTCTGTCTAATTGACTGTAATTTTGTTCTGCTTTTGTCAACGCTCTTGAAGCAAATGCAACAGGACGTTCGTTTCCATCAACGATGTGGGACAGTACAGCTGCTACGCCCGTTGGGCTTGCATCGCAGGCCAACGTAACCGGTAAATTAGGATCGTACGGAACCAGAACTCGATCCTCCTGTATTTCTAATTTCAGCTTTTGAAAAGCTTCTTCGCATCTCGGTGTCCATATGAATTTTTTATTTTTTTCTAGAAGCTGGCGTAATGGAAAAGTTTTCGTTGAAAGATCTGGAAGAAATTTCGCGTAATACGTTATCATCCCGAGAAATCTTCTTGTGTCTTCCATGTTTTTTGGACGCGGTAGGTCTGCTATGGCACGTATTTTATCTTGACATTTTAAAATTTTGTTGTAGCTGATGACATAACCTAGGTATTTTATCTGTTCTTTGAAATATTCGCACTTGCTCTTATTTACATGCAAATTGTACTTGCTTAATCTTTCAAAACATTTTATTAAACGATGCTCACATTCTGCTAGAGTTGATCCATAGATTACAATATCATCGAAATAGGAATTTGTTCCTTCAAGACCTTGTAGAATTTGGTCCAAAATGCGGTTGAATTCATTTGGTGCGGTCTTAATACCAAAAGACAATCTATTAAATTGATACGTACCTCGGTGTGTGGAAATGGTTTGTATTTCTTTGCTCTGTTCATCAACCATTACATGTAGATACGCCTTGTATAAATCGAGCTTACAAAAATATTTTGCACTTCTTAATTTGTTAAAAATTTCGTCGATTCTTCGAATTGGATAATGCGCTGCTTCTAGTTGAGGGTTTACAGCCACCTTATAATCGACGCAAAGTCGAACATTGCCATCGGCTTTGGGAATTACAACCAATGGTGAACCCCAGTTGCTTGTATTTACTTTTGTTATTATACCTTCTTTTTCTAAATTATCCAATTCACGTTCAACTTTTTCCCGTAGGGCGAAAGGTACCTGTCTTTCTTTCAAAAATACTGGTGCTGCTCCGTCTTTTAATTTTAAACTGCATACTAGATTTGGAATACATCCCACTTTTTCTTGAAAAATATCAGAAAATTGCTGCTTTATTTTTGAAATTGAATTAATCTTGTCTACAGCATGTTGGTCTATTAATTGTTGATCGATTTCTGACAAATTAATCTTCAAGTGGCGAATCCACACACGTCCTAAAAGAGCTGAACGATCTTCTGACACAACGTACAAATCTTCTTTAGAGGTTTCGTTTTTATATTTCACATTTACACTCACTACACCCAATGGCATAAAAACGTCACCCGTGTATGATCGAAATGCTATATTCGTTCTTCGTATGGGAGTATTTAGATTTAATTTTCCAAAATCATTCTCTGGTATTAATGTGTATCCGGCACCCGAATCAACTTCAAATGTTTGCTTTTTGCCTTCAATGTAAACACTTGTATAAAATTTTTGCAAATCTTTCAATGGCACAGCTGTTTTGTTATAGATGTCGATAATTTGATTTACACCAAAATTATCATCGGCTGTAATCGAAAATGATTCGATAGCATTTGAGATGTTATTAGCTCCACTTGTTCTTTCTTTTGATTTACTTCGCCGCATTCTATCTTTGATACAAACCTTTTGTACATGCCCAGTTTTGCCGCACGAAAAACATTTTAATTTATTTTTGTTAGTTTTGCACTCGGATGATAGGTGGTTATCGCGGCCACATCTAAGACACAACCCTTCTATGCCCAATTCGCTGTAGTTGACTCGTGTTGATGAATTTGATATTCTGCTTCTTGACATGTTGCGATTACGATTATTAGCAACACGACGATTGTCAACATGTTGATGACGTACTTGAAAAACATTACCTGTTGAACATGTTGCACTGTTTTCAATCATTTTGTTGTTAATTTTCGCGGCTTCCAAAGTTGTTGCTTTATTGACGATTTGTAAAAAGGAAAATTCTGGGTCTTGAAGTAGTTGCTCCCTGATGTATCCGTCACTAAGTCCTCTGATGAATTGTGACCTAAGAAAAATATTTGAGACTGATTTACCACACTCACACTTAAAATCGCATTCTGTTGCTCGGTTTTGTAATGCTGCTACAAAGTCTGATATAGATTGTTCACTGTTCTGTGTTTCTGAAAGAAATTTGTGTTGCTCCACTAATATGTTCTTCTTTGGGCAGAAATGTGTTTCCAACAACTTTATTATTTCGTTGTATTTAAGTTCGTTTACATTTTCCGGGGCAGCTAATGTTGTTAAAATGGCGTACGCCGTCGATCCAATATATTCTAGAAGTAATTTTGCACACAATTCTTTGTTGTCAAATACCTTTTTAATTTGTAGATGAATTTCGAGGCGCTCTTTGTACATACGAAATGATTCTTTTTTAGGATCGAATGAATCGAAGTTTGTAATTATGTTGATGCTGGTGCTACTTGCTTGTTGATTTTGCTGCTGCTGTTGTTGCATTGCTGTAGTCATGACGTTTATTGCTTGAAGCAATTGCTGCACTTGAGCCTCCATGTTCTTTTGAGGTTAAACTCGATCACGACCACCTTTTCTTTTTTTTTTAAAATGCAATGCACGTATTTTATAAAATTGATGGTGTTATTTCTGTTATGCACTTATTTTGATTAGTTTACGGTTTTAAATCCTCGTCGCCATTTAATTGTTGTGTATTAAATAAAACACGCGTTTTAATATTTCATTTAATTACAAAAAGTTAACCTTTATTAAGGAACTACTAAATTCAACTGTTAATTATAATAAAGAATAAAATAAAATAAAAGGAATAATCGAAAAATACGATTTACGTTAGGGTTGCCATAACCATTATAATTAATACATTACACAATTCTTAATAATTTATACAAATCAAAAAATTGCACCACATTCTTACTATTTAAACATTTCATTATCTTTACAGTTCGCCGTTGTCGTAGTCTTGGTTGCTTTGGCTTTGAGTGCTAACGCTTCTATTATTCCCGGTACGATTGTAGTTGGCCACCCAGGAACTATTCTTACTGCCAATGGTGCGGTAGCCGTCCATGCCGCTGCCATACCCGCTAGCCCCATCCAAATTGTATCCGGTCCAACTGTAGTTGCTGCCCCAGTTGTTGTACCCGCACCTACTGGTACCTATGTAGCTAAAACTCGTGGTGCCGTGCATGTTGCTCCTTTGCCAGGACATGTACAATCGGCTGTATCAGCTAACTTGGAACCAGCACCAGGAACTTTGTAATTTTACTCAACAAAAGAAATGAAAAAGATTGGTTTAACTAAAAAGCTTTTGAATTTGGCCCTATGATTTTAATCTTTCTCCTTTGAAACATACAACACTATACAAAAACACACAAAAAACAGAAATAAAACATGCACGACATTACACCCCACTTTAACAAACAAAAATTCAGTTGCAACAAAATAATAAATTTTAAAATAATTTAAGTTTTTCTTTTCTCTTTTATACTTTTCATAATTATACTTTTAATTTCTTATTACTTACTTGTAATTTCTATTCTATCCTTTTTCGCAGTAGTCATTCTATTCTATTCTATCCATTCACTTAATCTTGTCTATTCTTTGTGATATTTTTTACCTTTTTATTTCTAAGTCAGCCTCACCTGCAAATGTATGGCAACCACTTTAGAAACACACATTATACTGCATTATACTTAATTGTTCTACTGTATCAACTATAACTATACTGTTAGTCATGTATAATTGTACTTATGTATATACAGACATTGTGTTTGGCTTGAAAGATGTCTAGAATCAGTATGTAATAAAAAATTGTCAATTGTTTAAAGGAAAATAAAGCGAAACCTAAAATAAATGAAACGGATTTTTAATTTTTTATTTGTTCAAACATATTTTACCGTTATCTATTTCTTGTACGAGTATTTATGCATTAAATGCAATTCATCTTGTGTTAATCACGAAAGTGGTCTAAGTCAACAACTGTGATCGGACGTCGATCGGTCTTAAACGACATCCCAGAAGATAAAGTCTGAAGGATTTGACCACCTTAGACTTTTTCTAGGAGGCGACCACTTAACATAACTAACATGTGACTCAATAGAATGACGCGATGGACTGATTGGTAGTCTAACAGTCTGGGGGTTGTGGGTTCAACTCCAGCAGCACACTCTGGGTGTCCGCAATTCCGAAATTCTTGAGCAAAAGATCGATTGTTTGATGAACTGTTTCAAGATTATTGAAATTCATATTTTCCATTTCAGGTCATAAAAAGTCCGTAATCATAGAATCCAGAGAAAATTCCTGATGTTATTGATTTTGGCGTAGCAAAGGGTTTTCCAAAAGATATGTTTAAATTTGAAGCATTATTTGAATTATCGTCAGATCATTCACCTCCGACTGGATTCCAGTGACGGCAGCACTCGCGTAAACTGGTTTAAATATAAAAAAAAAATATATCAGTACTCATTGCTCGAAAAAATACCGTTAAGAACACCAAAAGGCGTAGTCATGTGTCTTACTGATCTTGAACAAATGCTAGCGATCACTAGAGACTGCGTGATGAAGACCGACAGTTACGAGTCGACAGTCTGAAATCACTGAAATCAAGATTAAAGACTGGTTGTAGCACGTGACTCAATGAAAGTAGGTTGGCGTGAATTACATTTCGGTTTCCTTTATCATGGTGGACGGAAGGGGGTCGAAAAGGGACCCATAATGGAAGTGGTCTGCTTGGTTATTCCCCGTACATTAATAATAAAATAATACTGATCTAAATAAAAACCTCAATTTAACTTTTCAACATGCAACAAGTAACAATTAAATTTATTCTGCAGACGTCGAACTGCCCTTGACAGAAAAAAGAAGAATTCAACAAAAGTGACAATTTCACAGATTTTCGCAACTCAAAAACAGATTAAGAGAAATCACGAAACAGCTTAGAGAGCTACTAGTATCCCGAAGAATTGTATCACTACAAAAATACTTAGTAGGCCTCTACGCTAAGCAACAACCGGACCATACAAGAAACCTTAAAAGACCTGTCATAGGTAAGCCTCCCTTGTATACTCAATGCGGAGGTTGGGCAAGAAATGATATCGAAAAAGCAACTTGTATGTTAATCATTTAAAAAACGTATTTATGCCAAATATACCTTCTACTTCAGATGACTTGCCACCCGTAGATGTTTAAGCAGTAATCCCTCTTAGATTTCACTTACAACAAGTTGTAAGGTCAATTGCTAGTTTAAACACCAAGCAGGTATATGGTATTGACAAAACAAGTAACAAGATGATAATGGAATTTTCGCAGGTAGCACCTAGAATAATCCTATTTATTTTTAATCACATTCTACGCCTTGACTATTTTCCCTCTCTCATTACTATGATGCCAGGAAAATATCACACAAAGGTAGAATCCTATAGGCCAATAAGTCTGTTGTCTAATATGTCGAATTTTGCGTAAAAGGATGTATTCCGAATGAGTTATTCTGATTTAGGAGACATCACAACACTACTGAACAAACGCACAGACTGGTTAATGTATTAAAAAAGGCTTTTGAAAAAAGAAAATATTGCTACGTTTCTCAAGCGCTCGACAAAGTATGGCCTGAAAGCGTAGTTTACAAATTAAAGCCTGCTCACTAATTTTTATAAGCTGTTAAAACGTTACTTAACTGGTCTTAAGTTTATACTTAAAGAAGGAGATTTTTAAAGCTCGCCTCAACCAATTAAAGCTGGAGTTACCCAATGCAGTATATTAAGACCCCTTTTATATTTGCTGTACACAGACTTATGCCAACTAACAATCGAGTCCTCATATAAATATTTGCTGACGACACTGCTTTTCTAACCACTCATGAAAGCCCCGAAGTACCATCCCAATGCTTACGAGACCAAATTTTTCATTTGGAATTGTGGTTTCCAAAAATGCAGCGCAAATAAATTGTAGCCACGCGACCTACCACAACGGGTAACTTTTGGTGAATGCGCACTGGCAAAGCTAGATGAAGATCCACTTTTTTATAGGGAAATTGTGTTCAGAGACGAGGCTCATTTGTGGTTGAATGGATATGTGAACAAGCAAAATTGATGTATTTGGTGTAAAGAGCAGTCAAATGCATTGCATAAAGTGACAAGTCATCCCGAAAAATGCAAAGTTTGGTTTGGATGATGGGCCATTGGCATTATACCTGCCGATTTGTTGGAGAGGGTATGTCAAAATTGGACCTAGCGTATGAACCGTTTAAAAATATAGATCTTTCTATCGACTCAAAATTTTGAATCAGATTCGAAAGCTCTTAAAAAATCACCCATTACATGTGTACATACATATATCAAAAATAAAACAATAGTCAATTAAATGAATTTTTTCTAATGAAGCCATTCTGAAAAGGTACAAAAAAAATATTTAAAATCGGCTGGCAAATAATTTCGTCATTTGCATTTCCCACCGAAGCCTTTTCGTGCTATGTATGCTAAAATGAAAGGGAATTCAAAAAGCACCCGGTAAAATAATATTCTGCTTCAGTATCCACTTTAACAGTTTTTTATATTTTCCGTATTTCTGTAATACGAACGGAATTTCTATCCCTTTTGACCTTAGTGTTTATGTCACCTCAAGTAGTCTTGTAATTAGATTGGAACATTATGCCTTTTACAGCTTTTTCTTCCTTAATCCGAGAGGAAATAATTTATTAGATAATAAAAACTACTTATTCATTATATGGTTTTCATTTTCATCCAATTATAAAAGCTTAATATATAATTTATTATTTGGTCCATTTGAAAAGTGTGATAAAAATAACCTGAAAGTAAAAGTCATGACTGGATTTAAAAACAAATTATCAATTTGCATAAAATCAATTTAAACCGTGTTTGGCTTTTCAGCAAAGTAAATATTTAATATCGATTTAAACAGACATTTTATTGCTTGCAGTAGAGTTTTATTAGGTTAAAAAAAAAACAAATTGAAATTCGTTTTAAATGCAAACAAATTATTATGCACCAGATGTTTTTAAGGTAAACTAGTTCCGCAGTTTGTTTAAACTATGATTCGATTAAAGAAGACAAAATAATCAAAGCCCGTGTCAGAGAAAACGAAATGTAATTCAGCTTGCCATACAAATTAATGAGTTACCCCTCAAATGTTAATTTACATTTGGATCGAATTATTTAATTTAAGAAATTGGTGATAAATGTTTAAGCTTCAACCCAAGCTGACAGAAATTATTCTGGATAGAAGCGAGTATGTGCTAGCGGCTTTTCTGGATATACTCGGCACTTTAAACCATGTACATAAAACGGTCTTGGAAGAAATCTTCTACTTGCCAGAAGATACTAAATATGGCATTAATCTAGAACTATTGAAAGAGGCCAAATAACTTGGCGTAATACTGAACTCGAAGCTCTCGTTACTTCGATTATATATCTTGGTATAAATGACAGTTAAGATCAGTATACTCTAGAGATGAATTGTGCTGTCGGGTAAAATTGCTTACTGACTGACACGACATTTCTTCGTATACACTGTCAAATCAAATCATTCTGTTTGTGTGATATATAACTGCCAATATTGCAACATTCCAGCAACAAACTGAATCGCCGTTTGCAGGTTTGTAATTGAATGTCGTGTTGTTATAGCTTACAAACCTGCTTACGTATGACGTAAGCAGAAGAAAGTAGAGCTAAAACCCCAAATGTACGAATCTTTAGCGAATAAAATGATTTGCAGCACCTTTTATTTTTGCAAACGGGAAATTTTTGGCACTATTTACAGAATGTTGCTCTAAAATAATAGACTTCAATATAAAACTTATATTGCAACAACCTAGGTAATTACCTAGGGAGATGTAAACCACTCCTGCAGCACTATATAAGAAGGAGTCTTGAACTTTTCTGTGGACTACTTTCAAAACAAAAGGCAAATTCGAAAAGAAAATCAACTATGAAAAGTAGAATATGAAGGTGTGTTGCAACTTTATAGTTTTTGCAAAATTGGCAGCTGTGCGTTTAGTGGTTTGACAAAGAGTTGCTGTTCTATCTGTCCATTGTTGAGCTTGAAACTTGCATTACCTTAATATCTATATCTATACATATAATAAAATAGTAACTCATTTCCTGTCTGTCTTTCTTTTCTTTGTGTTCGCATCACGTAAAAAATATTTTAACAAAATTTTGTAAGGAGGTTCCTTAGTATCCCGATCCCAATATAGGATAACTTTTTTCAGCAAAAATATCTTTCTTTCCAAGAGATTTGTTTACCGATTTAAAGGTACTGCATACTTTAAGGCATCTTTTATTTTTGAAAGCTGTATCTTTTTTAGCAACAGATGGCAGCACTGTTTTAAAATAATGAGTAACTCATTTCTTTTACAGAGCTTTACAATAATTTTTAGATTTTTATATAAATTTTAGAATTTATAATTCCTGCAATTTTATTTTTATCCATACGACTTCTTGTTTCGTTTTTACGACTAACTTGGCCAAATATGGACGGCGAATGTGGCAGATCAAAAGTATAAAGCGAACAATTTTAGAAATAAAATCCTTAGCGATGCTCTCCCAATTCGGAGTTAATGGCTTGAATATCTTATTTTAAATTATCTAACATTATTTTAGCAGTACGTTATCTAGTAATGTTAAAAAAAAAGCTTGAAGGTTAGTATAGATCTACTAAATAGTTTACAACGCCATCGATTCTAAGCCAATGAGATTGGCAGGAATACAATAGGTTCAGATGTTTTATTTCTAATAATCTTCGAATTTCATTAAATTCCAAGTAAAGTTCAAGCTAAATATTCAACGTCTGAGGAATTTTAATTCAACGAAATCTTCAATTTGAGGAAGAAAATCGGCAAATCTGACGTAACCAATTTCACGAGGAAAAATCAGCAAAATGCAGAGAAATCAGCAAATTTGGCAACAGTGGTTCCTATCTCACTTTCGAGAGAATACAGAGATAAATTAGTCAAACTACGCAATTTTACAGATTTTATGGTACTGAAAACTGGGCAGCACCTTTCGATTTTTGTAGGCGTAAAACGTTAGACAGTATTTCAAACTCTATGTTGCAACATCCTAACTGCTCAACCTAAACCGATGGCGTAAAATAACTGTCAAAAATTATACCACCCCCCCCCCCCGGGGGGATCCAATTGTCACTGTAGAAGATTGCAAATGCTTTGACGCGGTTCACTTAGAGAAAATAGGGGCACCAGATGCTAGGTTTCCTAGAACCTAAATCTGGAAGAAAAGGTCTGTTGTTTTAATGCACGGGTCCTCTTCGAGGCCCGACCAGTGCCCAAAGGACTGGTAGCACGGGAATCGGTAGCCCCACAGAGAGCCTATCCTCTCTGTATCGATTTATGTAGGTATGGTGCAAGGTCGATAAAGTATGCTGTTGCGCTCTCAACAGACGGAGTTTGGATAGTCTCCAAACCCCTAAACAAGAGGCTATAATATGGAATCTAGGCTTGCCATATTATATAAATTGCTACTCATTGTGACTGTTTCACACATAAATTGCGATACTGGTGGCAACGTCATATCGTGGAGGTGTTGCTGTACTACACAATGGGGGCGATAGTCTACGCTTAAATTTCACTCGGTGGTAAGACCACCGTGGGATTAGGCCAACCGGCAGGTGCCCACGTTAATATTGGTCCACATCTGTCACAAATTCTTATGTACATACAAAATGTATGAAGCAAAAATAAATAGCGCGGCGTCAACGCTTTGCAAATAGAAAATCCAATTTTGACAGAGCGTTAGGTAGTGAAGTTGAGCGCAAAAAAATTTTATTGTTTTTTTTTTTGTGTGAGAGTGGCATCACTCTTTTTCTTTAGCTCTTTTTTTTAGCTCTTTTCTACTATATCTAGCGATTTTATCTCTCTTTTGTGATTAAATTTATTAGATTTTACTAAACAAAATATGTTAACATTACTGTTTCTTACAAAACGTTGCGCTCTTATTTAGGTTTGTTCAAAGCTAGGTGCTAGACGTCGTTACGCCTTACGCCCTTATTTAAGTTAGTCAATAAGTAATTACCCAGGGATGGGTATAAAGTACATACAAAAACCATATCTGCAGCGCTTTAAAAGTCTTTAAATCTGATGTGTGTGGATTACTTTTTGTATTCAAATTTTAAATATTCGATCAAATAATTAAAAGAAATTTACATAAACATTTTTTAACGTGCCACTCATAAACCAGTTCCAAAAGGGTCTGGTCAGACAAGAATAGCACCAACTCAGACATGTGATATATATGTAAATGTTATAAATTATTCAATAAAAATATCATATAATGATTTAATAACCATAAAAACTGCACAGTCAGAATCTAAAGCACATAAACAACCACAAACCTCAATCGTTGTTTGACGACAAAGACTGCGAGTGAGGAAAACATTTTCTTAACCGCAGCTCAAAATCCAAACAAATAACATGTTATGATTTTGACAAACACCAACGATTAACACTCTATAGCCTTAATGGACAAGTGAATTGGATAAAACATGATGTTCAACATACAAATACTTTTACAAACAATTAGGAACAACTGCTTATAAGGTAGCCAAGCCCAAAGGCAACCTAATACTGCCGTTGCTCGCTCGTAAATCTCTGTTAAAAATTAAACACAATAAGTTTCAAATTGCGTGTAATGTTAACATGAGCCAGTGCGCATGCGTCACATCTTGCGGTCATAAAATACGAGTGGTTCTCTTAATAACCAGCAAAACATTAAAAGGAACATAAAACGCTAGCGGATATAATTGGATTTACGACTTACAAAAAAGTCAATAATACATGCAATTCTAAGAAGCCAAAACTTGTAAGAAAATAAATAATTAAACTGCTGTATTTATAAAAAACAAATAGTTTATACAAGGTTTGTAAAACAAAATTTATATAGACAGTTTTTGTATGGAAATTGATTTTAAAAACTAAAAAATACATAATTGTTTACAGGAAAAGTAAAAAAAATAATTAAATGTTTATAATATCAAGACAACCGACGAGGTGCAATTTATTGCTGCAGATGAGATGTTAATCAGCCCTTCTTCCTACTATCATAACTGAAGTACTAACCGATATGCATAGTTTAATCATATCTGTTAGTGCTTCAGTTAAGGTTTATGTATTTACTAAATAAAGGATCTCGTCCTTACTAAAATAACTGCGTAATTTCACTGATTTTTCTATTTTAATAGGGATAAGAAACTTTATACTTTTTCTTTTACAAAGCAAAATCGGACAAAATATTGCAAGGGCGCTGACGAAGTGGCGGGATCAGCTAGTCTATATAAATAAAAATGAAATGCTGTCCGTTGCTAAGCGCATAACTTGAGAATGGCTTGACCGATTTCGCTAATTTTTTGTTTAGATCTTCATCATGGCCCAAATTAGGTTTTTACGGTAAAAAAAAAATTAACCACGCCCACTTTAGAGGTCAATTTTTGGATTTATTTAATTTCAAAGAACGACTGCACCGACTTGGCTTCATCATAATCCAATTTAGATTTTTACGGTAAGAAAAATTTACCACACCCACTTTTACGCCCACATACAAGGTAAGTGTAGAATACTTTCAAAGCACATTGTAAGGATGCCTACGACGTGGCGGGCACAGCTAGTATAAAATAAAACTAGAAATTAAAGGGTGCTCTGATAGTGACGTAATTTTTAATCGTAAGGCTTTATTTTTGAACCAGAATAGGTAGACACTTTAAATTTACACAGAGTGCGTTTTACAATGTCTGCTGTAACAATAAGTAACAAAAATAAAAGGGTGTTTCCCAGAAGTCGCAATTTTGAGGAATTTGGCCTTATTTTGTAAACTTTATAGACTAAGGCCCATTACTATAACTTGCCTTTAGCTAAAGTTAGGATTTTATCAGGGTGATTAGTAGTTTTTCGTTATTATAAGTATACTTTAAGCTAGAAGTGACTCATAAACTAAAGGGAAGAACAGCTTGCCTTTAACTTTTAACATTAGATGTAAGAGTTTGAAGTTGCCATGTTTTGTCATCTATAAAGTTGCCGTATTTTTTAAACTAAGAAGAAAAATAAATCACTGTTAATTTAATTTTGCATTTGAAAAATAAAAATGGAAAACAGATCTCGTTTGTTGTATGTAAAACATTTTCGTTTGATGACTTATTTGTGGTTTGTTGAAAGTAAACAAATAAATGGAAGGTAGGGCGTTGCCACTACGTTTTTAAGAACCAATTTGTTTTATCAAAAGTAGTCGGTGCTTCTTATTATACTGCCATATTTTAAAAAAGATTAATTTTATTTTACCATGAAGTTCTAATAACGAAAAATAGTTGTTCTTCACTTTATCGCTCACTTGAGCAAAAGTGAAATTAAACTAAAACGTACTTTAAAGGAATGTTAAAATAATGGGCCTAAGACTTGAAATTTACCAAATTATTTGTTACTACGCTTGCTTTAGAAAAAAAAATATAAAAATTATTTAATTTGTTAAAGGGTTGCCCCATATTAAAAGTGATTGTAACGTATATGTGCTTGTCTCTTGAACCGTTTTCACTAAATATTTATGATTTTTAAATGAAAGTGATAAAAACATAAAATTAAAAATTAAAGGGTGTCACATCGTTTTTGGTTTATTTATTGAATATAATACGAAAGCCTGAGAGTGTGCATTTGATTGTGAGTCGATTTTTTTTCTTCTTTGCAAAAATTATTTGTATTCCGTTTCAAAACCACTCCCTACTATAAACACTTTCAGCCAAAAAAATATTTCAGATAATTATTTTTAAGTTGCGTACAAAACTGCATGCAACATTTGTTTAAACAAGCACCTAAATGACTTTGTACACATTCAATTAACTCAAGTTCATTTAGTTTCAAAAGTGGAACATGAAGCCAGTTTAGTTCATTGCAATACTCGCACAAGTTCAAGATTACGCATTGCATTTTACGCATTTATTAAACGGCTGTCATGTTCAACAAGTTCTGCACCGGAATAAAAATGCAGTTCATTGTACCAGTTCAGCATCCAACCACTACCGGCAGTTCAGACTGGTTGGCATTAAGCCAAAAAAAAAAAAAAACTTCTGTACAATGCCTTCTGTAGGCCATAAAAGAGTCAATAACGCACTACTTTTTACAAAAGCCACAACTAAACTTGTCCAAGATTTTTACGCAATATTTTGAAGCGTGAAGGCGTAGCAGCTCGCAGAGGAAATCATTTAACACTTGTTTAAGGTGTAACAGCTTTTTTTGTTGTTGTTGGTTTGGTTGGTTGCATGCATCTGTTGTGCTTGATATTGCTCCAGTTTGTTTATGCCTTTAATTTAATTTTGAGATTTTCAGTTCGTTAATGTGACTTGTGTTGCACTTTGAATCACTGATCAAGTTGAATGCACTTCGCAAGTGTTTTTAATTTTTTTTTTTTGTTTTATTTAGTTGGAATTGTTTATGAAAATGAAAAGTTGTGTGCAGTTGTTGTTTGCGTGCCACAAATTTTATTTTTTGTTGTTCTTGTTAAACTTGTTACGTTGCCTTCGTTCAATTATTTGAAAAAAAAAAAAAATAAATATTTTTAAACTTTGTTATTGAGAGGCTTGAAGTTGACGATGGGCGTAATTTATAGAAGAAAAACAAAACACGTTAAAAACTGCAAATTTTAACACAATTCATTGTGGAAATTAAATCGATTGGCATTAGATAAATAATGTTTGTGCATTTTTTCAATTTAAGAGGCCTTCAAATAATTAAGACACAAAGTTGAACTAAATGCATAATTCATAAATAAATTATTAATGTAAATTCTTATTGTTAAGTACTCGTAGAAGGTACCTTTAAGCTGTTTCGTGTCTCAGTGCAACATTTTTGCCAGATCCTATATACTACGCAGGTGGCCTTGGAAATAACTCGGTGACTACTAGCTTTTAAATTTTTCGTATCAGTAAAAACACTCCAAAGATTATGTGAGTCAGGATAAAGGTTAACATCGGGTCTGCGGGCCATAATTTTTACTAAAATTACCTTTGCAAACACATCAACAGTAGTTACGGATAGGGACATGTGGGTGGAACACGATGTACTGTTTGAATGTGTGATAAAGATTTATGTCTATGCCTGGCTTATTTTCTATACATATAATAAAATAGTAACTTATTTCCTGTTTGTCTGTCTTTCTTTTTTTGTGTTCGCATCACGTAAAAAGTACTGGATGGATTTTAACAAAATTTTGTGAGGAGTTAGCTTAGTATCGTGACTCCAATATAGGATACTTTTTTCCGCAAAAATCTCTTATTTCTAAGAAAAAGGAGAAAAAGCACTGGAAGTACGCAGTTATTTTAGTTAGGATGAGACCCTTTATTTAGTAAATACAAAAACCATAACTGAAGCACTAACCGATATGCCTAAACTATGAATATAAGTTAGTTCTTCAGTTATGGTTTATGTATTTACTTATTTTTAACCGACTTCAAAAAGAAGGAGGTTATCTATTCGTCTGAATGTTGCTTTTTTTTATGCCTGTAACCGCAGAACTCAGCCATTTCTGAACCGATTTTAAAAATTTTTCCTTTATTTGAAAGGTTATGCTTTCAGGTTGGTCCCGTTTTAAAAACAGTTTATTATATTAAAAAATAAAGGGTGTCCCCATACAACATACATGTTTTTTACGTGTATTAAGATCCGTAAAGGGCACCAAATTAAAATTTTAAAAAATTGCGTGCTATAGCTCCCAACAGCAGAAATTAATAAAAAAAATAAATTTAAAATTTAAAGGGTGTCCCCATAGGTGACGTAATTTGACATATAGGGGCCTATCTTTTCAACCATTATGGACAAAACCTTGAAAATTTGAGAGAATGTCGATCACTATGATCGTTATAATAAAATGTATAAATATTCAAAATTTTAAATTAAAGGGTGCTCCAATAGTTCATTTAATTTGATGTATATGGCCATACTTTTGAGCAGTTGCACACAGACCGCTGAAATTTACAAAGAACCTGTATTGCTAAGTCAGCTATAACAAAAAGTATAAAATTTGAATTTGGAACTAAAAGGGTGTCCCAATAGTTAATGTAATTCTATGTGTGTGGCCAAACTTTTGAACTGTTAGAGGCAGACAGCTGAAATTTACAAGGAACCTGTATTGCAAAGTCCACTATAGCAAGTATACAATTTGAATTTAAAATTAAAGGGTGTCCCCATAAATTATGTAATTTGATCTATATGGCCCTATCTTTTGAATCGTTAAACACAAACACTTGAAAATTAGGCAGACTGTCCACTACTATCTCTGGTATGATAACAAGTATAAATATTTGGAATTATAATGTAAAGGGTGTCCCAATAGTTCATGTAGTTTGATATATATGGTTAAACTTTTTAACCGTTATAGACAGATAGTTGAAATTTCCAAAGAATCTTTGTGGCCAAGTCCCGTATAACAACAGGTCTTTAATTTAACATTGTAAATTAAAGGGTGTCCGAATATGTGATGTTATTTGATCTGTGTGCCCCTATCTGTGCAACCGTAGACAGAGGCTTGAATGGTGCCCCTATAAAAGACGGATGCTGATGAAAAGGCTTGACATTCAAATAGTCTTAATTTTTTCCCTATAAGTTTGGCGCATCTTTTATTTGATTCAAATCTAATTCTTACAGATTACTTCTTACATTTTTAGTTTAGAATTGGTGCCCTTCTATCTGTTTTGAAGTCGGTTTTTTTTGCAAGAATTATAGTATATAAAGTAAAATCATAAATCATAACTGAAGCGCTAAAAAGTAAGCGTCTTTGGTGTGCATTGCTTTCAATGTAAAATCGAACAAAATATTGCAAGGACGCTGATGAAGTGGCGGGCTAGTAGTGGCACAGATTAAATTTACGCTGGGTCATTGCAAAGTCGAGAGGACTTAAGATCGCTAATAAACTGGTGAGAATAGGTTTTGAAATAACCTCTGAGCGGTGGAAAATAAAATGTAACCGCCGATCAAACTCTACCACAAGGATATCTATTTAAACTAGAGAGAATTGCAATGACTAATATACTTGTAGATTTGGACAGACAAGTTCAGAGGGTCTTTATTGGAGTAGTAGCGGAGCATTGTTAGGTATGAGCTAGGAGCTTATGATAAAGTGATACTTGACCATTTTTTTGTAGGATGAAAAATAATTAGAAACTCTGGAGCAATTTATCTTCATTACCCGAGATTAAAAAGCTGGAGAAACGATTCAATAATGGATTAAATGATTTTGCAAACTTGATGATGCGGTCAAATTCACTCTAGGAATCTTGTTGACAGATAATGAGGCGTATTCATATAACAGTAAAAAGTGGTTCTTTGGTAGAGTCAAAGAGTTTAGATGAGGTTTAAGCCTTCTTAAGCAGATAGTCACATGTTTCACCATTTCTGTTTTAACCAAGATCACGTTTAGATCTTTGTTTTGGAATAATTGATTTTTTATACTCCAGGGTGTCAAATCAATCGAGACTAAGGGTAAAGTTTCTGTCAATAACATTATTTATAAAAACTTTTTAACATAACAATTAACTCTGAATGTTAAGGAAGATCATTGTTGAAATTAATTTCTAATGATAAATAAGCTCTTTAAGAAAGTAAAGTGAAGTAAATAATAAAAAAAAACAAAAGAGTAACAAAAAACATGCTATCATAGAAGTTGCCAAAATTATTTTATTTTTTTTTGTATTGAGAAAATTTTCAATAATTTTTATAAATGTTGGGGGATTATCGATGCAGATCACTTCCATAGTGGGTCCTTTTTCCACAAATTATAAATAATTAGTTTGAAAAATTTTCCTACCAGGTAATGGTTAAACCCCTTTACAATATAACTAACTAGCCACTACAGCTTTATAGATGGTCGATTTATTGTTTAAATTTAGTTCCGATTTTGGTCCTGTGTTTCTTTAGCTTTATTGTGTGGGCTCCAGATCAATCTCCTTTCCAAGGTAATTTCTAGATACCTTGGTATTTATTTGTTTTTTTATAGTTAGTCTTAAACGGTTTTCTCTTCTTAATTCGAAACTTATATATTTGGATTTATCACACTCACCGTCTTTTAGAACATAAAGGCAGTGGGTACATACGAATTTTGTGACCAAGCAATGAGAAAAGAATCTTTGTTAGAAAGAGTACCTTAAGCTGGATAAATGCGATAGTGACAAGTTCATCTTGCCAATCTGAAGATCGAAGAATATGATACTTGCAGACTGTGCCTGAATGAAGCTGAGACTACACCGCAAATTGTGTGTGAATGTCCAGCCCTAGCTAGCATAAGACTTACGACCACAGGCAGAAACTTGTTAAATGTGGATGCCATAGGGGTACTAAGCCTTGGAAAAATGCTAATAATTACTACAGATTCCATGAAAGTTGCCAGTCGACAGTCTGAAATTACTAAAGTTAAGAGTAAAGGCTGGTTCGGCTATTGCTTTTTTACGCATATAAGAAAGATGGTCCACAAATGAGAACAGACTACACCATGCACCATAATGTTCTGCCTTTGACACTTCGCAGTTGCTTTCTGCATTAAATACATGTTCAGAGCTGGCTTTGCTAGAAAGATGACCTTAAAGCCCGTTTCACACTATAATACTAAGTATTAACATTTTCATTGGATTTTGTGAGATAAAAATCAAATGAGAATTGTGTGATTGTCACAAAATCTAACGTAACATGACATTTCGTTTTCACACTATCACACTTCAAATAAAATGAAAAATATCAGCAAAGAAACAAGACGAGACTAGACATTGAACGGCGGCGGCTGAGCAATTTCATGTGGACGGCAGAAGTGCCGGATCTTAAGTTTGTTTGGCCTTTCAAGTTTTTGGTTAATAAAAAAATAACAAAACAAAAAAATATTACGTTCGTTCAACAATTTCCTGACATGGCAGTAACAAAGTACATACGTAGGCGATAAGACTGAAGCCAATTTAGGACAGGTGCAGGACAAATCAAATATATCATCGACGGCGGCGAACTATCGGCTGCGCCACATTCAGCTTGGTTCTTTGCTTTAAAAAAAAACACAACCCTGATAAAATGAAAAATATATCATTTAGAAAATTTTCTAAAAATGGTTTGGTATTATGGTATGTCAAATTTCTTTCCGTATTATTTAACATTTTGATAACATATTGCTTTCACACTATCACATCATTAGATTTCAGTTTTTGACAAGTCTTAATACTCAGTATAATAGTGGAAAAATGGCTTAAGTAAGATAGCTTATTAAGACATATTCGTATAGATTTTTTTTACAAAATATTTTATACAACTATCTGCTCTTTATGTGCTTTGGGGATTTTTTTCTTTTAAACTACAACACATAAAAATTTGTCTACCAATAAATTCATAGGCTTCGTTTTTTAGGTTTCTGCCAGTTCAGTTGGGTCTCTCTATACTTTATGGTCTAAATCACTTATAGCGTGGTTAGAAAAATAAAACAGTTAAATTCCAATTTACAATTTTATATATTTGATACTCATTAAACTGGACCTCTCGACTTACACTTGATTAATTTAATTAATCTTTTTTTAGACCTTTAAAAAATGTAATTTCTTAAATAATAACGCATTTAACGAAAATAAACGTATTTAAAATAACAAAAATTATAAAGTATCAAACAAGTGAGAATTATAATCACAAAAATATAAACTAAATAAAAAATCTTCAAAATTAAAAGTCGTAGTATACAGAGTGAAGACGATCGCAGTCAAGACTTAAGTCCAGGATTCACTACCCTACACAATCGTACTATATAATCACAAAAACAAATCTGACAGAATTCTGTCCTACTCAAATGCCACACAAAAGATGATGCCACACTAGATGTAGATGCCACACTATCGAAAGAAGTAACAATTGCGGGAGATTAAGTCTGATTTTGTACCAAGTATTCGCTAATGCTAGCTGCGCCAATGCATAGTTTAAAGGAAAATGAACTAATGAATGAATGATGTAATAAAATTTAAATAAAATTCAAATGTAAGATTGCATAACAGAGCTTACACAATCGTACGATTCAATCACAAAAAAATCTGACAGAATTTCGTCCTACTGAAGATATCATTTTAAAATAGCATTATATCATACAAAGAAAGATTTTGTTATCATGGTCGCATGGAAAAAAATACTTTATGAATTTTTTCAAAAGATTATCAAATCGTACTGACCTGTCAAAAGGTCTATCACACACACGCACTCCTAGTCAACACTATTATACCTTTTGAGCCAAACTGATATTTTTGACTGATCAACAACTGAGTATAATAGTGAATCCAGACCTTAAGTGGATACGTACGTGAAAATAATTTCGGAGCAAAAGAAATCTTTAACAGCTTAATTTCGACTATGTGCATTATACTAAAAAATATTTCCCAAACGTGGTATATGTAACAAAATGGAAAAGGGATAAAACCCTGAAAATTTCTTGACCTTAGATATTTTTATACTAATCGACGAAGAACTCCAGACACTAAAAATGACAAAAAATATGGAACATATGGTTCTCACGCCAATTTTTGTATGAAATTTTATATTTAATTTCCGAAAATAAAAGTTTATTTTTTCAGATATCTGCGTATAACCTCGGTCCAACGATATATTTGTATTTATTTTTTTTAATTTTTAAGCTTTTAAGGTTAAAATATCGAATACCAAGCAACAATACACTTCCTCTCTTAGTCTAAATTTTTTTTAAATCGGTGATTAAAAAATGTCTTACGCTGATTGATCCCAAACATAAACGCCCCTTCCTATAAAAAAGAAATATGTAGTTTATTATTATTTTTGTAGACAAATTTTGAAAGTAAATTGTTTTCATTAATAAACAATTATCCTTCGGACAATTACCCAATATTTGGCTGATGCAATATTTTGAATATTCGAATCAGACTGATAAAGAAACCGGTCTCTAGAGACATGAGCCAAATGAAAACATAAAAAAGCTGTAAGAAACACTTTGTTTATTTTTGTTTTTGTTTCTGTTTTTTTTTTTCTATGTTTCTTATCTCAGTTGGCATATGGTGGCATGAGTGCTGGTCACCATCAAATGCAATACTTAACCTCATTTGAACAAATGTAAGGAATGTAAAACTTGTGATAGAGTTCGAGACAAAAAAAAAAAAAAGAGTAGAAACCACAAACGAATAAAAAAAGAAACTTGCAACCATATGACTGGCAGAGGGAAGGTGGGGAAATTGTATGAGCTTTTGGTCAATGGGTTTTTCGTAGTTACTTTACACTTACATGCCCCAACAATAACCATGCTAACAATGTTTAATAACTATATTTAAATTGAATGCACTTCTGAAAAAAATTTAATTTATATTAACTTTTTTACGTTTTATGTTTTTTTAGGTGTGTTTCAGCAAACGAATAACACAACTACACTGACGCTTACATGCAACATCCATTGAAACACGCTTCTATACTCAGCGTAGCAACTAATAATCAGGGTTTTAAAAATCTTTATTGACAACAGCATGGTTCTACTTGTACATACATACATACCACAAGTGGTCAAAGATACAACTTAGTTATTTGGAAGACCCAAAGGGAAATTCAATGAATTATTTTCTAGAATAAGCTAAATTAGCATCAATGGTATGCTTATATACATATTAAGATTGCGTGATACTTCGTCTCTTTATTCATTCAAGTCATTGACTTGAGAACCTAAAAATTTAAAATTTTAAGTCTAGGATGTCTGTGTTAAAATCAGGAAATTGGGATACCTTTGACAGATAAATCCAATGGTAATGGTCTAAATTGGATACAGCAATTACACGATTGTGCCACTTTTTTTAGTAGATATTTTTAGTCCCCTACTATAGACCAAAGAATTTCGCATGCGCATTTGTATTCCCTTTTCAATATCTCTAACATTTGCTATCGGTCCTTAGAGGTGATGAGGGATGCTTTCACGCTACCCATCTATTCGCGTTCGTGTCAAATTAGGTTTTCTGAGTATTCTAGAAAATGGAAGTGTTTGTGGAAATATTTAGTACTAGGGCAATTTGATAACTACGTTTTTCGATAAAATATAATTTTTCGACAAGATAATGATTGTCTATCAGTCTGGGGGTTGCGGGTTCGACTCTAGAAAAAGACTCTGGGTGTTTGCTGCGGAAAAGCAAAAAAGCTTCGCAAATAGTGTTGTCTTAAAAAAACATGGTCTCCTTTAAACTTGATACATTTATACCAGCGTCTTTCTAGTTTATTTTTTTATTCCCTCCAAATAAAACGATTTTTCAAGCCCCTGAATTCCGACCACTTTATCAAGCGTCCTGAGCATTTTAGGAACAGAAAATAGTCTCAGGGGGTTAAATCTGGGGAGAATCCTAAATGGAGCAGTAGGTCGTAGCCCAATTTATTGATTTATGGGATAGCGACTACAGATGTGCGCACTCGTTTGTGGTTCATATGTTCTCTAGTAATTATATTACCTTTTTAAGGCAATAACTGTGCCAAAAAGCTTTTGGCTACGACCTAATTGGTCGACAGAGCTTCCTTACTCTTTTTTGGTGCACCGAAGTAACCTTCTATTTTAATTGTTCCTTGATCTCTGGCGTGATGTAATGAGTCTATGTTTCACTCGCAGTTATAAAATGTAGCAGAAACATCCGAACTCGACAAACAGTTCCATGAATTAATCAAACTGTTGCGCTTGCGGTCGAGTGTTAGCAATCGCGACACCCATCGAGTGCATATCTTTGTCATCTAAATATTTTTACAAAATGAATTTCATCAGATAATTATATACACACTCGGTTGGGATCTACAATCTCAACTCAACTTTTCTTTCTTTGTTAAGCAGTAAGCAGTAACTGAAATGAAGTATTTAGCACAAGTCTACAAATCGTCTAAAACAATTCCATAGATCAGACTTGAGAGGATTCAATTACAATTAAAGTTACAGGTAATGAGTAATTGCATATTCTTAATTACACATTACAAGTAATTGTAATTTAAATCAGGATCTGAAGTCAATTACAACTACTTGTAATTTGTAATTGAACATTTTCAATTGCGCATTACGTGTAATTGTAATTGGAAATTTTTCAATTACAAATTACAAGTAATTGTAATTAGGCCATAATCATTTCTTTCAATTGAACAAAATTTAGTTATATTCTTTAAAATTTTCCGTTATATGAAATTACAATTTAATTTTTTCAATTAGATGTAATTTGTAATTGGAATTATTCAATTACATGTAATGCATAATTGAAAAAATAGTAACTACAACTTCAAGTAGTTGAGTTTAATTTTAATTACATATATGTAATTCCGTAATGCGATGTGTAATTAATTACAAACAATAAATGATGGATTATAGCAGCTATTGTTGGTGTGACAAACTCTTTTAGGCGAACAGAACTTTTGACGTCATTTGAGCTGGCACGACCACAATGAAACTCAGTGAGTCCCAGGAGTATTTCACAAACCTTTCTTAGCTTTCGGAGAGGGTTTTTTTGATGTACAAAATATTGCCTAATCAGCACCAAAAATTACTTTTTTTTACCATTTTCGTTAAAATTAACCAGGTTGTCTACCTTCAGTTCAACATTAGTCTAGTGATAGATAATAAAGCACTAAAGATCATAAGCACAAAAACAATGCTAATAAGACGCTCATTTTAATATTTCATTAATTTCATGTCTGTTCATTGCAAACGAGTAACGATGAGTGGACAATAATAAACACCGAAGACTAATGAGGTAAACACGATGAGCTTGTATAGTTTTCATAAGCAAGTTTATATAAGTATGAGTAAATGTTGATCATAATAACAATAAGCTTATGGGAGTTCAAGAAGTTTTATGCCTTGTGAAACACGAACGCAGTTCGAGTGTACAAAAACAAAACATAGAATTTTTTAACAAAATTACTTACGTTCATTTCTTAAGAAATATAAAAAGCAAAAAACCACTACTGCAAGTAAAACGCACTAAGCCTTATCCAGAAGTCCTTCCCAACTACTAAACAAAACACCTGAGTGTTTCGAATATGAGATGAGTAAACACTGCGCTTACTAGTATAGAAAGTTCGTATTACTTGGTCCGCTCATTTCGTTTATGATACGAACTGAGATTTGCTCACCAATAGTATGTTATGATGAGTAGGCATGTGTTCAGTATGCTTGCTTGTGTTCGAGTATGACCACTTGCTCATGAGCACACTCACTAGATGAGCTTGTTCAAGCAGCTGTTTAGTAGATAACAATTAATGGAAGCAGTTTTGAATGGAAAGTTACTTCGCTGGAAATACAAAAATATTCAGAATTATTACACTGATCTGTAAGATTTTGTTTCGATGATTTCGCTATTGAAAATTATATAATAAGTCAATTCTGGGCCAAATATGACGAGAGCCCCTGTTTGTAGTGTCGTCCGCCCAGTTGATTTAGTAGTTCGACATGTCAAAAGTTGTATGGGTTTAGAAATTTTATAGTGCAGAAGTGAGAAAGCAATAAAACACATGCTCGCCTTCTTAATTTTCCTTTATTTTCCAACAACAAAATGCTATGTTGTTCCTGTATTGTTGTGTTTGTTGTAGAGACGCGATTACCTAGTTAGATAAATCTACCTCGGTCATATTATTCTTTTTTATTGTGTGTTTTCATTGTTTCCAAAACCGATAATTTAGAACAACAATAGGTGCCCCGGCTAGTAGGTATTGTGCTAGTCTATCAGGCTGGGGGTTGTGGGTTCGACTCCCACCAAATACTCTGGGTGTTTCACTGCGACGAGTGAAGGTCTTCGTTATTATGCTCGGTAAATTAAGTTAGAATATAATTTGTAATTGTATTAAAACATTTAATAAATAAAAATAAGACAGAAAAACAAATCAAAAATAGAGGATATCAATTTTTAGACCCTATTGCTTTCGAATTACCGGAAATTTTTTTGTTCTGTAAATTTTTTGACGCGCCTCTAGTTAACAAGCCAGTCGATATGTTAACTCTTTCTGATATCTTATCCGCTTAGCATTTCCTAATGGGTGGTGGTGCTTTAGCAAATTACATGTTTCTTCTGAAGCATGTCCGACTTCAGCAATTTAAATTATGTTAAGGTAACGCCTTTTCAGTCGTTTTGTTTTTTTCTCACTACCGTCCGTTGCTATTTGCAGCATGTTATAGTTAATCTGTTAAGTTTTTTTCAAACTGGATTTTTTATTGTTCAATATTAATAAATCAAATTGAACGTTAAACTACAAGATCATTGCCATAAAATGAAGCTGAAAACAAAATTATCCATTTGTATAGGAAATGTGATATACAAGATTTAAGGGAGTTTACATTGGAATTTGAAAAAAAAAATATAATTACTATTGACAAAAATTATCGCTTAACACACGCTGTATTACATTATGAAGTTTTTATTTCAGTGTAATTTTTTAATTGGTATCGATCAATAGAATTGACATTCCTCTGAAGTGGAAAGAAAGGCGCGGCACAGTGATTATTTATTTTAATTCTATGTGAGAAAAATTTTAAGTCTTGAATAATTTCTTGTTCTGCGAACAATTTATTTTATTCGCATTGAATTATTTCCTCGTTGGTTATTTTGGTTGCAGAATTTGTTTATTCATTTTTTAAGCAGAGTAATTTAATTGCCGGTCGATTGACAAAAGTTGTAAACAATAAATATTATTTTACATCAGCTTTTAATAAAATCTTTATACAAACGTTATTATGAAAAGTCTGGCTTTTTAACCATATGGTCAAGGCGAATACTGTTAGAAAATATTGTATTATATAATTTTATATGTAGGGGAATCCAGCAGCAGAGCACTAATTTCATGGGCCCCTTTACGTTCCTTACTGATTCTAGTACCTAACGACTACCATTTTCTCATTGATTCTCCTGCTTTCACTATGACTCATGCTCATAGTGATTTTAAAAAGTAATTGTCGACCTTCTTTCTCATCACTGACTACTGTACCTCTTCCAGGCAAGTATCGTCTCCTTTGATTTTCATCTTAGCCAGATGATAGTTAAATTTTCCATAATCTGGCTCTAACGTAGTTTTCCAGCTTAGGGTAACTTAAGTATATACAAGCAACCTTCTGAACTTTCTGCCAAATTGAAGGATCCTTATACAGAAATATATATATGGGCATTTCCAAAGTGGCGTGACTTGACGTGACATTTATACGACAAACAGTTAAAAAATAATGAATAAATCAAATTTGTAAAAAAGTTTTTTATATTTGCAAATTAATTAGGTATCACTATATTCAGTAAAAAAAAATACAACAATCGACCCGAAAAACTTGAAGATATAAGCACAAATATGTATATGCTGGCGTGATGTTAAAAAAAACGTAAGAGGGTTTCGACTTGAATTACCAAGACCACTTTTACACCTTGCAATAAACGCAGTACTAGAGCATAGTACTAAATATCCTGTGTAAATATCAAGTGTTTGCCTACAAGGTTAAGAAGAGAAAGGCAAATTCCGCAACTTTGAGACATTAAGGGAACACCCCATTATTATTAAATTTATTTTCGATTCTTGTTGTTACTGTAGATATTGTTAAATATAATATGTGTAAATTTTAAGTGTCAATATAAGTTTATACATGTAAAATCGAGTCATTATCGAAACACCCTTTAATTTTTGGTTTTGTTATTTGTTCTAGGGGACAAATTTGTACATAGTTTGCGTAGGTGTAAAGTATCTACCCGTTCCGATTCAAAAGCTAGGCTACAACTATTCGAAAATATTTGCCACTCTCGCAAAACCCTTTATTTTTATTTTTTATATTTTTCCATAAATTCACACACTCTGTATATACTCGCGTTTAAAAAAAAAATACAGTCATATTCGCGAAAACTGTAACACTATCGAAATCCACATTATATTTTAGTAATTATTGTTATAGCTTTATATGAAAATAATAGGAGCCTACCTATTGCGGTAAAAAAGGCAATATAAGTGAAAAATATGTCCCTGTCCTAACACAGTAATTCACCTCCTGTATAAATTTAAAGACTCTAACTATTATGGTTCAAAATTTAGACCGTATACATGCAAATCTCCTCACTAATTATTTATATAAATTTTGACTTTATTCCTCTTACTGATTAAGAAATAAACACATATGCGTAAAAAACGAGTCTCTTTCGGAACACCCTAAAAGTTTTAGTAGTTGTTGTTATAGCGGCCACAGATATACACCTTCTGTGAAAATTTAAAGAGTCTACCTATAACAATTCCAGAGATAGAAGGCGTTGACAGACATTGTAGCGAAAACAATTGGGTTACTTTTTACCTTTGGGAAACATTTTAGGTGAACAAACAAATATATTTTTTTTAATTTTCATTCTTTTTCTCAGAACATATACAAGAAAATCCTTTAAAAAAAACTTTTTTTGTGCTTGCTTGATATTTTATAATATTTTTCATTAATGTCAATTTAGTTAGATAGTACTTTTAATTACCATTCCAGTGATACTCATATTATCTCATTCCATTAAATAGTTGAGATATACAAAACTTTACATAGAAACTTTAGGGGTCCGTAACTCCAAAACAAATTAAAATTAATTTTACAACAATATAATACTTATTATTTAATATTTATAATGTGTGTGTGTTAATATTATATTAAGAATGTTTAATCGCTTAATCATAATAAAATACGTTTAGTTGACAATACAGTTTTTTGTTTATTTATTAATAACACAGAAAAGCATAAAAAACAAAACTTTCAAAAATAAATATTTTGAAAAAAATCAAATGTAAAAGACTACAGGGCTTCGAAGCAACTTTCAAAAAGAATAGGAAAAAACTCGGCGTTTGTTGCAAGGTGTAAAAACGGTCCAAGTTATCAAATTTAAAAATATTTCTTCGTTTTATTTTTATACCCTTCACCACAGGTGGAAAGGGTATATATAAGTTTGTCATTCCGTGTGTAATTTCTACAATATTCATTTCCGACCCCATAAAGTATATATATTCTGGATCCTTATACATAGAGAAGTTGATTAAGCGATGTCCGTCTGTCCGTCTGTCCGTCTGTCCGTCTGTCCGTCTGTCCGTGTTAGTGTGGTAATGTCATTTGCCAAGGCATCAGAAGAGATACAAAAAATTTAAGCACACCAATCTGTCAGGCATAGTTTCGAAAATTTTGGTATTGCAATTCAGCAACATCGGATCATTCCTTTGGAGGCTACGGGCCAAAAACCACGCCCACCTATATTTTTTTACGTTTTTTTTTACGTTTTTTTTTATTTTTTTCGGCTTTAATGATTCTGTTTTGCCTTTTTTTGTCAAATAAATATTAGAGTGTGACAGGTAGATCGCAAGGAGTGCATACAGATCTCGGGGGATCAATAACCCCCTGCGAGGGGCGATTTTTGTTTGTTTTTAGATTGGTAGGGGTTTTCTGCTTTGATTTGTATTGGAGACCTTAATAGAAAGCAATACGCATAGAGGTAGCCAATGGACCCACAGGGTACCTACTGAGAAATAGGAGCAGTTAAAAGGGCCCCCCATGTGTCAATATGATGAAATTTTTTTTTTTTTTTGTAAGGATTTCTTTTTGCTTTAGTCTGACCATTCTAACTCAATATATTGGAGAAAGGTCCAAAATTTAACAAAAAAATTTCAATCAAATTTTTAAAAAAAAATTTTTTAAAAAATTTTTAAAAAAAAATTTTTTAAAAAAATTTTTTTCAAAAATATTTACAAAAAAATTTACAAAGCATTTTCAAAAAGATATTTTACAGAAAAATATTAGAAAAAAAATTTTTTTAAAAAATTTTCCAAAAAATTTTCGAATAAAATTTTACAAAAAATTTTTAAAAAAATATTTTTACAAAAAATTTTTACACACAATTTTCGAAAAATTAAAACAAAAATTTCAATATTTCTTTGAAAATGAAAATCATGACTGTAACATAACATATATTTAATATTAAGAATATACATATGTATGTATGTGTGTATATAGAGTAACATATTTTTATACCCTTCACCACAGGTGGAAAGGGTATATATAAGTTTGTCATTCCGTGTGTAATTTCTACAATATTCATTTCCGACCCCATAAAGTATATATATTCTGGATCCTTATACATAGAGAAGTTGATTAAGCGATGTCCGTCTGTCCGTCTGTCCGTCTGTCCGTGTTAGTGTGGTAATGTCATTTGCCAAGGCATCAGAAGAGATACAAAAAATTTAAGCACACCAATCTGTTAGGCATAGTTTCGAAAATTTTGGTATTGCAATTCAGCAACATCGGATCATTCCTTTGGAGGCTGCGGGCCAAAAACCACGCCCACCTATATTTTTTCACGTTTTTACAGGTTTTTTTTAAATTTTTTTCAGCTTTAATGATTCTGTTTTGCCTTTTTTTCTCAAATAAATATTAGACTGCGACAGGTAGATCGCAAGGAGTACATACAGATCTCGGGGGATCAATAACCCCCTGCGAGGAACGTTTTTTTTTTGTTTTTAGATTGGTAGGGTTTTTCTGCTTTGATTTGTATTAGTGAGCTTAATAGAAAGCAATACACATAGAGGTAGCCAATGGACCCACAGGGTCCATAAATAATGATAAATAGGAGCAGTTAAAAGGACCCCATGTGTCAATATGAGGAAATTTTTTTTTGTAAGGATTTTTTTTTGCTTTAGTCTGACTATTCTAACTCAATATAGATTGGAGAAAGGTCCAAAATTTAACAAAAAAATTTCAATCAAATTTTTTAAAAAAATTTTTTTAAAAATTTTTTTTTAAAAATGTTTACAAAAAAGTTTACAAAGCATTTTCAAAAAGATATTTTACAGAAAAATATTCGAAAAAAAAATTTTTTTAAAAAATTTTCCAAAAAATTTTTAAAAAAATATTTTTACAAAAAATTTTTACACACAATTTTCGAAAAATTAAAACAAAAATTTTAATATTTCTTTGAAAATGAAAATCATGCCTGTAACATAACATATATTTAATATTAAGAATATACATATGTATGTATGTGTGTATATAGAGTAACATATTTTTTTAAATGCGTTTGATTTTTTAATATAGGATATCTCCGTTTTAAAACCTAGGTGCATTAAACACATAGACATCATCAGAATACCGACTACAAACTGTCAAAAATGAAACGTTGTGGCTGTCGTCAACTTAGGCTAATTTCTATTTTATTCAACAAAAGAAAATGTCACAAAATTGTAAATTGCAAATTCATATACAAACAAAAAGTTTTGGAGGAAATATTTATAATTTTTTGAAAAAGTTATTTAATTTTATAAAATCAAAATAAGTATTTCTACAACAATGTCAGAGTTTACGATGTAGCTGTCGTCTTCAATATCATTAAGTAGCTGACAACACGGCGACAATTGTAGCAAACGGAATTTGTTTTCATTTGTCTTCTATTTTTTTACTCATGAATAATGATTTTTTCTCATACGAATTTATTTAAGTAAAGAGTCAACAATATGGATAATGCTGTACATGTCTGTATAAATAAAATCACCGTGGTGAAGGGTATAGAAGATTCGGCACGGCCGAATATAGCACTTTTACTTGTTTTAAATGCGTTTGATTTTTTTAAATGCGTTTGATTTTTAAATAGATGATATCTCTGTTTTAAAACCTAGGTGCATTAAACACATAGACATCATCAGGATACCGACTACAAACTGTCAAAAATAAAACGATTATTTTGAAGTCAGCAAAGCTACATGGCTAAACGGCCACCGTTGTGGCTGTCGTCAACTTAGACTAATTTCTATTTTATTCAACAGAAGAAAATGTCACAAAATTGTAAATTACAAATTCATATTCAAACAAAAAGTATTGGAGGAAATATTTATAATTTTTTGAAAAAGTTATTTTATTTTATAAAAGCAAAATAAGTATTTCTACAACAATGTCAGAGTTTAAGATGTAGCTGTCGCCTTCAATATCATTAAGTAGCTGACAACACGGCGACAATTGTAGCAAACGGAATTTGTCTTCTATTTCTTTAACTCATGAATAATGATTTTTTCTGATACGACTTTATTTAAGTAAAGAGTCAACAATATGGATAATGCTGTACATGTCTGTATAAATAAAATCACCGTGGTGAAGGGTATAGAAGATTCGGCACGGCCGAATATAGCACTTTTACTTGTTTTGCGTTTGATTCTTAAATAGAAAACTCTGTTTTAGAACCAATTCACCTAAACACATATACAACATCAAACTGGCCAAAATTAGTTCCGATGTGGTGGTTTGAGTGTGGTACCATTAGTAGAGAGTACGCTATGGTTTACTTTCAAGTTGGGAGTATAATCAATGCTTTTTGGAATTGTTTTCTTGGAACTTCGTTGAGCCCTGACGAGGGTAGAGTGTGTATGGGGGAAATGTGTGCACCTACATGAGCCCCATCCCGAAGTATTGACAGAAAGATAACGGTGTGGTGGTTCCGCTATCACTACGTCCATTTATACTTATATGTAAATATATATATACAGGGTCTATATCTCACAGTACTCTCCATGATGCACTGATTCGACGGAAAATTCTGGACACGTTTTTGATTGGTAGCTTCACTTGCAAGTTGGAGTACCTTGGACGCATTTTATGGTTATTTTCTTGAAACTTCGATGGGCCTAATGATTATTTTCTTTAAACTTCGATTGGCCTTGAAGAGGTAAGAGAAGGATTGGAGAGTAGGTATGAGGAAAAGATATGCAACTACATGAACCCTATCCCGCTATAATGACAGAAAGGTTCCGGGGTGGTGGTACCAGTGTAGAACCAATAGGAGATAGTGCGCTACCACTACGTCCATTAATATATACATACATAAATGTTTATGCATAAATCACTGCAGTGAAAGGTACATATATAACAATCAGCATGGCCGAATATAGCACTCTAACTCTAACAGAAACAAATATTGACTACAAAACACAAAGTCGCAGAACCAGTGTTGCCAAAATGATGATTTAGATGAACTCTGATTGATGATGATTTTTTTTTATTTGTGCTTTAAAAAGTCTCTTATAACATGATTTAGTATGACTAGGGATATCTATGAGAGACCTAAACACACTCTTATAAAAACAGTTGGTCATGAAGCGAAAACCGAAGTTCCTAAATACTTCATTCATATCTTTAGTAATATCTCGATTTTCATAAAATATCACTTTACTTGAGAAAAAAAGTGTATTTTCTAATCAAATCTCTTAATCGCAACGTTTGCCCCAAATTACTGCAAGTACATTTTGCTAATGTTGTGAGCTGACCACATTTTTTCTCCTGCAACAAAAAACTGTTGAACTAAATAAAGGAGTTGATTGTTGTTTCTGTTGTATTGTTTCTTAACACCAACAATAACTAAAACAGCATTACTTAATTATATTGATTTTTGCAATCATGTTTAGCCTTAAGCGCGGCTGCAGCATGCCACGATACTGAAGTACTTTTAGAAAAAAATATGAAATTAAGAAATATAAACTTATTTTTTTTTGAGCTTAAATCTTAGCAATAAAATAAAATAAAATAAAAAAAAATAAAAAAAATAGTTCATACTGCCCCGTACTTAAAATTGTTAAATACTTGTTGCAACATTAAACGTAAAGTATTACGAGTTCTAGTGTGTGTGTATGTGTGTGTAGTTTAACAATTAATTAACTTAAGCTGCAAGTTAAAAATCAATTGTGAATTGTATCATATTTTTACACACACACTGGTGTACTTACACGGACAACTGATTAGTTTTATAGAATTAAAAATGTTGCAAAACAGTCGATGGAAAACAAACAAAAGCCGTTCAGAATTTTTTAATTGTTTTAGCTCTTGCAAATTTGCAACTTTTCCGGTCTGTCCATTTGTTTGTCTGCATGACTATTTTGCTTTCACCCCCGCCCATTAAGATTTGAAATAAATATTTAGCAGCCTTCAATTAAGACGTTAAAACGTTACTGGTCTGGCTTCACCTGCTACCGTCCACGCATTTTGTAATAAAATTAGGAAAAAAAAAATTCTTGAATTTAAATTAAATGTTCGTTTTGATCGAATGGCGTTCAATAATTATTACCAGAAGGTAAAAACCGTAAAATAAATAAATATTTCAATCATTTGCAAAAATAAAATAAATCATACGAAGTGTGGGTTTTTGTGATCTGTGTTGTCATGCCCAAATTTGTGGCTTGAAAAGACCACCCTTTAAGATTTCAAAATTACTGTTCAGTGGTTAACAACTTGTAACAAACTGATTATGATCAGTGACGCTTTGATGAAAATAAATCCGGGTAACGTGTTTTGAATTTATTACTCTAGCAATAATTTAATTATTATTGAGAAGCTGGCAGGCGTTTGGTTTTTATTTAAAAGTTTTCAGAATAGAGAATAAAAACAAATAAAATAAATTAATTTTTAGTTAATAGTAAATCAAGACTTCTACTATAAGAAAAATATCTTTGGACTAAAAGGTATAAATTGATGTCTTTTTGTTCCTTTTTTATTAAGTCATTTAAGTCTATAAAGAGATCTCAAATTATAGTGATTGTACCCCCATAAAACTATAAAAATAAAAATACAACCTTAAAGCGCACAGTGGTTGGAAAACGATTTATTTTGTACATAATTCGGTATCTTATGAATCACTGAAGATATCTTAATGAAATTTTACAGGGGTAAAGCAGAGGTGTTTTTGAGCTCAGCCATATCATCACAAAATAAAGACCTTCGTTGGGAACTTGCCGTTTGAAAATAGAATTCCACACCAAAATAATCAATCAGAATGAAATGAAGAGCGAATGAATTCGAAATTGGAAATTAACGTTTGGATTGATTTTCGATGCACACGCAATCACAAAGAACATAACCATTTACAATGAGTAAGTACTTCATCAAACTGAACTCACCTCTATGAAATTACTTTTAAAAAAATGCCGGTAAATCGCAAAACATATGTGCAACGCAATAGCATGAGATAGAAGGACTGCAAATTAATCAGCTGTCAAAAGTTTATGCGCACAACGCCATCTAGTGGCAATACTGAAATTAGCATTTCAAATCATGTTCGTTTTTAATGTGTGACAAAAAAAATTGTTACACAAATTTGGTGGAAAAACAATTGTGGCCAAAAAATGTAAAAAAAAAACTGTCACAACGTAACGTAAACATAAACGTTATCTATCACGAAGATGGCGTCGTAAGATCACACATACAAAATGTAATGAAAAATAATTTTCTTGATAATTTCTTTTCGGAGAAATTTCGGAAATTTTCTTGGATATTATTCTTGCTTGGCCGGCGACCAGTCCGATTTGGAGCGTATCAGCGAAATCGCTCAAGGCGTTCTTGAGTTAAAAGCGTAACAACTAACGCCACTCTCTTTTATAAATATTTAGCTATTTCAATATGGCAATACATTCGACAATCAATCAGCTAATGATAAATTGTTTACTATTGAAAAAACTTAAATAAACTTTTTCATACACTTTTTGGAAAACGCTAAATAAATGCTGATTTTTCACCAATAGCATAGTGGCTAATCTCTACTTTCCACCTTCTATCCATTTGATCTAAATATACATACATACATATGTAAATCGATACATACATATAATAAAACTGTAACTCATTTCCTGTCTGTCGTTCTGCGTGTGTTCGCATCACGTAAAAACTACTAGATGGATTTTAACAAAATTTTGTCAAGAGGTACCTTAGTATCCTGATCCCAACATAGGATACTTTTTTTTCACAAAAATATCTTATTTCCAAGAGAAAGTGAAGAAAAAGCAGTGGAAGTAAGCCGATTTTTAAACGATTTATAGGTGCTGCATAATTTAAGGCATTTTAAAATAATGACAAAATATGAATTGAAAGCGGGATATTTTAAAAACGGTTGTGCAACAGATGGCGCTGTTTTAAAATAATGACAAAATATGAATTACTTACAATTGAATAAAATTTGTGTTTTTACTTGCTGTGGAATTTCATTGCTATTAAAATATTTTATACACATTTTACAAAGCTTTACAATAATTTTTAAAATTTTATGTAAATTTTAGAATTTCATCCAGAGATGGGTTCCTTTATATAAAGTACATACGTAAGAGTCTTAGAATTTGGCGTGGATTATTTTCAAAACAAAATCGAATTCAAAACAAAATATTATCAGGACGCACACAACGTTTGAGGACACAGCTAATTGCATATAATACTGTAAAAAGAGTTTTGTTAAAATAATCTACCCAAGCTTTTCTGTACATATGTGGTTTTAACTAATTAAACAGAGTTAACAAAATTACTTCTGGACAGAATTTTTATTAATTTCATATTATTTCTAATATGAAAACTCTTATTGGATTAATTATAAAAAAAACAAAAAAACTTAAATAAATAAAATAGCAAAGCATACTGATGACAATAAGCAACAGGACGTTAAATAATCACCTTGATAACTTTGTAAAATGTAGCTTAAGCAAATAAAATTATTAAATTTATTCTCATTTTAATTACTTTGATTTAATTATTATTTTTATTTATATTTTAAGTCATAAGCGTGAAAATAAAAGTGTTAATGAAAATGTGCAAAAACAATTTTCACAAGAAGCGTTGAGTAAAACATCATCATCATCATCATCATTAGTTAATGAAGTTGTTGTGTAAATTTCATTTAATTAAAAAATTCAAATTTTTTAATTATATTTATGAAAATTGGCAATCTGTGCTGTCACATTAATAAAGTTCATAGTTAATAAAAACTATATTAGTTTCAAAACAATTACTGCTGCAACAAATTATGATTTGATTACATGTTTAAACATTTGCTTATTGTTTATGCAATTTCATTTATGTTATGACTACAACTCACAGTGGTTCAGTAGTAGGACATAGGGGTCAAATGACGATATTCGATTTTTTCACTGTTAGTTCGCTCTAATACTCACTATTAGTGGTACTACTAAAACATCCAAAAAGTTTTGCAATCAGTTGGTTTTTAAATTTACTTTTCTTCATCGGAAGTGGACAAATCAAAACAACTTTCCTTATATTTTTCAGCAGTGCTAATAAAATTAATTTCTAGTGCGCGTTTTTCAAAGAAAAAAACATTTTTGACTTATTGTTTTCAATGGATATTTAAGTCGAAGGTATTTACCGTTATTATTATGTAATTAATTATTTTTTAAGCAAAACCAATTTTGCGAAAGCGGTTTCACGACAAATCAATTTTCACGTATATTTTTTACGACGTTTTTTTTCCTTAAGGTATTAAGTATGTTGCCGTGTTATGACGCGTTCAAGTTACATATCAAAATGTTACTCTATATCTGTACTTTTAATTTAAAAAGAATTTATCTGCGTTTGTTTGCGAATGTGCACGGTACAGAGGGCTTCGTCTCTTCGACTAGATTCGTAGCACATAATTATTTTATAGTTTTTTTCAAAGAATAAATTATTTCTTGAACTGTAGGAGGCATACACTAAAAATTTACAAACAGTAATTAAAATTTAGTTCGCTATATAAACAAGTATAAAAAAATAAACCTAAAAATTAAAGGGTGTTCCGATAGTGGTCTGATTTGAATGTATAGGGCATAAGTTTTGAACCATAATAGGTAGACTATTGAAATTTCCACAGAAGGTGTATGTATAACTGTGGCCTCTATAGCAGCAAATATTAAACCTTATAGGGTGTTCTGAAATACAGGTGTTATTCACGAATATGTGTTTATTTCTTGAACTGTAGGAATCATACACTAAAAATTTACAAACAGTAATTAAAACTTAGTTCGCTTTATAAACAAGTCTATAAAAATAAACCTAAAAATTAAAGGGTGTTCCGATAGTAGTGTGATTTGCATGTATAACGCCTTATTTTTTGAACCGTAATAGAAGATTCGTTGCCACGGCCGCTATGAGGATTACCATAAATTAAAGGGTGTTCCGACAGTGACATGTTTTTCACGTATAGTGACTTATTTTTTTAATCGTAAAAGATAGACTCTTAAAATATTCAAAGAAAGAGAAATGACATGGCTGCTATAAAAAATAACAAACTTAAAGGGTGTTGCGACAGAGAGATGACTTGTACTTAAATTGCCTTATTTTTTTGAAACTTAATAGATAGATTTTTGAAATATTCAAAGTAGATGTTGTTCTTCGACCGCTACAACAATTACTAATGACTAAAGGGTGGTCCATCAGTGACACATTTTTCACGTATATTACTTTGTTTTGTGAACCGCAATAGGTAGGTGCCTGATATTTTTATAGAAAGTCTATTACCATGGCCGCTATAACAACACTTAAAGGGTGTTCCAATAGTGATGCAATTTTCGTGAATATGACTTTAATTTTAAAATTAAAGGTTGCCCCATAAGACATGAAAAAATTAACAACTTGAATTTTTAAAGTTGTACTAAACATAGTACGGAACCCTACATGTTTGAGTTTAACTCGCACTTGACTGATATATTTATACTGTTTTTTATTTATTAATACAAAATATTAAAAATTAATGTTTTTAATTTATTTTAATTAGCAAAATTTTAATTTACTAAAATAGTAAAATTTACTGCCTTTTTCATTTATTCCAATGCCCTAAAAATAACCTATTAAAGCAGTAAAAACAACAGCTGAAATAACTGGATTAGATCAAGCAGTTAGTGATCGGTGTCATCATCTTTTGCAATGTCTTTCGTCGGGATACAAAATTAATAGTGTAGAATTTGGAGTTTACTCGTTAGGAACTGCGCAAATGCTTATTAGTACGTATATATGGTATAATTTGCCTACTTCAGCTTATAAAGTATTAATTCATGGATCGGAAGTAGTTGATCAATGTCTAGTTTCCATAGGCGAGCTCTCTGAAGAAGCCGCTGAATCTTGTAATAAATTATTTAAGCAATTCAGACGAGACAACACGCGAAAAATGTCTCGTGTTGTCACTAACACTGATCTTTTGCATAGACTTCTTCTAAATTCCGACCCGTTGATTTTATCTTTGCATAAATTACCACAAATGACGAAGTCTAAGCTATCACCAGAGGCTTTGCATTTTGGAAAATAATGTACAAATGTTGTATTAAATTGCCGTTATAAAAATTATTATTTTTTCTTTAATTAATAACTAACAGTTTTGGTAAATAAATTATTATAATATTATATTGAAAGACATTTTTTATCTTAGTTAACCCTAATTGGCCCATAAATACCGTAAACATAAATATTCATATTAATTTTGAAGACTATAGCTGAGTAAACTACTTTTGACCGCCTTCCTTAGAAACTTGAACCACTGTGCAGCTGTTCAAATCACTTTTGCCAGCTTAAACTTAAATATTAAAAAAAAAAAAAAATTAATAAGAAGTTGTGCATTAGATCAACTTTAGTGATGCATAAATAATTTTTTACTTCACAAAATAAATGAAAACAATAGTCATGAACACATAACTCTAAGGCCCATTATTATAACTTGCCTTTAGCTAAAGTTAGGAATTTGTTGAAGCGATAAATAGTTTTTCGTTATTAAAAGTAAGCTAAAAACCACTTTTATCTATCACGTACTATAAGGACAAGTTATAGCAATGAGCATTATCACCATTATTATAACGAAAAACTACTTATCGCTCCAACAAAATCCCAACTTTAGCTAAAGGCAAGTTATAGTTTTGGGCCTAAAGTATACGGAATAACTGCAAAATAAATTAAAAAGAGTTCACTAAAAAGCAATATTTTTTGCAAAATGTAAGGTTTGCATAAAGGTAATAATACTCTTTCGCTTTCGCTCGAGGGGAAGCGTAATATTTTATTTCTATGTATTAATCTAATTTTGCATAGCAAAACATAATTTTCTAAAGGAGTAAAGAGACCTTCTAGAAGGCCTTCATACTCCTTCCTTACAAGACTGGGCACAGTTGCCCAAACACATACGGCCAAATTGTATGCTTGTTTTAGAAACAGCACCATAATACCAAGCAATACATATAGCGGATGTGTGTCGACGTTGCGATAGCAGAAATTTTTTCCCTACACTCACGAGTATAGGAAATCAGAAAAAGCGCACCACAGATTTAAACATAAATACAAATTTTAAATTATTAAACATTTGTTGGTTGAGTATTTAAATAAAGACCAGTTCTGATACACCTCCAGTGCATTATACTGTATTCCTTTAGTTTCTTTGAGTGAAACCTTAAATCGACTATTTGGTTATAAGTGAAAATTTAGTTTACAGAAATAGGAACGTGGTTACTGGTCAAACCTATATTAGTTTCTGGGAAACTTAACCCAGTCAAATTTATTTTGTTATTATAAAGGAAATTAATTTTATTTATTTGTATTTATAAAAAATATGAGTTTCTAATGAGTTTTCTATTATTTAAAATGGTCTTACGGTTCAAATTTTTAATGTTTTTATTGTAGCCGTTTTTTAAGGCAGAGGTGTATTTGCCTGTCATAATGATAGATTATGTTTGTATGTGATTGTTTTGGTATAAATTGCACAAGGGAATTTTATTTCATAATCTTGAAAAAAAACAACAACAATAAATAAAGCGCAGAAATTTAAAACAAACAATAAATTAGCATTCGTTTCCATACACAAAATAAAACCTGCCAAAATTTAAATTAGGTCAATTAAAAGAGAAATAAGATTGTTTGTACGAGGGGGAACCTGCTTGGTACGAAGTATATATTTAAAAATTTCGGAATACTGTAAATTAAATTTATTTAAAACTTATCTTCTCTTAACATGAGCTACGATAAGAAGTAACTGATGATTGCACTGATTGAAATATTATTAATAAACTTGCAAAATATAAACTCATTCGATTTTATAAGTTGATTATTAGTATTTTAGAATATAGTCAAGTTTTGGGCCAGTAATCGTAAAGTAAATCAATTTACGAGAAATTACGTTACGTTATAAATTACGTTAAAAACAACTTAAAAACTAATCGATTAATCGAATATTTTTTAAGGTTTTATTCGATTAATCGGTAAAATATTATGTTAATTTACTATCAACTGATTCACTAACACTTACAAAACCAAATAATGGAATTCCGTACTTTCTCGAATTGCAGTATTAAAATTACTTAATAATATTGCTGTCCTGAGTCAGTTTTTAGTCATTAAGCCAAAAAAAGGACGAAATTTAAAAAACTTTATTCACATACTAAATGACCGAAAAATGTTCTATCTTAAGATGATGAAAAGTTGTATTTGCATGTCTTCAGAAATGAATGAGAGCCACTCAAAATTCAGTTTCAAGGTAAACTTCCATTTGAACCGACAAAAAACTACTAACGCTTTATTGCGGATTAAGTTTGTATGAAAATAATATTTGTACCTTTATAACAAATAAAAAGTTTATATAACTTAGACCCGTTATTACAACTTCCCAATAGCTAAAGTTCGGATCTTATCGGAGAGATAAGTAATTTTTTGTTATTATAAATAAGCTAGAAATAACCTTTGCCTATAACGCACTTAAGAGGCAAATTATAGTAACGAGCCCTACCCTCGTTATTATAATCTAATTATTTCTCCGATAAAATCCTAACTTTAGCTATAGGCAAGTTATAATAATGGGCCTAAATTTCAAAAACCTCAGTATAAGAGTTATTGATAAATAAATACAGACCAATTTTTTTACAGCTTTGTAAAGCCATTTTTACCACTTAGATGCGAGGGGTCTGGCCGGTTTATGGTTTAAAAACAACGTTATTATGTACACATATGTATGCAGTATGTTAACGTGTTATTCAGTACGTTAACAAATATAAGATGATCGTATTTCTGTGCAAACGCATGTTTTCTTTTCACAAAATTTAAAGTAATTTAGCATCATGACAAATGCATTATTTTTTCATAGTAAAAAGGGTAAAAAAAGGCGAGGTCGTGACTTTTTTGTTAACTGATGGCCCCGTTATAACTATTATTTTATTATTATTACCTTAGCCAAAGATGAATTCTATTTTTTGTGTACCCCGTAATCCTCTTTGACAAATGGCTCCTCAGTAATAATTATCATCCGCCTTTCGATTTATTGACCCCGCGAAATTAATTTTTTTGCACTAAGTATCCACATTTATAGTGCGTCTCCTAGTAGAGCTGTCGTCTCAACCTCTTCCAGACACAACCTACTAGTAAAATCTTCTATACTTTTCATCTTTTATAAATATCTAATATCTGAGGATAGCATGGTCTGTTACAAACGTAGTTAGTCAGTTAGTTAATATTAGTAGCTAAATACCTCTTTTGCATTCCCTTCTTATGGCGACTTTAGTGTCAACTTAGCCTGTCTGCAAAACGCTTACTTTTTCCATCTTTTGATATACTCAAAGCCAATCCACTTATCGACTTTGACTTCGATCCAACCATTGTTTTTTAATATTTTTAGAATTATTATTATCGCTTTGAAAATCAAATTAGGCGAGTTCACTATGAATACGTCTGGCCAACTAGATATCTTTAGACATAATTGTAGTACATTTGACATGAACAAATAAGCTTCACTTACTTCTTGTGGAGCCATAACAGCAGAACTCTGAAAACGAGAATTACTTTTAAAAACTTGGGTCATTCCTCGAACTAAACGTTGGAATGGCAATTTACGAATCAAGAATTTAGTATTTCTTTAATAACTACGAACTTAAAGCAAGGCTACAGTACCAGGAAGAAAACGATGTGGCTTCTTAACACCACCGGTAGCTGGAGCACTTTTACGAGCAGCCTTTATAACCAATTGTTTACCTTGTGCTTTGCTTAGTGCGAACAATTTTTCACTACACTGTTCTAGGTTCTGATCCAAACAAAGAATGCTAGATATTGGGTTACCCTGTTATGTTTTTTTGAAAATTTTTTTGTTAAAATTATTTTTAAAAAGTCTTTCTTAAATTTTTTTTGGAAATATTTTTTTAAATATTTTGAAAAAATTTTTTTGAAAAATTTGTTCCAAATTTTTTTAAATTTTTTTTGAAAAAATTAGGAACTTCCTGCAGACTAAAGCAAAATTCTTTTAAAACAATTTACTCATATTGACCCCTCCCCCTATTGGGCAGGGTTACCAGTGGGCACCCTGTGGGTCTATTGGCTACCTCTATATGTATTGCTTTCTATAAAGGTCTTTAATACAAATCAAAGCAGAAAACCTTAGCAACCTAAAAATAAAAAAAAAATCAGCCCTCTAAGGGGGTTATTGATCCCCCGAAATCTGTATGCACTCCTTGTGATCGTCCTGTCGCGGTCTAATATTTATTTGATAAAAAACAAACGAGAATCATTAAATCCGAAAAAATTAAAAAAAAAACCTGAAAAATATAGGTGGCCGTATTTTTTGCCCGCAGCCTCCAAAGAAATGATCCGATGTTGCTGAATTGCAAACCCAAAATTTTCGAAACTATATCTGGCAGATTGGTCTGCTGTATCTCTCCTGGTGCCTTGGCAAATCACCTTACTACTCGAACACGGACAGACGGACATCGCTTAATCAACTTCTCTATGTACAAGGATCCAGAAATATATACTTTATGGGGACGGAAATGAACATTGTAGAAATTACACACGCAATGACAAACTTATACCACCTGTGGTGAAGGGTATAAAAATAAATTCGTTTTATAATCAAAAAGGTCGTACTATAAAATGTTGTAGGTTAAAAATATCTTTAACAACAAATTACAGATCATTATTCTGATTTAACAAAAAAAAAAAAAAAATTATGATCAATGAAATTAAGTGAAACTATTTAAATTAAAGTCATGCAAAATTATATTTATTTTTTACGCTGCTAGCCTAAACACACAAACCTATACAGATATTATTATTAACATATTAGTGACACGTTATAGTGTTTCGAAATCGCCATTGCATTGTCATTTTCAAAAATCACATAAAAATAATTTAAATCTTAAACCAGCATGAAACGTAAAAAGTCATTTGGTAACTTGTTTAAAAGTCATGTTAAAGCGCTGAGGCGTTGTAAGCTGTTGAACTACTTTATGGCATAAAATGTCTCCTTTTTCTTATTTAAAATGTGAAAAACGAACAATAAATAAACATTTTATGTAGCAGTTGCACCATAAATATAAATTATATTATTTTTTTCTACAAATTTTTTCCTAAATTATGACCATTTACCAACAATAACAAATAAAATCCATGCAACAAAAAAAATCATCAAACGCCCTCAACTTTATTGTTGTGGTTGCTGTGGTTGCTGGTAATCAACATTTGTAATTATAGTTTTCGTTTTAAAACCCCAACCCTTTGTAATTATAGTTTTCGTTTTAAATTTATTGGTTCGAGAAGAAAAAAGTCATCTGAGATACGAGAGAGAACAAGTAAATTTTTATTACCCAAAAATGTTTAAGATTAAAAATCTAAATGGAAGTAATTATTGGAAAAACAAGTGGGTTTTGTAATCGCGATAGTTTCGATGGAATTTTCTTATACCCTACAACAGTCGGTGGTTGTGGATAGAGTAAAGTTCATTGCAAATTGTAAAAAAAATTCAAATATTGAAAAATTTTTTTTTAAGAATTTTTATTTTTTTTTTCAAAATATTTATTTATTCATGACCTTAAGTTCATCCAGCGATGCATTCTTTATCTTCCAAATCTTGGCCATATAGCGTCCACATATAGTGAATCGACGAAATGAAAAAAATATCACAGATAGCATTTTATAGACTGCTGCTTGATATCAAGATTAAGAAGATGTTTTCTATTTTAAAACGCAGAACTACCTGCAAGGCTTTTTACTTGTGTGCGGAACCAGAGTCTTGGACGGGAATTGAACCTGCAACCCTACAAAAAAAATTTTAAAGGAGTCAAATCGCAGCGTATTAAAGCTGCGACATCGCCGACACTTTTGATAATACGTAAATCGAACTTTGAAGACACAAACGAAGTTCGAATAAACTGGCGCTGCAAATAAACTGGGTTATTAGCAAGAGTTATAACCTTTTTTTTAATGTAGGGGGAATATCGAAGCAGACCCCTTCCATAATGTGTCGCTTTTTAACCCCCTTCCGGCCTCTATGCTTACAGGCAGCCGAAATGTAATTTACGGCAACCTACTTACATTGAGTCACGTGCTACAACCAGCCTTTAATCTTGATTTTAGTGATTTCAGACTGTCGACTGGTAACTGTCGGCCTTCTTTCTCATCACGCAGTCTCTAGTAATTGCTATCATTTGTTCAAGGCTCAAGTCCCCCATGGCACCCACATTTAACAGGCTTCTACCAGTGGTCCTGAGTCTTATGCTAGCCAGTGCTGGACATTCACCGTTTTAGCCTCTTTCCTTTCCCTGTTTTATCTTTTGCCTCTGCCTCTGCCTCTCACTTTTAGGCATGAGCTGTAGGGAATCCGGCTCGACGTTGAAGAAACGTTTTGAGGTGCCTGCTTCCCAAAAGGATTTACCTAAGCCCACAGGGTCAGGTGCGTCCAATTTATCCACATTTACCTCCATAGCCGCAGGATTATCTTCAGGGGAGCTGTTAACAACTTTAACCACTAACTAGCCATTCAGGTTCTCGGCACAGCTACTACCCACCTTAACCTTACAAGTGGGCAGTTCTAACCTTAGATCAGAGTGAAAAGATCGTAAAGCAGATATTTTCACTCTTTTTCTCCTTAGGTTAGGTTAGGTTAAGCAGGCAGCTCCAATACAGCTCACTTGGATCCAAGTATTAGTCCCTTTGTGTAACCTGCAAAAGAGGAGAGGAAAAAGGGAGAGATAGAAAAGAGAGATAGAGAGAAAAGAGAAAAAGCGTTGAAAGAAGACATAGGATAAAGTCACAGACAGACAGATAAACAGTTTAAAGGTAGAAAGAAAAGAGTCAGAAATGTGGGGAGGTAGCCAACGGAGGGCAGGTTGGTTAAGCCTTTCTCCTTAGATCAGAATAAAAAATATCTGCTTTACAATTTAAATCTAATTCAGCTCCATAAACTCTGCCTCCACTTAGTAAGAATTTGAAGGCACAATAATTAGATTGTTGAAAGATCATATTCGAACATTTACAAAAATCTAAATGTGTCTATGGTAAAAGCAGAAAAAGCTTAACGCTAACGTACTAAAAGAAACTTGTAACATCCTTAATTATAACGGTTGCATTTGACTAAACATGAGGAATTATGTTTTTTTTTTGGCACTGGTGTTCGGTCACCGTTATTTATGTAATTTTTGTTGTCTATTGATCTCTGATAGAAATTTATGCAGTCAATAGAATAACTAAAGAATATCAATATTGGTAATCCCACAATTCTCAGAAACGTTTTCAAAAATTACAAAATGGGGATTTTTGTTTTTTTTATTTACAGCAAAAAGAAAAGCAGAAAAATTCAAATGCATGACAATAAAAAAACACAAAAACACACACACGTGAGAGAAAATCAGGTTTAAATTTTATAATTTCCAAAATTTAAAAATTGTCGGAACACTCTTAATCTGGAATATCCATACATATAAAGCACAACTTGTGATTGTTTATCGGTTAGCTATAACTGCCTACACCAGTGAACCGATTTTCCTGAAATTAATTTTCACAGTTTGTTATTAGATATACGGTTGGTACGGTTGGGTGGGCGTGTTACCTCCCATAATAAGTAAATATTTATCATCGTGTAGCTTGGTAACAGTGATAGGTAGCGCTTTAAAATTGTACACCAGTAACCTCTATATTAAAGCTGGATTCACCCATTAAGTCCGAACAAAATTTTTGTTTGTATATATAGTTTTACATTTCTCTCAGAGAGTGAGAGAAGTGTGAGAGAAATGATTTTCTACAGACAACTCTCAGCTTGATTTGGTTTAATTTTAATTTATGTCCAGACAAAATTGAAATGAGTTGCCACTAAATTTTTTTTTTTTTTTTTTTTGAAAAAGCTGAATTGAGTTGCCATTATATAGATATTGTTTGTATTAAATAGTGTTATTTGTTGTGTTTGTATTAATTATCAACAAACAAATATTTTTCAATAAAAAACTATAAAATAATTATTGTAATTTTTGACCTCTTTAATAATTTTTAATTATGTTTTTTAAACTTTAGGTCTTTTATATAAAAATTTTTTAAATTTATTTTTATTTTTATATTCAATATTTCGCTACACCATTGGGCAACATCGTCAGGAAAAAAAATAAAAATAAATTTAAAATTTTTATAAAAAAAATCTAAAGCTTAAAAAACATAATTATAAAAAAATAATTATTTTATGAAAATGGAGTTCACTGAAGCAACCTCAAGCTTATAATGGAAATGAAAAAGCCCAGAAGAAAATGCATGTACGACATGAGCAATAGCTTATATAAAAACAATCATGCAAAGCAAAGCATTTGGACGACAATAGCTTATGCGATTAGAACTGAACGTAAGCAAACGTAGTGGACCCCACTACGTTGCGATGAAAATGAACAAAAGATTTTACGTCATATAAGCGCATCTCAGAAACTAATGAGTGATAGTAGCCCAGTGCTGTTCTGTGCTTTAATATTTCTTTTACTGCAATTCTTTTTTTAATTTTTTTATTTTAACAGCCATTAATAGAGGCAATTTTCTTTAATAATACAGGTTTTAATAAAAAAATATGCAATTTTACACCAAGATTTTATTTTTAATCACTTGCTGCTTTGTTGCCACGTTGTAAAATTAATATGACTTGTTTATTTATGTACTCATATGGCAGCTTTGATTGTCCGGGCAAATTTTTCGAAATGGGTGAATCGTGCCATAGAAAACTCTCAGAAAAAAAATATTTGTTCTCACAAAAATTTTGTGCGGACAGAATGGGTGAATCCAGCTTAACACACATAGTTTAGAGAAAGATAGACTGAATTGGAATAGTGAGCGTGGTACCCCCATACAAAGTAAAAAATTATTATCCTGCATCTAGAGAACTGCAATAGGTAGCGCCTTGGATACATCGTGTCGAGAAACACAGACTGGATTGGAAAAATTATTATCGTGTACTAAGAAAACTGTAATATATAGATCCTTAAAACGTTGCAAGAGTAACGCCAATACTAATCTTCATAGTCTAGCAAAATATAAACTGGATTGGGGCAGTGGGTGTGGTCCTTCCTATATAAAGTCAAAAATTATTATCGTCTACCTATACAACTGCAATAGGTAGAGTCTTGAAACTTTGCATAAGTAACCCCCAGAATAATGCATATGTGACGGGAATGTTAATTAATTTTTAAATTAATTATTTAGGCTGGTGTTTAATTTTTTCTTTATCTCTTTATAATTAAGAACTTAAGCCTAAATAATTAATTTATTCATTAAATTATTATACTGTTGATACGCATAGTCTTGCAAAAACAGATTGAATGGGAACACTGGGCGTCCTACCTTGCAGATAAACTAAAACATTTTTGACATGAGTATAGCGTGCACTTTCGAGTTAAACGGTTGGCCATAATCTTCTTCCAAGTGTTTATTGTATTTTTCGTGTGAACAAGTCTAAAGTAAACCCCTAATATAGCTGTGAGAGTTGCAGAAATTTCAGATTTAATTTAATTAATTTGATTTTTATTTATTTTTACCATATCTCCCACTGGCCAGCATCGGGTTTGATTACAAATAATTTATGTTATATTCTTCTGAATGGAGGTACTAACGTCTGTCTCTATTTCAATTTAGAAAAAAATTTTCTTACTAAAAATTGATTTCATATTTTATTTTTTATTTTTTCTAGCATTACCTGCATGTAGCTGCACTCGGCACTATCTTGCAAGAATTACGATTTTTTTCAGAAAAAGTCTGGGCCAAAATACCTAATAGTATACGATGTGAGTCTAACCACTCAAAATGATTAAAGGATAAAAAGATTAGGTTGAGAAATTCATAAATGATGAATGAATTTTAATTTAAATCTAGCAGTGTCCGCAACGTGTTCAGCGTTCTGACAATATTTTGTTTGAAAGTATTTCACATCAAATTTTAGAACTTAACTTTATAGTGCTGCAAATATGGCTTGAATATTTACTTTGTATAGAGGTAACCGTCCCTAGATAAATACTTAGGAAGATCGGCTTTACATAAAATTTAAATATTTATAAAATTTTCCGTTTTCAAAAATAGAAAGTGCAGCCAAGTTATCAGTATTATTAAATTAGTGAAAATGAATATTTTCTCTTGGAAATTAGATATTTTTACGGAAAAAAGTATTTTAGATTTGAATCGAGGTACTTACATACATCCCCACAAAATGTTGTTAAAATTCATCCTGTCGTTTTTACGCGATAAGAACACAGACAGACGGACAGACAGACAGATAAAAATATTTTGTACTCTATATCGATTAATCTGAGTTTAGAAACAAAAACATTTAGTTTGGCGCATTTTACGGGTGGGGAAGAGATCATCGGTTTTCTCTTCGGTACTCGGCAGTATGATTTGTTGGCATTTACTTTACTTTTTGAAATTTGCTTCTATAATATAAAATGTTGCCGGTGGACATGTTTCGTTTGTGTAAACGCAAATAAAAAACGAAGCACTAGGTCTAGCGAAATATTGAGAAAATAAAAATTATTATAACATTTTTATAAAAAAAATAGAATTCAAAAATATAAAAAGGTCAAAAACTACAATAATTATTTAAAAAATATTTCAAATACAGAAATGGCTCCGTTACAGTTTTATTATATGTACATACATACATATGTATAGATGTATGGATTGTGATTTCGCATTCTTTATTTTTAATTCTTACTGCTAATCATTTCATAATTTTATTTCACAATTATTTGAAAGAAAAATTGTAAACATTTATTTTGTTCAGTGTAATAAGAAACGTGCAAATTTATCTGATGTCCGCCTGCATTACAGCACGTACATACACCACACAAATGCAGACAGACAAAAAAGAACAAAACACAAAAACTACCCAACAACTTTAAAGTTTCTATAGAGAGCACGCGTTCATGGCTTTATATGACCATATGATGTTTGATGTTTTTTCCTGGCTTTTGTTTATTAGCTTTTTTGTTATTTCTTCAAAGTATTAAAAATAAATAAAAAACACAAAAATTTAAATAAAAACGTACTCGAATCAAAATGCAAAGAAACAAACAATTGCATTGTTGATTGTACTTAATCGTATAATGTAGCAACCACACCCTACAATTATCTAGCACCTAAAATGAAAATGGTTCTATTTTTAAATTCTATACAGACATATGTACGTATGTATGTATGTATGTATGTAAGTACATATCTATTTAAGTCTTAATCTTATGAAATTCTTAACCGCACATTTTCAACCTTCCTGCAGTGATACAACGTGTCCAAACTAGAAAAGACAATATGAGTAACTTTGCCTTTCCTGGCCATGTGTTGCCAATGTCTCCAGCATTTATGACAATTGACCTACGTTGCAAATTCGTTTTAAAAGTTGTTGTTGTTGCTATCGTTGTTGTTTGTATCATTCCTCATGCTGCTGTCGAAGTTGTTCTTGTTTTTGCTGTTATTGTTCTATTATTTAATATCTTTGTTCTTGTTTCTCGTGCAATTTGTTGTGTTAATTGTGGCACAAATGTTTACATTAAAATTATTTTTAATGGACTTCATTATTTGTTACGATTATTTGCCTCTACATCACATTTAGTTTTCATATGGGACTTAGCAATTAGTTTGTTACAGATTCAGAGGTGTAAGAGATGACGATTTTACGTTTTTTTACGATTTTTTTTTGGAATGCATGCGTTGGATCATCTGCTGGAATGTAGGGTGCAGGGAAGAAAGGTTCTCATTGCATTCGACAACCAGTCGATTATAAAACGTATGAGGCAGATGATCGTGTACTCCAAACTAGTGCTGGAATGTGTTTTAAAACTTAACAGATGTGCCTCGACTAATGAAGTAACATTGAAGTGAGTTAAGGGACACATAGGCATACCTGGGAATGAAGCAGGAGACCAACTAGCAGAACCCAGAGTAGCGCTATGTAATGGCATAATGAGAGCTATGGTCCTACAATAGGTGGACTCATTAAGCCTGAAAAGGTGGAGGGAGACCACTACGTGTAGGCAGGCTCGAGTTGTGCTCAAAGAGCCCATGGGCAGGAAGCCCAGTAAGGTACTGAGATACAATAAAAGTATTCTAAGCTGGATAACTGCATTGGTGACAGGTCATGTAAACTTCAAGTGTCATCTAGCTAAGATGAAAATCGAAGAAGATTATACTTGCAGTCTGTGCCTGGAGGAGGATGAGACGGTAGCGAACAATATGTGTGAATGTCCAGCACTGGCTAGCGTAAGACCTAGGACCACTGACAGAAGCTTATTAAATGTGCCATGGGGGTCCTGAGCCGATAGTTACCTGTCGAAAGTCTGAAATCACTAAGGTCAAGATTAAAGGGTGGTTACAGTACGTGACTCCAAGAGGGTAAGGTGTCCGTAATTACATTTCGGTTCTGTATAATCATAGAGGATAGAAGGTGGTCGAAAAGGGACCCGTTAAGGAAGTGTTCTGCTTTGATATTCCCTTTAGATTAAAAAAAAACACCATAAATGCGATTTTATTACACTTCAGAAAGAAAGATTTAGTTATATTCGTGATCTTTAAGAAGGCGGCTTTAAGGTCACCAATGCTATCTTATTGTTTATTAGCCGTACCCGCCACTTCGTCAGCGTCCTTGCAATATTTTGTTCGATTTTGCTTTGAAAGCAATTCACACCAAAGATCCTTACGTTTTTAGTTTTTTTTTTTTTTTAAGAGAAGTATCACTCAGGCAATTAACTGTGTTACTGCCTTCAGAAAGGGATAGTAGTAGACACACAAATAAAAAGCAGACAGGCAAACAGACAGACGGAACTGAGTTACTATTTTATTATATGTATAGATATAGATTGTCTGTCTCCTCTAGAGACATAATAATAATTATTTAGAGTTCTTTATTATAGTACTATTCCAATTCGTACTGCACAGCCTAGTAGCACCAGTCTTAATTAGAAGCTTATACGGGTAGAACCGTAATTATAGTTTGAACACAAAAAATTCAAAAAAAAAACAGACAAATAAATATTTTAATTAATCCACTTTTTATGTTCATACTAAAAAGATTATTTAATTGATTTTAGCTTAAAAGCATTGCAAGTAAATCTTTTTCGATATTTAATTACAAGTGTTACTGTAATTCTTTTATTTTTATTTACCTTAATTAATAAGACGGATTTAAAGGTTGTTTCCATTATTACAGACGTTTTAATTAATGAAAATATACTCATAATTGCATGTCTTGCAAATGTAGAATTTGTTTTAATAAAAAATTATAACAAACACCACTGACTTTAATTACACTTCTGTTCTATTTCAATCTCAGTCAATTAATCTATCACTGACTTCCTTTTGTAAACAAGAGATAGCTACAAATTTACATATAATAAAATAATAAAAGTTCTTACTTTTGGTGCAAATGAGATTAAATTAATCAGCCAGCTTGGGACATATTTGTGACATGGTGGCACGCGCAACATAGGAGGTAACATATGACTCAAATATATATATATTTATTCCTCTAACTCCCACTGGAGCATAGGGCGCCAATATGACTCAAAAGAAAAGATTTATTATGTGTGTGTAATACGCGTTTGTCTATTATATCCGTTTTTTGTTTTTATTTTTTGCTTAGTTATCTTCCGTTTACTATCTGGCCTATACTGGATCATAAAAAAACGGCTTTGCTATTTCGTCTGCCAAAAATGCAGATACGCGATTTAATATCAACGATCACTGGGCATTGCCTATTCGGAACTCATGCAAGAAGAATGGGTCTCCACTACAACAATTTCTGTAGAAGTTGTCAGGATGAGGAAGAGGAGGAAACTGTCGAACACCTCCTTTGCCACTGCCCTGCGTTAGAATACCAACGCCACCAGTACCTTGGACGAAGGTGCTTTTCAAGCCTCTCCTGTGTCTCCATATTGGAACCGAGCAGGATTAACTCCGCAGCGGATGGTTTTCTAACCAACCTACACTTGACGAGGCATAGACAATCTCGTTAACAACCTGGCTTGACCAATCTGCCCTCCGTTGGCTACCTCCCCACACTTCTGACTCTTCTCTATCTATGTATCTTTAAACTGTTTGTCTGTCTGTCTGTGACTTTATCCTATGTCTTCTTTCAACGCTTTTTTTTCTCTTTTCTCTCTCTCTCTCTTGGAGCTGCCTGCTTAACCTAACCCAACCTTCCGTTTACTATTATTATTGTTGCATATATACACTGAAAAAAAATGGCAACAACAAAACTTGGAAACAAGAAAAACGCGGCACAAATTGGGCTAAATATTATGTCTTGCCATTGAACACAGTTGTTAATGATTTCAAGTTCTAAAATTCTGCGGTGGTGCGTGACGATCGCATTTTACGTTTATAAGAAAATTTGGAAAATGTAACGAAAAAATCAAAAAAAAATCGTTTATTTCACCTTCATTCACATATAACTTTTTGAGTAGAAATGCAATCTTCAAGCACCACCGCAGAATTTTAAATACTATAGTTATCAAGAACTATGTTGAACTTCAAGGCATAATATTCAGTTCAATTTGGGCCGTGTAAAAAAAATTGAAGCCTATTTTCGGCAAATTTTATTCATTCATTCATTCATTCATAGTCCGCTATAAGTTTTTATTTTTCTAATGTTATTGTTTTTTATTATTTTTTTCTTTGTATCAATGTTTTTGTTTAGAACATTTTTTACTAATTTACTGTTATTTACTCTCTTAGTATATACGAATAATTGATAAGAGCATCTCTATTATTGTTATCAATAATAGGTCCGTTTTTGTATTTTTCTGCTGATTAAATACTCTACATGCCTCTAACAATATTTCCAAAGACACTATTGAAGCACTCAGTAATACTTGCAATGAGTTTGTTTCCAAAATCAAAAACATTGCAAAAGTTATGAATTTAAAAAATGCTGCTTATCACCCAATATCCGCTGATTCCAGAAACTTCCAGACCAAAATGGAAATTTCCAACCCATAAAGCATTGTGGATTTGGCAGGCCACAGGTTCATGTTTTTATCTGAATTAGCTTGGAAAATATTGCAGTTAAAAGATTTGCTATTTCAGTTTGTACAAAAATATCTTAAAGCGTACACTGATGCGAAAATAATTCATGATTATACTACAGACAAATATTTTCTGTATCAACTTGAAGTATGTGTACTAATCCACGCAGCTTGCATTGAACCACTGAAACATATTAGCACTTGTAAATCAATTGTTGCTCGAGATCATTTTACTGTCAAGGATGTGCTGTATCAAATATTTGAATATTTAGAGTTTGAAGGTATAAATAAAACATCGCTCTTGAATTTAGTTTCCCACAAATTTCAATTTGCTCTTAACATAGACAAGCTTAATTTGCTTACTGCAAATTTGAAAAAATATGTTAACATTTTCCAAACAGTTTTAGCGGCTGCGAAAGATTCAATGTTAAAAAGATATATCGATAGGCCTGTATATGATGTATACACTCCCAAATTTTTCTATCGTGAATGATTCCAATAACAATTTATTTGTATTTTACGGTAGAAATCATTCACGATAGAAAAATTTGGGAGTTTTTTCATGGGAATAATTATTCGTGATTGGGGTGATTAAAACACACAGGTCTGGATCTGTAAATAAATTTCAAACGGATATAATGCTTAACAGAATGCAGAACAATAGATATCTTGCCTGTGGTTTCGTTAAAATTTCAAAGGACATTCTTTCTGAGTTTTGGAATTCTCTTCAAGTGTTTATTTTCTTTTGAAAGGCAATTAAATAACTTACAATGCATCGGATAGTTGCAATAGATTAGATGCATTCCGCAAACGTCTACGAACAATGCGTTGTTCTCTACAGTCGTCTTCCTGCAGTAAAATAAATGCACCGATTCTAAACATGGTAGAATAAAACTTTTCTTGAACACAATTAATTCCAATTTGTTTATTTTGATCTTCTTTTCTCTTATTTAATTTACTGTAAACTGATAGCACTAAATAATAGCCCATTCAGGCTGCCACGAAATTAAGTAATTTCGAGCTGAAATTACGAACGAAATCTAAAGTGGTCATACTGGGCTTTTTGACATTTGAGTTAATTTCGCAAATAGCTGATCACGCTTAGTTGCATTTGTATAATTTAATTCTTTTGCAAAAAGCTTTTGTACAACAATTTCGCATTGATTTAAAATATACACGAATATTAAAAACAAAATTAATGTACAATTATGTAAATTTCCATTATTTCATTTGGCTTTTAAATTTTTTTTAAACAAAACGGACTTTCAAGGTTGTAAGTCTGGTCATGGTTGCAAAAAAAGTAGCTTTTTCTACAAAACCAGCGTTGTCTATCGTAATTTCAAGTTAATTTCGACGAAATTAAGTAGAATGAGTATATTTGGGCAATGGTAAAATGTATGCGAAATTACGTAATTTCAAGTTGGTTTCGGCCGAAATCACGAAATGACTTAATTTCGTGGCAGCCTGAATGGGCTATAAGGGAGATTTACGATCGCACTTTTCCCTTCGAATGAAAAGTTCGTGGGAATAAAAATTTCACATGTTATTCACGATAGCGGTTATTATAAAATGTTATGGATAATTTGCATAATATTAAATAATTAATATTTAATTTCCCAAAAATCATATTAATAATAAAAAGGTCATTCACTTTTTTAAAATTTAAAACCTTAAATTGATCAAATTTAGAAACACTTTGTGCTCAGCTTACTACCTGAGTAGATCGGCATATCACCGTAATTAAGAAAGATTTTAAGGTTCGAATCACCTGCGATAACTAAGATTTTATTATAAACTTTTTTTATGAAATCGGAAATGCATATTGTGGAAATTATAAAAATTACTCAATAGTCATTTTTTTAAACTTGGGCTGCCAAACTATAATATTTTAGGGACTTTACGATTTTAAGTAAACGACAGAAAAATAATTTTAAACCATTTGTATTGATGAATTTATAAAATGGTTATAAGATATATTTTAATTTGGTCATTGCAACTAATGTTTTGCATTTTTGGTTATAAATAACCATTAAATCAACAAAAAAAATTTTATTGGTTTCAAATATCCATTAAATCAAGCTAAAATATTTATAGGTTAGAAAAAATATTTTTTTTGATCTCATGGATGAAAACACATAAATATATTACGGTTATAAATAAATTCGCGAATAGGTTACGAATTTTGTTGTCAAAAATAATAATTATAATATCATTTTTGGTAACTTTTTGATGAAAATGTAATTATTTGACGAAATTTGGATCTTTAAGCCAACTTTTAAATCATTGATATTTTTTTGTTTTTTTTTTTTATTATTTTCGGTTTTTAATCAAATTAAAATTTTTGATCGCAATTAAAATTGTTTATTTAATTTAAATTTTTAGATTTAATTCTAATGAAAATATGGTGCTTTAGTGAAATTTTGATTGATTAGTGAAATTTAGATTCTTTGGTAATATAGAGTTTTTTCTGATATTTTCTTATTCAATACAAACTAGCAAAAAACAATATGAGAATAACGCTAGTCCTTATACCCGAGTACAGGTGTGACCACTGACAGTTTGGAGTAATGGACCTCCTAAATGGCTTACACTTTTCTATTGAAATTTCGTATCTAAGGAAATGGCAAAATTCTGCGTCAACTGACACCTCAATTACTATCCTACATCAAACCACTGAGAATCTATGAGCTTCTTAAGCCGAGACCCCCAAAAACGTATACCCAAGTACAGATGTGGCCACTTATGCAATTGTATTAATAAAATTATTAAAGACTTTGGTTTTTGTGGTAATGTAAATTTATTTTATTTATTAAAACTTAACTTATTTATTTTATGTCTTTATTATTGCACACAATGTTGCACACACATTGGTCGTTTACATTCAGAGCACATGTTATGAGTGCGTCTTCTGTGTTCGTCGTGAATATATAACATCGTGAATATAACACAAATAGCAGCTTCCAACTTGAATTTTTTCAGGGTCAACATTTTCATTTAAGGCCGTGTTTATATAGCTCGCTATGCCAAGTTTCGTGTTAAAGTTACGGATTACCTGAACACTGCTTGACCAGCTTTCAATGAACGGCATACATAGCTCTTTGGAGAGCTGGCGAAGAAAACGTTTGCGTCTAAGCTTACTACATGGGTTGTTTTTATTTTCAAAGTATGTATATGATATACGCTGCCAATGCCAAATTAATCATATTAAAAACGAGAGATAACGGCAAACGCTGAGTGTCTTTTGCAAGTATTTTCTCTAAGTAGTTGGTCCATAACATCCGCTCCTCCTTTTGTTTTATTGTAAAATTCAATGACTTCTTAATATATTAAAAGTATTAATATATTAAAGAACAAAATTTTATGAACAAAAAAAAATGTTTTTGCTTAAAAGTTATAACGAAAGATGCGAATAATTACTACTGGCCACACCTGTACTTGGGTATATGTCATCGTAATAAAATTTGGGTATAAGGACTAGGGATAAGTGAAGAATATCAAAGCGATCGCCTCTTTTAACCATATCTTCTTCATTAATGGATAAATAGTGTTAAATTTCAATAGCAAATTTTTAGAAACTCTGCCCAACAGACAGACTGGCTTAAATTTTTTGTATGTCTTCTATTGTCTTGGCAAAACTGTTTTCAACCGGAACACGGACAGATAAATAGGCTGACAGACGGATATAGCTAAATCGGCTTTATAAGGATCCAGAATACATAACTTAATGGGGTCGGAAATGAATTTTGTAGAAATTGCAAACGAATTGACAAAGTTATATATGTATGTATACCCTTTCCATCTGCGGTAAAGTGAACAATGCCGAAAGTTATAAATTCTTTACACAAACAAAAATCACATATTACTGAAAAAAAAAAATATTGATTTAATATTAACTGATACTATCTATCTCTGAACAAATGATATGTTTAAACTTCTTGACAACTTATCAAATACAATAAATCAAAACAACACCAAGATTTTTAACCATGATAATGTCGAATGACGACCACAAACTATAGCAATGATAATGATATGACAGTTAATTAATATTGTCACCGATTAAAATTTAATCTGAAGTGTAAATCACTTCAACAAATAAATTTATTGAAAATCAATGTCTGAAACTTATGGCAAATTCAAAAAATTAAAAAAATACAATTGCAATTCCAACAATGTCGCATTGAGTTGATTTTTTTTATATAAAAAACCAACTATTTTAATATGCAAAGCGCGTAAAATAAAAAATGTTTTTTTAACACAAAACAATATCTTTTTCTTTATTTTTGTTTTTAGAATGTAATTCACAGCCTACTATTATTTTAGCAACACTACCGAAATACTGGCCATTCGATTGCTAAATTAAAAAACAAGAGCCAGTGGCCGGATAATAGCCACACAAATAAGGAACAGATGTCGCAGGAAGTTACTCTGGCAGCCGGCTAAATATAAAACAGAGTAAGGAAATAGACATTTTAAAACAACAACACATTTGGTATTTTGGTTTGCAGGACATTTCTTATGAAAATTCCTACAAACCTTCTATTGAATATTGGCATGTAGGTAACGTGTATAAAGAACAAGTAAGAGTGCTATATTCGGCGCAGCCGAATATAGCCCTTCACCATGGTGATTTTATTTATACAGACATGTACAGCATTATCCATATTGTTTGACGCTTTTCATATTAATTAAAATAAGTCGTATGAGAAAAAACTCATTATTCATGCTTTAAAGAAATATAAGACAGCGGCTACACAGCTAAATTAAAACAAATTCCGTTGGCTACAATGCCGCCATGTAGTCGGCTACCTAATAACATTGAAGAAGACAGCTAGATCGTAAACTCTGACATTGTTTTAGGAATACCTATTTTGCTTGTATAAAATTAAATAACTTTTTCAAAAAATTATAAATATTTCCTCCAAAACTTTTTGTTTGTATATGAATTTGTGTTTTATAATTTTGTGACATTTTCTTTTGTTGAATAAAATAAAATTGTCGCATACAAAAATAGAAATTAGCCTAAGTTGACTACAGCCACATTGGTGGTCTTGTAGCCATGTAGCTTTGCTGACTTCAAAATAATCTTTTGCTTATAAAGATGTATTTTATTTTTGACAGTTTGTAGTCGGTATCCCGATGTTGTCTATGTGTTTAATGCATATAGGTTTTAAAATAGAGATCTCATTTATTTAAGAATCAAACGCGTTTAAAAAAATATGTTGCACTATTTACAAATATTCTTAATATTAAAAATATGTTATGTTACACTCTTGATTTTCATTTTCATAGAAATATTGAAATTTTTTATAAATAAAAATATGTAAAAATATTTTTTTGAAAATTTTTTGTTAAATTTTATTCGAAAATATTTTGAAAAAATTTTTTTCGAAAATTTTTATGTAAAAGTATCTTTTTGAAAAAGTTTTGTAAATTTTTTTGTAAATATTTTTTTAATTTTTTTACATTTTTTTAAAGTTTTTTTTAATTTTGTTAAAAATTTTGTTTTTCTATAATTTAGGACCTTCCTGCAATCTATATTGAGTTAGAATGGTTAAACTAAAGCAAAAAAAAATCCTTAAAACAAATTTCCTCATATTGACCCCATCTGCCTTTTAACTGATTCTAGTTACCAGAGGGTACCCTGTGGGTTCATTGGCTACCTCTATGTGTATTGCTTTCTATAAAGTTCTTTAATACAAATCAGAGCAGAAAACCCCTATCAACCTAAAAACAAACATAAATCGCTCCTCGCAGGGATCTCTGTGTACTCCATGCAATCTACAGGACGCGGTCTAATATTTATTTAACAAAAAAATCAAAAGAGAATCAGTGCAACTGAAAAAAATAAAAACAACCTGAAAAAATGTAAAAAATAGAAGTAGCAATTGTTTTTGCCCGCTGCCTTGAATTGAGTGGCCTGATGTTGCTGAATTTTCTTAGCGAAATTTTCGAAACTATGCCTGGCAGATTGGTGTGCTTAAATTTTTTATATCTCGTCGGGTGGCTTGGCAAATTTTACTTCAACCCGAACACAGATGGCCATCGCTAAATTAACTTCTCTATTTATAAGGATCCTTCCTACCTGTGGTGAAGGGTTTACAATATTTTAATAAAAATGTAATTCCACAAAGTAAAAATACAAATCTAATACAAATTTTATGCAATTGGCTACTTGGCAGTAAGTAATTCATTTTTTGCCATTATTTTAAAATAGCTCCATCTGTTGTGCAACAATATACCGCTTTCGAAAATACTGCTTTATCCTGAAAATAAAATATTTTTGCTGAAAAATGGATGCTATATTGGAATCTGGATACTAAGGAGGTACCTTCTGATTCCAATATAGGAATCACAAAATTTTATTAAAATCCATCCAGTAGATTTTACATGATGTGAAGACAGACAGACATGAAATGAAATGAGTTACTATTTTATTATAAGTATAGATATAGATGTACTTATGTATTTCTCTTTATAGATTGCCTGTTGGAATCTTTTGAGATAGTACTCCTTGTTTTAATTTGGATTTTGAGAGTTACTTCATTTTTCTAAAAGTAAAAAAGAAAAAGCTGGAATTAAAATCTATTGTTATAGTTTTTATATATGTAGTTGCTGATTTAAGCTGCTTGCTATGAGAAAAACGAAGGCTTAAAATAAAAATAAATGAAATGTAAAATGTATATTTTTAATGCTGCTGGCAATAGCCAAAATATATATTTTCTGAACACTGAATTTAAACGCTGTATTTAAACAACAATAACGCTCCACATTTTACAAAACTAAATGTTGAAAGTAATAAAAAATGTTTTAAAAAAATTAAAATTATAAAAAATTGTATTGTATTGTTCATTCATTTATTAATTGAAGCTAAAAATATACTTATATAAAAAATATAAATTATAAATGACAAATAAATATTAGAAATTCATTACATCGACTAAAGACAAACGATTTGACAGACCGCCAGGCGGATAATTGAACAGAAGGCAAACCAACCCAATAAACAAATCAGCAATTCAACAGTTGCTCTTTTTTACATCAAATACAACTCACACATCAACGAAGATCAACTGAAAACATTAATAAACATCATTCCAAGCAATTCTACTTACATTTTAATTATTTTGTTTAAACAAATGTATTTAAAATTCTTTTATCCGTTGGGAATGTAAACTAAAAAACAAAAATAAAATTACTTAAGTAAACAATTTAACAATTAATTGCTAAATTCATGAACGCGTTTAATAAAAATAAATAATAAATAAATTAAATAATTATTTACGCTCCAACACATACGAAAGGCCAGCTTGTTCTTGAACATTAGGGGTATTCATTCAAGTGTTTGGTGGTTTTTGCTTTAACCAGTGACTACTAAATACAAATCAATGTGTCACTCTTGACATTTGGACAGAGACCATAAATGAAAATGGCTTTATTAAAAAAGCTTTACTAATTCCAAGATTGCCACATTTCGCCGACATTTATAAGGCTGGAGAATGGCATTGCACAAAGTTACTTGCGTTGTGAAGATGGCGATTATGCAGTGAAGAAAGCTGCTTGTGATGCAAAAAATATGCAATCTTTTGTCTAAAAATTCAATCTGACAAACTAAGAAAAACTTTAAAACAAATGGTACAACTGCTTAGAGTCATTCAAGTTTACAGATCAAAATTATGTCACTTTAACGAAGATTTTACAAATGATATACTTAGTGTCTAACATCGAATGTTAAAGATTTTCTTTATCAGTGGAATCTATCACACAATTGCAAACCAAACTATTGGGTGAATTCAGAAAATACTATTTATGATAGAATTCATGCAATAGATTTGGTATGAGAGATTTGTAGAGTTGGGATCCGCTTCAAAACGCGATTTAAAAATCTCCAAATCGGGGATCTTTGTTAATGTGGGTGGACCATACTGAAAACTAAAAAAAGTATTTAAGGGGAAATGCCAAATGGATTAAAATTTGAAGTCTCAAACGAAGACTTCAGTCCAGCTGCTGGCCAAAAGCGGATAATACGAATAATAATCCTGTTTTCACTTTTGAATAGACTAGAATAATTGTATATCAAATTTAAAACCAAATTTCATTTAATTTAGGCCAGGTGCAAATTAATTTAAACCAAATTCACATTTTTGCTAATTTTTGCAATAAATTAAGGAAAAACTCAAAAAAAAAACATTAGGAGGAGTTTTTAATTCTGGAATAGGTTCGACCAACCTATTCGTAAATCCCAAATTGTATTAATAATCCGATTCTATCATCGGACAACTTTTGTATGTAATATAGCGTTTTTATGAAAAAGGATACCTTTCATAGGCGCCTACCTCTCATAGGCGTGTCAAATCATATCTTTCTTAACTAAGCCATTTTATGCCAGTGTACCAGGGTTAAAAAAATATCTAAAAAATGTTTGTCTCTTCGTTCGGAACAAATAACTGTGAATCAACAGGTAAACAACTCAAAAAAATATTGTTTTTCGGAAGCACATCGAGAACATAAAAGGTTTTATTTTTTTAAATTCCAAAAAAAAAATCGGTTTGTTAAATTTTAAGGGCCGATGTTGAAAGTGAACAACACCTAAACGTTAAATTTGTTTCTGCATTTAATTTGATATTTCTCAATTTCAGATTAACTTAATTTGAACCATGGGAAGATACACAATCGAGCAACGCGTTAAAGTTATTCAGGCTTATTTTTAAATGGGCGTTCAAATCAAAATGCATATCGTGCACTTCGTGATTTTTTCGGTAAATTTAATCGTCCAAATGTGCGCACAATCGGAAGAATCGTGCAAAAATTTAAGCAAACCGGGTCTGTAGGAGATGTGTTAAATACCAGTGCATGCTCGCACTGCAGAAAATATTGCTGCTGTTCGCGATAGTGTGGCAGTGTGGCTGCACCTCTCACGCTCGTCGTTGATAAACATTTTGCATTAAGCCTTGCATTTAGATGCTTACAAAGTGCAATTGACTCAAGATCTAAAGCCTCTTGATCATTCGAAACATCGTCAATAGTCAGAATGGTGGCAAAAAAATAGCAACAGTTGATGATCAATTTTCGAAGAAAATCATCTTCAGTGATGAGGCACATTTTCCCCTCAGTGAATTCGTCAGCAAGCAGAATTGCCGCATTTGGGCGAATGAATATCCAAAATTGATTGTCGAAAAACCAATGCACCATTAATGCTGGCGGCATCATCGGGCCGTATTTTTTCCAAAATAAGGCCGGTCAGGCAGTTACTGTGAATGGTGTTCCCTATCGTGAGATGATAACGAACTCTTTATGACCCGGATTGGACGATATGTGGTTTCATCAGCACGGTGCCACTTACCACACAGTTAACGAAACAATATCTCTTTTGCCCGACAAATTCACGTGGTGGTGATGTCAATTAGCCGCCAATATCATGTGATTTGACACCGTTGGACTTCTTTCTTTGGGGTTCTTTGAAAAAAATGGTGTACGTCGATAAGCCAGCAACAATTCCAGAGCTAAAGGATGAGATTATTCGGCACATTAACGGCATAGAACCTCAATTATTTTATTCCATACATAACTGAACCATACCAATATTATCAAAATAAAAAGAAATGGCAATAATTTCCTAAATAATTTGTATTTTATTCAAAATCAACATTGGCCCTTAAAATTTAACCTCCCTTTATTACACAAATGAGATACATATATATAGTATATAGTACATACTTGAGACCATGTAATTGCTGCCGCTTTCTTTTACTTTAATCCTACAATAAATCGATCGATACGAGTAAGAATTGATACTTTTTATTCTTTTTCAAGTAGGTATCAATGCTTTAGCGTGTTAACACTGCTCTACAACGCCAGTGATAAAAATTGCAAATCTTGAAAATATGTGTGAGTAATATTGTTATAAACCTACGTAATCGTGCTAAAAATTGACTAAATATTAGTAAAGTCCGTTATACCCCTTCTACAAAATAAATAATAACCACAGCATATGGGCATTTCCAATGGCGTGACATGACATTTGTACGACAAAAAGTTTAAAAACAAGTTAGAGTGCTATATTCAGCAGTGCCGAATCTTATATACCCTTCACAACAGTAATTTTAGTTATGCATAAAAGTTTTGATATACATACATACATACATACATACATACATACATACATACATACATACATACATACATACATACATACATACATGTTAGTTCTCTTGTAAACCAAGTGAAATGAAAACAACTTTTAAGAGCGACTGTACTTTTATTTATTTTAAAAATATTTGCGCAAATTAAATGGCTTTAAAACAATTTGTTTAACCGTTCTACTTGATTTACTTTTGAATAAAGAACACAATTTTGTTCTTTACATCTTCTTTTCAACTAGTAGTTAATCATACGATAAAGCCGTCATTCCAATTTTCGTATATGAATACTTACATATGTACAAACATACCATCCACATTGAGTGCATGTCAATATATTTTTATGTACATATTTAAATGAGCGAATATAAAGAAAAAGAGTTTAAGGAATAAACAAAGTTAATTTTGGTATATAAGACAGTGGCGGCGGTAACATCCCCCCTCTTGAGCTTGCCACCTTAATATTACCCACGTCTAGTACTGCTATTTTGGATACGGGCCTCTCAAACATACTGGTGCTAGTTTTTACTTTGACGCGACGAATTTGGCCATCTTTGGCAGTGATTATTTCGGTTATTATGCCTTTTGGCCAGCTGTTACGGGAAAGCGTATCGTCTACAATTATGACAATGTCGCCTATGGATGGTGCCTTCACCTTTTCGAACCACTTGCTGCGTCGTATTAATCTTGGACCGTATTCATGAACTCATCTGCTCCAAAAGTGGTTTGCAAACTGCTGGGCCTGATGCCACCGTTGACGAAGATCGTAGTTAACTTCACATAGGGGTTTGTATCCATCAGCGGACCCGAGAAGTAGATGGTTTGGTGTAAGGGCGTCGTCCTCTGCATGGTCTAGAGCCACAAATGCTAACGGACGGGAATTTATTATGAATTCAACCTCCCATAGAGCATTTCTTAATGATTCGTCGTTAAATTTAAATGCAGGACACATAGTGTAGAGGGTTGATTTTACAGTTCGCACAAGTCTTTCCCATGCGCCGCCCATGTGTGGTGCTGCATGTGGGTTGAACATCCATTTTATTTCATCGTATTTGCAGATAACCTGGTGGACATCGAGAGTTTCCTTTTCTTTACGAAGAACTTTTTCCACAGATTTAAAATGTGTACCGTTATCGGTATATATTTCTTTGGGAGAGCCGCGACGACTTATTCTGCTTATAGTGGCTTCGTGAAGACAATGATGAAAGTTTTCGTGGTAGTATGGAACCAACAATAATGTTATATAATGATTATTTATCAAGATGATAGCGTTATTGCAGTTTAGGGACTCAACTCTGCCACAAGCACGCAAAATTTTGTCACCATCAAGGAAAGCATTTAGTTGTTTGAGCTTGCTACTAGGATGTATTTTCTTTTATTTTTAAGACACCATATTTCATTAGAAAATTCGCAATCTTGGGCATACTTAAACAAAATATTTTTGGACTTTTGTATATATTCAAAACACATACCTTTATTTGTTGTATCTCCTCGTACAATAGATTTTAATTTTTCAATGTAAAGCACAAAGTGTGAAAGTAAAGCACAAAGTGTGAATGTAAAGTCGTTTCCAATTCAAGAAATATTCAATGTCGTAAATTTGAGCAGCTTAGAATAACACCTGGGTATGGCAATTAATGATATTTTGTTTAGGTTTGAAAGCCATGAGTGCCATTTTAAATGAAGACCCTCGTTTAGTTCATCGTCGCATTTTATGCCTGAGCGCCAAATATTTTGAAGTAAAATTTTAAGGCCGATGGTGTAGTGGGAAACAAGGCCTAATGGGTCAAAAATTGACATTAGGACTTGAAGAACTTCTCTTTTGGTAGGAACCACGTCTTTTGTCAAAAACATTTCTTCGGAGCATCGAGAATCTAGAATTATACTGAAACACATCATTATTTGACTCCCAATACATACCAAGGATTTTTTCTGTAGCTTTGAATGAATTTTGAGTATCTGAGCCATCATCGGATAGGTGTTTACGTGCGAGTTCAGAATTAGTTATCCAGTTTCTCATGTGAAAAATGTGTGAAGAGCAAGTTCTTTTACTTCTTCATCGCTGTCAACACTATCGATGAAATTATCCATGTAGTGATAATTTTATATAGATTTAACAGCTCGAGGAGACGATTGTTTAAATTCTTAGGCATTTTTATTTCTATTAAAATGAGCGATACAAGGTGCGCAGTTTATACCGAATGTGAAAGTTTTCATTACGTGCACACTAGGTTGTGGTTTGCTTTCAGCGTTTGCGAGCCAAAAAATCGTTGAACATGCATAATCGTTGAACATTTCGGCTATGTCACCACAAATTCCAATTTGCCCAACACGAAACTCAATTAACACATTGAAGAGTGACGTAAGTAAATCAGGGCCGCAAATTAAAAAACCATTTGGCGATTTGTTGTGTGATTTTGCTGCTGCGTCCCATACAAGGCAAACCTGTCCAGGTTTATTTGGGTTAAAAGCCACAAATATTGGTAGATACCTTGTACGACCCGGGTAGGCAAATATTTCAGATTTTAACACCTTTAGAGCATAACCTTTGGATATTAACTTATCAATTTCGGCTTGCATAGTTTGTTGCAACTGTGGGTCCTTTTTAAACTTTTTCTGAAGGCATTTAAGATGCTGACGGGCAACCTCATAGATTTCGGGTAGCTTCTGAGTTTTGGATGCAATTGGCTGACCACGCTTACCTTCCTTAATTTTTAATGGTACGGCTACCCTCCAATTGTTGACACCTATGAGAACCATTTGTTTAGCATTTATATAGGATTGTATAGGCAGACCTCTTAAGTATGAGTAATCTTTCATGCTGTCATCAAATTTAATTGACTGAATGGGCAAACCAAGATTATTTACCTTTCGCACATCGTGGAGAGTGAATCTGCTTTAATTTTTAACGCTGGAGACTTCTATATCGACTTTAATTGAATTTTGTTCAGAACGAGTAGTTTCGCCAGTGCATTGTAGCACTAAAGGCTCCCTTTGACCATGTAGACCCAAGTTTTCGAAAAAGCTTTGCACCATTAGGGTAACGGATGAAAAATGTGAATGTCTCGATTGAACCACCATTACAATGTATACGGATAGGCAGGATTCTGAAATACTGAGTACCTGGACTTCTATCATTGTGTGCGTTTACGTTTCCACTACGTCCCTGTGCCACTGTTACAGCTGCATTATTTATTATTGTATACCTATGCAACAAGGGGTGATGCTTTGCAGAGCAGTTGCTAATATCGCATACTTTTTTTGAAAAATATTTGCGTCTATGAGCATTTAAACACTGGCAGCATAAATTATTTTGCTTTACTACGTTCCACTTTTCGTCCAAGCTAAGAGCCTGAAATTCACCACAATGCTGCATTTTGTGCTGTTGACTTATGCTGAAGTTGCAATTTATTTTATTTTCATAGGCTGGCTCTGAATGAGTGTGCACTGAAGCTCCTTTTTTCGCTCCTAAGGGGGATACGACTTGACTTACAGCTCCAGCTATATTATAAATCCAATCGCTAAACGCTTTAACTACTGGGACCTTAGCGTCTTTTGTATGCATTGCCCAATTTTTGATTGTCGGGTAATTTATCCACTAACGTTCTTACGAGCAACGGATTATTTAAATGAGATGTCAAGTCACAGGCCTCCATCGTTGAGCAAATATTTCGTATAGTAAGTGCATATTCGATGAGCTTGTCGAACCTGTCTTTAAGCGGAGGAATTTGTGTTGCTTTTGATATCATGCTGTCTAATATATGCTTTGGACGACCGAAGCACAATTATTACATTCACCATGGATGGGATAAGCAGTTTGCTTTTGACTAGCTCTCTGGCACGACCTCGAAGACACGACTGCAGTCGCATTAAATTTTCTCCATCCGTCTAACCCGCTATTTGTGTGCTATTTTTAAAGTTACTTATGAATAGCGGCCAGTCTTCTGGGTTACCATCGAACGCCGGTAGCTCTTTCGGTATAACCTGTCTCGCTGCTAACTGCGCTGCATTGGGCTGGAAGCAAGAAATATTTAAAAAAGAATTTGGATTTTGGCAAACTTAACCTTGTGTGAGGATACTGTATTTTTTCCTCCAAATATTGCCTTTGAATTTCCTTTTCTTCTTCCAACATCTGCAATTTCAATTGTGTGTGGGAGTTCAGAGAGCCGGACGATGAGCTTGGGCCACAAAGAGAACTACAATTTTGCTGTACAAATTTGTCACCTGTTGTTGCTCTATTTTGCAAGATATTTTCTGTAACCTTCTCTGGATTGCCCTTTTCATATCCATCATTATTTACATTTAATGTCTGAAGGGCCTTTTCTCCTGACGATGAGCCAGGTGCATCTGAAAGGGTTCCTTTGGTCTGGACATCAGGAGATGACGATACTTGTAAGCCTGCGGTAAACTTAGCTGTGGCATTTATATCCGTATCCATCCGTGTTGATGGAGCCACGTTTGAAGCACTTTTTTTAATAGCAACGGTGAAAGATTCAACTCTCTAGGATGAATGGTTCTGGAGTTAGAGGTATTTAACCGTTTCTAAACCCGCGAAAAATCTACCGATTTGTAAAGTTTTAAAAATTTATAACTCGGAAACTAAAAGTAAAAACAAACTTGAAACTTCATATTTTTTATTACCTCAAAGGAAAGAAAAAAATTACCAAATATTAACCATTTTGGAAAACCTAAGGTCGAAAATTGTATTGTTACCGGTTGATTTTACATGGAATGACTCGTTGCCGTCATGATGCCACCAACTAAAATAAATACGTCTTGAACAGAAGTAAAGAACATTTAGTGTGTGGATATGGTCGCTGTTCGTGTTTGCCCGTACAGTTTTAACCGTGCAGTTAAAACTGACAAAAAAGAACGACGTGTATGGGCGCCTTTAGACACGTAAATTGAAATTAAATAAAACAGACCAAAACGAGAACTTTAACCTTGCAGCCCAATATCTCGCAAACGCAGCTACGGAAAGCTTTGAACTCTGTAATTTAATTAATTTTAAACGTTTTTCTTCAACAATACAAAAGAGAAAAAACTGTGGGTTACCATTTAATTTTTCAGTCAGGGTGGACCTTTCTTTGGGAATGCCCATATCTGGAAAACTATTGTAGTCAGCTCCTGAAAGTTGTTTGTATCATATAGTGCAAAAAATGGGCATAATTCTTACCTCCAATACAAAATATTTATTTAAAAAAATATTGATTACATATTGAGAGACACTTCCACACAAGTTACTACTTGTATCCCATGAATTCACCTGGCCCCTATTAATTCTGATGATCCATGTACCTAATACCCTGCGAAGACAGTTTCCTTCAATAATAGCATTTATCATCACTCGTACCAAGTAATTAATAGATTCGAGCTTATTTACAAGTCTTGTCTACGAGTATAGCTACGTAATAAACCAGCAACACACAATCATTTCTTAGCACAATATAAAGAATTTCAATTACGAAATAAAACCCAAAAACTGACCAAACCAGCAAGCTGTGCCTTAAATGTTCAAAAGGTTTAATCAGAGCACAAACAAACAAACAAACATACAAACAAAAAATATTTTTTCATTTTAGTTAAATTTATTTTACTCATGGCTGAATGCATGACTTCAATGGTAAAAGGTTACACCAACATTTTAGGTGGATAATTGTGTTAGTGATTATTCCACCCAACTTTTACAACATTATACCATTATAGGTACAATTGTAAACACCTTCAACACATCATTAGCAATTGTACAATGGCGAAAATTCCTTCATGAAAACGTTGCTAACAACTGACCATCTTAATAAGTCATGTAATTACAAATGTATTTTGAATCAAATTGCAATCAAAGTGTAAGAATTTAAAAAATAAAACATTAAAAAATATATAAACAAATCAGTCAAGTGCGAGTTAGACTCACACATGTAGGGTTCCGTACTATGTTTAGTACAACTTTAAAAATTCAAGTTGTTAATTTTTTCATGTCTTATGAGGCAACCTTTAATTTTAAAATTAAGGTCATATTCACGAAAATTGCATCACTATTGGAACACCCTTTAAATTTTAGTAATTGTTGTCATAGCGCCCATGGTAATATACTTTTTTTTAAAATATCAGGCACTGATGGACCACCCTTTAGTCATTAGTAAATGTTGTAGCGGCCGAAGAACAACATCTACTGCAAACATTTCAAGTCATCTCTCTGTCGGAACACCCTTTAATTTTTTTATTTTTTATAGCGGCCATGGCATATCTCTTTCTATGAATATATCAAGAGTCTATCTTTTACAATTAAAAAATTAAGTCACTATACGTGACACTGTCGGAACACCCTTTAATTTATAGTAATCCTCATAGTGGCCGTGGCAACACATCGCATCTTCTGTGCAAATTATAAGAGTATACCTATTACGGTTCAAATAATAAGGCGTTATACATGCAAATGACGTCACTGTCGGAAAACCTTTTAATTTTTTCTGTTTCTATAGGGGCCATAGTAATACACAATTTGTGAAAATTTCAAGAGTCTATCTATTATGGTTAAAAAATTAGGCCTTATACATGCAAATCATACCCTTTAATTTTTAGGTTTATTTTTTTATAGTTGTTTATATAGCGAACTAAGTTTTAATAACTAATTGTAAATCTTTAGCCTATGCCTCCTACAGTTCAAGAAATAAACACATATTCGTGAATAACACCTCTCTATCGGAACACCCTATAAGTTTTAGTATTCGTTGCTATAGCGGCATCAACTACATATACATCATCTGTGAAAATTTCAAGAGTCTACCTATTACGGTTCCAGTGATAAAAGGCGCTGACAGACATTGTAGCGAAAATAATAGGGTTACGTTTTTACCCTTTGGGCACTCACTGATGAATTTAAGCGAATACTGGGGCGGTTACTGGAGTATCCATTTAATCAGGTTATGATTTTATTTGAGCAAACAATTAATCGATTCCGCAATTTGAATTTTCATCGGTTATTCGATTAAGGTTTTCAAATTACTCGTATAACTCGAATTAAGCGCTCATATTTTAAAAATTTGTATCCAATGGGAAAAGACAAGCATGCAAAATTGATTAATAATATACATATTTTATTGATGACAACTTGTTCTGTTTTTGGCGTTGATAAGTGCGGACGCGATTTTTTTTAAGCTCGCATTAACAAAAAACAAAACATACATTGAATGTGAATAATTTAAAACAAAAAACAAACCTGTTTTAATACAACAACAAAGTTGTTTGTAAAATATTTTTTTTCTTATTCCTTTTCTTTATTTTTTACAACGGCATATTGAATTGCTACTTTTAAAATAAAGCAAAAACAATAAAGGCTAATGAGCCTCTTTAATTTAAGCAATAAAAATGTGGACAATATTGTATTAAATAAAAACAAAAAAACTGAAAATAATTTGTGTGTAAATGCTACGCCAGTTATACGTGCCCAATCTTGTTCGTCGCTTTTGCTAAGCGATGGCAATAAAATAGCTACAAACAAATCGCCTTCTGAACACAGTGTTGCCAAATATAATATGAATAGTGTAGAAAAACCTAAGACGCAAGTAGGAATGGACAGATACATAACTGTATTGAAAGAGGTCGAAGCCCTAAATCTTCGCAGATTGCACCACTGGCTAAAGTACAAAAAGACAAGGACTCTAACGGAATAAATTCCCATAATCGTTTTGCTATTTTAGATAGCGAAACAAGTGAAAAAAAACGGCACCCAGGTCGTTCAAACCACCTCCAATTTATTTAAGGGAAAAAAACTCCAGCGACTTAATAAAGAAGTTAATTTAAATTATTGGTGAGAACACATTTTATGTAATTCCAATCAAGCGTGGCAACATTGATGAAACAAAAATACAATTTATTGATGAAAACAGTTATCGTAAAGTAGTAAACGAGTTTGAAAGCTGCAAAAAGAACTTTTATACATATCAGCTGAAGAGTAGTAAAGGTCTACAGGTAGTTATAAAAGGTGTAGACTCATACGTTGATCCAGTCGAAATTAGAGATGGCCTCCAAAAAGCGGGATTTAAGGTAAAAAGTGTAGACAACCTCAGAAATCGAGAACGTGTCCCACAACCTCTATTTCGCATTGAGCTGGAACCTGGAGATATGCGATTGAAAAAGAACGAAACGCACCCTATCTATAATTTAAGATATCTGTTGCACCGCAAAATAAGCGTAGAGGAACCACATAAGCGATCAGGACCCGTACAGTGTCTAAATTGCCAAGAATATGGTCATACTAGGGCTTACTGCAAATTGCCTCCGGTTTGCGTTGTGTGTGGAGAGCTACATTGTTCCGCCCAATGCGACAAAGCAAGGGATGACTCGAAAGTTAAAAAATGTAGCAATTGCGGTGGAAACCACACTGCTAACTACAGAGGCTGTCCAGTTTTTTCCATGGTAAGGAAAACCACTCAAAAATCAAATACTCCTGCTAAGCACCCACAATATCGAGCAAATGCTCATTACCCTCCGTTAGCCCAACCAACCACCCAACATGTTTCATACGCGGATATGTTAAAAACTAATCATGTTTCAGTACATAAAGCGACACCGAAAAATAATTCTACACCACATTTGCACCCAGAACCTAAAGAACAACCATCATCTGATAACTGTAATCGTTTCGAAGCAAGCATCGAGACATTAGTGCATTCGTTAAACAGTTTTATGAGCTCTATGAGCAGCAAGATGCAAGAAATGGTTCGCATGCAATCTATGATGTTGCAGGCGGTACTAAACAAACCATGAACTGTTTAAAAATATGTTTCTGGAACGCAAACGGCTTACGCCAACATAAAAATGAACTTGAATACTTCCTCAAGAACCAACAAATTGATGTCATGCTGATTTCCGAGACACACTTAACAACAAATAGCCTTTTTAAAATCAATGGCTATATTTTATATGACACTAAGGACCCCCGTGGAAGAGCATGTGGAGGCTCGGCAATACTTATTAAGGCCCGAATCAAACATTATTTACTGCGTGATTTTTGTGAGAATTACCTTCAAGCAACAAATATCTGTCTTAAAGAATTTCATCAAAGCTTAGTTATTTCTTCGATTTATTCACCTCCTAGATTTAAAATTTCGGAAAGTCAGTATAGCGACTTCTACAAATCACTAGGTCCCTGTTTCATAGCATCAGGCGACTACAACGCTAAACATACGTTTTGGGGATCACGCCTAATAACTCCAAAAGGTCGTATGACACAATTTCAAAAATGCGTCTGAATGTTATATCGAGTGTACAACCCACCTATTGGCCTACTGATCGACAAAAAATACCTGATGTTATTGATTTTGGCGTGTTTAAGGGTATTCCGAGAGAAATGATTAAAGCTGAAGCGTCGCTTGAATTATCCTCAGATCATTCACCCACTATCGTCTATATATGGGACAAACAAAACATCATATCACTAACGACTAGCACAAGCATTAATTGGTCGAAATATAGAAAGTATCTTAGTACTCATTGTTCGGAAAACATCCCGCTAAGAACACCTAAAGACGTAGAGCGGAGTCTTATTGATTTTGACCAAAACCTCAAATCAGCTGCCCAACATTCAACAATAACCCGACAATTAGCTAGATACAATCAAATTTATTCTGCAGATATCGAACGGCTCTTGGCTGAAAAAAGAAAAATTCGTAGAGAATGGCAATCACAGAGATCTCCTCAACTCAAAAGCAGACTTAAGGAATGCACGAACCGGCTAAGAGACATGCTGGAATCTAGAAGAGTAGCATCCCTGAAAAACTATTTGGGAGACCTAGACGCAACTCCTCAATCAGATTATTCATTATGGCGTGCTTGTAGAACTCTTAAAAGGCCAGTCTTACGTAAGCCTCCCCTGCGAACTACATCTGGAGGCTGGGCAAGGAGTGATTCCCAAAAGGGCAATTTATTTGTTGGACATTTGAAAAGGGTTTTTACCCCGAATATATCGACTGATATAGTTGAGTTGCCAATTGTCGAGGCTAGTGCTGCAATACCGATAAGATTTGAATTTGGTGATATTGAAAAGGCAATAACGGATTTAAACACCAAAAAAGCCCCTGGCGTTGACAAAACCAGTAACAAGATGTTAACAAGATGTTGAATTGCCCCGTATAGCTCGCAGAATCGTTCTTTTTATTTTTAATGCCATTTTACGTCTTGAGTACTTCCCCACAGAGTGGAAGGTATCCTTGGTAACCATGATTCCTAAACCAGGAAAAGACCACACAAAAATTGAATCATACAGAGCTATAAGCCTTTTGTCAAATATGTCAAAGCTGTTTGAGAGGATGTTAATAACTAAGCTTAACCCTATTCTAAGCGACAAAGGATGTATTCCAAACCATCAATTCGGTTTCAGGAAAAAACATAGTACGATCGAACAAACTCACAGGTTAGTCAATGTTGTTAAGAAGACATTTGAAGAGAGAAAATACTGCTCTGCGCTTTTTATCGACGTTTCTCAAGCATTCGATAAGGTATGGCATGAAGGCCTAATATACAAACTAAAACTGAATTTGCCCGTAAACCTATATAAGCTGCTAGATAGTTATTTAACCGAACGAAAATTTATTGTAAAAGAAGGAGATTTTTTGAGTTCACCCCAGCCAATCGAAGCCGGAGTTCCCCAAGGTAGTATATTGGGGCCCTTTTTATACTTATTATATACTTCAGACATGCCAACTAGTATGTCGAGTTCACACATCGACATTTACTGACGACGCAGCCTTTTTGAGCATTCACGAAAGACCCGAAGTAGCATCACGATATTTACAAGACCACATATCCAATTTAGAAAAATGGTTGAAGAAATGGAGAATAAAAGTTAATGAACAAAAATGTACTCACATAACTGCGTAGAGAATCTTGCCCCCCTATTCGGATAAATAACCAAACGATACCTCAGCTTTCAGACGTCAAATATCTCGGCATACATCTTGACCGGCGCCTTACATGGAAACGGCACATAGAAACAAAGTTAACACAAATGAAGTTAAAAGCAGTCCAACTAAACTGGCTTATTGGCAGAAATCCTACTCTAGCTTTAGATTGCAAACTTTTATTATACAAGTCAATTCTAAAACAAAAATGGTGTTATGGCATTCAGTTATGGGGCACTGCCTCAGCTACCAACGTAGAAAAAATTCAAAGGCGCCAAAACAAGATTCTTCGTATAATTACATCTGCTCCTTGGTATATAAAAAACTCGAACATCCATAAAGATCTAAACGTGCCAACAGTTAAAGCGAAAATAGCGAAACTTGCCATAAGTTATTTAAAGAAGCTTGAAACTCATCCTAATCCACTGGCCCGTAACATACTAAATGAACCTGGTTACATTCGACTAAGAAGGAGGGACACTGCTTCTCTCATCCGTACATCAGAGGGATAACCCGCAAATCACAGTAACCGTGAAACATACATTTTTTTTTTTTGTCCAGCGCTGGTTGGACTTAACATGTATATTTTTATTTTTAGACTTAAGATATGAGTAATTATTGATAGTTCAATTATATTGAAGATACAATAAATAAATAATTGCGAAAAAAAAATTAAATTCTAAAATATCTGTAACACCGCAGGATATGTGTAGAGGAACCACATAAACGGTCAGGACCCGTTCAGTATTTAAATTGCCAAGAATACGTCCATACAAGGGCTTACTGCAAGTTGCCTCCGGTTTGCGTTGTGTGTGGAGAGCTTCATTGTTCCGCCCAATGCGACAAACCAAAGGATGACTCTAAGGTTAAAAAATGTAGCAATTGCGGTGAAAATCACACTGCTAACTACAGAGGTTGTCCGGTTTTTTCTGTGGTAAGAAAGTCAACTCAGAAAGCAAATGCTCATTAGCTCAACCCACAACCAAACATGTTTCATACGCGGATATGTTAAAATCCAATCATGTTTTAGCACACAAAGCGACACCTACCACCAATTCTACCCCAAATATGCATCCAGAAGCTAAAGAACAAACACCATCTGGTAACTACAATCGTCTCGAAGCAACAGGTTTATGAGCTCTATGAGCAGCATGATGCAAGAAATGGTTCGCATGCAATCTATGATGTTGCAGGCGGTACTTAACAAACCATGAACTGTTTAAAAATATGTTTCTGGAAGGCAAACGGCTTACGCCAACACAAAAATGAATTCGAGTACTTCTTGAAGAACCAACAAATTGATGTCATGATGGTTTCAGAGACTCATTTAACAACAAGTAGCTTTTTTAAAATCAAATTTAAAATCAAGACCCCCGTGGCAGAGCATGTGGTGGTTCAGCAATACTAATAAAGGTTCGAATTAAACATCATTTACTGTGTGATTTTTGTGAGGACTACCTTCAAGCAACAAACATCTGTATTGAAGAATATCATCAAAACTTTGTTATTTCTTCGATTTATTCACCTCCTAGATTTCAAATATCAGAGAGTCAATATATCAACTTCTACAAATTACTAGGTCTCTGTTTCATAGCATCAGGCGACTACAACGCTAAACATACGTTTTGGGGATCAAGACTCATTACTCCAAAAGGCCGTGTTTTATTTCACACTATTTCAAAAATGCGTCTGAATGTTATATCAAGTGGACAACCCACCTATTGGCCTACTGATCGACAAAAAATACCTGATGTTATTGATTTTGGCGTGACTAAAGTTATTTCGAGAGAAATGATTAAGGTTGAAGCGTCACTCGAATTATCCTCAGATCATTCACCCACTATTGTCTATATATGGAACCAGCAAAATATCGTGTCGCCAACAACTTGCACAAGCATTAATTGGTTGAAATATAGAAAATATCTCAGTACTCATTGTTCGGAAAACATACAGCTAAGAACACCAGAAGATGTAGACCGGAGTCTAATTTATTTTGATCAAAACCTTAAATCAGCTGCCCAACATGCGACAGAAACCAGACAACCAGCTAGATACAATCAAATTTATTTTGTAGATGTCGAGCGGCTCTTGGCTGAAAAAAGAAAAATTAGAAGAGAGTGGCAAGCACACAGATCTCCTCAACTCAAATAAAGACTTAAAGATTGCACGAAACGGCTAAGACAGCTGCTAGAATCTCGAAGAGTAGCATCTCTGAAAAATTACTTGGAAGACCTCGACGCAACTACACAATCAGATTATTCATTATGGCGTGCATGTAGGAACCTTAAAAGACCGGTCATACGTAAGCCTCCCTTGCGAACTTCTTGTGGAGACTGGGCAAGGAATGATACCGAAAAAGGCAATTTATTTGTTGGACATTTGAAGAAGGTGTTCACCCCAAATGTATGTACTAATATAGCTGAGTTGCCATCAGTAGAGACTAGTGCCGTAGTACCCCTAAGATTTGAATTTAGCGATATTGAAAGGGCAATAGCAGATTTAAACACCAAAAAAGCCCCTGGCGCTGATAAAACAAGTAACAAGATGTTAGTTGAGTTGCCCCGTATAGGTCGCAGAATTATTCTGTTTGTTTTTAATGCCATCTTACGTCTTGAGTACTTTCCCACAGAGTGAAAGGTCTCTTTGATAACTATGATTCCTAAACCAGGAAAAGACCACACAAAAGTAGAATCATACAGACCTATAAGCCTTTTATCAAACGTGTCAAAGTTATTTGAGAGAATATTAATAACTAAGTTGAATCCAATTCTTAGCGCGAAAGGAGATATTCCGAACCATCAATTCGGCTTCAGAAAACAACATAGTACGATCCAACAAACACACAGATTAGTAAATGTAATTAAAACGACCTTTGAAGAAAGAAAATACTGTTCTGCGCTCTTTATCGACGTTTCTCAAGCATTCGATAAGGTTTGGCACGAAGGCCTAATATTTAAGCTAAAGCTGAACTTTCCCGAAAACTTGTATAAGCTCTTTAAAGATTATTTAACGAATCGCAAGTTTTTACTAAAAGAAGGTGACTTTTTAAGCTCGCCACAGCTCATTGAAGCCGGAGTTCCCCAAGGTAGTATTTTGGGACCAATTTTATATTTACTGTACAGATATTTACATATTTACATCAGATATGACTAGGGTGCTAGTCCACACATCAACTTTTGCAGATGACACAGCTTTTTTAAGTATTCATGAAAGTGCCCAAGAAGCATCACAACTTTTACAAAACCACATACTCAATTTGGAAAAATGGCTAGAAAAATGGAGAATAAAAGTGAATGAACCAAAATGCACTCACATAACTTTCATACTGCGCAGGGACTCATGCCCTCCTATTCGCATAAATAACCAAATGATACCACAGCTTTCAGACGTTAAATACCTGGGTATACATCTAGACCGTCGCCTTATTTGGAAAAGCCACATTGACTTCAAGTTAACACAAATGAAACTAAAAGCAGTACAACTAAATTGGCTTATTGGCAGAAACTCCACCCTGAGCTTAGATTGTAAACTTCTACTGTACAAGTCGGTCCTCAAACCAATTTGGTGTTATGGGATTCAGTTATGGGGCACTGCCTCAGCTAGCAATGTAGAAAAAATTCAAAGGCGCCAAAATAAGATACTACGTATGATTACATCTGCTCCCTGGTATATAAAAAATTCGAACATCCACAAAGACCTAAACATGCCATCAGTTAAAGCAGAAATAGCGAAACATGCAGTCACATATCTAAAGAGGCTTGAATCTCATCCAACCCCTTTGGCGCGTAAGATACTGAATGAACCTGGTTACATACGACTAAAAAGAAGAGTTACTGCTTACTGCGGCCAAGAACATTAGAGGGATGACCCGCAAATGATTGCAAAATCCGTGAAACAAACATTATTTTTGTGTAGCACTGGCTGGACTTAAAAAGAATATTTTATTTTAGACTTAAGATACGAGTAATTATTGTTAGTTCAAAAATATTGAAGATACATACAATAAATAAGTTATGACAAAAAAAAAACTTGTAGATGATTTTTAAAAATGTTTCATGTTTTTTTTCAGTTAGAATATTGTTTTTTTTTTCTTCCAATACGCAGAAAATATGTATTTTGAGCATAAATAATATCAATATTTCTCTTCGGTAATATAAAATATTACCCCCCCCCCCCCCTCTCTGGGGGTTGTGTATTCAGTGTTTCATTACAACGAGCGAAGGTATTCGTTTAGGCCGGGGCACATGGAATCCGTCATACGTTATTATTTAACGCACTCAACTGAAAGCAAAGTAACAACGGAAAAGGTAGGCACAATGAGTACTTTCCTGACGGATATTAAATCCGAAAAAAACACTTGAAAAGTTTTCACATTTTACATTATTTAATTTATTTTGTTATATTTTGTTTGAGAGAGACAGAGAAACAAAAAAAAAACAATTTATAGCTCTCAACTGCTCTCTATGTACGTCAAGAGTTGTCTAACTTTCGTACTTTGCGTTGATGGAGACGTGGTGATTGTGACAACAGTCATTAGAAAACCTGTATATCAACTTTCTTGTACGTTGAAGAAGACTGCGTATAACGTATGACGGATTCTATGAGCCCCGGCCTGTAGTATGCTCGATATTTAAATTAGAATTTAATTGCAATCTGACATTAAAACAAAAATAGGTAATGAACACGTTTTGAACATAACATTTTTCAGGAAGTGCAAATATTGGTTGTTTACTTTTGCACTTTAAACACATTTATGCAAATATGTTAGATACATGGGCATGTAAGAAATACTCGTGGTAAGAGGAATACTGAAACATGGTTTAACTGATACTGAGACACAGGGCAGCTTACAGTTTATCTATAAAGATAAACTATACACAACTAGGAAATTTTAAAAACAGAAGTTAAGAATGTTTATATCTTTGACTACCTATGCCCACACACGTTGTGTGCGTCCTGACAATGTTTTCTTTTTCGATTTTGTTTTGAAAGTAATCCATACCATTTTTTAAGACTCTTGCGTATTTACTTTACATAAAGGTACCCATCCCTGGATGAAATTCTAAAATTTAAATAAAATTCTAAAAATTATTGTAAAGCTTTGTAAATGGTGTTCAAAATATAACAATGTAAATAACAATGTAATTCCACAAAGTAAAAATACAAATCGAATACAAATTTTATTCAATTGGCTATTTGGCAGTAAGTAATTCATATTTTGTCATAATGTATTTTAAAACAGCGCCATCTGTTTTTGGACTTCACTTCCACATGGAAATAATATCCTATATTGGATTCCGGATACTAAGGTACCTCCTCACCAAATTTTTGTAAAATGCATCCAGTTGTCTTTACGTGATGCGAACACGAACAGAAAGACAGACAGTAAATGAGTTACTGTTTTAATAGATGTATAGATATAGATTACGATGTTCATAAACAGAATGGAAAATATTTGGAAAAAGAAGTCATACTCGCTGTATTAAAAATTCTTGAATTATACATACATATGTATTATTTTTCCATGTATGGTTACTACACACGTCTAGTTCGAAATTATTCTTAAATGAACAAAACAGAAGTTAAAAATTAGTAAACAATTTAAGATCTTAATATAAATTAGTTTCAGTTAATTTGTTGATTAACCGACAAAATATATCGAAATAAATAGATATTCGGGTTTCGAGACTTATTTTCTTCAATATTACCTGTATATCCTTCAACACTTATAGAAGTCGTATAACAAGGTCAAACATTTTCTCCAAACAAGAATTTTCTGCAGTACGATTCACTCATTTCGAAATATTTGTCCGAACAAATAAAGCTGCCACATGAAATACAGAAGTAAACAAGTCATATTAATTTGACAACGTGGCAACAAAAAAAAAACGACTGATTATAAATAAATAACATATTTTTTTCTTAATTTACCATTTTGTTTATTAAAACATGTTAAAACATATTATTTTTTATTTAATTTCAAGTAACCAAAACAAACAAAGCAAATGCCCAACCGCATGTGGCTTTACACGACGTGTATTTGTCATATGACCTGTCACTTTTCTATGTGTGAATTCTATACACGTCGTGTGAAGCTTTTTAAACATAACATGTGTATTTTCCATGTGTAGAAGGTGTTCTATTTTGATGTGACAAAGCATTTGACATCCTGTAATGCCAACCTGATATTTTGTTATTTTAGGCTTTTTGTGGTACCAAAGCGCTAAAATATGGCAAAACCACTAGTTTTGCATCTTTGCATCAGCTGTGGTTGGCAATACAAAACAGTGTGGCGGCAAACATATATATTGTAGGTTACGTCACATCTAATTCCATATGTACGTTTGAAAGCAAAAATTATAAACCGTATGCTAAATGGCTCTATTGACAAACACATGAAATTACATATGGGTTATTAAACTGAGAAGTCACAGAAGTCACACAACGTGTGTTTGTCATCACACGTCGTGTAAAACCAGTTTAAGCAAATACTATATGATATGGCAACTCAATTCAGCTTTTTCTTAGTAATATTTAGTAATATTTTGACCGGACAAAATTAAAATTAAACCAGTTCAAAATCGAAACAAAATTACTTTTCTCGAACTTCTTTCACTCTCTGAGAGAAATCTCAAACAACATATAAAAATAATTTTGTTCGGACAAATTGGTGAATGCAGCTTAACAGTTTTTTGGTAAAATCAATTTTTTTAAAAAAATTTTGTGATATTTTGGTGAAGTTTATTTCAATTGTTTAGAGAAATTCCCATTTTTGATAACGTATAGTTTTATTCTGTATCTTCTGTAAGCCAAAAAAAAAAAAAAAATTAAAAAAATAGGGGAACTAGCCTTATTTCGACATTTTTCTACCATTTATGGAACAATTGTACTGATTTTAAATAGCAAAACACTCTAAAACTATGTATATCTGAGAGATTGGTATACCCAGAATTTCCATAAGTTGCGTAGAGTCTTCATAAAAGACAGTTTAACTTAAAAACGCACAGAAAATATTTTTTTGGCGAAACTTGGATATTTTACATTTGAATTGATGATAGTTTTTATTTCTTTATTTGTCTGCATTATCAGTTTTTAATGAAATTACAATTTTTTGATCGAAGTGAAATATAAATGTCTTGGTGAAATTTTAGTGAAAATGTGATAGTTTTGTGAACTTTTGATTGTTTTGTAAAACTCAGATTTTTTTCTGAATACAACAAAGCAAAAATAAATAATAAAATACTACATCAATACAGGAAAACCGCAAGCACAATGGAGGCTATCGCCTTTTTAGGGTTCCGTACCCAAAGGGTAAAAACGTGACCCTAATTTTTTCGCTACAATCTCTGTCCGTCTGTCCGTCTGTCAGCTCCTTTTAACTCTCGAACCGTAATAGGTAGACTCTTGAAATTTTCAGAAATGATGTATAGCTGTTGCCGCTATAGCAACAAATACCAAAACTTATAGGAAGTTCCGATAGAGTCGTGTTATTTACGTATATGTGTTTATTTCTTGATCTGTAGGAGGCATACACCTAAAATTTACAAACAGTAATTAGAACTTAGTTCGCTATATAAACAAGTAAAAAAAAATAAACCTAAAAATTAAAGGGTGTTCCGATAGTAACGTGCCATTGGAACCATAATAGGTAGACTCTTGAAATTTTCACAGAAGGTGTATAACTATGGCCGCTATAGTAACGAACACTAAAACTTATAGGGTGTTCAGAAACTGACGTGTTATTTGCATTTACGTCTTTATTTCTTGAGCTGTAGGAGGCAGACATTAAAATTTACACACAGTAATTAAAAGAATGTTGGCTATATAAACAAATATAAAACTAAACTAAAAATTAAAGGGTGTTCCGATAGTGACGCGATTTGCATGTATATGGCCTAAGTTTTGGACCATAATTGACAGACTTTTGAATTTTCCCCAGATAGTGTATTGCTATGGCCGCTATAGCAACGAACACTAAAACGCATATGGTGTTCAGAAAGTGACGTGTTTTTCGCGCATATGTTTTTATTTCTTGAACTGTAGAGGGCAGACATTTACAATCTACACATAGTAATTAAAATTTTGTTCGAGATATAAACAAGTATAGAAACTAAAGCGAAAAATTAAAGGGTGATCCGTTAGTGACGTGATTTGCGTGTATAAGACCCAAGTTTTAAACCATAATAGGTAGACTTTTGAAATTTTCACCCTGTGGCCACTATAACAATTTCTAAAAATTAAAAGGTGTTTCGACAGGGACATGTTCTTCGCGTATATTGCATTATTTTTACAGGTAGACTATTGATATATTCCTAGTAAGTGTATTACCATGGCCACTATAACAAATAGTAAAAATTAAAGGGTGTTCCGACAGTGACGTGATTTGAATGAATATGGCCTAATTTTTTAACCATAATAGGTAGACTCTTAAAATTTTCACAGATGGGGTATTACTATGACCCCTATAAAAAATAATAAAAATTCAAGGGTTTTCCATCAGTGACGTGCTTTTAATGTATAACGTCTTATTTATTGAACCGCAACCCACGGCCGATTCGACAATTAATAAATATTAAATGGTGTTCTGACAGTGACATGTTTTTAACGTATAGTGACTTATTATTTTAATCGTAATATGTAGACTCTTGATATATTTATAGAAAGAGAATTGCCATGGTCGCTATAACGAATAATAAAATTAAAGGGTGTTCCGACAGTGATATGATTTTTATGTAAATAGCCTTATTTTATAAACCGTAATAGGTAGACTCTGGAAATGTTTACAGTAGATTACTTCGGCCGCTATAACAATTACTAATAATTGAAGGGTGTCCATTAGTGACATGTTTTTGACGAATATTACCTTATTTATATAGCAAGTGTATTACCATGGCCGCTATAACAACAATTACTAAAATTTAAAGGATGTTCTAATAATGATGCAATTTTCGCGAATATGACTTTAATTTCAAAATTAAAAGGTGCCCCATGAGATATAAAAAAATAACAAATTGAATTTTTAAAAGTGGTACTAACATAGTACGTAACCCTATATGTGTGATACTAACTCGCACTTGACTGATTTATTTTAACTATATCTCCACTATTTATGAACCAATTTAACAGGGTTCTAATAGAAACGCCTTTTAAACTACTTAATTTTGCTTTTTAGGTCTTCAGCAAAATTGTTTTCAACCCGATTACAGACAAAATGCTCAATCGACTTTCCTATGTAAGCTTCATAATATATGTATATGATACATAGGGTCGGAAATGAATATCTATATTTTTATCACCTGTGATGAAGAGTATAAAAAGCAACTGCAAATTGGACAAATAATAAGAAAAATAGTGAACTTGTATCTTGTTTCTATATATCTGGAATTTATGACTTAGTTTTGAAAATTAGCTATCGACCGATATTTTGAAAATTAGCTATCGACCGATATATCTAATTTTCAAAACTAAGTCATCCGGGGTTTTTAAAAAATCCATTTCAACCAACACTAGAAGGAACGAATATCGTACTTCCAAATCGAAAATAAAACTTCATGAGGGACCTTTACCTTTTCCATAATGGCCGTTCTATACCAATGATTACTCCACACTGTTTTGACTCGCTGATTTTTTGGAAATTCGTTAGGGTAACAAAAATGTTACCTTAAAAATTGTGGAAGCATTTACGGTTTCTAAGTAAAATGGTGTTTTTTTTTTGCAATATTTTAAATAAGTTCAGCTTATATTTCAAATATTTATCAATTATTATTACAATTTTTTACATTGTTACTTAATTGTTATTAAGTAAAGTTGATTAAGGTTTCTGCGATTTAATGATACATAGAATTTTTTTTTCATTGCAAATAAATTTGAAATTAAACGATATTTTGTTTACGTTTTACAGTTGAAATGATTGTTATTGGATTTTATAATTCTTTTTTTTATGGCACTTGCATGCCACATAATGTTGCGCTGTTTATTGATTTTTTAAATATAAAATATTTGCTCTTGATGGAGGTGCTTTGGTTAATATTTATTTCTAACTACGCTTGCAAATTGTATCAAACTAAAAATAAAAAATAAAAATTAGCTGGATTTGAATGTTGTTGTTTTATAGCTTTTTGGTGTGGCCAAAATGCATGTGTCTGCCACACACCATAAAAAAAACTGAAATACTTCAAGTCTAAACTGCATTTATTATTTTAGTATAAAAGTTGGAATAATTTCGTTAACAAATTTAGAATCAAATCGAAAGGCATTCATTGAACACCAGTTAAAGTTCATTGTTTAAAGTTTTATTTCTTCAATTTCCAACTTCTTTTCCTTAAATCCTTTCAACAACATGAAGGTAAACTATAATAAAACAAAAAGTGTGTGTGAGTTAATTTAAGTTTAAAAAAAAAAAATTAAATTCAATTAAAAGTGTTAAAAAGGAAAAAAGGATTCAATTCTTTGATTGGTAGATGTGGTGTTGCAAAACTAGTATTAATTTGTTAAAGCAGATTCAGAATTTATTATTTAGGGCCTGATTTTGTAAAACCTTAGAGTGCCTCGACAGACTGAGTGATAGTGCGCTATGCCATTAGCCCGAGGTTTGCGGGTTCGATTCCCGCCTTGGACTCTGGATGTTTTCTGCAGGATGTTTTCTTCACGGGTAGTGTCGCCTATAAAAATATTCAAATGATTCGTTTTAATAATTCAGTCATGTGAGAGTCACACTAACACAATATTTTAATTTTTTTCGACTTTAATGGGACACCCTTTAATTTTAAAAATTTTGAAAAACCGGCTGAAAAATTAAGGACATCACATTCACGTATTCTATTCTCATTCACGTATTCTATATTAACATAAATGTGTAAATTTTTCCTAAATTCATTAGAATCGTAGCTCTTAGGAAACACTCTTTAATTTTTATTAAAATTAGTTTTAATAATTATTAATATAGAAGACATTGTGAAACATAATCTGGGTAAAATAAAAATTTCTGCGGTTCAAAAATATACTGAAAATCGCGTCACTATTACAACACCCTTTACTTTGTATAATAATACTTATTGTTATAGCAGACATAATTTTATATATTCTGCGTAAATTTAAAGTGTATAAAAATAAGTCCATACCAGTGTAATTCGAGTCACTGTCGGAACACTTTTTAGCAATTTTATAGCAATAGCTGCCCTAGTAACCCACCTTCTGTGCTTCAAGATTCTATTACGGTTAAAAAAATAAGGCCATATACATGAAATCACATCAGTAGCGGGACACTCTTTAATTTCAAGTTATATTTTTATACTTCTAGTTTTATTTATTCTGTGTAAATTTTACATGGCTTTCAATTACGATTCGAAAAGTAAGGTCATATAAGAAAAAATCACTATCGGAACACCTTATACTTTTTTAGTATTTTTGTTGTTGTAGTGACTAAAGTAACACAACTTGTATCCAGAGACAGAGGGCTTTAAAAGACGAACAGACGTTGTAGCGAAAACAATAGGGTAACCTTATGAAAAGATTCTTAGTGCCACTAAACGCTCCAGTACAGCTTACCTAGGTAAACTTGGGGCGGGATTTATAAGCAAAAATTCTAGTTCATGTTGGTGAACTGTCTCTAGGAGAATGCACAGCAATTTGTATTTTCATCGCTAGTATTGTGCGAATATACTAAACACTAAGCAAGAGCATATACTATACACTAAGGAAGAGTCCGGGGTTGCGGGTTCGATTCCCACCAAAAACTCTGGAAATTTTCAAGGAAGGCCAAAAAGGAGCTCAGATATAATCTGGGTGCCCACAAATGGTTAACTGCATTAGTATAGGTCACGGACTCTCAAGTATTATCTGGCCAAGATAAAAATCGCGGCAAGACGATACTTGCAGACTGTGCTTGGAAAAAGACTAACCTAAAAAAATCTTTGAAACACGGTCAGACACATATTATATGGAGATGCTGTGGAGACCTAGCCTTAAGCAAGTACTAGCAATTACCATAGACTCTGTGATAACGAAGAATGTCGACATGTATTAGTCGCCAGTCTGAAATTGAGAGAGTAAAAGGTGCTGTCACTAGGCACAAGACTCAATGAATGTAAGGTATTCGTAAATTTCCAGACGGATACCAGAAATCATTCAGGAACGAAAAGTGTCGAAAAGAGGTCTATGAAGTTAGTGGTCTGCTTCGGTATCCCCCCTACAAAAAATAAAAAAGCAAGAGGATAATAATAGTTCTATTGAAAGATGCAGCCTCTTTGAGTGTTTTTCTTTGTTATCGTTTATTATGATCTTTTTAGGGTTGCGTACCCAAAGGATAAAAACATAACCCTATTGTTTTTGCTAGAATGTCTCCCCGTCGGGCTGTATGTCCATCTGTCACCGCCTTCTATCTCTGGAATCATAATAGGTAGACTCTAGAAATTTTCTATGACCTCTACTATGGCCTCTATAATAAAATAGTAAAAATTAAAGGGGTTTCCGACAGTGACACGATTTGCACGTATATGGCCTTATTTTATGAACCATAATTTGTAGACTTTTTAAATTTTTTCAGATGTGGTGCCACGCCCGCTATGATAATTACTAAAAATTAAATCAATCGTAATAGGTAGACTCCTGATATATTCATGGAAAGTATTACCATGGCTGCTATAACAAATAATAAAATTAAAGGGTGTTCCGACAGTGACATTATTTGCACTTATATGGCCTTATTTTTTTAAAAACGTATTAGGTAGACCCTTGAAATGTTTATAGAAGTTGTGTTGCCAAGGCCGATATAACAATTGCTAAAAGTTAAAGGGTGTTCCGATAGTGATAGATTTTTCTACGTATATTGTATGATTTTTTGAACCGCAATAGGTAGGCTCTTAATATTTTCATCTATGATTTAAATTTTAGTAGTTGTTGTTAAGGGCGACCATGAAAGTGTATTAAAATTACTAAAATTGAAAGAGTGTTCCGATAGTGATGCGATTTTGCGAATGTGAAAATTAACAACTTGTATTTTTAAAGTTGTACTTCACATAGTACGTGTGTGTCTCTGACTTGCATTTGACATTTTCTTAATTTATTATAGAAGCCTTAAAGTGCCTCGGTTTTTTGACACGGTGCAGAAGATAAATAACTCCTTTCGATCTTATTACTTGCTATATCACCAATATCCGTCCAAGAAGGGAATTTAACTCTTATGTATGGGAAGGAACCCCAAAGTCACTTTTTGGAGCTATTCGTTCGCTTGCAGACGTCAAAGGAGCTCTTAGGTGACAGGGTATCCAACCCTATTAAATCACTATGGCATTAAGCCAATGTGGCTTGTTGTTCACTGATTTGTCGTTACTACATTAGAATGTACTTTAATTAAATTAGGGAATTTGTGCCTTTCGTTAAAAGCCCATAAATTTGCGGTCGCATTACCTAGAGAATTTGTTTTTTAGTCGATCAGTGAGAATGCGGAAAAAATTCCCGCACAGGTCTTCCCTGCCACATTTAATGTAGGAAAATTCAAATTGAATGTCCGCAAACAATGCATCCCCTGAGTGCTAATCTAAATAAAACAATAAAACAACATAATATCCAAAATATATGTCATTTTAATTATTACTTTAAAACCCAATTTATTGTCGATTCCTAAATAATAAATCATAGATAAGACATAGATAGTCAACTGAAACGTCAAAAACCTAAGTCTCTTGTCAAAAAACCTAAGTTTAAGAATGTATTGGTAGGCAAAATTGTATAAGTGTTGGTTATTAAAAAAAATTCCCCACAGCACATAGTTGTATAAAATGTTTTGTAAAAAAAAACATATTTTTTTACATTCAATTTTATATGCTAAAATTACATAAACTTATGTTTAAAAAAAATATATATATTTTTGAATTTTTGCTAATATATTTATATGTGCGAAAAACGTTATATTGAATAGTAATTTAAAATAATTGTTATTTTGTATTGAAAATTTTCATCCCCTAAAAGACAAAAAAATACAATACTGTGAAAAAATAAATTTCACCTAACAAATGTCAACAAAATGAAATATATTTTTTGTTAAAAAATCAAAAATAAATTAAACTGTGAATAAGTTCTTATTGCAAAAATTGAAAATTAATTACATAATTGGAAAGTGCAAAAATATATTGCGTAATAGTGTGTTAATGTAAGTAGAAATTTTACTCCCCTATGCGTGTTGAATTCACACCGTACCCGTATGTGTGAAGACATTTATAGCCACGTTTTTGACATCTGGAGAGTTGACCATCTATGTGTTATCTATGTAATAAATCTCTTAATAATCTCTTATAATAATAATTTATTAACCTTTTGGAATAAATAACTTTTGCACTAAATAAAAATTTTGTTTTTAATTCTCTTTCAGTTCGCAACTGCCGTAGTCATGTTGGCCCTAGCCGTTGGTGTACAATCATCTTTGATAGCTCAACATGCTCCTGGTGTATCGTACGTTACCTCTGCCTTACATCCTGCTGGTCTATTAGGATCACCATTGGGTTTGCCTTTAGGTCATCTGGGAGGCCATCTGGGAGGTCATCTGGGAGGTTATCCCTCGATTGACCATTCCGCCTTTGGTGGTCCCTTGATTGGTCCTGGTCTGTTGAGAGGACATGGTCTGTTGGGAGGTCATGGTCTATTGGGAGCTCATGGTTTGTTGGCAGGTCATGCTATTCCCGGCATTGCTCTAGCCCAAGCACCTAGTCATGTTGGCCTCGGTTTAGGTCTCGGACTTGGTCATGGTGTTCATGGAGTGCATGGTCCTGGTGTGTATGTAGCAAAAACCCGCGGTGCTGTTCATACTGCTCCTTTGGCTGGTCACATAGCCTCGGCTACTTCCTTGAATATAGCTCCAGCTCCTGGTACGCATTAAGTCACCAACCATTTCGTTCGTAGGCACTGCAGCAACCGTTTAACAATCCAATCTAATGACACATCATGCCAAACTAGTTATAAGCTAAATAAATTTCTAACTACTCCAGCCTAATCCCGCTTTCTTTTCAACACCCGCCCTTTTCCAGTTCCCTTCAGTTCTTTCCAGCTTTTAGATTTCTTTCAGCAGCTATTCTAAGATTCTTCAATACAGCACACACTCAAATAATATCACTACCACCGCTATTGCCTTATATCCTTTAACATCTACAAGAATCTCAGCATTTTGGCAAAAAAGTTTTTTTTTAGATTTTAAGTCCTGTACACCAAGTCCAACAACAATCAAAAAAGAAGCTTCACTAGCAGATTTCAAATAATAACGATACCAATCTTAACACTATTTATCCATCTCTCCCTTCGCTATGAATCTAAACCTATATCTTCTGCTTTAGTCTATTTGTACTCGTATCTATCTGCTTTACTTTTTAACTGTAAATATTGTATAGTATTGCAACAACAAAAAATCTTGAAAGAAAAAAAAATCGAACAAAAAAATATTAAATTATCTTTGATCTATAAGAAAAACTTTGTTACTATTTTTATTGTTTCTGTTTTTCTTTATGTTTAAGTGATTTTATGTACAAAAAGAAATAAAATTAAAAAAAAATAAACAAATAAAAATATTTACTGTGTTTTTTTTTTTCTAAAATTTAATTCAATATATTTTTTAAAATTAACATTAAAAGGCTGGGAATATTCCTTAATTTACATCTTTTACCACATTTTTAGAACTTGGGCACTGAGCAACAACATTAAAAAAAATACATGTAATGTTCTCCTATTCGACCATCATAGTGATTTAATTATTTCTCGCATTTGTGAAAAATGGTTAAAAATTATAGTAAAAATATGTATTTTAAAATATGTATTTTAATTTTTTTTTCTTATATGGTTTCTAACTTTTTTTGCAGAATTTTTTGATTTAAAAAACTACCAAATAAAATAGATTTTTCGATAAAAATACTAGAGATGTGTCATTAAAGTAAGCGATCTTTTGAGTTTAGATCAATTTACTGAACTAGATCGGTTTTTTAGTTCATTTTAAAATTTTGTGAGACTTCAAAAAAGAAGGAGGTTATTAATTCGTCTGAATGTTGCATTTTTTATGTTTGTGCGCGCTGAACTCAGTCATTTCTGAACCGATTTTAAAATTTTTTTCCTTATTAGAAAGAAAATGCTTACAGATTGGTCCCATTTTAAAAGAAGTTGAGAATTTTAAAAATTAAAGGGTGTCCCCATACAAGAGCACCATTTTGAAATTTTAAAAAACTGCGTAATACTATAGCTGCCAATAAGAAAGTAATAAAAAATAAACTTAAAAATTAAAGGGTGTCCCCATATGTGACGTCAATTGACCTATAGGGCCCTATCTCTGAACCGTTGTAGATAATCACTTGAAAATTAGACATAATGTCCAATATTTATAATTAGAAATTAAATATTTAGAATTAGAAATTAAAGGGTGTCCCAATAGTTGATGTAATTTGATGTATATGGCAAAACTTTTGAACCGTAACAGAGAGACGGTTGAAATTTTACAAAAAATTTTTAAAAAAAATTTTTTCGAATATTTTTCTGTAAAATATCTTTTTGAAAATGTTTTGTAAATTTTTTTGTATTTTTTTTTTTAAATTTTTTTTAAATTTTATTGAAATTTTTTTTTTAAATTTAGGACCTTTCTGCAATCCCTTTTAACTGCTCCTATTTATCAGTGGGTACCCTGTGGGTCCATTGGCTACCTCTCTAATACAAATCAAAGCAGAAAAACCCTACCAATCTAAAAACAAACAAAAGTCGCCTCTCGCAGGGGGTTATTGATCTCCCGAGATCTGTTTGCACTCCTTGCGATCTACCTGCCGCAGTCTATTATTTATTTGACAAAAAAGGCAAAACAGAATCATTAAAGCAGACTAAAACTAAAAAAAAACGTGAAAAAAATATAGGTGGGCGTGGTTTTTGGCCCACAGCCTCCAAAGCACTGATCCGATGTTGCTGATTTGCAATACCAAAATTTTCGAAACTATGCCTGACAGATTGGTGTGCTTAAATTTTTTGTATCTCTTCTGGTTTTTTATATGAAGTTTAACTTTTCTCAAGACAAATTTATTCCGGTGCAGGCACTATGTTATCAAATCTTAAAGACCTGTCAAAAACTCTGTCATACACATACATTTCTAATTAACACTATCATACTTTTTTAGCTCACGTGCTATTTTTGACAGATCGTACGACTGAGTATTATAATGAATCATGGCCTTTAGCTAGTAATCTACTATGGGGTACTAAAATATACATATTTTATTTTAATGGCGTCTTTTTACCTTAGAAACGAATAAAAAGTGATAAAGAAATTTTTGATTTCAGTGAAAAACAAACAAAAGCATCAAGTCTCACATGAAGTAAAATTGTATTTCTGTTTATATTTATTTTGTTATAATTTTATTACTTATTTTTTATTTTTTTTTACTTAATATTAATTTTTTGTTTATTTATAATACATATGTGTGTATATGTATATGCATGTGTGCATAATTATAATAAGTAATCAGCAGCGTAATACAACTTTTTTCGTGTTAAAATATGAAATAAAAAAAAAACAAATTTAATTTAAATAAATCAAAATAATTTTTAATGTTGGTTATTTTTTTCCCAATTTGGTTACATTTTTAAGAAAATTTGGTTGTAATTTTTTTTTGGTTGTGGCAACACTATTAACGGATCGAAATTTTTACTAAAAGAAGGAGATTTTTTAAGTTTACCTCAGCTCATTGAAGCCGGAGTTCACCAAGGTAGTATTTTGGGACCCATTTTGTATTTTCTGTACACATTAGATATGCCAATCAGCACCCGCGTACACACATCAACATTTGCTGATGACACAGCTTTCTTAAGTATTTATGAAAGCGCCCAAGTAGCATCACAACATTTACAAGGCCACAGAGCTTAAAGGTGAATGAACAAAAACTTACTCATATAACTTTCACACTGCGTAGGGACTCAGGCTGTCCTATACGCATAAATAACAAAATTATACCGCAGCTTTCAGATGTTAAATACCTGGGTATACATCTCGTCGCCTTACTTGGTAAAGTCGCTTTTGAAAGATGACCAAATATTCACTGACCCGGCTGACAAAGCTAACCTTCTGGCTGGCCAATTTGCAAGAAATTCCTACTTACCGGAAAGCAATCAGCCACTACCCGTGCTTGACAGAGTATCAGTAACTATGCCAAAGATATTCTTTCGAGCACGTGCAGTTAAATAGGTCTTAGCAGATCTTAATATCAACAAGTCTTCTGGGCCGGATGGCATTCCAGCACTGGTCTTGAAACAGTGCTCTTCGACGCTAGCACGTCCATTAGCGACTCTTTTCAGCACCTTGTATCATACTGGTGAGTTTCCAATGTGCTGGAAGTTAGCTAATGTAACGCCAATCCCCAAAAAAGGAGAGGCTAACAACCCTGAAAATTACCGCCCAATTGCAGTCTGTTCTACTCTTTCTAAGGTAATGGAAAGTATGCTAAATTTTCATCTTGTCAAGTATCTGGAGTCCAACAGCTTACTAAGCGACCGCCAAAATGGTTTTCGTAGGGGGCGCTCTACAGGGGACTTGCTGGCTTTCCTTTCGGAAAAATGGTGTCAATCCATTCACCATTTCGGCGAAAGTAAGGTGGTGGCTCTAGATATCTCCAAGGCCTTTGATAGAGTGTGGCATGGTGCACTCCTGTCAAAACTTATTTCTTTTGGTGTCGGTGATAGCTTTTCTCGATTTATATCGAGCTTTCTCAGGGATCGCACTATACGAGTTGTTATAGATGGGATTTCATCAAACGAGTTCAAGATTAATTCAGGGGTACCGCAAGGCTCTGTTCTTTCTCCTACCCTGTTTCTTATTTTTCTAAATGACCTTCTCTGTCAAACTTCCAACCCTATCTACTCTTTTGCAGATGATAGCAGCATTTGCCATTCGTATTCATTCTGCAGACGGCCGAGCCTGTTAGAGATTGGGGCCAAGCGGCAAAACATGAATGATACGCTCAATCACGATCTCGTAACAATATCTAATTGGGGCCGGGCAAATAGAGTCGACTTTAACGCTCGTAAGACTCAATGTTGTATGCTAACGCACCGGCGTTCGGCCGATAATGGTGCTACATCTGTAATTATGGGTGGTATAAGTATTAAGGAATCAGAAGCTCTTGATGTTCTTGGCATGAAAATCCAGTGTGACGTTCGATGGACTAAGCACATTTTTCAAGTCTCAAAAGAAGCTTTCAAGTGTCTCGGTTTTCTCAAACGGTGTAAAACATATTTCACCTCATCGGATCTCCTTACTATTTATACCACTTACATCCGGCCAAAAATGGAATACAACTCTCATGTATGGGCCGGTGCTCCAAAGTCTATTTTGGAACTACTTGACCGTGTGCAGGAGAGGGCGAAGAAGCTCATAGGTGACAGTAGGGTATCCAACTCTATTGACTCTCTTGAACATCGACGCAATGTGGGTTGTGTTTCGCTGTTTTATCGCTACTACAATGGAATGTGCTCTGATGAGATTAGGAAACTAGTTCCCGATATCCGCGCGTTTTCGCGCACAACACGCTTTTCATTAAGAGCCCATCCATTTGTGGTCGATTGGCCAGTGAATCGCACAATGCATTACAGAGAAAATTCATTTTTTAGCCGTACAGTTCGCTTGTGGAATCATCTTCCTACAGAGGTGTTTCCTGTCAACTACAATGTCGGAAAATTCAAATCGAATGTCCACAAACATTACTCCCTCTATCCTCCTTCCCATAACCTAATTTCCTAGTTCTGGCACAATGCTTTGCATGAGTAGGGGTCATCCCCTGAGTGCTGGTCCGAAAAAAAAAAAAAAAGTCACATAGATTTCAAGTTAACACAAATGAAATTAAAAGCAGTACAACTAAATTGGCTTTTTGTCAACATAGATTGTAAACTTCTACTGTACAAGTCGATCCTCAAACCAATTTGGTGTTATGGCATTCAATTATGGAGCACTGCCTCAGCTAGCAATGTAGAAAATATGAAAATGCACCAAAATAAGATTTTACGTATGATTACATCTGCTCCCTGGTATATAACAAACTCGAACATCCACAAAGATCTAAACATGCCATCAGTCAAAGCAGAAATAGCGAAGGTTACGTATAGGTTACGTATTTGAAGAAGCTTGAATATCATCCAAATCGTTACATTCTAAATGAACCTGGTTACATTCGACTAAAAAGAAGAGTTACTGCTTACTGCGGCCAAGAACATCAGAGGGATGACCCGCAAATCATTACAACAACCGTAAAAAGAAACATTATTTTTGTCTAGCACTGGCAGGACTTAAAAGGGATATTTTTATTATTTTAGACTTAAGATATGAGTAATTATTGTTAGTGCAAAGAGATAGCAGATACAATAAATAATAATTGAACCCAAAAAAACATGGTTGCAGTGCGAAAAAAAAATCCATTTAAAAAAGACACTGATGTAAACGAAAATGCTGTGGTCGTTAGTGATTTGGTCTGTAAATTAGTTTATTAAAAGAAATACGATTTAAAAACAAAATTCAGTTGTGGCTGTTTATGATTTAGTGTGTGATATGTGGAGATTACTCGTTATAGCGGACGCTCTTTTTATTTGCTGCGGTTGAAAATCGCCTCTCAAAACTTAACTTTGCTTCTACTATTTTTAGGATTCCGTACCCAAAGGGTAAAAACGTAACCCTATTGTTTTCGCTACAATGTCTCTCAGTCTCTCATCGCCTTTTATCTCTGGCAACATTATAGGTAGACTCTTGCAATTTTTACAGCTGATAGCTGTTGCCGCAATAGCAACAAATACTAAAACTTATAGGGTGTTCCGATAGAGAGGTGTTATTCACGATTGTGTGTTTATTTCTTGAACTGTAGGAGGGATACACTTGAAATTGCAAGCAGTAATTAAAAGTTAGTTCACTATATAAAGAAGTATAAAAAAGTAAACCTAAAAATTAAAGGGTGTTCCGATAGTGGCGTGATTTGCATGTATAAGGCCTAAGTTTTGAACCATAATAGTTAGACTCTTGAAATTTTCACAGAAGGTGTATAGCTGTGGCCGATATAGCAACAAATATTAAAACTTATAGGGTGTTACAATAGAGGATTGTTTTTCACCAATATGTGTTTATTTCTTGAACTGTATGAGTCATACACTAAAAATTTACAAACTGTAATTAAAGCTTAGTTCGCTTTATAAACAAGTCTAACAAAATAAATTTAAAAATTAAAGGGTATTCCGATAGTGGCTCTAAGTTTAGAACCATAATAGGTAGTACGAAACCCTGAAAACAATAAACTTGAATTAAAAAAAGAAACGTTTTTTTTTAATTTTTTATATTTTTTTTACTTTTTTGTAAGAAAATTTTACATATTTCTAAAATTAATTATCATATTTACATTTAATGGAAAAGATAGATAAAGAAAAATATAGCAAGAAGAAAGAAAAAAAGAGAAAAGTGTAGATACTGAACAAATAACAAAGAGTTTGTTTAAAACTAAAATTCATTTTGATTGTTGTTGGACTAAGAACAAAATAGAATATTTGCCAAAATTCCGACCATCTGATGTTTTATTGACGTTGAGTGTGTGCCATGGATTAAAGGTAAATATACTAAGGTTAGAATAATGAGTCTTATTGAGCAGGTTTCCGTTGTCTGTTATAGAATTTGTTGCCGTTTATAGAGTACCAGGTGCAGGAGCCACATTTACAGAAGTTGCCGAGGCTAGATGACCTGCCAATGGTGCTGTATGGATAGCACCACGTGTCTTAGCTACATATACCCCGGGGCCATGGACACCATGAGCGAGACCGTGGCCGAGACCAAGGCCAAGGCCAAGTCCAGCATGACCAGGTCCTTGGGCTAGAGAAATACCGGGAATAGCGTGACCTCCCAACAAACCGTGACCAGCCAATGGTCCCAAGTGACCTAATCCCAAGTGACCTAGTCCCGATGGTAAACCTAACGGTAAACCTAATGGTGAACCCAATAGACCAGGATGTAAGGCAGTGGTAACGTACGATACACCAGGAGAATGTTGAGCAATTAAAGATGATTGAACAGTGGCGGCAAAGGCCAACATGACTACGGCCAATACGAACTGTGGAAGAGAAGAAAGAAAGTAAATCAAAAGAGCGTTTAAAAACTCTTTGAAAAGTTTACTTACCTTCATGTTGTTAAACGGATTAAAGGAGGAGAAGAAGGAAAACTATTTAAAGTAAACTAAGTGTTTATTGAACGCTGTTTGATTCAATTCTGATTTTAAAAACCAAATTAAGCCAACTTTTATACCCAAACTGAAATCTAGTTTAGAGTTTAATTATGTTTGTTTGTAGTGCAGTTTTTGTGTGGGGCAGTTGCAGTTACTTTTTGGCCACACCAAAATCGCATAGAATAAACAAAACAAAACAACCACCGACACAAATAGTATTTATTTAAATTGTTATTTTTCTTAAGCATTTTAATACCCTTCACCGTTAGTTAAAAACACTAAATTGCAAATGTATGAAAAATTATCTTTTGTTTGGAATGCAAGTTTTGCAATTTCGTTTTAAACACACACGGATACGTATTTTAGAACATATTGTTTATCAGAAAAATAATAAAATATAATATCAAACACAAACATTCATAACATGCCATGTTATGAAATATGATATTTTCACTTTAACCAACTTATTTAAAACAAACACTGAGATGATAATGCAACTTGTCCTTAAATAATCCTCCATATCAAATACTTTTAAGAATGTCTTTACCCTTTTCTTAAATTTAAAAATAGAAAAAGGCATCGGGGTCAAGTCAGTGTGCACGGATTAAGTGAAATAAAGCTCATTACCCTACAAGAATAGTTAAAGTCATTTTACTGTCACTGTTGATGGATATATCCCTCATTGAACAAAGTTTCTATCACATTCCGGAGGGTAATAAGATGCACATTCTTAAGGGTGAAATGTACGTCTTAGACTCTACTACTGTGTACTAACCAACGATGATGTAAATATACGACAAATATTAATATTTATCAAACTTAAATCGATCAAATGATGGGTATTACTTACTACTTAGGTACCTATTATAGAATATTTGTTCCTGTAGTCGAACGTAAAATAGATTTCCAAGCGCCTCGATCTTCTGCGCTTCTTCTCCAGTTTCTGACACCAAGTTTCGAGATGTCTTCCTCAACTTGATCTTTCCATCGAAGTTTCGGTCTTCCCCTTCTGCGTGAACCGTCACCAGGTTTGTATTCAAATGACTTTCTAGCTGGAGCATCTCATCCATTCTCACAACATGACCTAGCCAACGCAATCGTTGTAATTTGATACGTTTGGCTATGTCTATGTCGGTATACAGATCATGGTTCATACGACACCGATATTCTCCGCCAACGCAGATTGGTCCATAGATTTTTCGAAGAATTTTTCGCTCAAATACTCTAAGCACAGCATCATCTGCTTTCGCAAGTACCAATGGGTAGTATCAGTGTCTTGTAGAGAATGATTTTTGTCTGTCGAGAGGTGGCCTTGTTTTTAAACTGCTTACCTAGTCCACAGTAGCATCTATTGGCCAGTATTATTCTTCTCTTTATCTCAAAACTGATGTTGTTTGCTTTGTTGATGGCGCTACCGAGGTAGATAAAATCGCTGACTACCTCAAAGTTGTAGTTTTCAACTTCCACTGTCTGCCCGAGTCTACTGGACGTCTTGTGCGTTGATACCGTCAACTTGGTTTTATCGCCGTTTACTGCCAGACCCACTTTGGCAGATTCTTTTTCGATTTTTTCAAAGGTGGCAGTTACCGCTCGCAATGTTCGCCCCATGATGTCTATATCGTCAGCGTAAGCGAGTAACATGTGTTGTTTAGTGTATAGCGTGCCAGTTCTATTCACATTCGCATCCCGTATAACCTTTTCTAGCAGGATATTAAAAAGGTCACACGATAGACTATCGCCTTGTCTGAAACCTCGTTTGGTACTAAATGGCTCGGAGAGGTTTTTTCCTATTTTAACTGAAAATCGCGTATCAGTTAAGGTCATCCTGCACAGCCGTATTAATTTTGTAAGGATACCAAACTCTGACGTGGCTTGAAACACCTTTGAACGAAGGGGGCTATCAAAAGCAGCCTTGTAGTCGACAAATAGATGGTAGGTGTCGATCTGTTTTTCTTCGGTCTTTTCCAGGATTTGATGTAAGGTGAATATCTGGTCGGTGGTGGATTTACCAGGTCTAAAGCCACATTGATATGGCCCAATTATCTCGCCAACTTTAGATTTTAATCTTTCACACAGTACGCAGTACGCTGGAAAGTATACCCATCAAAAAATGATGGGTATACCTGTGACAATAAAACACAATTTATTACTTTTCATATAATTTTAATATTCATTATAATTCATTTTAAAGTTAATCACCCCTATCGCGAATAATTATTCCCATGAAAAAAACTCCCAAATTTGTCTATCGTGAATGATTCCAATAACAATTTACTTGTATTTTACGGTAGAAATCATTCACAATAGAAATTTAGGGAGTTTTTTTCATGGAAATAAATATTCGCGATAGGGGTGAATATATTTACATATAGTCGAAAACCAAATAAATAATTTTTCCTTTTTTTATATACAGCTAGGGTCAGAAAAATAGCACCAAGCTTAAGAAAAGATGTCTCCGATACATATTTACCCTATAGGTTAAATTTACATATATATTTCTAAATTTTATTCTTGCTTAGTATTTTATTTTGAAATTTGTACTTTATTTAAAAAAAATTGAAAAACAATCGGTTAAAAATATAGCACTTCACTTTAATTTGTTCTAATATTAAACTCAAAACAAGGAACAAAGTAAAAAGAATTACAAATGATGCATTTCTTACGTTGAACATGATTTGTATTTTCTAATTAATACCTTGTTGCATGTCCTTTATTTGTAATAACGTCTGTACAACGTTTTGGCATCTTTCCTTTGGAGTTTTATTTCAGATTTGCTGGACAGCAGTCCGAAGCGCTTCGTTGTTAGTTGGTTGCATTTGAGACACTCCCTTTTTTATATCAGTCCATAAATGCTCAATTGGATTGAGGTCTGGACTTTATTGTCCCGAAAACACATTGTCGCGAGCTTGCTTGTGTGCTTGTTGTCATTATCTTGCTGGAAGAAGCACACCCATGGCATTTCTTTAGAAGCATAAGGGAGCATTAATACCCCGAGTGTACCAACATAAATGTTCTTATCCTTTGTGGTTTTGACCCAATGTATAGGTCCTACACCATAGTAAGAAAAACTACGCCATACCATTATTCTAGATCCAGTATGTTTTATGGTTTTAGTTGTAATTTTGGGTTGAATTCTGCGTTACGGGGTCTTCTTACGTAGGAACGTGATCCCTTGCTTTCAAATAATACAATTTTGGATACATCGACCATGTATTTCTCCATTGGAATGAAACTACATTTTGTCGTTGGTGCTATTTTTCTTAACCGCTCTGTACATATACATATATTAGGCTGGGTCGATTTGTATGGAGGCAAAAAATTCGCTCAACGTACAAGGAAAATATGGCCCTTCGGGTCAAATTCCGGGACATCAAAATTCATTTAAGGGTTATGGTTCCTTGGGAAAAGTTTCTTATTTTGATCCATGGATATCGAATTTCCTTGTACGTTAAGCGATTTTTAAATCGACCCGCCCCACGGTAAACTGTCTAGTGGAAAAAAGTCACAAAAAAAAATCAATCAAATTTATCAATAAAATACATACGGGATGAAAGCTAAGACTCCCACGATTCCAGATTCCAATAAAAAGTTACACGGCTTAAAATTCGAATTATTTTGATAATTTTTTCATAATTTTTTTTAGGTGTTTTCTATGCCAACTTTTGAAATATAGTGATTTTAAAAATGATCCATATTTGATATTTTTATTAAAATTATCAGTTGATATTTTTAATATTTGAAAATGTATGATAATAGTAGGCTATGCTTTAAACCAGGGCGAACTAATACTAGGTGAGTGCACGGGCGAATGCTTTAGAATGTCTACACAAAACAATTAGAAAGAACAAACTTGAGCACACTCGAAAAAATAGCAGAGAAAATTGTCATTGAAATTAGGAGTTTAGTCATTAAATTTGACTAAACTCCTAATTTCTTCTGATCCATTAATTTCAATAGAAAAACAATAAATACAAGCAGCACTTTCAACAATAATCAAGAAATTAGTAATTACATAATAGTAGATGAATCTGTTAACACTAATTCAGACTAAGAAACTTATTTTAGTGCTTAAGAAATTGTTTACAATTGTTATGTTATTTGAAATTGTTTTGAACTTTAATCATTATATAAATTTATATTTTATCTTAAATAAAAATTTAATTTTAAAATATTTAGTGTTGTCAAAGTGGTTATGAGTATTTTTAAAACTTTAAAAAATAAAATTACTAAAAAGTTTAAAATAATGTTATATTCAAAAAAGGTATACCTAAGGCAACTCTAAATAGTTAGAGATTGGTAATATTTTATGAAAAAAAAAACTATCACGCTTTATCATTTTGTAAGTGAAATGATAAATTAAAATTAAAAAAAAACAATTACTGAAATGGGGTAATTTTGGGTATTTAATTGTCCCCGCACTGGAAAAATAAAAGGATTTCTAAAAATGTTAATTCATTTTTGAAAATAGTAGGCCAAGAGAGATATGTGCCAAAAATTCCATTAAGCTACCATAACTCCTTCGATTTTTTTTCCAGTTTTACTATGGGGACCGTTCACTGTACGCCCTAATGTACAATTATCATTGTACGTATATTTCAGCTATTTAAAGTTTCTAAATTTTCATCACTAATAGTGTGTTTAGACTGTGTGTACAAGTCATATGGAATGTCAAAATTGCTATCCATATGGAATTTCATGTGTGTGTCAAAATCAGTATTTAGCATACGGTTTATAATTTGAATGTTCACACGTACACATGTTACGTACATATGACATAACCTCATGTTGTTGAAAACAGCTGGTCTTCAAAGTTTGGTTTTATGGAAAAGCAGAGAATGACATGGTTTGTTTTATTTAATAATTAAAATATATAACAATAACTTTATTGCGACTTGTTGTAAGAAGTTATAAGGCAGTTTTGCATATTTTTGTCGCGACTTCATTTTATTCAAAACCCCCTAGTGATGTCAACTACCTATACAAAAAACTACTTTTTTGTATTATCATAAATTATATATATGTGACCCGGTCTATGAAAAGGTGGCTTATGACTCAAAAACAAAATTTCGAAAAATTAGCTGTTAAAGATAAACAATGCATTTCCTCAGTTTCCTTATGAACAGTCATGTCCAAAGGGCAACCAAAAAATGCAAAAGATCATAAATAAAAAAAATCCCCAAATCGACATTTTTTTAGTACACTTCTAAGCAAGTTAGGACTTTCTAGTTTTCACCACGTGAAAGAGCGTCTCAAAAACTATCGAAACCATAAAAAAAGTGGAAAATTTTTTTTTAGTTATAAACCACCTTTTCATAGGCCGGGTCACATATATCAAAACAAAAACTTATTATAATAAATATTACAATATGTAATAATTAATATCATTTGAACTACATACATATGTATATTAGAAAAGAGTTCAATTTCTTTAAAACAATTAAGTGATTTGCAGCACTTTCGATCTCCACAATATCTCAATAGCATTTTTTGTTAATTAGATTATATGTATAACAGTTTACACAGTTAACTTACCTCCATAAAACATATTTAAAAAAATGAACTATAATTTAATTCAGACTTTCTTAACGCCGGTAAAGTAAATAAGCGCAGCTTGCCGTTTAACACTATTTGTTTTCTCAACTTCTATTATAATCTGTTCCTTCGTATAAAAAAGTCCCTTATACCCTCCTGGCCAAGTACCCCCGGGGGTTCCAATTGTCACTGCAGGAATGACAATTGCTTTGACGCGGTTCACTCGGGGAAAATAGGGGCACCAGACGCTAGGGTTCCTAGAATCTAAATCTGGAAGAAAAGGTCTGTGTGTTAAAACATACGGGTTCTCTTCGAGGCCCGACCAGTGCCTAAAGGACTGGTACCACGGGAATCGGTGGCCCCACAGAGAGCCTATCCTCTCTGTGACCGGTTGTTGGTGAAGCCCCCTTCGGGGGTACACGTGGTGGTTGTGGTTTAAGATCGATTTATGTAGGTATGGTGCACGGTCGATCAGATCAAGTGTGCTGTTGCACTCTCAACAGACGGAGTTTGGATAGTCTCCGAACCCCTAAGCAAGAGGCTGTAATATGGATCTAGGCTTGCCATGGATAAGGCTTGCCATATTATATAAATTGCTACTCATTGTGACTGTATCACACACAAATTGCGATTGGTGGCAGTCGTAAAGTGTTGTTATGCTACACAATGGGGGAGCTAGTCTATGCTTACATTTCTTCACTTGGTGGTAAGACCACCGTGAGATTAGGCCAACTAGGCAGGTACTTACGTTAATCTTGTTCCACAATACCCTCCTGGCCATAGTTTTGAAAACAGATATATCCCATTGTTTTAAATTTTATTTAATTCGATTTAGCCGTGATTGACGTACAAATAATCAAACTTTCAAATATATTTCTAACATATGTTTATGAGATTACGTAAATTTATTGGTATTGTTTACCTTAAAATCGATATAAATTTGCTACCATTACGAAATAAAGTTAGAATAAAGATATTGGTTAATTTTGCAATCCTTAACTTCATGATACAAATATATGAGCGGAATTTTTTAACACAAAAGTTAACATCACTGAAAACAGCTGTTGTCATATAGTTGTACACATCAAATAGAACGTGCTTTAAATAAAACATTAACACATGTCCAAGGCGAATTCATACCAGGTGTGAGCAGTAGGACAACAACTACAACAAAACAACAACTTTGACATTAGATTAGCAGATATGAAACAATGTATTTTTTGACAAGACATTAGCAAAAAAAAACGAGAGCAAAAAACAATCAGCTGGGCTATCGACTCCACCTGGTATGAATTCGCCCTGCACATGTCATTGCACATAAAAAAATCAGATTTTATGTTTCAAGAGGCTTACACTATGTGTATAGATTAACATATGGAAATTCTGACATTCCATATGAATTGTACACGCAGTCTAAACACACCTTAAATAATCTCTCCATACGTTTCTTTTATTTTATTTAGATATATTCTATCATTTTCTGTTAGAGCGTTAGTTATAAAATGATAAACAATAACAGTAACATCTTGTTAGTGTTAAGTGTAGACTGCTTATGTCAATGTTTTTGCCACGTCTGACGTAGTTTTAATGTGAAACTATTTCGGCGAAACTGCCTGATTTTTTTTAAATATTTTTTGTCATAAACTTTGTCTTTTTATTATGGAATAAACTTTGGTTTATTATTTTTTAAAATGATTTTTTCTAAATTATCAACCACAAAAAATATCGGCCAAATCGTCCGATATTTTCACAATGTCTTCGTTGTGACTTAAAATCATGTTCATTTGTCCATCTAACAACAAGAACATGAGATCTAATTTTTTTTAAATATATATTTAATAATATATATGTATATCAAATATATTTGGCTGTTTTGAAAACATTTTTTTTATAAATTATTTTAAATCAATTAATAATAAAGAAAAACCAAAAGTTTTGTTTTAATTTTACATATTTTATTTGTACGTAAAATATTGATCGCTTCTGGATCACAGATTGATTTGTTTTTTTTTTTTTTGTATTTTTTTTGTAGATTTATGTTGTTGTTTACAATATTTACAGTTAAAGAATGAGAAAGATATATAGACAGAAAAAGACAGTTATAGAAAAAAAGATACAGATATAGAGTATAGTTAGATAACATAAAGTTCACATTAAATGTTGTTGTCGTTTAATGTTGCTGAAAATGTGCCAGGAAGAATTTTGATTGTTGTTGGACTCAAACTCAAACTATTTGTCATCGAAATTCAAGAAGTATTTGCTTGAGTTAAATTGAAGATAAGTGATGTAGAGTGTGTGCTATATTTGAGATATTATCAGTTGCAGGGAAGTAGAATTTGCTTGATGGGTGGTGGTGTTTTTTTGTATTTAAATAGTACCAGGAGCTGGAGCCACATTTACTGATGTAGCCGAGGCAATATGACCAGCCAATGGAGCAGTATGGATAGCACCGCGTGTCTTAGCTACATAAACACCAGGACCATGCACACCATGACCGAGACCAAGACCATGACTGACAGCAAGACCATGACCAAGACCAAGACCATGACCGAGACCTAGACCATGGCCGAGACCTAGACCATGACCAAGACCGAGACCGAGGCCGAGTCCAGTATGGCCAAGAACAGGACCTTGAGCTAGAGAGATTCCGGGAATACCATGGCCCAATAAACCATGACCGAGTAATGGACCACCATAGCCGCTGTGGTCAACAGCGACATGACCTAGACCCAAAGGTAATCCCAAGGGATTAATACCGAGCACAGATGATTGCACACCAACGGCTAAGGCCAACAAGACTACGGCACATACGAACTATAAAAGATAAAATAAATGAAAAAAATTAATACATTTAGAAATAAAAAAAAATTAAAATAATTTTAGTGCATAAATGTTAGGACACAAGGATTTTATAATTTTGGTAGAATTTGACTTTTTAAGAATGAAAAGAGTTATAGTTTATATCCTTTGTACTTGTGATCGAATTAAACACTTTTATAATAAAAACCTTTAAGTTGTGTTGGAAACAAAAATTATTTTTTTTTTAATTCTTAAGGATAATATTTTTATTAAAAGCCACGTTTTAATCAAATTTATTGTTTAGTCCTTTTAGAGAATTTTGTATTTTTTTTTTATTATGTATTGATTAATTGTACCCAATTTATTTGAAATACTTGTTAATCAAACACTTCCTTTAAACATTTACCTTCATGTTGTTGAAAGGATTGAAGGAATAGAGGTTGGAAAATAAATTGAAAGAAAAACTTTTTAAAGTGAACTGAAACTGTTGTTCAATGAACGCTTTTTGATTTGATTCTGATTTTGTTAACGAAATTGTATCAACTTTTATACAAAAATTTTAATGATTCGAGTTTAGAGCCGGCTGTTGCAAATCTGTATGGGGCAGGCAGTCAGGCAGGCGAGCAGACACTTACATTTTTGCCACGCCAAAAAGCAACGAAAACACAACAGCAAAAATAAGACAAACATATTCAAACACATTCGTACATAATTTTAGAAAATACATTGTAATTTTATTATTGTTAACAATTAACAAAAGTTAATAAATTGTTGCAATCTTTTCATAACCTTCATCATAATTGTTCAGTATCGGTGTGTAAGTGTTTGTTATCATTTTATTTGTAGCATTCAAAAAATGTAATTACATACCTACGTATTCATGTTAGGTTGGGTCACTTTGTTCCGTACTGAAAAACTTTACTAAGAGTTTAGCAGAAACGTCATCTGGAAAAGATCTAAGAAAATTTAATCAGAAATCATGGTTCTAAAATTAAAATCAAGCTTCCATTTTTCTCGAGAAAATATATATAAAATATAACGAATAAATCAGTCCAGTGCGAGTCAGACTCACACATGTATGATTCCGTACTATATTCAATAGAGCTCGCATCACCTGCTACAATGATACGATTTAAAGTGCCAATTCAGTTTTGCAAATGTGTAACGGACTTACTACAAATTATGACATTTAATTGACTTTCCATACGCAGAGAAAATACCAGAACCATTTTATGTTCTCTGTAATAATATATGTTTGCGATCAAAACAACATATATTAATATGGTCACGACAACATATATTAATATGTTATCTTTTTATCATTAAATGGTTACTACACACAAATAATGCAACCAAACCACAACCAAACTTTTATTAGTATTCCAAAATAATAATGTATTTACTACCATGATATATTATTAGTAAACGAACTATGATCAGTTTTCTGAAATGTTACCACAGGTGGAAAGGGTATATATAAGTTTGTCATTCCGTGTGTAATTTCTACAATATTCATTTCCGACCCCATAAAGTATATATATTCTGGATCCTTATACATAGAGAAGTTGATTAAGCGATGGCCGTCTGTCCGTGTTAGTGTGGTAATGTCATTTGCCAAGGCACCAGAAGAGATACAAAAAATTTAAGCACACCAATCTGTCAGGCATAGTTTCGAAAATTTTGGTATTGCAATTCAGCAACATCGGATCATTCCCTTGGAGGCTACGGGCCAAAAACCACTCCCACCAATATTTTTTTAAAGTTTTTTTTAATTTTTTCGGCTTTAATGATTCTGTTTTGCCTTTTTTTGTCAAATAAATATTAGACTATGACTGGTAGATCGCAAGGAGTGCGTACAGAATCCGGGGGATCAATAACCCACTGCGAGGGGCGATTTTTGTTTGTTTTTAGATTGGTAGGGTTTTTCTACTTTGATTTGTATTAGAGACCTTTATAGAAAGCAATACGCATAGAGGTAGCCAATGGACCCACAGGGTACCCAGTGACAAATAGGAGCAGTTAAAAGGACCCCCCATGTGTCAATATGATGAAATTTTTTTTTTTCTAAGGATTTCTTTTTGCTTTAGTCTGACCATTCTAACTCAATATAGATTGGAGAAAGGTCAAAAATTTAACAAAAAAATTTCAATCAAATTTTTAAAAAAAAATTTTAAAAAAATTTAACAAAAAAATTTTTTAATTTTCAAAAAGATATTTTACAGAAAAATATCGAAAAAAAAATTTTTTTAAAAAATTTTCCAAAAAACGAATGAATGTTTTTTTAAATCGATTGGGTACTGAATAGTTATACTCATGAGTGTTGTCAACAGTGCTGCTTCAGGCAACAGGGCGCCACATTATTCCCCCCGCTGGAACGGACTCACCTGAATCTAAGCGGAACGTGAACATGGCGACCAGAGGAGGTAGTTCTCGGCAGGTTGATTTCGGGTGAAAAGCTTACCCTCGGCGTTAAATTATTTGATGTGCCGTTCGAAATTCCGAAACGAAATCGCTGTCGGTGTTGTTTATTTTGACCGGCTGAAAAAATTCTCCAGGATAGTGTTGCGCCGTATACTAATTCTGCTGGTGAGCATTTACGTCGGGTTTAAAGGCGACCCGTAGCCCAAGCAAAATCATGGCAAATGAAATACCCATTTGGCTGGATTATGGCACAAGATTGCTGCTTTAAGTGTTCGGTGCCATCTTTTAATTAACCCATTTGCCTGCGGGTGATATGGTGTAGTGCGGAGGTGTGTTGCACCGATCGTGTTTACCAGTTCGGCGAAAATCGAGGACTCAAATTGACGACCACGGTCCGATGTTATTCTTGCGGGAACACCGAACCTTGAAATCCACTATGACAAAAGGGCCCGTACGACGGTTTCAGCACTCATGTCAGGAATTGGAACCGCTTCGGGCCAACGTGTAAAATGATCAACTATTGTTAAACAGTATCGCTGGCCTTCACACAATGGAAATGTTGGCTCGTATTTGTTGGGGGGTTGAATGAGTGTGTCGATGAATCTTCGACCGTTGACACTGCAGGCAGTTCCGAACAAAAACGGTATAATCTTTTCGAATCCCAGGCCAACAAAATCTGCTAGTGGCTAATTTGGTTGTAACGCGGGCAGCTGAGTGTGATAAGCCATGAATCGCCGTTAAAATCTATTGACGAAATTCCTTCGGAATTAAAGGGCGAATATTCGATGTCGATGTATCACAAATTAGTTGACCGTTGCAAACTGGAATTGAAAAAAGTTTTAGTTTAAGGGAATTCATTTGAGTACCTGGATCTTTAAGCATCTGCTGGAGTTCCTCATCACTTTGCTGTGCTGCTGCTATGCGGGAGTAGTCTTCAATATTGCTGATTGACTCTATACGAGCAAGCGCGTCGGCTGTAGCATTTTTAATACCTGGCGTATGTCGAATATCCGTGGTGAACTGGCTGATAAAGTCTAATTGACGGATTTTACGAGGCGAAGCCTTTTAGAGGTTTTGTTTAAACGCAAAAATCAGCGGTCGATGATCGGTGACCAGGTAGCATCGTCGTCCTTCTATCATTTACCGGAAATGGCAAGCTTCTTGGTACATCGCCGTTAGCTCTCTGTCGTATGTTGAGTACTTTTGTTGCGTGCTAGTTAGTTTTTTCGAGTAAAATGCTAAGGGTTGAAAACAAGCTTCGATTTTTTGGTTCAAGGCTGCACCGACGGCGTAACCTTTGCGAGCTCGTCTTTGCATTGTTGGAAGTCAGCTTCAGTAACCGAATCCCACTTTAATGGCGTACGATCGTTCTTCTTGTTCCCCGTAATAAGAAGTTGTATTTTTGTTTGGTATGTTATCGCATGTGGCATAAATTTCCTATAAAAATTCAACATGGCTAAGAAACGTTTGAGTTCTTGAGCCACTTTTGGTCTAGGAAAGTCGCGTATTGCTTTTTTTGGGCAGAGGATCAATACTATCAGCGCTCACGAGGTGACCAATAAATTGAACACAATTTTTTCCGAATTCGCATTTTTTTAAATTTATGGCGAGGTGGTTTTCACGAAAGCGGCGAAACACTTCGGCGAGGTCGCGAGGATGTTGTTCGATAGAAACAGATGCTACACAAATGTCGTCGATATACGGGAAGACGAAATCTAAACCTCGAAGTACTTCGTTTATTAGCCGCTGAAAAGTTTGGGCCGCGTTACATAGCCCGAACGTCATAAATTTAAACTCATAGAGTCCGAATGGCGTACTTATGGCCGTCTTTGCGATGTCGTCAGGATGAATTGGAACTTGATGAAAAGCTTTCTGCAGGTCTATTTTAGAAAAGATTTTCTTACCTCTCAGGTTAGAGGTGAAATCTGATAGAAACGGCAGCGGGTAACGATCCGGTAACGTTTGCGTCAGTTTTCTTTTCAAGGTGCAATGGACTGGACCAGTTACTGTTGGATGGCTGACAAATACCGGACTTCATCAGAAATTCAAATTATTTTATTGCTGCTGCCAGCTTTTCTGGAGAGAGACGTCGCGACGTGGGCGGCAAAAAACAGGTTGCCCTGATGTATCAATTTTGTTAGAGATAGAAGACTTCGTTGTTGAACCATAGGACGAAAGTCGTGTTATGTCGGAAAAATCTTTTAAAATGTCTGCAAATGGATCGGCAGTGTTATATGTTTTAATGGCAGCTGTTTCGCACGCGGTCGGAGAAGTAAGTTGAGAAACCACACCACTAAAGTTGTCTATAAGACGGTTGCGCCGTAGATCGATGAGCAAATCGTGGTGCTGAATAAAGTTGCTTCCAATAATCAGTGACGTCACGTCGGCGACCACAAATGGCCATAAAAAATCTCGACGGAAGCCGAGGTCAACTTTAATGCTCTTTTCACCAATTACTTTAATTGGGGTACCATTTGCGGCGTATAACACGATGGCTGTAGGACGGATGTCAAAGGACTTTGAAGCTAGTGGTAGAACAGAAACGTCGGCGCCGGTAACCGCCACCCGCCGGGGTAGTCAATTATCTTCTTGTGTTGAGGTTTACAGGCCCGAAGATAAGGCGTTGACTGCTTATGTCTACAAGGGCTGCGGCACTTCTGCGCGTTTTGTCCATGATTTCGGTGGTACCAGCACTCTGCACCCGATGTGTTGTAGAGGTAATTTGCGCGTTTTACTGACCGACTGCGTTGCGGTATTGCTTTTCTTGAGCGCGAATCGGACCGTGTTGAAAATCGTTCGAATTTCTTTTCTAATTCGACGACGGCTGCTCGAAGTTTGTTTAATTCACTTGGGGACTTAGCCCGCACATTTCCTATTTGTTTTGTAGCCATTGCATCCACGATGGCATCCGCGGCTCTGGTAAATTCGGCCGGTGCACCTGCTGATGCTGCGACGACTGGCTGGGCGAACTCTGGTAAGCACTTAGTCCATAGGCCTTTAAGTGCCGCCTCACCCAGGGTTTTACCGGCTACTCGCTTCATTTCGAAATATAGCTCGGACGGTTTTTTATCTCCGAGGGGGAGTTCCAAAAGCAATCGATTTAAGCGATGTTGCAAGGCTGCTAAAATTGTTGCGGTCTTTTGTTTGTCTGTGCATATACCCGATGCAGTAAACCAAAAATCCATTGATATGAACCATGCGTCTATGTTGCTGCTCGACATGGGCGGGACAGGCAATCGGGCATAAATGACGGATACGTTTCCTTGCGATGTAGTTGCAGTGTCAACTGTCTGCCCAGTAGCTTCACTAGAAAGGCCACTATCGTTACCCGTGTGGAGTGGCGTTGTGTTTGCGTCCGTCATTATTATATGATTCGCACGTTTCTTTGTTAAAAAAAATGGCAGCTTCGTGACACCAACTGTTGTCGCACACAGAAAAAACAAAATGGTCGTTTCTTCCTTTTAAATCTAGAAGAATTTTTTAGAAAAAATATGGCGCCTGCGTAACGTTGTTGCAGCCCGTATCAAATAAAAAAAATGTTTGCACTTGGGGTCACCAATTTGGGCCTAATTTTTAATCATAATGGGTATACTCTTGAAATTTTCACAGATGTTGTATTCCTATGATACCTGTAAAAAACAGTAAAAATAAAAGGGTTTTCCGACAGTGTCGTAAATTGCATGTATAACGCCTTATTTTCTGAACCGTTATAGAGAGACTCTCGAAATTTGTACAAAAGATGTGTTGCCACGGCCGCTATGACAATTACTAAAAATTAAAGGGTGCTCCGAAGGTGACATGTTTTTACGTATAGTGACTTATTTTTTTAATCGTAATAGGTAGACTCCTGATATATTTATAGAAAGGGAATTGGAAAGGGAATTAAATTAAAGGGTGTTGCGAGAGTGTCATGATTTGTACGTAAATAGCCTTAGTTTTTGAACTATAATAGGTAGAACTTTGAAATGCTTACAGTAGAGGTGTTGCTTCGGTCGCAGTTAATAAAAATTTAAGGGTGTTATTTTTTGAACCGCAATACGTAGGCTCCTGATATTTTTATAGAAAGTGTATTACCGTGGTTGCTGTAACAACAATTACCAAAATATATATAAAAATATAAAAAAAAAATTAAACGGTTTTCGAAAGTGACAAATATTTACGTATGTATGTAGACTAGTTATTGGACCCGAATGGCTAGACACTTTAAACTTACGCAGATTTTGTACAAAAAACCAAAAATATTACAGGGTGTTTCGATAATGACACGATATTGCATATATAACCTTATATTTGAATAGTGATAGGCTGACATTTAAAACTTAAACAGATTATATTTTACAATCTATAATCCTATAACAACAAGTAACGAAAATAAAATTAAATAGGGTGTGCCCTAGATGTCGCCAATTTAAAGAATTTGGCCTTCTTTTGTAAACTTTATAGGCAGCCACTTGATATTTACACAGGATATTTAGTACTCTGCTCTAAAATAAAAAAATAATTAAAAAATAAAGGTTGCCCCATAATACGTAAAAAAATTGGCAACTTGTGTTTTAAAATAGTACGGATCATAGTACGCAATTCGCACTTGACTGCTTTATTTTACTTCTTTTCGAATAATATCCTACAATATTGTTCTAAAATTAAAAGAGTTTAAACCTTACAAGATTGTTAATAGTATTTTAGACCACAGTTACTCTTTGGTCCACTATTCGTACGATAAATGAATTTTTCATAACGTATACATTAAATTTGAAACAACATAAAAAATAATCGATTAATCGAATATTGTTTTGAGTTTATTTTTAGTTTTATTCTATTATACGGTAAAATATTATGTTGGCGAACTAATATACCAACACTTACAAAACACTAGTAATCTTGGGTTAAAGTAGATATTAAAAATGTTTAAAAATATTGTGGACCTCCGTCAGATTTTATTCTTTAAGCCATAAAATAGAGGGAATTGAAAAAAATATATATTCAGGTGTTAGATAACCGTAACACTTTCTATCGCATGATGAATGGTATACGTGTTTACTTGACTTTAAAATTGAACGGGAGCCACTCAAAATTCAGTTTCAAGCTAACTTTGCAATGAACCGTTAAAAAACACTGACTCTCTTTCGCGAAAATTTGTTAGTTTATTTTTTTCAGCTGTTTAGAGTGTTGCTTTTAAAATTTTTAAATGTTTGCTTAATTCGGGTCAAAAGATAAGCACTTTTACGTCATAATCATTTCTTTTAACTTTTAATTATTTTTATACTAAATACCCAGTGTAAATTTCAAGTGTCTGAATATAACGTTTAAAGGATAAAGCCAAAGTAGTAAAAATGGAAAAACCTAGCAACACCCTTCAATTTTGTTAATAATTTAATTTTAGACGCTTGCTTTTACAAGCAGACAGTGTAAATCACTGTAAATTTAAATTTGTAAATTTAAAGTGTCTTCCCATTGCGGTTCAAGAAAAAAGGCAATATATGAAAAACCATATTAATACCGGACCATTCTATAATTTGGTGTATTTGTTGCTATTACGGTCGTCTAAACCGTCAAAACGTTGTTACGAAGCCATTAGAGTTCCTTTTTGGCTCTTCTAGTACGAAACCCTAAAAATGAAGGAGATTGCACCGCATATTTATAAAGGGTGTTTTTTATAGAGGTATAGAACTTTAAGTTACAATAAAACAACGATGGATTATTCGATTGACATGAATTTTATTTATCCGAAAGATAATCTTGTGGCATTACATTTTAAATATGATTTCTGGCATATGACCGCCACGCCTGCCGCGGATGTAGTCCAATATAGACGTCCAATTTTCAATGACTTTTTCCAACATTTGTGGCCGTATATCGGCAATAACACGGCGAATATTGTCTTCCAAATGGTCAAGCGTTTGTGGCTTATCCGCATAGACCAATGACTTTACATAGCCCCACAGAAAATAGTCTAGCGATGTTAAATCACAAGATCTTGGAGGCCAATTCACAGGTCCAAAACGTGAAATTAGGCGGTCACCAAACGTGTCTTACAATAAATCTATTGTGGCACGAGCTGTGTGACATGTTGCGCCGTCTTGTTGAAACCACATCTCCTGATCATCATGGTTATTCAATTCAGGAATGAAAAAGTTAGTAATCATGTCTCTATACCGATCACCATTGACTGTAACGTTCTGGCCACCATCGTTTTTGAAAAAGTACGGCCCAATGATTCCACCAACCCATAAAGCGCACCAAAAAGTCAGTTTTTCTGGATGTAACGGTGTTTCGACATATACTTGAGGATTACCTTCACTCCAAATGCGGCAGTTTTGTTTGTTGATCTAGCCATTCAACCAGAAGTGCACTTCATCGCTAAACAAAATTCGCTTGTGAAAATCTGGAACAACGGTAATCTCGTTTTGGGCCCATTTGATGAATCTACGCCTTACTGTTCAGGCGTGAGTCTATTCATGATGAGAATAAATCACTTGACAGCTGTTAAATCGGTCGCCATCTTGAAAAGTAACGCCAACTTAAAGTTCTATACCTCTATAAAAAACACCCTTTATAAACATAACTAGAAAATGGTTTATCCGCATTGGTCAGTTCAATAATTCGAAAATCCAGTTTAAAGGTATCTTCATGACACCATTTATCTATCTGAATAAATGTTTCGCTAATGTTCAGGATCTTGTTTCGAAAATATATTTTTATGCAAAATTTAACAATTTTGGTTTATCAACAAATCACAAAAATTTTAAATATTACCGTTTTGTAATGCGCCCATTATGTTTTGTGTTTCGAATACTTTGCAAAGTTTCAAGAGAATCAGTTAAAGAGAAGTACTTTAAATAAATTAGTCAAGTGCGAGTTATACTCACACACGTAGGGTTCCGTACTATGTTTAGTACAACTTTAAAAATTCAAGTTATTAATTTTTTCATGTCTTATGAGTCACATTTTAATTTTAAAATTAAAGTCATAATTGGATCACTGTTGGAACACCTTTTAAATTTTAGCAATTTTTGTTATAGCGGCCATGGTAATACACTATCTATAAAAATATACATGCGCCTACCTATTGCGGTTCAAAAATAAGGTAATGTACATGAAAAACATGTCACTAATGGTCCACGCTTTAGATATTAGTAATTGTTACAGCGGCCGAAGTACAACATCTACTGTAAACATTTAAAGAGTCTACCTATTACGGTTCAAAAAATAAGGCTATTTACGTACAAATCATGTCTCTGTCGGAACACCTTTTAATTTTGTTATTTGCTATGGCCGCCATGGCAATTCTCTTTCTATGAATATATCAAGAGTCTACCTATTATGATTAAAAAAATAAGTTACTATACGTGAAAAACATGTCACTGTCAGAACACCCTTTAGTTCTTAGTATTGTCATAACGGCCATGGCAACACATCTTCTATACAAATTGGAAGAGTCTACTTATTACGGTTCAAAAAATATATCGTTTTACATGCAAAAGACGTCACTGCCGGAAAACCCTTTAATTTTTTATTGTTTTTATAGGGGTCATAGTAATACACCATTTGTGAAAATTTCAAGAGTCTATCTATTATGGCTAAAAAATTAGTCAATGTTTATGCAAATCACGTCACTGTCGGCACACCCTTTAATTTTTACTATCTGTTATAGTGGCCATAGTAATACCCTTCCGGAAAAAACTTCGAACTTCGTTCAAAACTTAGGCCATATACATACAAGCAAATCACGTCACTATCGGTACACCCTTTAATTTTTAGATTTAATATTGTATACTTGCTTACAACGTGAATATAGATTAAATTACTGTCTGCAAATTTTAAGTGGTTGCCTCCTATAGCTCAAAAAATAAAGACATAAAGGCAAAAAACACGTCACTTTAGGAAAACCCTAAAAGATTTAGTATTTGTTGTTGGTTCAAAACTTAGGCCTTATACATGCAAATCACACCAATATCGGAACACACTTTAATTTTTAGTTTTAGTTTTTTATACTTGTTTATGTAGTGAACTAAGTTTAAATTACTGTTTCTAAATTTTTAGTGTATGCCTCCTACAGTGCAAGAAATAAACACATATTCGTGAATAGCACCTCTCTATCCGAACAGCCTATAAGTTTTAATATTTATTGCTATAGCGGCCACAGTTATACACCTTCTGTGAAAATTTTAAGAGTCTACCTATTATGGTTCAAAACTTCGGTCTTATACATGTGTGGCGTAGTTATGTTATAATATTTATAGTTATTTTTCAAACTTGTTAATAAAACTACTTTGTTCTAAAAGTATTTTCTAATCACAATAGCTTTGAATTTCAAGTTTAATTTTGTTTTCAACTATTAAATATTTATTCATTCTGTTTAGAATTTTGAAAATAGTAGTAATCTTTTGTTTGTGTAAATAAATTATTTTTTATAAAAAATCTTAAAAATTAGTGTACGAGTTTTTATTTAAATTTTTCATTTGATTGACTTGTAAAGCACTAAAATTGGTGACCCCGTGAATTGAATACGCATATTTTTAACTGCAATCATTAACATGTCGCATAATAGCTCAGATGATGATTTTTCTTCGCTTCCAATAAACAGTGAAATAGCTCGAGTTTCTGTGAAGGTACCACCATTTTGGAAGACAAATCCCGCATTATGGTTTAAACAGGTGGAAAGTCAATTCATCACAGCTGGAATTACTACCGACTCAACTAAATTCCACACCATTGTAGGTTCTATTGAAGCTAATATAATATGTGAAGTAAGCGACATTATTTTGCAACCTCCGGAAAACAATATGTATGAAACTCTCAAACAACGGCTGCAAGAATGTTTCACTGATTCGCAGGAAAAACAAATGAAGAAGCTTTTACGCGATATGGAGTTGGGAGACAAGAAACCATCAACACTTCTTCGCGAGATGTCCACGTTGTCGTATGGTAAAGTGTCGGACGAGTTGCTGAGGAATTTGTGGATGCAGCGTTTACCAAAACACATGCAAGCAATTTTATCAGTAAGTAGTGAATCACTTAGCAACGTAGCAATTATGGCAGACAAAATTGCTGACACTTCAGAATCTTGGGAAATAAATGCAGTATCTACATTTCCAACAACAAGCGCCTTAGAAAAGCAAATAGATATTCTTACAAAAAAAGTCGAAGAATTATTTCGAGGCCGAAGTCGTAGGAAGAGCCGTGGTCGTAGTTCGCAACGTTCGCGTACAAAAGACACGTACTCAGGTAAGAAAGATAAACCATATTGCTGGTACCATTTCAAATTCGGTGAAAAAGCGAAACAATGTGTGAAACCATGCGCATTCTCAACTACAAATTTAAATTCTTCGGAAAACTATTAGGCTCCCCGTCAATGGTGACAGATGGGGCTAGCCGAGAAATTAGTCGCCTTTTTTCTTCAAGATAAAATTTCCAACCTTAAGTTTCTTGTTGATACAGGCGCCGACGTATCCGTGTTTCCTGTCACTTCTTTTCAACGCCAACAAGATCCTGCCCCACTAAAATTATTTGCCGCAAATCAAACAACTATAAAAACTTTTGGCGAAAAAATACTCAATTTAAATTTAGGCCTGAAGAGAAACTTTCGGTGGACTTTTATTCTGGCTGATGTACCAAAGCCAATAATTGGTGCCGATTTCTTGAGCCATTTTGGATTACTTGTAGATATAAAACACAATCGTCTTATTGATAATTTTTTAAAATCGGAAAGCCAGGGATCTTTGTTTATAGAATTTAATCCTTTGACTATTAAATCGATCCAAGAAAATTCATATTTGTCAAAATTGATTAGTGAATTTTCAGATTTGACAGAACAGCCGTCATTCACAAGTAATGGTAAACATTCTGTCAAACATTATATTCAAACTAAAGGACCTCCTGTTTTTAGTAAAGCGCGCAGGATATCTCCCGAAAAATTACAAATTGTTAAAAAGGAATTCGATAAAATGGTAAAGCAAGGTATATGTAGACCATCAAAAAGTTGCTGGGCGAGTCCTCTACATATGGTTTTAAAACCAAATGGCGAGTGGCGCCCATGTGGTGACTATCGCCGCCTAAATGCTGTTACAATTCCTGATCGCTATCCAGTGCCTCACATACATGATTTTGGATATATGCTTAGTGGTAGAAAAATATTCAGCAAGGTTGACTTGGTAAAAGCTTACCATCAAATACCGGTTGAAAATGATGACATTGAGAAAACCGCTATAATTACCCCTATAGGTCTCTTTGAATTCCCTTGTATGACGTTTGGTTTATGCAATGCTGCGCAAACCTTTCAACGATTCATTAATGAAGTGATCAGAGGTTTAGATTTTTGTTATGCGTACATCGATGATATACTTATTGCATCGAAAAATATGGAAGAACATACGCTCCACATAAGAACCTTGTTCGAAAGACTACGAGATTACGGCGTCAAAATTAATGCATCAAAATCTGTTTTTGGCGTTTCAGAACTCCAGTTTCTTGGTTTTTTAGTGACACCTAACGGTTTAAAACCACTACCAGAACGCGTGGCAGCCATTGTCAACTACAAAGAGCCAACCACTGTTAAAGATTTGAGACGTTTTTTGGGTATGATAAACTTTTACAGACGTTTTATACCCAATGCAGCGCAACAACAAGATATTCTTCATGAGCTACATACAGGTTGTAAGAAAAACGACAATCGAAAAATCATTTGGAATGATAAACTAAGGAAGGCTTTTGAGGGATGCAAACAACAACTTGCAGAAGTTGCTTTGCTGTCGTATCCATCGAGCAATGTCCCTACATCACTTTGGGTAGATGCTTCAGATACTGGAATGGGCGGTGTTCTTCAGCAAGAAATTAATGGAAAGTGGAAGCCAATCGCATTTTTTCAAAAAGCTTAAACAAAACGCAAGCTAAATATTGCGCTTATGATCGAGAGCTTTTGGCTGCATATTCCGCCTTAAAGCATTTTCAATACTTTTTGGAAGGACGGGAGTTTGCGATATTTACGGACCATAAACCGCTAACTTTTGCATTTAAGCAAAAACCGGAAAAAGCTTCCCCACGTCAACTAAGGCACTTAGATTTTATAGGTCAACATACTGTCGATATTCGATACGTTCCTGGAAAATCAAATGTGGTTGCCGATGCATTATCGCGCCTTGACGTAATTTCAATGCCATCAGCAATTAATTATGAGTCACTTGCAAAGGAACAGCAAATAGATGATGAATTGCGAATTATACTAAAATCTCCGCGAAGTCTGCTATTGAAACAAATGAAATTACCAAATGTTGATATGAAAATCTACTGTGATGTATCTTCAGCAAATATAAGACCCTATATAACTCCGAGTTTTAGAAAGCCACTTTTTGAATATTTACATGGTCTTTCACATCCAGGAGTAAATAAAACTTTGGAGCTTGTGAAAAGTCGCTTCGTTTGGCCGTCAATTTCGAAAGATATACGCGGTTGGACAAAGCATTGTATTTCCTGTCAATCATCGAAAGTTCAGCGTCATGTGAAAAGTCCTATTGGTAACTTTGAGCTTCCTAGTCAACGCCTTAAACATATCAGTATTGATATCGTTGGCCCTCTACCGCTATGCAAAAATTACAGGTATGTCCTGACTTGTATTGATAGATTTACTAGGTGGGCGGAAGCAATACCTCTCGAAGATATAACAGCGGAATCTGTAGCATGTGCTTTACCGCAAGGATGGATTTCACGGTATGGTGTGCCCGCTCAAATCACTACTGACCAAGGAAGGCAATTTGAAAGTTCATTATTTAGAGAATTTTCCAAAATTCTTGGAGTTAAGGTTTTGCATACAACGCCCTACCATCCGCAAGCTAATGGTCTCATCGAGAGATGGCATCGTTCTTTAAAAGCAGCTTTAAAGTGCTACGCTAAACAAAACTGGGTTGATAATTTACCTTTAGTTTTAATGAGTTTACGAACAACAGTTATTCAAGACATCGGATTTTCTCCTGCAGAAATGATTTATGGGACGCATCTTCGTCTTCCGGGTGAGTTTTTTGAAACGTATAAAGATTCAACCACAAATAGTGAATGGGTAAAGCAATTTTGTGAAAAAATGCAAATGTTTAAAGCTACTCCTGCACTACACCATTGTATAAGTAATCATTTTGTACCAAATACGTTGAAGAACTGCACTCACGTTTTCGTCAGAAATGACGCTGTGAGAAAACCTTTACAACGGCCATACGATGGTCCTTATATGGTGATTAGTCGTAATGACAAAATTTTCAAATGTCTTGTAAATGGAAAAGAAAAAGTTATATCTATAGACCGCATCAAGCCAGCATTTATTTTCAAAGAAGATCCGAAAGCTAACTCAAATAGTAATTCCGAAACAGCTTCAGAACATACGAAACGCAATAGTGATGGAATTAAACTTCGTTCAGGACGTCGTGTTACCTTTGCTCTACCTTAAAATATCGTTGTTACTAGGGCGGGGGTACTGTGGCGTAGTTATGTTATAATATTTATAGTTATTTTTCAAACTTGTTAATAAAACTACTTTGTTCTAAAAGTATTTTCTAATCACAATAGCTTTGAATTTCAAGTTTAATTTTGTTTTCAACTATTAAATATTTATTCATTCTGTTTAGAATTTTGAAAATAGTAGTAATCTTTTGTTTGTGTAAATAAATTATTTTTTATAAAAAATCTTAAAAATTAGTGTACGAGTTTTTATTTAAATTTTTCATTTGATTGACTTGTAAAGCACTAAACATGCAAATCACACCACTATCGGAATACCCTTTAATTTTTAAGTTAATTTTTTAGATTTGTTTATATAGCGTACTAAGTTTTAATTACTGCTCGCATATTTTTAGTGTATTCTTTCTACAGTTGCATAAAAAAGCACATATTCGTAAATAACACCTCTCTATCGGAACGCCCTATAAGATTAAGTATTTGCTACTATAGGGGCCACAGCTATACACCTTCTGTGAAAATTTCAAGCATCTACCTATTATGGTTCAAAACTTAGGCTTTATACATGCAAATCACACCACTATCGGAACACCCTTTAATTTTTAGTTTTATTTTTTTTTTTGGTTTTTTATATAGTGAACTAAGATTTAATTACTGTTTGTAAATTTCAAGTGCATCCCACCTACAGTTCATGAAATATACACATATTCGTGAATAACACCTCTCTATCGGAACACCCTAAAAGTTTTAGTATTTGTTGCTATAGCGGCCACAGTTATACATCTTCTGTGAAAATTTCAAGAGTCTACCTGTTACGGTTCCAGAGATAAAAGGCGCTGACAGACGGACAGACATTGTAGCGAAAACAATAGGGTTACGTTTTTACACTTTGTGTTCGGAACTCTAAAAACACACTTGTGTTATAAGGGCGCGACTACGACTACTTATATTATTAAAAGTTCGTATTGATAGATTAAATAAATGTACTATACATATCTATCTATACATCTATACATATAATAAAATAGTAACTCACTTTTCATTGACGTTCGCATCACGTAAAAACTACTAGATGGATTTAAACAAAATTTTGTGAGGAGATACCTAAGTATCCTGGTCGCAATATAGGATACCTTTCTTCCTTAAAAATATCCTAGAAAGTGGAGAAAAAGCAGTGAAAGTACGCAGTTGAACAAACCGGATATGAATATATATGAACCGGATATGAAAACTGTTCAAATATCATTACCCTGTCTGTCCCTAACACTACTTACTTTTGCGATATTTGTAACAAAAATCTATACATATAATAAAATAGTAACTCATTTCCGTCTGTCTGTCCTTCGTTGTTTGTGTTCGCATCACGTAAAAACTACTGAATGGATTTTAACAAAATCCATTCCATACCTAAGTATCCTGATCCCAATATAGGATACTTTTTTTTCTGCAAAAAATCTTAGAAAGTGGTGAAAAAGCAGTGAAAATACGCAGTTGAAATAACCGGATATGAATACTTTACGTTTTATAAAGTAAAAAAATACATAAACTGATACATAGCATTCTTAAGGCGGAACTAAAAACGCCGGTGTTACCACATAGCACTAAATCGCCGGCGAAGTAAAATAATTATAAATTGGCTATGCTAGCTTCAAACTAATTCGCCTAAAGAACACCAGAAGCGCTTGCGAAGCTTTACTACCGCCCTAACCATCTGTCTTATTTACTACTATCCCTTTCTAAAGGAAGTAACAAAAAGTAATGTAGGCATTAGTTGCCTCAGTGTTATTTCTCTAAAAAAAAACTAAAATCGTATGGATCTTTGGAGGGGATTGCGTTTAAAGCAAAATCGAACAAAATATTGAAGGACGCCGACGAAGTGGCGGATACAGCTAGTCTATAATAAAATAGTAATTGATTTCCTGTCTGTCTTTATTTCTTTCTTTTTTCATGTTCGCATCACGTAAAAACCACTGGATGGATTTTCACAAAATTCTCTGAGGATCTACCTTTGTATCCTGATTCCGAAAAAAATATCTCATTCCCAAGAGAAAGTGAAGTTTTCTCCAGCAGTAAAAGTACGCCGTTTTTTGTCGATTTAAAGATACTGCATACTTTAAAGCATATTTTATTTTTGAAAGTGGGATACTTTTAATACGGTTGCGCAACAGATGGCGCTGTTTTAAAATAATGATAAAATATGAATTACTTACTTCCAAATAGCCAATTGAATAAAATTCGTATTTGATTTGTATTTTTACTTTGTGAAATTGCATTGTTATTAAAATATTTTAAACAGCTTTTACAGAGCTTTACAATAATTTTTAGAATTTTAGAAGTGTAAGTCTTTAAATAACTTTTTAGTAATTCTAAGACCAAATTTGTAACTAAGTTATATATTTAGTTTTACGTTATTTGAGTCCATATAATTAAAAAGGTTTCTTGAGTATCTCATAATTCCGAGTGCGTTAAAATCAGGATCATGATTAACGCCAATTTGACTTTTAAAACTACTTACTGAGTCTATATTACACAGTTCATCATTTCACTGCCATTTATTGTATTTACATCTTTAGGGTTTCTCAAATTTATTTCGGGCCTTGAACTTCTTCAGAGTGTTCTATTAAAGAATTTTCAACATTTCCTAAGGTCCTCTAGAATTGGAATTTATTATATATATTAGTTGCTGCCTGAAGATGCTACACAAAGGAGTATCAATATATTTATAAAAACTTATTAAAAAATCTCAAGCTTTATTAAACAAAAGGTCAAATAAATTATGATTTTAATAAATAATTTTGTTTGTCTGTATTTTGATCTTACTTCAAACTAGCCTTAATAATTGCCGCTGGAAATTATCCCTTCTAATGCATTTTAACCAGAAACAATTTTACATAGATTATAAATTTATAAAAGTTTATTGTTAAAAATCATTTGTCAGATGGATGAATTGAAAACAGATAACAAATTCAATTAAACTTGTTTTTGCTAGTTGCACTTTAAGTCAAATAAGTTGTACATAAAGTCAAATCATTGATTATTTAGATAGAACTAAAAAGAAAAGCAAATTAATAATTCTTGCAAAAAAAAAACCGACTTCAAAACAGGTAGAAGAAGTAAACTGTAAGAATTAGATTTAAACCAAATAAAAGATGCGCCAAAATTAGAGGGTAAAAAATAAAGACTATTTGAATGTCAAGGCTCTCCTTATTATTGTTCAAAAGTTAACTATTTTCACCAGCATCCGTCTTTTATGGTCTATAATGGTTTTAAAGATGGTTTCACATAGATCAAATAACATCACCTATTCGGACACCCTTTAATTTACAATTTTTAATTAAAGACCTGTTCTTATAGAGGATTTGGGCACAAAGATTCTTTGTAAATTTCAATTATCTGTCTATAACGGTTAAAAAGTTTAACCATATATATAAAATTACATGAACTATTGGGACACCCTTTGCATTATAATTCTAAATATTTATAATTGTTATCATACCAGAGAAAGTAGTTTATATTCTGCCTAATTTTCAAGTGTCTGTGTTTAACGTTTCAAAAGATAGGGCCATATAGATCAAATTACATAATTTATTGGGACACCCTTTAGTTTCTAAATTCAAATTGTATACTTGCTAAAGTGGACTTTGCAATACAGGTTCCTTGTAAATTTCAGCTGTCTGTCTGTAAAAGTTCAAAAGTTTGGCCACAAACATAGAATTACATTAACTATTGGGACACCCTTTTATTTTAAAATTCAAAATTTATACTTTTTGTTATAGCTGACTAGCTGACTACAGGTTCTTTGTAAATTTCAGAGGTCTGTGTACAACTGTTCAAAAATATGCCCACATACATCAAATTAAATGAACTATTGGAGCACCCTTTAATTTAAAATTTTGAATATTTATACATTTTACTATAAGAGTCATATTAATCGACATTCTGTCAAATTTTCAAGTTTTTGTCTATAACGGTTCAAAGGATAGGCCCACATAGGTAAAATTACGTCACCTATGGGGACACCCTTTAAATTTTAAATTTATTTAGAGACACGCAATTTTTAAAATTTTAATTTGGTGCCCTTTACGGTTCATAATACACATAAAAAACATGTATGTTGTATGGGGACACCCATTAATTTTTAATATAATGAACTGTTTTTAAAATGGGACCAATCTGAAAGCATAACCTTTCAAATAAAGAAAAAAATTTTAAAATCGGTTCAGAAATGGCTGAGTTCTGCGGTTACATACATAAAAAAAAGCAATATTCAGACGAATTGATAACCTCCTTCTTTTTTGAAGTCGGTTAAAAAATGGAAACGATTTAAAAGCCTGTTTAACATAATTGGCTTTTTTTACACAGGTCGATATAAATTTCTTTTTTAAATGTTTTTATTTTGAAAAATGATTTTGTAAAGGCTTAGTAGGCTGATTTCAAAAATTCTATGCATTTATTTGTATCACGTAAGGTTTTTTCGCAAATATTAAAGGAAAAGAAACGATATTTCTGAAAAAAATTTATTTTTTTACTGAGTAAAAAGGTGGAATACAACTTAAAAAACTGCAGAAAAACTTTACTCAGTATTATTTAAGTGAATTTTTTGTCAGAAGCCTGCGACGTCCGGACGTTTGGCTGTGTGTTTTAAAGGTATCCACCAGTTGTACGTCATCATTGTTATGCTCCTTCTACCTTTGTCCCTCCGTTTCTTTTAATTACTGTCTTGGTGAATCCTCTCTCCATGTTTTTCGCTAACTGCTGCAAGACTGCAACATATTTCGAACAATATTTACGTAGACTCCCCAAGAAACTTATCAATTACTTCTTGAAATGAAACACAAGAGTTTTTCTCGACAATGTTCATTGTGTTTTAAAAATCTTTGTCTCTTAGCCCAACACTTCCTGAACAGTTTAAGAATTCAAAATTATTTTTTTTTTTCATTTGATGTAATAATTTCTCTATATCTAAACTTACATTTATAATGCAAATTAATAATTTAGTATTTGTTTTTAAAGCCCAGTTTATTTGTTCAAACAGTCCCAAACAATTTCAATTAGATTAAGTTAATTATTTTGATAGATCAACCGAATGCACGCAATTAAATTTAATATTTATGATACAAAATGCAAACAATTTAATTGCTGACACCTGCTTACTTTGTGCAGATAAATAATCGTAGAAATAAAGTTTGAACGATACAAGTTTTTAGACATTACATAAACAGTATCAATCGATCTACAATGTAGAAGTGCATGTAGATTCTACATGCACTTAGCAACAATTTTAAACACTTATTACAACTTATTACAATGTCTGCATTTGTTTCAAACAATTTGAATTAAACTTTAAAACAAAAACATTAAAAAAACACAATAAAAAGTGAAAGATATTCTCGAAGATGAGGAGCTGGTACTTAACAAAGACTTTCATAAAATCCATCATTGCATTGCAATAACATAATTTCGAAAAAAAAAATATATAAACTTCCTATTTTCGATCAGAATTTGAAATTAATAATATTTGACATATTGATTGCTCTATGACGCTCAAGAAAAATATATTAGAAACTTAAGAAGAATTTTTGCAGTTATTTACACCGCACCTAAAAATCAATATTTCTATAAGTACCTGTTTTATTTTTTTATAATATTAATAATTAGCGAGTTTTATTTAATATATCAATTTATTTAATATTTCAATTACAGATAATATCGTCGCGTTTCTTCTTAAACCACGTAAGCGTCATTTTTTCAAATTTGACTTTATAGGTTTTTAATGGTAGAAAATAACAGTTGCCACCAGACTTAACAAGTTAACAAGTTTATATGAAAAATAAAAAAATCCATTTTCAAAACCTCGTAAACACCATACAAATGACATTTGCATGAAAAATATAATGGTCAAGTTGGAAATGGTAAAGTCTCAACCATAAAATTTATTGTATTTGAGATTAACAAAATCCGGAAAGTTTTAGACCAATTGAAGCATTTGAGGTAAAGTTAAAAGTTTGTTTTTAATAAATATAAACATAAAAGTTAATTTACACATAGAAATTTGCAACTTGCTGTTTGCTCCAAAACCACGTAAGCGAAAGATTTGGCTACAATTAATTGCAAGTAACAATTTTTTTTTTAAGTTTCTATATCCTTCAGAGACTTGCACAGCCATGTTTTGCAAACAAAAATTGTTTTGAAACCCGTATTAGAGAAGTTATTAAGTTTTTTTCGTTTTCTGAAAAACGATTTCTTGGCGCTTACGTGGTTTAGCAATAAATGCGACGATACGCAAAAGGCCAATTACACAAGTTTACAAAAAAAATATTACTATTTGTTATTTAAATAAAATAATTCTTGCAAAAAAAACCGACTACAAAACAAACATATGTGCATCAATTCTAAACTAAAAATTGTAAAGGAAATAATCTGTAAGAAATAGTTCTCAAATCAAATACTTTTATAATTGTTGCTCTAATGGACATAGTAATATACGTTCTGTACATTCAAATGTCTATCCATAACGGTTAGGCAGATAAAGTCATATATGACAAATTACGTCAGATATGAGCACACCCTTTATTTTTTTTGCTCTTATTATTACTTACACAGTAATAAAAAGTAACGGTTCTTAAAATCAACTTATCGGTGTCAATTTTATGAATGTTTGCAACAAATGAAAAAATATCTTTAATGGTTTCTACATCTCTAAAATTCTTATTTCTAATAGACTTAAATTAATGTCAAATTGGTTGCGCCGCTTCAGACTATTTAAAAATAATTGTGTCAAAGTTTCTATCTATTATCGAAGTTTCAGACAATCGTAACAACACAACGCCAAAGAATTGTTCATAACAGTACAAATAAATAATGCGAACTTGAATGATAAAAAATCATCAAAATTAGGGTATAATCGTCCTATCGTCATCATGTTATTTTTAGGACCCAAAATCGTCAAAATGACGATAAATCGTCAAATCTGGCAGCTATGTTCTGAACCGATTTTTAATTTTTTTTTTTATTTGAAAGGTTACACACAGAAAAATCTGTGCCTAAATACCTAGTAAAATAGAACAAAATTTATAAGAGATCTCTATGGTTTTTTTTTTTTTTTTTGAAGAAGAAAGTCTTAATAAGAAAAACCTTTTTGAAAAAATCAAGAAGAAAACTTACGATTTTTATTAGGTATTCTTATTGTAGTTTTTTCAAACAGGGTTTCTTCTTGATTTTATTAGGCTATCTTGTTTTTTATAAAAACATACAAAATTAACAAGAAAATCTCAAAATGAGAAACTGAAAACACAATTGTGGTATATAGCTTTTTTGGCATCTCCTTTCAAATTGTTTGCTAATCAATCCTTGATTTCTTTCTACCTTTTCTTTTTGTGACATTTTATTTTGCCTTTATATTATCATCTATTTTTCCCGGGGGGAAAGGTCAGGGGAGCTTCTTCTGATGGAGTTGGAGAGGGGGTTGCGGACACTTAGTTTCGAAAACCTGAAAAAACATGTGAAAATTATTTCGTTCGCTGCCAGTGAACGAACCTGGTGTGCTTTGTTTTGTAGGCACGCACGTACCCACTACACCAAATGTATATTTTATGTTTTAACAAACATTTTCTATGTTGTTTTATATAAACGAAATAACAAGAAAGCTAATATAATCAAGAAGATAACCTTATTAAAAAAATTAAAAACTTGAATTACACATGATCATATAGGAACCTTAATGAAATCAATCAGAAAAACCTTTTTTTAAAAAATCAATTAGTGAAATCAATAAGAAATCCATTTTTTATACAAATCATAAGAAAACCTAAAAGAATCAAAAAGTTTTTCTATATGGATTGTTTTTTTTTTTTTGTCAAAAATGAGTAAAAAAATTGTTAATAAGAAGTTTTCTTATTGATTTAATGGGATTTCCTTATTGATAAAATTAAAAAGACTTGCCACATGAAAAAAATAAGGAATCCCTTTGAAAATATCTTCTTTTCTTTCTGCTGGCACACCCCTTAGCCTAAAAGCATATCATAGAGATAATCTTTTGTGTATGCTTTCAGTTTGGGCCCGCTTTAAAAACAGTTACTTATTTTAAAAATTAAAGTGTGTCCCCATACAACATACATGTTTTTTACGTGTATTATGAACCGTAAAGGGCACCATTTTAAAATTTAAAAAAATTGCGTGTCGCTATAGCTCCCGACAGCAAAAATTAATAAAAAAATAAATTCAAGACAAAACCTTGCAAATTTGACAGAATGTCGATTACTATGACCGTTATAATAAAATGTATAAATATTCAAAATTTTAAATTAAGGGGTGCTCCAATAGTTTATTTAATTTGATGTATATCGCCATACTTTTGAACAGTTGTACACAGACCGCTGAAATTTACAAAGAACCTGTACTGCTAAGTCCGCTATAACAAAAAGTATAAAATTTGGATTTGGAAATAAAAGGGTGTCCCAATAGTTAATGTAATTTTATGTATGTGGCCAAACTTTTCAAACTTTATAGACAGACAGCTGAAATTTACAAGAAACCTATATAGCTGTAAAGGGTGTCCCTATAATTAATGTAATTTGACCTATATGGTGCTATCTTCTGAACCGTTATAGACAAACACTAGATAATTTGACAGAATATCCACTACTTTGTCGGGTACAATAACAAGAATAAATATTTACAATTATGAATTAAAGGGTGTCCTAATAGTTTATGTAATTTGCTGTATATGGCCAAGCTTTTTAAACGTTATAGACAGACAGTTGAAATTTACAAAGAATCTTTTGTGGCCAAGTCCTCTATAACAACAGGTCTTTAATTTAAAATGGCAAATTACAGAGTGTCCCAATAGGTGATGTTATTTTATCTATGTGCCCTATCTTTGAGATTTAAATAAATTGTGTTTTGTTATGTCAGTGTAAGTAAAAAAATAAAGGGTGTCCCCATACTTGTCGTTTTGCAGTATATGGCCTTAATTCTTAAACCGTTACAGACAGATATTTGATATTTACCCAGAGCGTATATTACTAAGTCCGCTATTGCAATAAGTATAAAGTTGGAAATTAAAGGGTCTACCTAAAGTTAATGATATTTGATATATATGACCTTATTTTCTGAACGCTTATATATAAACATTTAAAATTTTAACAAAGCGAATATCACTATGTCCACAATAAAAAGTACAAAAAAACTTAAAGGGTGTTCTCATAGCTGACGTAATTTGACTTATATGGCCTAGTATTTTGAACCCTTATTGATAGATACTTCATATATACACAGAGCGTGTATTATTATGTTCGCTATAAGAATTATAAAAGTGGAATTGAAATGGTGGCCCTATAGTTAATGAAATTTGATGTATGCCTTATCTTTTGAGTAGTTTTAGATAGAGAACTGAAATTTACTCATAATGTGTATTACTATGGTCGCTATTGCAGCTATAAAAATTTATAATTAAATGGTGTCCCCATAAAAGACGGATGGATGTTGGTGAAAATAGCTCAACTTTTAAACAGTAATAGGGAGATGCTTGAATTTCACATAGTCTTTACTTCTTTTCCTGATAATTTTGTTTTACTGTTTAATTTTAATTTATAAAAATATTAAACTTTTCAAATATGAATCTATTGTTGGAAATGAAAATTTTTGTAAAAACAAACTAATGCTTTAAAGACTTACCCCCATATAAAAAATAAAACTTATTTCAAATGTATTTTAGAACAACTTTTGTATGAAAAATTTGTTCTAAAGTAGATTAATTCAAAATTATATAAAAATATAAAAAAAAATATTATTGTTACAATAAAAGGTCCTGCTAGAGATTCATCAGGACTTTTCAACAAACGATTGAGTATAAGAGGAAGAATACTGCTATTATTCTTGAATTATTGATGTAAGAACACACTTTTAATCATATCTGGGTAACTGTGACACAGGCGTTAGTATCCTAATCCCATAACAATATCAATCATTGGCACTGATGTGGACGAACGAAAGGTATCTTAAATGGACCCACGCTAAACCATGTTGTGCTAAAGACCGTTAACCCGTAGACTAAACATTAACCCTAAAGACAATAATCGAGGTGATATACTACGAAGCATATCCCTCAGATTAATATGTTTTATCTATTACCGTAGTTGTTACTAAATAATAGTATAATAAATAAATTATATGCAAAATTTATAAATTTGCTTTTTTTTTGATTTATAAAAAGAACAAAAGAATACATTTTCTTGGTATTAAAGAAAAGAGAGCGTAGATTTGAATTCAGCACCCTAAATAACCTAAGATACATTCAGTTCATCCAGTTCAAAATCATGTACATATAGCAATTTTGGAAATTCAATCTTCCATTACATCATTTTTCGTAAACAAATGAACACAACATTGCCATACTTTTTCTTATATTCTCTAGTTAAGTAACTGTATGATGGTGAAACCCAACTACGTAACCGTCGGTTATTCAGTGCCTGTTAACCAAACCGACAGTTAGTTAATTTTAAATTAAAAATAAAATAATCATGCATTGTGAAAAGGGCCATGTTGCGGTAGCAACTTATTAACACGAATTTTTGAGTTATAATAAAACGCACAATGTAATTTTGTTTATTGATTGTTTGTTTTGCTTATGGGCTTGATTGGTGAGGTTTTATTATCTAAAATAATAATTACAATGTTTTGTTTAGCAAAATACAAAGGGAAAAAAATGAAAATTATCAAAATAGTTAAACTTACTTAACTCTAACTCTTCGGCGTTCTTTCTGGATTTTTCGTTAATTTCAAAAGGCCTAGAGTAATTACCTGGTACAAAGTACCCAGGTAAATAAATCAAATAATCAATCAATCAACCACAACAAACCAATTATTAAATATACAGAGTTGCCAGAATAATAATTAAATTACTAACGGCGGATTAAAAAATATAATTCAAATTACATACAAATAAATAAAATTGAAAATTTAAATTTAATTCGCAACAGGCCGTTTAAATATATTTTATTTTTTATAAATATGGGGATAGGGTTTATAAATCAAATTCATACACAATTTGTTCAATAAACCTTTTATAAACTAAAAATACTTTTTATGAATATGGCCTATAGACGACAGCTTCTTGATGGATTATGTTGAAAACGAAAGCTACGTCAAAACTACAATATTGTTGTAGAAATACATATTTTACTTTTATAAAAATAAAATAACTTTATCAATATTCATCATTCAAAACAAAGAAATATATTTTCTTAAAACCTTTTAATTGTAAATGAATTTGTAATTTTTAATATTGTGACATATACTTTTATTGAATAACTAGCTGTGCCCGCCACTTCATCAGAGTCCTTGCAATATTTTGTTCGATTTTGCTTTGACAACAATCCACACAAAAGATCCTTACGTTTTTAGAACCGCCTCCTCACAAAATTTTGTTAAAATACTTCCAGTAGTTTTTACGTGATCCGAACGCAAAAGAAAAGCAGACAGATAGACAAGCATACGGAAATGAGTCACTATTTTATTATATGTATGTAAAGCTATAAAAGTGTCGCAAACAAAAATAGAAATTAGCTTAACTTAGCTACAGCCACAACGGTACACCGTTCTGCACGATGGTAGTCATGTAGCCATGTAACTATGATGACGTAAAAATAATCGTCTTCATATAAAGGTGTGTGTGTACCTTAGACAAATAATTATATGTGTAATGCTTAACTTTAATTTGAATTAAAAGAAACAATGGAAATTGGGAAAAGATATGTATTTTTTGCGAATTTATAGTTAAAAGAAATAAAAATGAAATGACATAATAATATTATTATTTTTATAACATGGAAAGGAATTAAAGCTTTAAATCTCCATAGAAAATATTTATATGCGCATACATTTTATTTAAGAGATATACATATTATTTTAGTTACATAATAAAAGTTTTATATGTGTTAATAAGAGGTTGTGTTACTCTCGTGTATCCTGATCGATTTGACACCACGGGATATTGACTCCACCAGTTTTTTCGGGACAGACACATTAGCTGTTTCCAGCTGTCATATACTTAGCTTGAAGATGCATGAATTTTGGCAGAAGGTGGTATTCACCATAGATCCTTTATAGGATTGAGATCTGGGCTTAAAGCCCAGACCACTCAAGCAAATCAATTTGTGGAAAGTTAAAAAACTCCTTTATCCTCTTCGTCACCTAGATCGGTGCATTATCCTGCTGGAAGGTCCATATAACGCCTTGTAAATCACCAGAAACAAATTTATTGATTTCTGCTTCAATTTACACAAAGCCCATTTTGGGCTTCCATCTTGATAGAAAATACCACCTATTCCAAGAGTGATCCTGCACAAAGACCTCGTTTCTGGCATGCTTCCGTCTAAATTAAACTTTTATTGTCACTGATTCACAGATTCAATTTCTTCTTTGATGTTTTTATCAAGATCAGTAGGACACAAATCTACGTCTCCAAGTGATCTTAGCGGAAATTTTTCCAAAAAATGAGTGCTTAGATTTTTTTATACTTTAACCAATTTATGTGTGTGTTTGTCGTTGGTGAAATGATTTATTTTTTTTTTTGGTTCCATATATGTAGAATCAATATTGGGCTAATGAATGATCTGAGAATAATTCTCGTGATGCTGCAGCTTTATTAACTCTCCTGGTATACCCTCTGTCACGCCAAAATCAATAACACTAGGTATTCTTTTGCCGATCAGTTGGGTGTGGAGTCCACTTGAAATCACATTCAAACTCATTTTTGAAATTGCTTCAATCGAAACACGACCCTATTCGTTAAACAATGTTCGGTATCTGTTAGTTTTCAAACTAATTTTTTATCAATCAATCCTTGACCCTGTCTGCTAAAGCACTTCTTGAGCCGCATTCTAAACTTAAATTCCTACCAAAAGATTATCTATTAGAATGTTGGGTTCTGATAGGTTATCTTTTTTTCGCAAACAAAAAAAAAAATCAGTTGGTGTTTCCTGCGTTCCCCAGCCCTAAAAGTTTTAAATATTTCCCACTTTAATTTTTAAGCAACAGTTGCAACATGTGTAGGCTAGTTCTCATATACTGCCTACATTATCAAGCTAAACTTCATTTATTTTTTAAAATTAAAAATTTCAAAATAAATAAATTTTATTTTTTACTTTTTTTTTAAAGTGTTTGCTTTATTGACAGAAATTATGAAAACAGAAATAGAAAAATGGAATGAAAAGAAAAGGAAAGGAAATGAAAGAAGAAAGGTTTAAAGGAAAAAATAAATAACAGAAAAATGTGAAACAAAATAACGAAATTCATAATGAAAAATATGAAATGCACCCTGTATTTTTAAAAGAACAATTTTGAAAATCCTTAATTTTTTCTCGGAAATCTTATCACAATAGCAGTTCCTTAGAAAAGCGGCAAACATAAAATTAGATGGTGCCAGGAGCTGGGGCCACATTAACATTGGCTACGGAGTTCAGATGACCGGCCAAGGGGGCAGTGTGAACAGCACCACGTGTTTTGGCCACATAACTAGCAGGTCCAGCAATAACAGTGGGAACAGCAGCATGAACAGCGGGAATGCCGGCATGAATATGGGAAATAGCGGTGGGTATATGTGCTGGAATAGTAGCAGCGTGAACAGCCGTTGGAATAGCACCAGGTAAGGAGAGAGCAATAGGAACTGCTGCTGGTGGATGACCAATTACAACAGTGCCCAAACCATGTAAACCATGAGATAAAAGAGCTGAGTGGGCTAGATGACCACCGGCAATTTGTGTCACTAAGCCTCCCAATGGAATCACAGACGATTGAACGCCCAAAGCCAAGGCCAAAGTGAACAGGGTAGCAATAGCGAACTAAAAAAGAGGCAAAATTTTAGTTATTGTAGTTTTGTTTTTTTTATTTATATTATGTTTTTTATAAACTTTTTCGTGATTAACACATTCAACTCACTTTCATTTTGATATATTTTTTTTAAGTTTGCAGAAAACTAAATCTTGTGTTGCTGTTATGAACTCAAGTTCTATTCTGATTTCAGTTGAACAAATTTCCATATTTTTATACAAAAATTCTACGGCTTAATAACACCAACATAATTTTAGAATACGAAAAGAAAAGGAAATTAAAAAGAAACTTAACAATAAATTAAAAAATTATATTTATTATAAATAAAAGAGAACAAGGAAATTCCAAAACGACCTTCAATGTTGAAAGTGCAAGTTCAACGTGTTCTTATTAAGATCATTAACGACTTTTAATAGAATGTTACAAGCTAGTGGACAAATAAGCTCACTCAAAAATAAATGTTAGTAAAATCATAAAGAAAGTCAAAACGTTTACCTCAAAAGGCTTAAGTTAAAACTAACTGTGTTAAGAATTTGTATAAACTTTTCTTTAACTGAACTTAAAAACTGAATCGAGTAATAACAATGATCGAGTATTTTTAAAAATAAAATTGCATTATATTCTGGTATGTGGTGGAAAACGATTTTTTTTTATAATTTATTTATTGTATCTTTATTATATTTGAACTAACAATACTTACTCATATCTTAAGTCTAAAATAAAAATATACTTTGTAAGTCCAACCTGTCCTAGACAGAAATAATGTTTGTTTCACGGATTTTGCAATCATTTGCGGGTCATCCCTCTAATGTACGGCCAAGAGAAGAAAACGAATCGATTTTAACACGTTTTGTATAAAAATTTGTTTTGTATAAAAATTAGTTTTTACTAATTTTTAATGTTTTTTAATATTTTTGGCTAAATTACTCATTATTGCTTGATTGTTTGATTTTTAGGGTTCCGTACACAAAGTGTAAAAACGTAACCCTATTGTTTTCGCTACAATGTCTGTCCGTCTGCCAGCGCCTTTTATCTCTGGAACCCTAATAGGTAGAATCTTGAAATTTTCACAGATGATGTATAGTTGTTGCCTAAAACTTATAGGGTGTTCCAATAGAGAGGTGTTATTCACGAAAATGTGTTTATTTCTTGAACTGTAGGAGGGATACACTTGAAATTTAAAACAAGTAATTCAGACTTAGTTCACTATATAAACAAGTATAAAAAAATAAAAATAAAAATTAAAGGGTGTTCCAATAGTGGTGTGACTTGCATGTATAAGACCTAAGTTTTGAACCATAATAGGTAGACTCTTGAAATTTTCACAGAAGGTGTATCTACAGAAGGTGCCGCTATAGCAACAAAAATTACAACTTATAGGGTGTTCCGATAGAGAGGTGTTATTCGCGAATATGTGTTTATTTCTTGAAGTGTAGGAGGCATATAGTAAAAATTCACAAACTGTAATTAAAACTTAGTTCGATTTATAAACAAGTTTAAAAAAATAAATATGAAAAATTAAAGGGTGTTCCGATAGTGGTGTTATTTGCATATGAAAGGCCGAACTTTTGAACCATAATAGGTACCTCTTGAAATTTTCACAGAAGATGTATATCTATGGCCGCTATAGCAACAAGTATTGAAATTTATAGGGTGTTCCGTTAGAGACGTGGTATTCACAAATATGTGTTTATTTCTTGAACTGTAGGAGGCATACACTAAAAATTTACAAACAGTAATTAAAACTTAGTTCGCTTTATAAACAGGTCTAAAAAAATAAACCCAAAAATTAAAGGGTGTGTCGATAGTGCTGTGATTTGCATGTATAAGGCCTAAGTTTTGAACCGTAATAGGTAGACTCTTGAAATTTTCACAGAAGGTGTATAACTGTGGCCACTATAGCAACAGATACTAAAACTTATAGGGTGTTCCGAAAGTGACGTGTTATTTGCCTTTATGTCTATATTTCTTGAGCTATAGGAGGCAACCACTTAAAATTTGCAGACAGTAATTAACTCTATGATCGCTTTCTAAACAAATATATATAAAATAAAACCTTAAAATTAAAGGGTGTTCCGAGAGTGACGTGCTTTGCGTGTATATGGCCTAACTTTTGAACGATAATAAGTAGATTCTTGAAGTTTTTACAGGAGGTTTATTACTACGGCCACTATAACAAATAATAAAAATTAAAGGGTGTTCCGACAGTGCCGTGATTCTTATGTATAACATCTTATTTCTTGAATCGTAATAGGTAGACTCTTAAAATTTTGTTCAGAAGATATGTTGCCGATATGATAGTTACTAAAAATTAAAGGGTGTTCCGAAAAGGAAATTTTTTTCACGTATAGTGACTTAATTTTTTAGTCGTAATAGGTAGACTCTTGACATATTCATAGAAAGATAATTTCTATGGCCGTTATTACAAATACCAAAATTAAAGGGTGTTCCGACAGAGACATGATTTTTAATTAAATAGCCTTTTTTTGAACCGTAGTAGGTAGACTCTTGAATTGTTTACAGTAGATGTTGTACTTCGGCCGCTGTAACAATTACTAATGACAAAAGAGTGTTCCATCAGTGACATGTTTTTCATGTACATTACCTTATTTTTTAACCGCAATAGGTAGGCGCTTGATATTTTCATAGAAAGTGTATTACCATGGCCGTTATAACAACAATTTCTAAAATTACAAGGTTGTTCCAATGGCGATGCAATTTTCGCGAATATAATTTTGATTTAATTTTAAAAATAAAGGGGGCCCCATAAGACATAAAAAAATCAACAACTTGAATTTTTAAAGTCGTACTAAACATAGTACGGAACCCTACGTGTGTGAGACTAACTCGCACTTGACTGATTTATTATCATCTGGTATACTTTTCAAACCCAAATTTTAAGAGATGGGTTCAAAAATAATTCTTAAAATCTATCGAAATTCATCACACCCTTTGAAAACGATTGTATTAAAATCGATCGTTTTCCATCACATACCCGATTGTTTCGTTCATAGTTCTTTAAGATGCTTTATTGATCCCATTATATAAATTTCTATTTTTTTAGAACTAGAGAGTCTACTTAATAGTAGAAATAACTCAGGTAACTTCTTCACCAAAATTAGTCTTTCAAATATACTTTTAATGAACTTGGGTTATAAAACTATTCAAAGAGTATCCATTGACCATCTTAAAGTTGAGTCAAATAAGTGAGTGTGTATTAAAATCGAAAGAAATCGCCGGATATGTGGGGATCAGGAAGGAGGAAGTCCACCCACGAAAGGCGTATCCATCGGCACTGAAGACTATCGAATGAAATAGACTTTTCAGAGGAATCTCCAAATAAAATTTTAATATTTTTCCAGAAAAATACATTTTTTCCGTTTATATGAATAAATTAACTTTGATTTATATATTAAACTCCTAGTGGAAGAAATATATAATTTTCTAATAAACATTAGTGGAAAATGGGCAAGAAAAGTATTTTAAATATAGCGGAAGGAGCCAAATTCGACTTTTGTGGTTCGCAAGGATATTTCAGCATGGGAAATTGGGAAATGTTACAAAATTGTGATCAGATGCTTGAAAGATATTAACAACGATTAAAAAAAAATTACAAAGGAAGGCTTTCAGCTACTTTAACTCCAAACGAAAACAGAATCGTCTTGAGAAATGCCTCAAATTTTTCTCTTACAGCATCAAAACTCAGATCTAAAACTGGTGTTGTGACAAGTACCTTAACCTGACCAATGAGTGAATACGATACGTATACCAGAAAAATTAAGACATGCCTGGCAGCACCATGCTTACACTCATTGTTTATGAGTGGGAGAGCATTTAAACTCCTGTCACACCATTGGTTACTGTTGGAGTGCAACAGAACACCGGATTAAAAAGCCCTTCCTGCGATTTAGGTAAAAACAAAAATAAATTTAATTTGGATTACACAGATGGCTAAAATTATTGTTTTGACGAAAGGTGAAAAGAGGAACTATTTTAAATCGAAATCACAGTAGAGTGGGTGGAGTTATTTTCTGGGGTACTGTTTTGAATTTATTTATTTGTTTATTTATTTATTTATTTATTAAACAAGGGAGGCAGCACCTACTACTAAACTGTCTTAAATATTTTCAATAAAACAAATATTAATAATTCTTATTTAATAATTAAGATATTTGTACACTGAGTTTCTTAAAGTTGAACGTCCATATCACGCGTTTTACGCGTGCACGCGTTATACTTGTCTGTCATAAAAAAGTAGAATCAGTGTATATGTATGTGACAAGTTACACTGCACAAAGCTTAGAATGCTTAAGATGCATACATAAGGGCAGTTTTACTTTCTACTTTTCTTTTCACTTCGCAAGCGCCTTGAAAAAATGTAAGTTGATCATGATGGCCAAGGATGGCAAACAGTGTGATCAGGTCTAAAAATATTTTAAAGCTAAATCTGGTTTAAAATAATGCTAAAAAATTAATGCTAAAAATTAAAAATTATATTTTTAAATAATTTATTCCCTATAAAGTATTTATTTTTCATAAAATTGCTTTGGAGAGCTACATTGTTCCGCCCAATGCGACAAAGCAAGGGATGACTCGAAAGTTAAAAAATGTTGCAATTGCGGTGGAAACCACACTGCTAACTACAGAGGCTGTCCAGTTTTTTCCATGGTAAGCAAAACTACTCAAAAATCAAATACTCCTGCTAAGCACCCACAATATCGAGCAAATGCTCATTACCCTCAGTTAGCCCAACCAACAACCCAACATGTTTCATACGCGGATATGGTAAAAACCAATCATACTGCAGTACATAAAGCGACACCGACAACTAATTCTACTCCTAATTTGGAATCGCATCCTAAAGAACAAACACCATCTGGTAATTTTAATCGTCTCGAAGCAAGCATCGAGACATTAGTGCATTCGATAAACAGTTTTATGAGCTCTATGAGCAGCATGATGCAAGAAATAGTACGCATGCAATCTACTATGTTGCAGGCGTTACTTAACAAACCATGAACTGTTTAAAAATATGTTTCTGGAACGCAAACGCCAACACAAAAATGAACTCGAGTACTTCCTTAAGAAGGAACAAATTGATGTCATGCTGGTTTCAGAGACTCACCAAAGACCCCCGTGGCAGAGCATGTGGTGGTTCAGCAATACTAATAAAGGCTCGAATCAAACATTATTTACTGTGTGATTTTTGTGAAGATTACCTACAAGCAACAAACATATGTATTGAAGAATTTCATCAAAACTTAGTTATTTCTTCAATTTATTCACCTCCTAGGTTTCAAATATCAGAGAGTCAATACAGCGATTTCTTCAAATCACTAGGTCCCTGTTTCATAGCATCAGGCGACTACAACGCTAAACATACGTTTTGGGTATCACGCCTAATAACTCCAAAAGGTCGAGTTTTGTTTGACACAATTTCAAAAATGCGTCTGAATGTGATATCGAGTGGACAACCCACCTATTGGCCTACTGATCGACAAAAAATACCGGATGTTATTAAGGTTGAAGCGTCACTCGAATTATCCTCAGATCATTCACCCACTATCGTCTATTTATGGGACAAACAAAACATCATATCACCAATGACTACCTCAAGCATTAATTGGTTGAAATATAGAAAGTATCTTAGTACTCATTGTTCGGAAAACATCCCGCTAAGAACACCTGAAGACGTAGAGCGGAGTCTTATTGATTTTGACCAAAACCTCAAATCAGCTGCCCAACATTCAACAATAACCCGACAATTAGCTAGATACAATCAAATTTATTCTGCAGATATCGAACGGCTCTTGGCTGAAAAAAGAAAAATTCGTAGAGAATGGCAATCACAGAGATCTCCTCAACTCAAAAGCAGACTTAAAGAATGCACGAACCGGCTAAGAGACATGCTGGAATCTCGAAGAGTAGCATCGCTGAAAAACTATTTGGGAGACCTAGACGCAACTCCTCAATCAGATTATTCGTTATGGCGTGCTTGTATAAACCTTAAAAGGCCAGTCTTACGTAAGCCTCCCTTGCGAACTTCAGCTGGAGGCTGGGCAAGGAGTGATACCGAAAAAGGAAATTTATTTGCTGCACATTTGAAAAAGGTTTTTACCCCAAATATATCGACTGATATAGTTGAGTTGCCAGTTCTCGAGGCTAGTGCTGCAGTACCGATAAGATTTGAATTTGGTGATCTTGAAAAGGCAATAACGGATTTAAACACCAAAAAAGCCCCTGGCGTTGATAAAAGCAGTAACAAGATGTTAATTGAGTTGCCCCGTGTAGCTCGCAGAATCGTTCTTTTTATTTTTAATGCCATTTTACGTTTTGAGTACTTTCCCACAGATTGGAAAGTGTCCTTGGTTACCATGATTCCTAAACCAGGAAAAGACCACACAAAAATTGAATCATACAGACCAATAAGCCTTTTGTCAAATATGTCAAAGCTGTTTGAGAGGATGTTAATAACTAAGCTTAACCCTATTCTAAGCGACAAAGGATGTATTCCAAACCATCAATTCGGCTTCAGGAAAAAACATAGTACGATCGAACAAACTCACAGGTTAGTCAATGTTGTTAAGAAGACATTTGAAGAGAGAAAATACTGCTCTGCGCTTTTTATCGACGTTTCTCAAGCATTCGATAAGGTATGGCATGAAGGCCTAATATATAAGCTAAAACTGAATTTGCCCGTAAACCTATATAAGCTGCTAGATAGTTATTTAACCGAACGAAAATTTATTGTGAAAGAAGGAGATTTTTTGAGCTCACCCCAGCCAATCGAAGCCGGAGTTCCCCAAGGTAGTATATTGGGGCCCTTTTTATACTTATTGTATACTTCAGACATGCCAACTAGTAACCTAGTTTACACATCGACATTTGCTGACGACACAGCCTTTTTGAGCATTCACGAAAGACCCGAAGTAGCATCACGATATTTACAAGACCACATATCCAATTTAGAAAAATGGTTGAAGAAATGGAGAATAAAAGTGAATGAACAAAAATGTACTCACATAACCTTCACACTGCGTACAGCATCTTGCCCCCCTATTCGGATAAATAACCAAACGATACCTCAGCTTTCAGACGTCAAATATCTCGGCATACATCTTGACCGGCGCCTTACATGGAAACGGCACATAGAAACAAAGTTAACACAAATGAAGTTGAAAGCAGTCCAACTAAACTGGCTAATTGGCAGAAATTCTACTCTAGCTTTAGACTGCAAACTTTTATTATAAGAATAATAAGATTCTACGTATTATGACATCTGCTCCCTGGTATATAAAAAATTCGAACATCCATAAAGATCTAAACGTGCCATCAGTTAAAGCAGAAATAGCGAAACTTGCCATAAGGTATTTAAAGAAGCTTGAAACTCATCCGAATCCACTGGCCCGTAACATACTAACTGAACCCGGTTACATTCGACTAAGAAGGAGGGACACTGCTTCTCTCATCCGTACATCAGAGGGATAACCCACAAATTACAGTAACCGTGAAACATACATTTTTTTGTCCAGCACTGGTTGGACTTAACAAGTATATTTTTAGACTTAAGATATGAGTAATTATTGATAGTTCAATTAAATTGAAGATACAATAAATAAAAATTGCGAAAAAAAAATAAAATTGCTTTATAATATATCATTGAAATAAAACAAAACTGATTAAAAGACAATAAGTGATAAAAAAGGGCCCAAAAATCTAAACAAAGGTTGAATAAGTCTTAAACTAAAAGGCTTTCAGCATTTAGGTATAAAATTAACTTTCCGTACTAGTAGGACCACGTTTACTCGCCTCATGCTCAAAACACTCAGTATGTTTTTTTTAGTAGTCGTGTAGAACTTTTGGATAATGCCAAGTGTTTTTGTTTGCCATAGTGGTTTTTTGTGTTTCTTAAGAAATAAAGACCTGAATTTTTTTTTTTTTTTTGGACTAGCACTCAGGGAATGACCCCTACACATGCAATGCATTGTGCCAGAACTTGGAAATTTAGTTATGGGAAGGAGGATAGATGAAGTAGTGTTTGTGGGCATTTGACTTGAACTTTCTCATATTGAAGTTGATAGGAAAGACATCCGCAGGGAGTTTATTCCACATACGAACCGTTCGGGCGAAAAACGAATTCTCCCTATAATGCGTAGTGCGATTCACTGGCAAATCGACCACAAATGGATGGGCCCTTGATGAGAAGCGTGTTGTACGCAAAATAGTGTGTTTGGCGAATACAATTTCCCTGATTTTATTAGAGCACATTACATTGTAGTAACGGTAAAATAGCGAAACACAACCCACATTGCGTCGATGCTCCATTGAGTCAATAGAGTTGGATACCCTACTGTCACCGCTGAGCTTCTTCGCCCAATCCTGCACGCGGTCGAGTAGCTCCAAAATAGACTTTGGGGCGCCGACCCATACATGAGAGTTATATTCCATTTTAGGCCGGATATAGGTGATATAAATAGTAAGGCGATCAGACCGAGGCACTTGAAAGCTTCTTTAGAGACTTGAAAAATGTGTTTAGTCCATTGGACATCGCACTGAATTTTCATGCCAAGAACGTCAAGAGCTTCTGATTCCTTAATATCTACATCACCCATAGCTACAGATGAAGCATCATTTTCAAACGCACGTCTGTGCGTAAGCATACAACATTGAGTCTTACGGGCATTAAATTCTACTCTATTCATGCAACACCATTTAGATATTGTGGCAAGATCATGATTGAGCGTATCATTCATGTTTTGTCTCTTGACTCCAATCTCCAACTGGTTCGGCCTATTATTGAATGAGTAATAATGACAAATGCTGCTATCATCTGTAAAAGAGCAGATAGGGTTAGAAGTTTGACTAAGAAGGTCATTTAAAAAAAGAAGAAACAGGGTAGCAGAAAGAACGGAGCCCCTGAATTAATCTTAAACTCATTTGATGAAATCCCATCTATAATAACTCGTATAGTGCGATTCCTGAGAAAGCTTGATATAAATCGAGAAAAGTTGTCACCAACACCAAAAGCAATAAGTTTTGACAGAAGTGCATCATGCCACACTCTAACAATTGCCTTGGAGATTTCAAGAGCCACCGAAGTGGTTTATGGAATAACACTATTTTTCTGAAAGAAAAGCTAGTAAGTCACCTGTAGAGCGATCCCTACGGCAACCATACGGTCGCTTAGCAAATTGAACGTAAGTAATATTGTTAAAAAATTTTGTATGTTTTTTTGTTCACTCGAAATATGTTTGTGTTTCACTCAAATTCTAAAACTGCTTGAACTAGCCCAAGTTCATTATTATGTTCAACATTTACTCATACTTATTTAACTTTCTTATGGGAACTGCAAACTCATCGCATTTAGCTCGCTGATCTTGTGCATTGAACAGAATATAAATCAATTAAATATTAGAATTCATTTTTTTCGTTTATTATTTATTGTATCTTCAATAATTTTTGAACTTTAACCAAACATAATATTTATCGAATAAATTTTTAAAAAGCATTCAATTAATCGATTGTTTTTTTTAATACCTTTTTTTAATAATTTCTTTATTTTTGCCTATAAATGGGTTAAAAAGTAACTGTGGTCTAAAATAACTATTAATAAACTTGTAATTTGTAGTAATTCCTTATAATCGACAAAATATTGTGGTAGATTTTTAAAATAAGACCAAACTGATTTGATGATTTTTGTAAAATTGAACAATGTCAAAAATGCTAAAAATATAATGATAATTGTTAAATGAAAAAGATGCGGTTGAATTGAAAAAAATAATTCTAGATTTAGCTGCAAAACTACATAATGGCCACACTATGGCAAATTATGTTTTATTTTCAATGATATCGATAAATATATTTGTGACGTAGATTACTTTTTTTTTGTATTAAAAAAGCGTTTTTTTCTAATAAAAAATTCTGTTATAAAGTTAACAAATATCTTTAAGTATAAAATTTATTAAAATAAATTTTTTATCAAAATTATTTTATCAACAAAATTTTACTTGTCGATCACTTTTACGTACTTAGTCTCGAACAAGTGCAATGCAGAAGCTAATTAATGATTTTTACGCAAAATATTATGTGCATGAAATGAGTGAATTCCATAAATTCTTTTAAAATCACAATTTCACTATTTAATTTTGCAAAAACTATTTTTTATTTTATAAAAAATATTAAGACTACAGATGATTAAAGCAAAAAAACTTAGCGCATGAAAATAGATGCATGTAACTTGAACTTTGAAAAGTATAGAACGCGTAAAAAGTACCTGCGTTTCACTTGAATAGCACACCGATCCAACTGGTGCGTCTCCTTTCTCAAATCATGAAAATAATAATTGTAGCTACCTATCTGGGCCCTCTAAATTAAACTTCTTCTCGTCAGAAAAAACGACCCGCTTCCACTCGTTACTCCATGACATATTATCTCGACAAAATTTTAACTGCATTTCTTTCCGTGCAGAGTTAAGTGGTGGTTTTTTCTTTAATTTGAGTCGTTTGAGGTGATTTGCTCCTGAAATAACACGCCACACAGTGGTCGTGCTAGCATTGACACCTACTTTAGCCTTAATTTTGTCAACAGAATCGTGCGAATTTGAAGCTTCTCTTAAAATAGCCCTCTTATCTGCGTCAGAGAGCTTACTACTTTTACGACCTTTCATATTTTTTCCATAGTTCGTCTCGTTTTTAAAAAAATTAGATATCACTTTTCTGCTTCTATCTATCTATCTATCTATCTATCTATCTATCTATCTATCTATCTATCTATCTATCTATCTATTTTTTTTTGATATTTCGGTCACAGAAAGCCCACAATCCCTATACGTTTTGATTTTTACTTGTTCTTCGTTTGTTAAAGCTCTACCGCGACCCATTGTTATACCGAATGAAACTAATTTGTTTGCAAAAATTTAAAAAAATATTTTTTTACTTCGAGGTAAATCTGTCCACTTTTATATCAAACTAAAACTGCAACGTACTATTCAAGTGAAACAAAAACAAAAGCCCTGCAGTTCTGAAGAAATTTAAATCAAAGCAGCAAAAACAAATAACGGTATTTTTCTAGTGAACCAAATTTGTCTCTCGGCAAGAGATGACATGATGACGAAAATAAAACAACAACAAGAAGTTTAACAAAGTTAATAATATTGAAAGTTAACCAATTAACAATAAAAATAAGGGAGTGGGCTATTCAAGTGAAAAGCACACGAAGCGTGTACGCGTATAACGCGTGCTCTTAGCTCAAAGGCGAAATAATACGAAGAATGCCGAAATTGTCAAATGCTTTTATTTTAAGTTTGCAATTTTTTACACACGTTCAGTTAATGTAAGGTCAGCTAATACGGCGCTACAAAATACATATCGTGCAAAATTATTAAATGAACTAAAACGTTCTCCTCCAAGGCAAAAAAAAAATACAAAGTGTGATGTACATACATATGTACGCCTGAAAACACAATGTACGCCTGAACACAGCTGACTAAATGTTTAATTTTTTTTATTTAATTTAAACTTTTAAAACTCTGTATTTTTTATGGTTTAAATAGCATTTCTATTAAGAAATAATATAATAACGTACTAAAAACCTAATCGTAAATTAGTGCGTCCTTTGAAGTTTAATAAACTATAAAACAAATTCCCGTACCCGTTTAAAGAACTTGAGCCTAAAAACTTACTAAATGGCACCTTAAAAGCTTGTGAAAAACTTGGTGAAAAAATGTTTGCATTAGATTCGTTGATCACTTTTATTATGAAATTTGTTTAGCAAATGTTACTGTATTATACAGGCAGCGGCCGCAACGTCGTCAGTGTCCTGATAATATTTTGGTTAAGTTTCCCTTTTGCTTCCACCCCAAAATTGAAGACATTTACATTTATAGTGCAGCAAATATAATTTATATGTATATTTACATGAAATGTCTTCAAAAAATATTTCATGTACAGACAGATTAACAAATATTTTTCTTTGAGTGTGCCGAGGGAGTTGCTTGAAAGTGATCTGATTTAACTATTTTCTTACAAAAGCTTATTGTTACAATCAATAACTAAAAATATTTAATTATTTTGTTAAATGAACTGAACTTAAAATATTTCTTATTAAGTTGTTATTACTTTTTGCCAAGAATTGCATAAGAATTCTTTTCACTTTTACTTCTTTAAAAATTACAAATCTAATATTTTTTTAAAAGGTACGCATGCAAACAATAAGCAATTTGTGTATAAAAACTTGCAGATTTGTTGATTGGAATCAGAATAGAACTTGAGTTCAAATCAGCAACACAAAGTTTAGTTTTCTACAATCCCAAGACAGCAAAATGAAAGTAAGTTGATTGTTTGTAAAAATAAAAACTTTGCTAAAAGTTCACAAAACTAAGGCATTAAACCAAACTTAAACCTTAATTGTTTTACAGTTCGCTATCGTTTCCCTGTTCACCTTGGCCTTGGCTTTCGGCGTTCAATCGTCTGTTATTCCATTGGGAGGTGTAGTGACACAAATAGCCGGTGGTCCTCTATCCCACACAGCTGTTATATCTCCTAGTTTGCATGGCTTGGGCACTGTCGTAATTGGTCATTCACCAGCAGTAGTTCATGGTGCTCTCTCCTTACCCGGTGCTATTACCACTGCCATTCACACTGCTGCTATTCCAGCACATATACCCGCTGTTGTTGCTGGTGGTGGTTATGTTGCCAAAACACGTGGTGCTGTACACACTGCTCCCTTGGCTGGTCATCTCAACTCGGTAGCCAACATTAATGTAGCCCCAGCTCCTGGTACCATTTAAGTAATACCTTTAGGCGATGTCAATTAAGTAAAGTTATTAAAATAAATAAAATAAATTGCTATTAAACTAAAATAAATATTTTATTTTGATTAAAAGTGTAATGAGAATAATGTAAATTGTAAGTTAAAAAATATTAATAATTAAGATTTGACAATAAAACACAATCCGAAGTAAGCAGTTTTTTTGAAGGCTACACTTTCCGAAAGGGATTAAACTAGTCAGATCTGGCACCTGAAAAATGGTCTGAGCTCTTTCCGGATCGCCATTTTATCACGTTAGAACAACGCTTGCAAAATAGTCGCATTTTTGCCTTAAAAGAGGCTTGGCGCGCTCAATAGACCGAAGAAACTAGCGGTCCCTATTTCATTAAGTTTTTTCTTTTTAGGTTTCCGTACCCAAAGGGTTTTCGCTACAATGTCTGTCCGTCTGGCCGTCTGTCAGCGCCTCTTATCTCTGGATCCGTAATAGGTAGACTCTTGAAATTTTCAGAGATGATGTATAGGTGTTGCCGATATAGCAACAAATACCAAAACTTATAGGGTGTTCCGAAAGTGACGTGTTTTTTATGTATACTTTTAACCGCAATAGGTAGGCGCCTGATATTTTCGTAGAAAGTGTATTACCAAGGCCATTATAACAAAAATTTCTAAAATTTACAGGGTGTTCCAATAGAGATGCAATTTTCGCGAATATGACTTTGATTTTAAAAATAAAAGATGCTCCATAAGACATGAAAAAATTAACAACTTGAAACTTTTAAAGTCGTAATAAACATAGTACGGAACCCTTCGTGTGTGATACTAACTCGCAGTTGACTGATTTATTTAATTTTAAGTTAACTTAAGCGGATAACTAACAAGTAAGAGTGCTTTATTCGGCCATGCCGAATCTTCTATACCCTTCACCACGGTGATTTTATTTATACAGAAATTATCCATATTGCTGACTCCTAACATAAATTAAAATAAGTCGTATGAGAAAAAACTCATTATTCATGCTTAAATACGTAGTTAAATAAAAACAAATTCCGTTGGCTACAATTGTCGGCGTGTAGTCAGCTACTTAATGATATTGAAGACGATAGCTACATAGTTAACTCTGATACTGTTGTAGAAATACCTATTTTGCTTTTATAAAGAGGGAAGCTTTTGGTAGTGGTAGACTTAGTTCTCACAAACTGACGATTGATGATTGAATAGAGTTTTCTCGTATTCCTTTATCTGAGTTTGGTTGGTTAAATAGATGATGCCCACAACTAAACACTACCCAAAGTAGATAGATACGAAGAGAGCTGATGTCGGGCGTAGCTGTCTAGAAAATGTGCATTCCGCTTAAAGAAAAATTTTCCCAATTTTTCTTTAATATTATCACCTAATTTGTAATTTCATTTATTCTTTCTTAGAGAGATTAAAAACGAATTTAAGCTAAATAACTTTTTCAAAAAATAATAAAAATACAAATAAAACTTTTTGTTTGAATTTATAATTTTGTTACATTTTCTTTTGTTGAATAAAATAAAATTGTCGCATACAAAAATAGAAATTGGCCTTAGTTTTCTACAGTCACAACGGTGATCGTGTAACCATGTAGCTTTGCTGGCTTCAAAATAATCGTCTTCATATAAACGTGTGTATTTTATTTTTGACAGTTTGTAGTCGGTATCCTGATGTTGTCTATATGTTTAATGCATTTAGGTTTTAGAACAGAGATCCCATCTATTGAAGAATCAAACGCATTTAATAAAATATGTTACTCTATACATACATATGTATATTCGTACTAAAAATTAAAAAAAATGTTATGTTACCCTCATGATTTTCATTTTCATAGAAATACTGAAATTTTTTTTATTTAAATATTTCGGAAATTTTTTGTAAAAATTTTTGCAAAAATTTTTTTTAAAAATATCTTTTTTTAATTTAAAAAAAAATTTTTTGATAATTTTTTTTAAAAATATCTTTTTTTAATTTAAAAAAAAATTTTTCATAATTTTTCTGTAAAAATATATTTTTGAAATTTTTTTCAAAAATTTGTTGTAAATATTTATAACAAAAAAATTTGTTTAAGCTTTTTTTTAAATTTACTGATTTTTTTTTAATTTAGGACCTTCCTGTAATATATATTGAGTTAGAATGGTCAAAGCATAAAAAAATCCTTAAAAAATTTCCTCATACTGACCCCTACCATATGTGCCGTTTAACTGCTCCTGGTTACCAGTGGGCACCCTGTGGGTCCAATGCCTACTTCTTGGTGTATTGCTGTGTATAAAGGTATTTAATACAAATCAAAGCAAAAAAACCTTACGAACGTAAAAATAAACACAAAATCGGCTCTCGCAGGGGGTTGCAGATCCCCGACATTTTTATGCACTCCTTGCGATCCACCTGTCGCGACCTAATATTTATTTTACAAAAAAGGTAAAATAGAATCATTAAAACCAAAACCAAATAAAAACAAAGTGAAAATATATAGGTGGACGTGGTTTTTTGTCCGCAGCCTCCAATGGTAGGGTCTGATGGGGCTGAATTGCAATCCTAGAATTTTCGACACTATGCCCGGCAGATTGGTAGGCTTAAATTTTCTGTAACTTGTCTGATGCCTTGGCAAACGACATTTCAACACGGACAAACGGATAGACGGACAGACGGATATCGCTTAATCAACTTCTATATATATAAGGATTCAGAATATATATAATTTATAGGATCGGAAATGAATATTGTAGAAATTACACACGGAATGATAAACTTATACAATATATACCCTTTCCACCTGCGGTGAAGGGTATAAAAAGAAGAAATTATAAAAAAAATATATAACAAAGAAGAAAAAACATTGACGAATTGTAAGTGGTTTACATACCTTACTCTTGAAGTGCCGAACTGAATTGTATGGATTTTTAGAGATTTTTAAAATATACTTAAAGGGAATAATTAAAAAGTTATAATTAAAAATACAATACAATGCAGTTCCAGAATATCCTAGCTATCACTGATAAACAGCTATGCATAAATAACCATCTTAACCATGTTTTGCAACTAGTGAAGAAGAAGAATCCGAGGTTCTGCCTCCAGGAACAAATTACATGACATTGTTTTAAGTAAATATTTTAATACTGTAGCCTCCAATACAGAAATATTTCAAAAGGCATAAGAATGGAATCTAGTCGGAGATTGTTGCACTTGACTTGTCACCATCAAACTGATATTAAAGCAAGTAATTTGATGAATCTTGTGGCAAATAATCAGAAGGACGTTTGATTCAAAACGTTCCAAATTCTGCGACCAACATTAGAAAGGAAAATGTGTATGATAATGGTAGAAAAAAAAATTTTCCTCTTAAAGGTATTCTAAGAGAAAAACTAGGGATATGGGTAATATGTATATTCAAAGTGTCATAAACGACGGAGGTCATCTAAGAACACAGACAAAAAACTGTCACAGGGAATGCAGAGTCCCTGCTACCAACCATTCCGGTTAAATAGAAAACCAACGTCTTTAAAATTACCTCTTCACTAAAACGCTTAACAACAGTTGGAGATAATGAAACGTGCTACACGTTTAGTACATATGTATGTAACACGTTTAGTACATATGTATGTAACATACAGTTATTAGTCATAAGGCAACTTTCAGTATATAGACCCAAGCAATAATGCAGAAACAAGAGTTCTAACAGTTGCCAAGAATTATAAAAACAAAATTATGCCATGTTGGTTGACGTAGTTTTCCAAATTGAGGGTTGCCGTCTCAACAAATTTGGCAACCCTGCAATTAAAATTGAACTGGAAGATAGTGGTCGGGAGCACTAAATGTTTATTTTAAACGTTTTTAAACAAATATTGTTATTTTGAAAGTTTCTTTTTTTTCTAAAACCGTCAAATAAAGTTTTAACATACATACATACATATGTATGTACACACTTAAAGTGGTTTTACACGAAGTGTATTTGTCATATGACTTGTCACTTTTCCATGTGTAAATTCTAGAACGTTTTCTATTTTGATGTGACAAAGCATCAGACATCCTGTAATGCCAACCACGCACTAAAAATGTGGCAAAAGCACTAAGTTTCCATCTTTACATCAGCTGTGGTTGGCAATACAAAACTGTGTAGCGGAAAAATTATATATTATGTCAGATGTAATTACGCATGTACGTTTGAAAGCAAAAATTATAAACCGTATGTAAAATGCCTACTTTGACAAACACATGAAATTACATATGAGTTATCAAACTGACAAGTCATATGACAAACACACGTCGTGTAAAACCACTTTTAGAACGTGTTCTATTTTGATGTGACAAAGCATCTGACATCCTGTAATGCCAACTTGATATTTTGTTATTTTATGCTTTTTGTGGTACCAAAAGCGCTAAAAATGTGGTAAAAACACAAGGTTTGCATCAGCTGTGGCTGCAAATAAAAAACTGTGTGGCGGCAAAATTGCATATTGTAGGTTATGTCACATGTAATTACACATGTACGTTTGAAAGCAAAAATTAAAAACGTATATAAAATGGCTATTTTGACAAACATATGAAATTAGATATGGGTTATCAAACAAGTCATATGACAAATACACGCCGTGTAAAACCATTTTTAGTTTTATTATTTTGAAATAAATGTTGGAATCAGTAGAAAAATAAAATGCTTTGAATTTTAAATGTTTACTCAGTTAAAAATAACTGTACGGAATAATTTTTAAGTAAACTACAATCAGTTACTGTAAAAATAATCTGAGTGCAGTTTCACAATTGATTTCATATCAGAAATCTGCTAATATTGCTGGGGACCACTTGCCGTTATATGTTTTTCCATATGGTTCTAATGTAACAAGATTATTGTTATGTTAATAATAATAATATGGTTTGACTACAAACATATAATTCAATTATAATATGTTGCTCTTAAATTATGGTTACCTCAACCATGTTTTTTCTTTGCGTGTAAAAAGCAACAATACTTTTTGATCCTCGTTGTAAACCCGATAGCAGAGCACCAACTTTTATATCGGCACATACATATATTCCTAAAATAGCGACCGTTCTGAATTCTATTGAGCAATAATTTCATGTTTTCGTAGGTCTCTTTCATACTTACTGCATGAGCTAATGGTACGGACGCATATGGATTCTAGACTGAGTTTGGATGAGTAAATTTTTTTTTTGGGTTATCCCAACCATAAAAAATCAATACATATGTACATTTTAATTTTAAAAATGTATGCTATATTGGGCATAAATGTATTACCCCATTTTTTTAAAGTCAGGTAACAGGCTTTAACTCTTATGGCGTTTTCTTTTCTGAAAAATTATTTTGCCTTATTAATAGGTAATACTTTTTATGGATTACCCAGCCCTTGAAAAATGTGACTTTTTTTGGATTTCAAAAAAACACAAAAGCAAACTGATTTCACATTTAACATTTATGCCTAAGTGACGTATAAAATAAAATATTTATTCACATAAAAATTTTAATTCAAAATAAAATTCTTACTTTTAATAAAAAAAAATATATTTTCCAAAAAGGGCAATATCTCACCATGAATAAAAGTTGAGTGTAAAAAATGTTGCATATTTACCTGGTTTTGGTGCGAAATATTTAGAAAAGAACATGATGTTTATTCACACTCTGATATTTTTTGTAGAAAGTAGCACGAAAATTTAATAAGTGTAAAATATATGCAACATTTTTGTCAGAAAAGAAAACGTCATTAATTTTCAAAAAAATCAACATTTGTAGATGGATATTCATTATATTTATAAAGCTCGTTTAATTGCCAGTGTACCTAGCTTTCCGGCTAATGGCAAAAATGTAAAATATTTACCGTTTTTGTTTTTTTTTTTTACTAATTTCTGAAAACACAACAATAATTAAATTTTTCATAACAAATATTTTTTTTTTGCCATCAATTTCTGAATAATGCTATAAACACAACTGGGACGTACGACGAATTTTTCGTTCCGAATATTCATCGGAAAAAAATAAAATAAATTTGTGTTTATAAAAATGCACTCAATTAGTGCATCGACGAAATTCGTCGTGCGTAACGAACTCTGCGATAGGTTTATTTCTATATCATATGTCGACGAACGACGACTAAATTGGTGCAGAGTGCCCATTTTTCTTTTGAAAATTTTAAGTTTTTTAGTAAATAAAGTTACTTTTTATTTAAAGAATTATAATCTCTTTTATTTATAGCATACAATTAAAAAAAATGGTTTTGTTTGGATAAATTTGTTTTAAATTAAGTTTTTGTTAATATTTTTTCTGAGGAAGTAATATAATCTGGTACCAGAGTATTTATGTTTATAAAAATGTTTAGAAAAAATCAGTAATCTGACAAAGTTTTGCCATTTCTTTAAATTTTGTTCGTACTTATTGTGTTACAGACGATGAATTTACGCCAAGAATTTTTGTCAAAGAATTCGTTGTACAGTGCGATGTACGTCGTTCGTAACGGTTATGTTTATACCAAAACTCCGAAACAGAAACAGAAAATTAAAAAAAATCTCTACGTGATAAATGAAAACTAAAAACGAATTTCGATTTAGTGAATTGAGGTAAATATATTCCACATTTTTATACCAATTTTTGCCGATAAAATCCTTACTTCAGCTATTGGATAGTTATAATAATGGACCTTAAATTTTTTGCGTGATCAAGGTAAATTCAATCTGCTGAAAAGCAGATAGTTGTGACCCAATCTGACGAAAGGGACCTTATCTTGCCTGGATAAAATTTTCAGTACGGTACAAAAAAATTTCACGTTTTCTGTTCCAACAAACGGCAGTCTTAATAACTGAAAACTTGCACTAATTAGTTGTCTAACTTTAACTTCGATTATCTCAAAACTATACTTTTAAAATAAAAACTTCAAAACGCCATAACTTCATCAATTTCTTAGATTTTAGCCTGATTTTTTTTGCATTCTGGCCAGAACTTTATAAAAATGTAGAACACTCAATTTCGACTCCTAGCAATATAAGGCTTGCGTCACAGTTATTATTCATAAAATATATTTAAAATTATTTTATTAATTGTTACATATACTTCATTCTTAATCACATAATATTCCTTTAAAAGGTCGCTCAAAATTTTATAAATATGGGCGTTTGGAAAATATTTTTTTTTTTAATATTGATTTTGTTTATTCAATTTAACTGATTTTCAGAGATAAAATTGTTTGACGTTTGACATTGATTAACTACCGAAAAAACTTTCAGACAACCAAATTTTTATAGATTTTCCATTGGTTAAAATAAATGTTTTATTACTTAGTCCCTAATTACATTATGCAACTTTTGTCGCTGCAATCTTTCTCGTTTCTTCTTTAACATTTCATTTGTGTTTATATCGTGCAATGTTTATTGCAGCAACTTGTACGAATGTATCCATTTGTTTACATTTTAAACTTCAAAACTAAAACTACAAATGAGCGTACAAAACGAATGTCAAGAGTACATGCATATGTGTACTCTTTTCAATTCCTCTCTCCCCTCTCGCCTACTAATGAGGAATTGCAACGACTAAAGTTGCATAATGTAACTCCGCACTTACAATATTTTATTGAAATTCTACGTCTCACTTGAGACTATATTTAAACAGATTTTTCGTTAAGTCTTATTTTGAGTCTAACAAGTAGAAAAAGCCAGATCGTCTTAATATAAACTGTTAAAACTGGAACTATTATATGTCATCGAGTCTTTAGGGTTCATTTTTTATATGTATATTATATATATTTTTTAAAGTTAAATTGGAAGTGTCACAGAATCATGACTGGACTTAATTTATTGCTACTGCAACAGTGTCAATTGACATCCTTCTTAGTCAACGTGAAATTAAAGTGACAGGTCGCTCTCATATTAAAACCTATACCGGTCCATATGACTTAATACCTAATAACTAGAAAAATCATGTGTTGGTTGCCTTTCTTCCCCCAAGGACAATAAAAAAATCAATTTACGTTTTTCACTTTTTAAAGTTTTTTATTTTCAGAGATTTTGCAATTTTTATATACAAAGAGGAACAGAAGATGCACCCTGTATTTTGCAAAAAAGAGTTGATTTTAAAATACCTAATTTTCTGTATTAAATATTATCACACTGATGGCAGTTCTTTAGAAAAAAATGTCAAACTTTATTGCGGTGGTTGTGTTAGACATTAAATTAAATGGTACCAGGAGCTGGAGCCACATTAACATTGGCTACTGAGTTAAGATGGCCGTCCAAAGGAGCAGTGTGAACCGCACCACGTGTTTTGGCAACATAACTAGCAGGTCCAGCAATAACAGTGGGAACAGCAGCATGAACAGCGGGAACGCCGGCATGAATATGAGAAATAGCGGTTGGTATATGTGCTGGAACAGTAGCAGCGTGAACAGCCGTTGGAATAGCACCAGGTAAGGAGAGAGCAATAGGAACTGCTGCTGGTGGATGACCAATTACAACAGTGCCCAAACCATGTAAACCATGAGATAAAAGAGCTGAGTGGGCTAGATGACCACCGGCAATTTGTGTCACTAAACCTCCCAATGGAATCACAGACGATTGAACGCCCAAAGCCAAGGCCAAAGTGAACAGGGTAGCAATAGCGAACTAAAAAAGAGGTATAATTTTAGTTATTATAGTTTTGTTTTTTTTTTTATTTATATTATGTTTTTTATAAACTTTTTCGTGATTAACACTTTTAACTCACTTTCATTTTGATATTTTTTTTAAAGTTTGCAGAAAACTAAATCTTGTGTTGCTGTTATGAACTCAAGTTCTATTCTGATTTTTGTTAAAGAAATTTCCATATTTTTATAGAAAAATCCTCGAGCTAAAAAAACACTCACATAATTTATTTCAACAAAATCTCTCTCTATTAAAATAAATAAAAAATAAATTTAATAATTTGTAATTATTTATTAGAAATATGATAAATAAGAAAATAATATAAAAAAGTTCAAATGACCTTCATAATAATAATAGCGCAAGTTCAAGTTGTTCTTGTTATGATCAAGAGATTTAAGTTAAAACTTTCAACAATACAGTTTGTAAATGAAAACTCTCACACGTCAGCGGACTGTTCGGTACACTCAAAAATTTATATTAGTAAAATCCACCACACAAATCTGAAAAATTTATTTAAAAAAATGGTAAGTAAATCCCATATTTAGGAGACAGCGGATCTTACGCACCACCCACCTATTGATTACCTCTAAAAAATCTAGAGCACATTTTCATTTTGTGTTTTTTTTAAGTTGTTACAGACTCGATTTAACAATATTCGTCTATCTGTCTGGCTGTGTTGGCTTAAAAATTCATTTTCTTATGCTGTTTTCCATCTAGTTTTTGAAGTGAAAACTTCTTTAGGCACGTTGAGCACTTTTTGGCTGAAGAAAAAATACTGATTTCAAAAACCGTCCTCACCAAAAAACGCCGTCACCAAAAACCGTCGTCACTATTATTGATTATTATTGAAGTAAAAACTTCTGTAGGAATGTTGAGCACTTTTTGGTTGAAGACAAAATATTGAACTCAAAACCCGTCGTCACCTCAAAAACCGTCGTCACCATTATGCACGATTTGGTTGAAGAAAAATTATTGAACTCGCATTATCGTCAGCATGGTCAACATAACGTTGGTTTTTATACATAGATAGATCTGCTCGTTTCTATAGATAGATAGACTGAGTGACTGTGTGATTGATTCTCTGACTAACGGTTTGACGGTCTGACTGTTTGACAAACTGACGGTCTGATTCACTGTTATACGGTCTGACTGTCTAATTGTCCGACGATCTGAGTTTATGACTATCTGACGGTCTTACTCACTATCTGACTGTCTGACAAACTGGCGGTCTGACAAACTGAATATTTGTCGGTCTGACTATCTGACGGTCTGACTATTTGACGGCCTGTCGGTCTGACTGTTTGTTTGCTGACTGACTGTCTGAAGGACTATCTGACGGTCTGACGAACTGTCTGATGGTCTCACTGTCTGTCTGCTGGTTTGTCTGACTGACGGTCTGACTATCAGATGGTTCGTCTGACTGTTCTGTCCATCGGTATTACTGCCATTCAGTTTATCTTTATGCAAAGAAATGAAAGCTGTAATTTCATTCATTCTATTGGCGCAATAATAATTTTAACACACAACCGTTAGCAACATTAGATGTTTTAGTTTGAAAAACTAACCGAAACATGTTTAGATTCTCTCTGATACAGATTTTGTGCTGATTCACTCAACATGTTTATATTGCTCACTGTAACACATATTTTTACAAAGGAGTTTATGCGTGTGAGAGTAATTATTTAATATGATTAAAAAACAAATGATTTAATTCAGATCTCTAGTAATTACTTTACTACTCGTTTTCTGCTTTACCAATACGCATATATGTATATATATATATATATATATATATATATATATATATATATATATATATATGCGTTGGGTACGCGGAAAACGAGTAGTAAAGTAAATACTAGAGATCTGCATATATATATTATATATATTTATACATACATATATACATATACTTAGATATGTATTTATACATACTTATATATATTTTCAAAAAAAATTGTAATAAGGGGACATTTAAAAAAGAAACAAAACTTGTAGAGCCGAAAACTGTTAACCGCAATAATAAAAAGATTATTATCAATATTTGTATTTAATTATTCTTCTATTGGCAGTCCCAACGACTGCCCTGCACTTTTTTTTAGTTTTTTTTACGAAATGTTTAATGTTTAAGCGCATTCCTACAGAAGCAATGTAAACTATTTGACATTCATTTTTGGGTCTAGTGATGTAGAATTTTATGGTATTTATTCGAGTACTTTTAGTTTTTACGATAATTTAATTTTTTTAAATTAATCCGCGAAAAATAATTTTTTTTCATCACAACAGAGAGGCCGTTAGTTGTCAGCTTCCTATCAATATTTTTTTCGAATCTGTTATCTGCTTTAATAGTAATACGCACCATTTTATCAGAGTCCTACTATTATAATATATGGTATTCGGAACCTTGCGAAGCCTTATATATCCTTTTAAATGTACTTTACTTTTTACCGATTTCAAAATAAAACATTGCACAAAGTACAATTCTAACAAAAACCAGGATCGAACCTGGACCAATGTTTTGTTTGAGTGTTTATAAATCTTTTTTTTTTAATTTTTCGCTAAAATTGTGACGTTTTGGAAAACTTGGATCTTATAGAAACTTTTGATTTATTTATAGTTTTAATGCATTTTCGGTTTTAAAGTAAATATTTTGATAAAAATTATAATTTTTGGTATAACTTAAATTTTTTAGTGCAATTTTTATAAAATTTTCAATTGTTGAGTAAAATTTTTATTTTTTCTAGTCTAGAGTTTTTTTTTCATAAATAACAACAACATGCTGATTTTTTTACCATATTTAGTACGAGTTTACAGATTGGTGAACTTAAATTTTCTACAGCTCTTATGTGACCTTGTCAAAACTAATTTCAACAAGAACTCATATGGACGGACAGACTAGGAATGATAGAAGACAAGATTACGCCATGCGCATGTTTTCCCGTTAGATGACGTTTTTCGGCCAATTTAAAGTTGCCAAGTCTGTAAACAACAAATTGCTTAAAATACATACCTACAAAAAATCTAAGTGAACAGTTTTATTGAAAAGTCTCATAATTTATAGTTATACTCTCAGACAGAATTATTAGCCAATAGGAACCAATTTTCGTGACGTCATTCGGCCGACATGCGCAGAAAAGTTCAATTTTATTTTCGTGATGGCGTAACCTTGTCTTCTATCATCATTGCGTCCAGACTGACATCTCTATTGTCAGAAATGAATATTGTAGAAATTACAAACGGACTGACAAACGGACGGACAAATAAGTATATGCGTTTTCCACCAATGGTGAAGGGTATAAAAATATCAATTCCACAAAAAAACATTACTTAAGTTAAATTAAAAAGTCAAGTTTTACCAAAAATAAATATTCATTGCTAACCGAAGGTTAGCTGAAGCAACAACAAATATAAGGTGGTAAATATTAAAGGAAAAATATTAAAACAACAGGGAAGCTTTATTTATGGTTGGTTAATTAGATGATGCTTACAACTCAACACTACCCAAAGTATATAGATACGAAGAGTGCTGATGACGGACGTAGCTGTCTAGAAAATATGCATTCCGCTCTGCTGGTGTGTAAAAATTAAATTTTCCCAATTTTTCATTAATAATATCATAGAACGAACTCAAGCTTGACTACAAATATAAATAGTTCGACTAATAAAATTTAAAATTTTCAAAAAAAAAACATATTTTCACCTAAATATTCCCAAAATTTTGAAATATAAATATAAAATTTTGAAATTTCAACCAAAAATCTTAATGTACCAAAATTTAAGAATAAGAAAAATATCACAATTTACCAACTTTACCTCTCCGACAAGAAAAATTAGTACTTAGTCTTACTGACACACATTAGGCGTACAATTATAAAACTCGTCCATGCATTATATTAGCGGACATTTTTCTTCGAGTGTGCCGAGGGAGTTGCTTAAAAGTGATCTGATTTAACTATTTTCTTACAAAAGCTTTTGTTACAATCAATAATTAAAAATATTTAATTATTTTGTTAAATGAACTGAACTCAAAATGTTTCTTATTAAGTTGTTATTACTTTTTGCCAAGAATTGCATAAGAAATCTTTTCACTTTTACTTCTTTAAAAATTACGAATCTAATATTTTTTTAAAAGTTACGCATGCAAACAATAAGCAATTTGTGTATAAAAACTTGCAGATTTGTTGATTGGAATCAGAATAGAACTTGAGTTCAAATCAGCAACACAAAGTTTAGTTTTCTACAATCCCAAGACAACAAAATGAAAGTAAGTTGATTGTTTATAAAAATAAAAACTTTGCTAAAAGTTCACAAAACTAAGGCATTAAACCCAACTTAAACCTTAATTGTTTTATAGTTCGCTATCGTTTCCCTGTTCACCTTGGCCTTGGCTTTCGGCGTTCAATCGTCTGTTATTCCATTGGGAGGTGTAGTGACACAAATTGCCGGTGGTCCTCTATCCCACACAGCTGTTATATCTCCTAGTTTGCATGGCTTGGGCACTGTCGTAATTGGTCATTCACCAGCAGTGGTTCATGGTGCTCTCTCCATACCCGGTGCTATTACCACTGCCATTCACACTGCTGCTATTCCAGCACATATACCCGCTATTGTTGCTGGTGGTGGTTATGTTGCCAAAACACGTGGTGCTGTACACACTGCTCCCTTGGCTGGTCATCTCAACTCGGTAGCCAACATTAATGTAGCCCCAGCTCCCGGTACTATCTAAGAAAAATCGATGTCAACTAAATCAAAGTTATTAAATTAAAGGATATAATTTGCTATAAAACTAAAAGAAATATTTTATTTTAATTAAAAATTTAATGAGAATAATATAAATTGAGGGTTTAAAACTATAAATAATGAAGTAAGTCTTAAGCTCTGTACTGACGGTTGTCAGAGCTTACAATATTGTCAGAAAAATATACAAAAAACGTCTAAGAATCGTATGAACTTACAATTGTTGTCTGGCAATATTGTCGGAAAAAGCATTGGCAGACTCCAAACTAACAATAATAATGCCAGATATGTCACAATCGTGTGTCAGCACAATGTTAGGTCTGACAATATTGTAAGATCTGACAACCGTCCGTACAGAGCTTTAGATTTTGGGAGGAATTGTATTTGTCAATAAAACATTTTTACACCTTCAGAAGTAAGGAGATTTTTTTTTAGGTTATATTTATTTTCACCGACAGGGATTAAACTGTTATACTGTCCTTAGATTTGCTTTGCCATTTTATCGTCAATTAATGTCAAAATGCGCTTTTTTTTTAAAATGTCATTTAAAGTTAAGCTCATAATATACATACCAAAATAAATAAATGCTTTTTGAGCGGAGAAAATCAACAAGGGCTTCTTCAGGCACCGCTACATCCATAAAAAAACGCATGGTCCGAAAAAATCATTGGTCATATTTCTCAAAAACATTGGACGGCTATAAAGTTACCGTCGTCTATGCTTCCATTGAGAGGTATAGTGACACAAATTGCCGATGGTCATCTAGCCAACACAGCTGTTGGTCTCTCCCTAAATGGTGCTATTCATGCTGCTATTCACGCCGCTACTATTACAGCACATATTCCTGGCTGGATCTGCTAAGTATTTTGCTCGGACTAATGCTGCAGTATCACGATTTTTTTTATTATTTTATTTTCTATGGATGAGATCCTTACAGGCTATGACATGTGATTTTTTTCTAACACTAAAATTAGTGGTTTAAATAAACAGTTTTATTTCGCTTTACAATGTTTAATAACAATGAATTATCAATTAATTGATATAAACAATTAAAATCTTTACAATTTCATCTATTTAGATCTGCGTTTGAATAATTATTCCGAAATAACTGTAAGAACAGGCGCTGCTAACACCAAGCTAAACGACGCGGAACATTGAAAGATATGTATATTATAAATCCGGAGTTCTGCTGCAATTTTTCCATTAATTAAGTTGATTGCAAAAGAGACCTTAAGCATTGTTCTGCTGGTTTTCAGCGTTAGCAATGTGATTAATTTTGATCTGCAACGATTCAAAATCGAACGAAATTCATCACACCTTTTTCGAACGCTTTGCGATAGAAAAGCTGCTTTTCACATCAACTGAAGTTATGGGAGCACACTTAAAAGTAGATATTTCCATAGACGACATTTGACTTTCCATATTATTTCAACATTATTCAGCTGATTCGGAAATTAGTGTTAAAATGTGGTAACTGCGGTTTTTCTTTCGAATCCGATTAAGTTTATTAGGGTCCATACCCAAAGGGTAAAAACGTAAACGTATTGTTTTCGCTACAATGTCTGTCCGTCCGTCTGTCACCACCATTTATATCTGGAACCGTAATAGGTAGACTCTTGAAATTTTCACAAAAGATGTTTGATAAATGTTGCGGCTATAGCAACCAATACTAAAACTTATAGAGTGTTCCGATAGAGACGTGTTATTCACGTATATGTGTTTATTTCTTGATCTGAAGGAGGCATATACTTAAAATTTACAAACAGTAATTGAAACTTTGTTCGCTATATAAACAAGTATAAAAAAATAAATCTAAAATTTAAAGGGTGTTCCGATAGTGACGTGATTTGCATGAATATGGCCTAATTTTTTAACCGTAATAGATAGACTCTTGTAATTTTTTCAGATGGTATATTACTACTACAGAAGGTGCTTTAATATGGCCTTTATAAATAACACAGTAAATCAAAGTCAATGGTTTGTCATCAAATGTGCCATCACTATTTCTTATTAAAACAGGGATTTAAAATGTATAGCTTTAAAAAAGAGATCGGGTTAACAGCTGGATTTTGCAGTATGAAAATGTGGAAAATTAAATGCACAAAAATATTGTTAATCTATGTATATAAAGCACAACATGTGTTTGTTTGTTTTTTTGTCGGAAAGCTATAGCTGCCTACACCAGTGAACCGATCTTTTTAAAATTTTTACAGTTTGTTATTGGATATACAGATCGTAAAATAAGGTAATTATTTTGTTGATATTTGACGTGGGCGTAGCACCTCCCATACAAAGTAAATATTAATCATCGTATATCTCGGTAACAGTAATACATAGCGTCTTGAAATTTCGCACCCGTAACCTCTATAATAACGTATGACGGATTCTAATGGGTGATTTTTTTGAGGTTAGGATTTTCATGCATTAGTATTTGACAGATCACGTGAGATTTCAGACATGGTGCCAAAGAGAAAGATGCTCAGTATGCTTTGACATTTCATCATGAATAGACTTACTAACGAGCAACGCTTGCAAATCATTGAATTTTATTACCAAAATCAGTGTTCGGTTCGAAATGTTCAAATGTGACAAATTTTGTTCAGCGATGAGGCTCATTTCTGGTTGAATAGCTACGTAAATAAGCAAAATTGCCGCATTTGGAGTGAAGAGCAACCAGAAGCCGTTCAAGAACTGCCCATGCATCCCGAAAAATGCACTGTTTGGTGTGGTTTGTACGCTGGTGGAATCATTGGACCGTATTTTTTCAAAGATGCTGTTGGACGCAACGTTACGGTGAATGGCGATCGCTATCGTTCGATGCTAACAAACTTTTTGTTGCCAAAAATGGAACAACTGAACTTGGTTGACATGTGGTTTCAACAAGATGGCGCTACATGCCACACAGCTCGCGATTCTATGGCCATTTTGAGGGAAAACTTCGGAGAACAATTCATCTCAAGAAATGGACCGGTAAGTTGGCCACCAAGATCATGCGATTTGACGCCTTTAGACTATTTTTTGTGGGGCTACTTCAAGACTAAAGTCTACAGAAATAAGCCAGCAACTATTCCAGCTTTGGAAGACAACATTTCCGAAGAAATTCGGGCTATTCCGGCCGAAATGCTCGAAAAAGTTGCCCAAAATTGGACTTTCCGAATGGACCACCTAAGACGCAGCCGCGGTCAACATTTAAATGAAATTATCTTCAAAAAGTAAATGTCATGGACCAATCTAACGTTTCAAATAAAGAACCGATGAGATTTTGCAAATTTTATGCGTTTTTTTTAAAAAAAAAGTTCTCAAGCTCTTAAAAAATCACTCGTTATATGCCCCGGCCTTAAAGCGTCCTCGGTGTTTTTATGTCTAACTTTGAAGACTTTTAATAGGCACATTTTATAATTGGAAAAATTCACACTGACATCTACATATTTGATATACGGCGCTGAAAAAGCTAGAAAAGTTTAGGGTATCGTGCAAAGCTGTATTAAAAATTACGGATGCACATTTGAAGAAAGTCAATTAGAAACACTTTCAAATTATAATTGCAACAAAATTATGAATTTCAGACAAACAGACATAATACAAAAAAAATTTAAAATGATTACAAATGGTACATAGTGCTGGCAATTTTTACTACTTTCAATTACTCGATACAACTCAAAACTTTTCATTTGGGTACTCAATACTTCAGTTTACATACTAGCAGAGGAAATTTATCGCCGTAGTTGTCAAATATTTTTATAAATTTATTTCTTAAAATGCTACCGTAAAATTATCAATTAATTTCTTTTGTGTATTGAGTACCCAAAAAAATATCGAGTATCGAGTACTCGGTACCCACTACTCAATACTTTGCCAGCACTACCATATTCCTCAACTAATAATGGTGGATGATAAAGTATGTAATGGCTTAACTCAAACTTCATCCGCAAAGTTTTACTTACATACATATGTAATCCAAAACCTCGCTGGACAATGAACAATTTTGCTTACTAGCTATCCCCGGTGCTCTTTGCTATACACATCCACAAAAAAAATACAACAAAAAGTTTGAAGAAATGCATGGCCAACCTTTAATTCTAAAACGCATGCCATTCTCACGACAAAACTGTTTCAGTTTATATTTAAGTTACGATGACCACTGTTCCCATCCAATCTTTTTTTTTCTAGACTATGCGTATTACGATAATAATTTTTAACTTTGTATTGGAGGTACCACTCCCACGATCCTATTTTATCACCAAATAGTTCTAACATATTTATAAAGCCGATAACGAAGTTTCATAATGATATCTATACTGGAAGTATTTTTGGGGGCCGACTCGATGCAGCTCCTACCACTGTGCAGTGTCGTGATTAGCATGTGTATAGCCTTATTTTTTGAACCGTAATAGGTTGACTCATGAAATATTGACAGTAGATGTGTTGCCATCGCAGCTACAACAATTAAATGGTGTTCCGCAATGGCATGTTTTTCAATTACATTGGCATATTTTTGGAACCACAATAGATAGGCTGCTGATATTTTCATAAAAAGTCCTTATATTTGAATTGTAATAGGCTGACACTTGACTTCTAAACACAGTGTATTTAATACTATGCTGTAGTATAAAAAAAATAATTAAAAATTAAAGGGTGCCCCATAAGGCATGAAAAATATAACAACTTTTATTTTTAAAGTTGTTCTGAACGTAGTACGGCACCCTACGTGTGTGAGTCTGACTTACATTTGACTGATTTATTAAATTCTTATCTTCTTTTTTACGCCTTTTACGTTTTTCCTTTTTCTATTTTCATGTTTTTTTGTTAATTTTAGTTACCACCTATAATTACACACTCTGTAATTTTTTAAGTCATGGCAAAATAATCATATACGGATACCACTACGTGATAAAAGACCAAAAAAAAGACCCCTGTCTCCCAGTTTTCCCGAAAATTTTTTAATTTCATTTGTTTTTTCTTTACTTCAACATTGAGATACTATAAAGCCTTCTCCCGTAAGTGAAAAGGCATGTTGAGGGTTTCATTGTTATACTATTACTGATTTTATTAATCTTAGTTCTTAGGTGATATGGGTTGACATTTAGAGTTAGGGTTGTAACAAAGAGTACTAGCATGGATATTTAGTAATAATGATTCAGTGTTGTAGGGATTAGTAGTCTCAGCAGGGATGGCACTACAATACTATGCTATCTATTACAAAAAATAAAATATTCGAATTATGTTTATAATGTTGATGGCCCTGGACTTGCAAATCGCACTCTCTTAAGCTGTGGATCCAAATCGTCGTCCGAATCTTCCGAATCTGACTTTGATTCAGAACTTATGGTGTCCACAGGCACGGTACTTCCAAACTGCCCTCAATCATCAGCTTTTTCTTCTTCAGATACTTCATTAACATCATACAGGGTGATCTTGTGACTCCACCAACATACCTGAAATGAATTAGAAAAGAATGCAAAACAATGCATCAATAAAATTGATATTACCTCTGCAAGCAATGCATCGAGTTTTTTGCCTTTGTACCGTTTTTCCATGGGCATTGTGGTTTGGTGAAACCGTTCTAATTGCTCATCGGATTCGGTAGGGAGTTGTTTGTTAAAATCGTCAAAATGAAAATGCAGCTTTAATGTCATCGATATGCCGATTTTGTCAAAATAATATAGCATTTTTTTCACCCATTCTCTTGCTTCCGGTTGCGTGTGCTGAGCTTACTGCATTGCCTGTGCTGCTGCGGTCGTTGCGTGATCGCGTGATACCTAATGATACCTACAATGTGTTTCCAGGTATTTTTTTAACCGACTTCAAAAAGAGAAGGAGGTTATCAATTCGTCTGAATGTTGCTTTTTTTTTTTTTTATGTTTGTGCCCGCAGAACTCAGTCATTTCTGAACCGATTTTAAAAATTTTGCACTATTAGAAAGGTTATGGCTACAGATTGGTCCCATTTTAAAAGAAGTTCAAAATTTTAAAAATTAAAGGGTGTCCCCATACAACATACATGTTTTTTACGTGTATTATGAACCTTATAGGTCACCAATTTAAAATTAAAAAAAAGTGCGTATCACTGTAGCTCCCAACAACAAAAAGTAATTAAAAAATAAAATTAAAAATTAAAGGGTGACCCCATAGGTGACTTAATTTCACCTTTATTCTTCTATCTTTTGAACCGCTATAGACAAACACTTGAAAGTTGCACAGAATGTTCGTTACTATGTCTGTTATAATAAGTATAAATATTTAAAATTAAAAATTAAAGGGTGTCCCATTAGTTGGTTTATTTTGATATATATATGGCCAAACTTTTGAAACTTTATAGACAGACAGTTGAAATTTACAAAGTACTTGTATTGCTAAGTCCGCTAAAATAACAAGTGTAAAATATGAATTTGGAAATTAAAGGGTGTCCCAATAGTTAATGTAAAAGTAATATATATGGCCAAACTTTTTAACTGTTATAGATAGACAGTTGAAATTTACAAAGAACCTATATTACTTAGTCCGCTATTAAAACAAGTATAAAACTTGGATCTATAAATTAAAGGGTGTCCCCATTATTGATGTTATTTGACCATTATGTCCTCATCTTTGGAACCGTTATAGACAAACACTTGAAAAATAGACAAAATGTTCACTGCTATGTCTCGAATAACAACAAGTATAAATATTTAAAATTGGAAATTATAGGGTGTCCCAATAGTTGATGTAATTTGATGTATATGGACACAAAGTTAAAATTTAAAAAGAATCTGTATTACAAAGTGTTCTTTAAAAAGTATTTATATTAAAATTTGAATTTAAAGGGTGTCCCAATAGGTGACGTCATTTGATATATATGACCCTATCTTTTAAACAGTTATTGATAAACACTTAACAATTAGACAGAATGTCCATTACTATATCTGTTATAATAAGTATAATTATTTAAAATTATAAATTACAGGGTGTCGCAATAGTTTATGTAATTTGATGTATATTACCAAACTTTTAAACCGTTACAGACAGAAGGTTGAAATTTACAACGAACCTGTATTGCTACGACCGCTATAACTAGTATAAAATTTGAATTCGGAAATTACAGGGTTCGCAATAGTTACCGTCTTAAAGAAACATGCTTTTAAGTTTGTCTGTTTTGAAGTCGGTTTTTTTTTTGCAAGAATTATTATATTTTGGGTTGTTTTATGTGAATTCAATGCAGCTGTTTGCTTCCAGGTAATTTTTTGATAGAAGTTTTTTTCATTTTGATTTTACAAAAATGACATCGAGGCCCCACATCTTTGAGGGCCCATAAAAAAAAAACCTGGAGTACTTTGGACAAAACTGGGAGACAAGGGTCTTTTTTTTGGTCTTTTATCACGTAGTGGTGTCCGTATATGGTTATTTTTTCCGTGTTGCACTGTGTTACATACTTACATCTGGTAATTAATTCGGTAGTATCGATAGTTTTTAAGCAAACTACGAAATGAGCCGACTATCGATAGTTTTGCAGCTGTAGTTTAGGCCAAAAAATAAAAAATAAAAAAATATATTTATTTTTTCTTTTTAACAAACAACTTTTTTATTAACAAACAAATAAGACAATAAGACAGTTTGGCGAAAGAAATCAAAGAAAAAGTTAAGTGGAAATTATTATATTTAAATAACTAAATTTAGATTGTTTTTGTATTATTTGGAAAACATAGCAGAAGAAAACATAGATGGCAGTTTTTGTTTGACTACGATAAACACATCTTATCTTTAGATGGTACCAGGAGCGGGAGCTACATTTACATTAGCTACAGAATTTAGATGACCTTCCAAAGGAGCAGCATGAATAGCACCACGAGTTTGGGCAACATAGCTAGCGGGACCGGCAGCTATGATAGGAACAGCAGCTGGAGCATGACTAATGACAACAGTACCATGCAAAGCAGACACTAATGGCGAAGTCACAGCGGTATAGGAAAGACCACCACCGGCAAGTTGAGTGATCACATTACCCAATGGAATTATCGATGACTCAGCACTCAAAGCAAAAGCCAAAGTACACAAGATGACAATAGCGAACTAATAAAATAAATATTAAAAATAATATTTTTTTTTTAATTTCTTTTCATAAAACTTTCAAAGCAAAACTTACTTTCATTTTAAAATTTTCTATAAAAAGTCTATCTGGAGATCGCAGAAAACTAAACTGTGTGTTACAAGTTTGAACTCAAGTTCTATTCTGATTTAATCTGTTTAATGCCCTTATTTTTATATAAAAATCTAACACCAACATGGTCTTAACAAATTCACTCATTAGATGGCCATTTTAACTTTATATTTTTTGTGATAAAGTACTATTGTAAATACATGAAGAAAAATAGAACTTTTGAAGAGAATAAGGAAATCTGCAACAATTCTAAGCTCAATTAAAGTACATCTTATGGCTTTGTTAAGAAATATTTTTTCAAAATAGAAAAAAATACATTAAGATCAAGAGATTTGAGTTTAATCATTCAACATTACAAACTTTATTTAATAAACCTGTCATTAAACCATTAAAAATAAATGTAACAGCGACAGACAACAAGACTTTATGGAGATCGCTAGTTGACAAGCCTTATACAAGCTTTATACACTGAGCAAAATTACATTGTTTAAAATTTTAAAATATGTTACGTTAATGATGTGACAAAATTGAAAAACAAAAAAATAGCCGAGTATATGATCATTAATGTGAAGACTACAGCTCTACAGACTACAGTAACTGAAAGTTAGTACTAGTTGTTATTGGAAAAGTGTTCATTAACTCGAAAAACTAGCAACGAGAGAGTAAAACAAGAGAATAAAATTTTAAGAGAAAAAAAATTACTTGCAAGAATTTGTCAATCAGCTGTTCGGGATTTTGTGTTAAAAATATTTTATTGGAAAGAAAAATTGTATGAAAATAGAATTATTTTTTTATTGAGGAAAATATCAGTATTTAGAAGTGAAAATAAAATAAAAGTGAATAAAATTTTGTTGGTGTATTGTTTTTCTTTAATTTAGCGAGGATATCAAACGATAAAATTTAGTTTTTCCTTTTTAAATTTAGGTTTTCATTTTAAGTCTTTTTGTTTTAAAAATAATAAATAGCAGTCATTTATTATTTATAGCAGTCGTACTTTTTTTCGGTACAATTCTGATTTTAAAATTGGTATTGTACAGTTTTTAATATGTATATTTTGAACAATAAACATATTTGTGTTTTGGAATATTATTTAGAAGTTTCTTTGAAATAAGAATGTTTATTAGCACTGACGAACCAAAAATATTGACATGTAAAGCTTAAATGCATCATAAACTCTTTCAAAAACTACCCAATATTTTAAAACAATAATTTTATTTAAATTATTGTGCTTTTATTTTTGTTGTTTGATTTATTTCTCTGGTTTCCTTGATATTACTATTATCAGTTTAAACTTCTTTAAAGCAACATTTCTGGCTAACAATGGCAGATTACTTTATGTTTGCCCTTTCAGTACAATTACGTTTTCAAAGGTATTATTTTATGGTCTAATCGGTACAAGTTTTAAATCCTTTCTGACGCCACCGTAGTCTACTTGCTAACTTTTGCTAGTAAAGCGTTCAATTACATTTTCATATTTAGGAAAGTAATTATTTAAATTTCTGTTTTACACTCTCATTGCTAGTTTCTGCTAGGAAAGTTGCTGAACAGACCTAACATTAGTAGTTCTTTTTTTTTAATACCTCGCCCGCAGTTTATGAAACACATTTTTGTAATGAGATATAATTTATTATTAAATTATTTGGACACAATTTTTTATCTGCTCAAAAGTTTTGGAAATAAGCGGAAATTTATGAAGGAAAATTTTTTCATATAAATTTAAAAACTTCGTATTTAAAATTTATAAAAAAAAAATTGAAAGGCAACAAATATTGGAATATGCACTCATATGATGTAAGTGCATATTTCATTTGTTGTTCAAATCAGGCACATTCATTTAATCTATATAGATATAATAAAATAATAATGTCTGTCTGTCTGATTTTCTTTTGCGTTCGCATCACGTAAACACTACTGGATGGATTTTAACAAAATTTTGTGAGGAGGTACCTTAGTATCCTGGTTCCAATATAGCATACTTTTGGTCTGGAGCAGCATGGCGGCATCTAGAGTTGGAAATTTAGTACTCATTGAGTCTACAATGAATAATATTGACTATTTCAATATTCTTTACCCCCGGGGGTTTCAATTGTCACTGCAGGAATGGAAAATGCTTTGACGCGGTTCACTTGGGGAAAATAGGGGCACCAAACGCTAGGGTTCCTAGAGCCTAACTCTGGAAGAAAAGGTCTGTTGTTTTATAACACGGGTTATCTTCGAAGCCCGACCAGTGCCCAAAGGGCAGGTACCACGGGAATCGGTGGTCCCACAGAGAGCCTATCCTCTCTGTGACCGGTTATTGGTGAGGTCGCCTTCGGGGGTACACGTGGTTGTTGTGGTTTAAGATCGATTTATGTAGGTATGGTGCACGAACGATCAAGTGTGCTGTTGCACTCTCAACAGACGGAGTTTGGATAGTCTGCAAATCCCTAAGCAAGAGCTTATAATGTAGATCTAGGCTTGCCTTGGAAAGGCTTGCCATATTATATAAATTGCTACTCATTGTAACTGTATCACACACAAAAAGCGATTGATGGCAAGCGTAAAGTGTTGTTATACAACACAATGGGGGCGCTAGTCTACACCTAAGTTTTACCTCACGGTGGTCTTACCACCGAGTATTCTTACGGCTAATTTTGCTGCCAGCATCGAAAAATTGAGACTGTCAAATGACTGGGTCCTTCAACATGACAACGACCCGAAGTGAACGTCGTTGATTGTTAAGGAACGGTTGTTATATCGAACCCCTAAGACTCTACATAATCAACCGCAGTCCCCAGACCTTAACCCTTGCGAACATTTGTAGGAGCACCTTGATAGAAAAATCAGGCAGAGGACAATATCTAATAACGATGACTTGAAGAATGGAACAAAATCTCTCATAAAATAACGAGAAACCTTGTGGAATTCCTGCCTAGAAGGTTGAGTGATGTACTAAAAGTAAATTAAAAACAAACCAAATATTAAAAATAGACATTTATTTCACTTATAGACCAACAGTTCTTATGTAAAAGGCGTTGTTTACTTGTTTGATGCCAGTTCTTTAAGATTTATGGAATTATCTTTATTTTAGTGTTGTTTTTGTTGATTGTTTTTACTGAATTAAACTCTTATTATACTTGTAAGCCTTCAAAACTGCAATCAAACATTTTAATTTTTGTTAATTGTCATTCTCTTATAAAAGCTTTTATGAAAATAATTTAACTGTTTACTTTTTTTGGACGATCATACCATCCACCTTCTGCTGATCAAAATTCATAAAATACAAACTTTGTAACTGAATTATTTTAAAATTGATGTCGCTTAAAACAGGATATCAAAAATTCTTACTTAAAATAATCGATCGGGTTCTTAGACTAAACAATTTATCGTAGTTTTGAATTCAATTAATAGTTTCAGTGTAATCACCTGAAGACATCTAATCTTTTAGACCACATCCATGCAAACAAATGCATGCATTGTTTTGAAAATGCTCCATTATCGTTAAAATGTGCTGTAATTCTCATACACGTATGTAACAAATTCTTGCCTTAAACGGCAGCAAGTTTTTTTCATAACGGTCTTGAACTTCTGTGTCAGTTGTTAAACCTACCGCTCGGCAAACAAACAACACTTAATGGGTGAGTAGGTATTTAAGTTTGCTTAAGGAGTTTGCCACATTTTTTAATAATAATTTTACGAAACCGTAAATTAAAATTAGCTTGAAGGAAGAATTTGATGGAATAAGCTTTTTTAACCGACTTCAAAAAGAGAAGGAGGTTATCAATTCGTCTGAATGTTGCTTTTTTTTTTTATGTTTGTGCCCGCAGAACTCAGTCATTTCTGAACCGATTTTAAAAATTTTGCACTATTAGAAAGGTTATGGCTACAGATTGGTCCCATTTTAAAAGAAGTTCAAAATTTTAAAAATTAAAGGGTGTCCCCATACAACATACATGTTTTTTACGTGTATTATGAACCTTATAGGTCACCAATTTAAAATTAAAAAAAGTGCGTATCACTGTAGCTCCCAACAACAAAAAGTAATTAAAAAATAAAATTAAAAATTAAAGGGTGACCCCATAGGTGACTTAATTTCACCTTTATTCTTCTATCTTTTGAACCGCTATAGACAAACCCTTGAAAGTTGCACAGAATGTTCGTTACTATGTCTGTTATAATAAGTATAAATATTTAAAATTAAAAATTAAAGGGTGTCCCATTAGTTGGTTTATTTTGATATATATATGGCCAAACTTTTGAAACTTTATAGACAGACAGTTGAAATTTACAAAGTACTTGTATTGCTAAGTCCGCTAAAATAACAAGTGTAAAATATGAATTTGGAAATTAAAGGGTGTCCCAATAGTTAATGTAAAAGTAATATATATGGCCAAACTTTTTAACTGTTATAGATAGACAGTTGAAATTTACAAAGAACCTATATTACTTAGTCCGCTATTAAAACAAGTATAAAACTTGGATCTATAAATTAAAGGGTGTCCCCATTATTGATGTTATTTGACCATTATGTCCTCATCTTTGGAACCGTTATAGACAAACACTTGAAAAATAGACAAATTGTTCACTGCTATGTCTCGAATAACAACAAGTATAAATATTTAAAATTGGAAATTATAGGGTGTCCCAATAGTTGATGTAATTTGATGTATATGGACACAAAGTTAAAATTTAAAAAGAATCTGTATTACAAAGTGTTCTTTAAAAAGTATTTATATTAAAATTTGAATTTAAAGGGTGTCCCAATAGGTGACGTCATTTGATATATATGACCCTATCTTTTAAACAGTTATTGATAAACACTTAACAATTAGACAGAATGTCCATTACTATATCTGTTATAATAAGTATAATTATTTAAAATTATAAATTACAGGGTGTCGCAATAGTTTATGTAATTTGATGTATATTACCAAACTTTTAAACCGTTACAGACAGAAGGTTGAAATTTACAACGAACCTGTATTGCTACGACCGCTATAACTAGTATAAAATTTGAATTCGGAAATTACAGGGTTCGCAATAGTTACCGTCTTAAAGAAACATGCTTTTAAGTTTGTCTGTTTTGAAGTCGGTTTTTTTTTGCAAGAATTATTGAAAAGTTAATTTAAAAAGGCAGTTAAATTATGAAAGTTATACTATTTGTACACTTGTACACAGTTTGCAAGTAACTCTAGATAAAAATTGTAATATGCTGAAGAAACTTGTTAAAACTGTTTGTGAGCTGCAAGTTTCTTTTACTTTAATTATTTCCACATTGAAAAAAATTTACCTTTTATCCTTTAGCGGAGAAATAATAATAATAAAAGTTTAAAGGAAGTTTAAATGAAAACCGTTCCAGGCACATCACACGAATATTGAACGTAGCAGTGTTGTATACCTACATACATAATTAGTAAAGAGTTTAAGAGTCTCTTTACTAATTATGTACGTCTAGACCACTCCTGCGTACGATATTCGTGTCAAAACTTTGAGAAATTGCACCACTGTTTATACAAATATATATACACCTCCCATTAGAAAGCCATACTTATCAACACAGCTGTACCTGTGCAAAATTTTATGAAGATATCTTCTATGGTTCCATAACTACCGAATTATTTCTCTATACCCAAATTTGAGACCACATAGCGGCACCCACGGCAAGATCACAGCATCAAAACTTAAGCTCAGATACTCTTCAGCTATACCCATGTTAAATTTTGGATCAATCGGACATTTTTCCATTACCCCACTTGGGAGCACATGGCTTCCACAAAGAACCTCCATTTTACACCCATCTTACACGATTTGTCGCAGATATTTTCGCATCTTCCACACAAGTGCTGCCGTGAGATTCAGCCTGTTGCTAAGTAGATGATTGGTCTGTTGAAGCGGGTGCTAGCATAGTGGGAATGGAATGTCATCTGCCGTTGCCTAGAAACAACACCCTTCGTCCGTGTATTTGGTGTAGTGGTAAGAAACCTTGCTAATCTTTGATTTCTACTTTTTTCCATTTTTTTTAAGAAATTGGCGGCGGCTTCCTGACCTTTTGCCATGATATTATAAGGGGTATTCTTGGATGAATTGCCTGGAGAGGGTTAATTTTTAAAACTCGAAAAAAACCATGGTGAAAATTTTCGCCCTCTGCCAGGAATTGAACCTGTAGTTGCCTACACTACTTAACCACTACACTACACCGCTACAGATCAATCAGACTAGCCCTTTACAAGTGGCTGAATTATTTGTTTCTGGCCCACTGTGCACTGGCTAGACTTAATTAAGTATATTTATTTTTATTTTATTTTTAAACTTATTGTCATTTCAAATCTTTTGAAGATGCAATTAATAATATGACGAGAAAAAATTACAGGCCGAACGATGACGTACCACAGAGTTCTTCCACACAGCTGATGGTGTGTTTTGTGAGCCTCATATGCGCCAACTTTGTTTGTTGATATAACCGTTCACAATAATCGGTTGGCTTTAATGCCTGAACTAGTTGAACTTCACAGCGTATTTTTGATTATTGATGCAAACGTGATGCGTTAAAATTCTAGACTCATTTTCCACACTTCCCCGAACTGCGACTATGTTTTCTCCCACTACTGCCACTACGGGCATATTGATGTAGTCTGTTATCAGTTATAGTACCGTAAGCCTCAAATTCAATGTTCAACGTTTTCTGAAGGAGCCTCATTACGAAAAAAGCTGCTGCGGTCACCTAATCGAAATCATATAATCACAGTTGTCTGCTTATAATTTATTATATTTAAATCGCAACCCCTGAAGCATTGAAACACTAAAGGCCAGGGTTCATAGAATCCGTTATTCGTCGCCTCTTTCAACTTACAAGTACATAAGTTGAAATATATATGTTTTCTTATGAGCGTTATCACAATTATTACGTCTCCGTCAACGCAAAGTACGAAGGTTGGGCAACTTTTAATTTTTGATGTACGTTGAGCAGTTTGATAGCTATCAATTGCTTTTTTGCAGCAAAAATAAAACAAAATAGAACAAAATAAATAAATTATATAAAGTGCAATGGTAAAAAAGCTTTTTGTGTTTAATTTCCTTATTTAATATCCGTCAACCTTGTCCGTCGTTACATTGATTTCAGTTAAATGTGTCAAAGTATAACGCGTGACGGATTCTATGTACCCCGGCCTTAACGTAGCGATTACCAGTTTCGTTTAAAGCCATATTTAAAATCACCACAAAGCCTTAACTGAATTCTTGTTCGAAGTGCTGGTCACAACCACATTTTTTATTTGTTATTATTTGAAACCACATACTCGTAAATAGTCTTTTAAAAAAAAGTTGTTTAATTACATACGTTTTTTTTTCTTCATGTAAACAATATTTAAGTGACAGTTTAACAAACCGAACGACAGATAGTAAAACAAACCGACACACAGCTGTTTACCATAAATACGGGCAATTGTCGTTTGTTTTATTAATTCTGTGACGGCATGACGCCCATTCAATTACTTGCGTATGTGGAATTGACCACACCTTATCCGCGTTAAATTTATATGTAAGTAAGTTCCGCGAAGTAAACAGTATGCAAACGTTTCTACACAGAAGTTTAGTTTTTCTTACATTTCACACAGGGAATGGCCAATTGTTTAATGATTTAGCCATTTATGCCCTTATCCAAATGAAATAAAGTCTACTTGAAGTGTACTTTAAGAAAACATTTTCGTATAAAATTTGTTTTAAAGTAGACGTGAAGTAAATTTTATTTCTTTTGCATAACGGCATTAATATTTATTTAGTCAAACTTTAAGTTTTATTTGTGTTTATGTTAACTTTTGTTGTCAATAGATTTGTGGCCAACACCTGTGCAGGTCTTGTTGTAACAAAAAGTTTTTGTCGTCGACGTTTTTGGTTACAAAGGTAAATAAATGTAAAAGGAAAACACCATTTGTTGATTAAATCAATTCATTAGAGACCAATTATTTATTGAAAAAAATGAAATAATTTCTTTAGAAATTTAAAACAAATATTTAAATCCTGTTCATAACTAGTTATACACTTTCGTAACTACAATGCCTAATAGAAAAATGTGTAGCTTCTAATGATAATTCAAAAGTAGGATTTTTAATGTTTTTTTTATGTATTTAATACACACATATTGCAGAATTCCAACAAACAAATCTACATCTTTTTAGAAATTATGCATTTTTTAGAAAAAAAAATTCTATAATTTTTTAAAAAATCAAAAATCGTTTTGAAGTTACTTTTTTTTAGGGATAAAAGACAAAAGTTAAGTTATTTTATAATTTTATACAAAATTACAGCTTATTTATAATTATATAAGAAAATAATATCTATAAATTTAACAAAAATACTTTAAAATTTTGCGGGCTACAAAATCCTAAACGATCGTGCTGACATTGGATTAAGAAGATGGAATATTGCCTTTTTTGGCCGAGCACTAAAGATAAGAATCCAAACGACAGTTTCACAGTTTAGATATAGTTTAGATATACGGTTGGTCAAATAGGGTACTTATTTTTTATATTCGATGTGGGCGTGGCACCTCCCATACAAAGTAAATATTTATCATCGTGTAGCTTGGTAACAGTAATAGGTAGCGCCTTTAAATTTTGCACCCGTAACTTCTATATTAACATACATAGTTTAGAGAAAGATAGCCTGTATTAGAATAGTGGGCGTGGTACCTCCCATACAAAGTGAAAAAATAATATCCTGTATCTAGAGAACTGAATTAGGTATCACCTTGGAATTTCACATCAGTAACCCCCACATTAAGGTACATACATAGTCAAGCTAAACACATACTGAATTGGAATAGTGGGCGTGGTACTTCCCATACAAACTTAAGAATTATTATCCTGTTCCTGTACAATGGATAAAGCTTTGAATCTTTGCACGAGTAATCTCTATGCTAATGCGCATAGTCACAAACATACGTACAAACTAAATTGGGGAAGTGGGTGAGGTAGCACCTATTCAAAGTAAAAAATTATTATCGCATTCCCGGAGACCTGCAATCGGTAGAGTCTTGAAACTTTGCACAAGTAATCCACAGAGTAATATGCATTGTCTAGCAAAATGCAGACCGGATTAGGATAGTGGGAGTAGTACCTTCCATAAAAAGTAAAAAATTATTATCGTCTTAATACGTATAGTCTAGCAATAATCTGAATGGATGAAAACAGGAGGCGTCGTACCCTGCATATAAACTAAAACATTTTCGATGTGGGAATAGCGTGCGTTTTCAAGTTAAAGGTTGGCCATACTTTTCTTCCCAGTGTTTATTGTATTATTTGTGGATGGGTGTATCGAAGCGCACCGGGGATAGCTAGTATACATAGAAAGCACAAAATGAATTTGTCACTAGCTAGTAAGTAACCTTCAAATTAATGTGGATATTCCTGCAAGCTGTGTGGAAACAATGAGCGTGGTAATTCCCATATAGAGTGAAAACTACTATCGTACTAGGGAACTATAATAGGTAGAGTGTTTTGTACAAATAACCGCCTCATTAAGGTGCATAGTTAAACAAAATAATATTGAATTGGATTAGTAGTAGGCGTAGTACCTCCCATACAAATTTAGATATTACTAGCTGTGCCCACAGACGTCGCACAGTGGTAAATTTCGCGAGATAGCGGTCAAAACTCTATAACTTTTGACCGGATTGGTATTTTTTTACGCGATTTTTTTTGTTCAATAGGAGGGACTTTAAGCTTCAATTTGCGTGTTCAAACGTAAAAATCGACTGATAGGAACGTAAGTAATGTGGAGTTAAAAATGCATTTTAATTTTTTGTTGAGTTTCCATGTAAAAGTTGAATATTTTGACATTGTAAATAGGTATTTTTTTTTTATAATTTCTTATTTTGTTCAATCGTATTTTACAACCAATACTTATTCATTATTCCTAAACTTAATTTTGGTCAGAAAATGCCAACATTTGGCCCCTGACATTTATTTAGTCTCAATATTCACAGGGGCCAAAGGTTGGTTTTTTGGAAGAAAGCTAATTCTTGTGAGGATTAAACTGAAAAATAACACTGAAATTCCCAACAATATCAATTTGGATATATTATATACAGAACATAACATCGATAAAATTTTAAGTAAACTTTTACTATTGATTTAAAGTGCACATATATTTTATTTAAATGTATTAATAAAAATTTATACTAAAATTAGAAACAAATTATAATCTTTAAACTAGTATTAATTAAACAATATTAGTAAAAATTTCTTCCAAATAGCTGTGATTTTCATTTTACAGTAGTTGTTTAGCTTCTTCATCTAACTCTAATGAGGTTGATTTCCATTTTTGTCGAATACTGGACATATATGGGTCTGATGTGCACAACAAAATATTAATAAGATCTTCATTAGTACAATATCTGGAAATTTTTCTTGTATTGTGCTCGCGAAAGAATCTGTAGTCTTTGTTCCTTTTTTCTTGCGCTTCTTCTGAGAGATCTCCAATTGGAAGTGTGAACTGTGGTTTGCATATGTCTCCAAGAATATTTTTGGTTATAAAGGGTTGCTGTCTCATTAGCATACTGACCAAATTTTTTTGCATCTATCTTTTTGCTACATGCTATAACTTCTAATATGATTTGAAATCGTCGTATTAAATCATAATCTACTAATCTAGCATGAAGAGGTGACATTCCAAATTCATATGCTTCATTAAAACTATCGTCTTGTGTTGGTGGTTGGCTCAATTGACTTGATGTTTTTTGGCATATGGTGCAGCTTGACGAAGACTTTGTTTCGGTTAAAGCTTGTGCAACTTTTCCATCGATCATTGTAAGTGACATTTTAAAGTTAACTTCGATGCATTGGTCATTAAATTCAAATATCACTGGTTGAAGTTCTTTAATTTCATCTGTTATTTTGCCAACTTCTTCAGTTATGACATCTTTAGTTTCTTTTTTGTAAACAAACTTTATTGGTCTACAAAATTTTGTTGACGAGGGAATTTCATTCTTCCATACATCTATCTCTGCAGCTCTACGAGTTGACGGCTCTGAACCAATATAAGTTTTTGTTAAACGTAATGGAACGAAAGAAATCATGAATAAATTGGCATCTGATGAATTTTCCGCATTACATTGTTTGTATTGTTTCTGGCCAGAGGACCCATCACATCCCCATTTAGAAATTTAAATCATGCTGCAATTTTTAAACTTCTTTAAATAGTCAGCATCAAATGTCTTTAATAATCGTTCTGCAGTGTGTTCAAGAAGATCCTGCAATTTTATTTCTGCTGAACTTGAAGTTACACTAATAGCAGCAGGTAAGCAATCTTTTTTGGCAGAAACTATATCTCGATATGATGGAAAAATTCCACAATTTTTTTCATTGGTTCGCTTCCGCAATTCTGTATATTGGTTTTTAGTCATTTTCAAATCCAAAAATAGTGCAAATGCTTCTTCTGGTGTAAATTTATTTTCTTTAGTTGGTGTCGGCATAGTTTCTAATATCCTTTTTGTGCGTCTGGGGCTTGCTTCCACTATTTTTTCAATGATAGCAATTTTACTCTTTTTAGTTTTCGATGGTTGAATTTGATGCTGAAATGAATCCTTTATGATGCTACAAGAAACTTCTTCATTGATAAGTTTAAGCTTGCGTCTTCGTGATCTTTCACTACAATTATCAATTGGCTTTGCTGTTCGACCACCTTTTCCAGTTTCCGTGGTAGTTACTAATGGCTTTTTAAAAATAAGTTTATTTCTTAGCCATTCTTGGTTGCGTGAGTAAAACAATTTCTTGTTTCTGGAACATTGATTGTACCGTTTTCTTAAAGTATTTAAAAGTTTTTTATTTTTAAGTTATGAATTTTAATTTCTTGTTTGTCGCATATTTTGAAGAATGGATTATTCATTATATGTAAAATAATGTCGTTTTCATCTTTCCGTTCAAAATATATATCAGATAGAACACTATAACTGAATTTAGCCATTGTTTAAACAATAATGAAGAAAAAAAATGAATGCATGGATTAATATACTATTGCTCATGATCAACATGATCTTTTTTACCTCTTTGAAACATAATATAACAGGTACTTGGTTTTACCAGTTATTTCCATTGGTTTTAAATTTATTTGCAATTTTCAGGTATTTAAGTTATGTAATATTAGATGGCAATAAAATCATTTTTTACCTTTTCCAAATGAATTGCCAGATACCACATAATTTGAGAGTTCTATTGTCATTTTTGTCAAAATTTTGATACACCCTTCTATGTGGACTAGGTCCAAACATGGGCCAACTTCTCCTAATTTCAACAGAATAATTTTTTGGGTCAATAAGAACTCTTGTACAAAATTGCATCAAAATATATGCATAATATCCACTTTCACATACAAATAACTTCTCAAAAAATATGACGTGCATTTGTACCGAATATCTTACCTTGGGTCAGAAAAATTGCTCTAGCTCAAAAAGTGCAGTCCCGATGCATGGACATGTATATATAGGAATGTAGGGGAGAGTTAGGACTACAAAATAGTAAATTTGTGTTTTGACTCAGCTTGACTCACAGGAGTTGTGCTCTATGAAGTAGGAAATTTCCGAGAAATTTGACCTTTTTTAAAAAAAATATTTAAATTATTCTGAAAACAGTAGAGCTTCAATTTTTTTACCAGTAATAGGAAATAAGTTAAGTTACAACACAAAATTTATTTCGTCCAAAAATCTTGAAAAACAAAAAAGTTATGATCATTTAAACTTTAAAAATTAACTAAAAATATCATAAATTTACTAAATTCTGAAAAAGCCCATTTTGGACCACCTTGTTCTCAGTGAAATAGTTGAAATAGAGTTCTATTTTTTTGGCTCCCGAGGTTTACTACTGTCTACTTTCATATGAGTGTAATAACTTTAAAATCGGAGAACAAAAACCAAAAGGAGTTTTGGCCGCTATCTCAAAATATTGACCACAGTGCGTCGTGTGCATCCTTACAAAATTTTGTTCGACTTGCTTTGAAACTAATCCACACCAAATTTTAAGACTCTCACGTATTTACTTTATATAAGGTACCCATCCCTGGATAAAATTCTAAAATTTAAAAAAATTCTATAAATTATTGTAAATAGCTCTGAAAAAGGTGTTTAAAATAGTTTAATAAAAATGTAATTCAACAAAGTAAAAACACAAATAAAATCAAAATTTTATTCAATTGGCTATTTGGCAGTAAGTAATTAATATTTTGTCATTATTTTAAATCAGCGCCATCTGTTACGCAACCGGGTCTAAGATATGCCGCTTTCAAAAATAAAGATGCCTGAAAGTATGCAGTACCTATAAATCGTTAAAAAAAATCGGCGTGCCCTTTCTCTTCATTATCTCTTGGTCATAAGGTATTTTTGGGGAAAAAATTATCCTATATTGGAAACAGGATGCTTAGGTACCTACTCTTAAAATTTTCTTAAAATCCATCCAGATACGTAATTTCTTTATGTAAAGGATAAAATTCTAAAATTTATATAAAATTTTAAAAATTATTGTAAACCTAAGATGTGTTTAAAATATTTTAATAACAAAGTAATTCCACAAAGTAAAAATACAAATTTTATGCAATTGGCGCCATCTATTATTTAAAATATCCCACTTTCAAACATAAAAGGTGAGCAAACTTGTTTAAAATATCCCAGTTTTAAACCGACAATTAAAGTACCTTTATACCGGAAATTGCGTACTTTCACTGCTTTCTCTCTCTTGGAAATGAGATATTTTTTTGGAAAAAAAGTATTTATATTGGAATCAGTATGTTAGGGTAGCGCCTCACAAAATTTTGTTAACATCCATCCAGTAGTTTTTACGTGATGCGAACACAAACGAAAAGCAGACAAACAGACGAATATGAGGTACTATTTAATATATGTATAGATATATAGAGCCTTGAACATTTGCCCAGGTAACCCTGATATTAGTGTCATAGTCTGGAAAAAATAATAAACAATATGTGTGGTGCCTCTCATACACATTATAGATGATGGAAAATATAATATATTTAGTCTATAAATTAAAACGAGTAACCCCCATATTATAGTGAGGTGACGGATTACAACAGTGGGTGTCATATCTCACATACAAAGTACAAAATTATTGTAGACTGTTGATGTTTTGTCTTCTGAACATAACGTCTGTCTTCGAGTTGAAACTTGGTGGTTAGCACGATTAGCAGGGTACCCCTCATAGAAAGTAATTGTCCATATTTAAAGAACAATAATTGTCCTATATTTAAACAGTAATTGTTCTAGATTTAAAGAAGTAAGAGTGACACACTCTAAATTTTGTCTGGGCTACTTTAGGAATAATGTACCTTTTCGATTTGAACCATGACTTCCACTTAGAAATGTTTATTTTATATATTTTGGGTGTAGCGAAGCACACCGGGGATATTCTATAGATCATTTGAAAAACTAATTTTGTATTTTTGCAAGTCTGTTCAAACAAGATCTGGAGTAGTATTCCTCTATATCTTTTTAGGTACATTAAATCTTTGAATGGGACTCACTAATATCTTCTTCACTAACGACTCAACGCTCTCTACTCGTAAACCTGCAATATACTATTTTGCATGGAAGAACAAACATTGTAAATGAAAAATATGTGTTCTTACGTTCTTAGCCATCAAATCATTTATTAAGAGCCAGTAGTAAGGGTGAACCCTTTGACATAAGGGTGTTTCTTATATCTGATGTCAAGAGACTTTTGAATTCAGATTCACTACAAAATCACTAGGTCCCTGTTTCATAGCATGAGGCGACTACAACGCTAAACATACGTTTTGGGTATCAAGTGGACAACCCACCTATTGGCCTACTGATCGACAAAATATACCTGATGTTATTGATATTGGCGTGATTAACGTTGAAGCGTCACTTGAATTATCCTCAGATCATTCACCCACTATTGTCTATATATGGAACTAGCAAAATATCGTGTCACCAAGTTCTAGAGCAAGCATAAATTGGTTAAAATATAAAAAATATCTGAGTACACATTGTTCGGAAAACATCCCTCTAAGAACACCAAAAGACATAGACCAAAGTCTTATTATTTTTGATAAAAGCCTTAAATCAGCTGCCCAACATGCAGCAGTAACCCTAATTAAAAACAATCAACGTCGAGAGGCTATTGACTGAAAAAAGAAAAAATTCTCAGAGAATCACACAGATCTCCTTAACTTAAAAGCAGACTTAAAGAATGCACGAAATGGCTAAGAGAGTTACTGAAATTACGAAGAACAGCATCCCTGACAAACTATTTAGAAGACCTTGACTCAACTCCTCAATCAGATTATTCATTATGGCGTGCGTGTAGAAACCTTAAAAGGCCAGTTGTACAGAAGCATCCCTTGCGAACTTAGTCTGGTGGCTGGGCAAGGAATGAAAACCGAAACCGAAAAAGGTAATCTATTTGTTGGACATTTGAAAATGGTTTTTATTCCAAATGTATTGATTGATGCAGTTGAATTTCCAACAGTCGAAGCTAGTGCTGCAGTACCCTTAAGATTTCAATTTAGTGAAATTGAAAGGGCAATAATTGATTTAAACACCAAGAAAGCCCCTGGACTACATAAAACCAATAACAAGATGTTATTTCAGTTGCCTCGTGTAGCTCGCAAAATTATACTTTTTATTTTTAACGCCATTTTACGCCTTGAGTATTTTCCTCCAGATTGGAAGGTTTCGTTAATAACTATGATTCCTAAACCAGGAAAAGACCACACAAAAGTAGTTCATACAGGCCTATTAGTCTTTTATCAAATATGTCAAAGCTGTTTGAGAGAATATTAATAACTAAGCTGAACCCCATTTTAGGCGACAAAGGGTGTGATTGAAGAAATGAAGAATAAAGGTGAATGAACAAAAATGTACTCACATAACTTTCAAACTGCGTAGAGATTCGTGCCCCCCCTTAATCGCATAAATAACCAAACGATACTGCAGATTTCAGACGTGAAATATCTCGGCATACATCTTGACCGGTGACTTACTTGGAAACACCACATAGAATCAAAGTTAACGCAAATGAAGTTAAAGGCAGCTTCTTGGCAGAAATTCTACTCCCGCTCTAGATTGCAAGCTTTTATTGTACAAGTCAATTCTGAAACCAATTTGGTGTTATGCCATTCAATTATGGGGCACTGCCTCAGCTAGCAATGTAGAAAAAATTCAAAGGCGACAAAATAAGATTCTACGGATGATCAGAGTTGCTCGCTGGTATATAAAAAAACTCGAACATCCACAAAGAATTTAACATGCCATCAGTTAAAGCAGATATAGCGAAGTATTCAGTAACGTATTTGAAGAAGCTTGAAATACATCCAAATCCGCTGGCCCGAAATCTACTAAAGGGCTTTTCACACTATAATACAAGTATTAATACTTTTGAGGAAAATGCAACACTGGCATAATGAGTTATTGTTTGTTTGTAAAGTTTCAAACAGCGATTAGATCAGAGTTGCATTTTATTCAAAAGTATTAATACTTGTATTATAGTGTATTCGTCTAAGAATACACTGGCTGGACGTAACAAGTATATTTATTTTTTTATTTTAGACTTAAGATATGAGTAATTATTGTTAGTTCAAATTTATTGAAGATACAATAAATAAATATGAAAAAAACAAAAGATGCACTACTGAGGCAACTCTTTTAGATTACACCAACTGTCAAACTATAATTAAGTTTGACATTTGAAACTGCTTCAAAACTAAGCTGTTATAGAGTTGCGACTAATTTGCCTTTGATTGAGTTCACCACTTTTTATATATCATGTTATGTATGTCCTTCACCACAGGTAGATAGGGAATATATAAGTTTGTCATTTCGTGTGTAATTTCTACAATATTTTTTTCCGATCCCATGAAGTATATATGTACATATATTCTGGATCCTTATACATAGATAAGTTGATTAAGCGATGTCCGTCTGTCGGTGTTGATGTTGAAATGGATTTCATCAAGGCCCCCAGAAAATGTACAAAACATTCAAACACACTTATCTGTCAGGCACAGTTCCGAATATTTTGCTATTGCAATCCGGCCCCATTGGTCTATAAATGCTAGCGCTATGGTTAAAAAAATTTTAGTTGCTTTTCTGTTCTTTGTTATTATTTTTTGAAAACCGAAAATTAAGAAAAAAAAACTCTAGATTACCTTAAAAGCAGAATTACTCAAGCGATGCATTGTGCCAAAACTAAAAAATTAAATTATGAGAAGGAGGAGAGAGGAAGTAGTGTTTCTGGACATTCGACTTCAATTTTCTCCGATTGTAATTGACAGGAAAAGCCTCTACAGGAAGATGATTCCACATACGAACTGCTCGTCTAAAAAACCAAATTGTTTTTAATGCATAGTGCGATTTACTGGCCAATCGACCACAAATGAGCTCTTAATGCTTAAAAATATGCAGATATCGGGAACGATATTAGCGAAACACAATCCACATTGCGTCGATGTTCAAGAGTGTCAATAGAGTTAGATACCCTTCTATCACCTATGAGCCTCTTCGCCCCTCCTGTACGCAGTCGAGTAGCTCCAACACAGGCTAGGGAGCACCGGCCCATACATGAGAGTTGTATTCCCTTTTTGGCCGGATGTAGGTAGTATAAATAGTAAGGAGATCAGATGGAGTGAAATATCTTTTACACCGTTTGAGAAAACCGAGACACTTGAAATCTTCTTTTGACACTTGAAAAATGTATACATAGAACGAAACATTGAGTCTTACGTGCATTAAATCGACTCTATTCGCCTGGTCCCAATCAGAAATTGTTACGAAATCGTGATTGAGCGTAACATTCATGTTTTGCTGCTTAGCCCCAATCTCGGAAAAGCTCAGTCGCTTGCAGAACGAATACGAATGGCAAATGCTGCTGTCTTCTGCAAAGAGTTTGCCAAAGAAGATCATTTAGAATAATAAGCAACAATGTAGGAGAAAGAACAGAGTATTTCACCAAAAAAATCCTAAATTTCATTAAGGCATCACATTTTCGTCAAAATTTCACCTAAAAGTTCAAATTTTCCCCCAAAAAATTTTAATCCGATCAAAACTTAAAATTTGATTAAACACCGAAAATTCATACAAAAAACACGAAAAACTCTTAATAATTCAAAAGATCTAAGTTTCGTTAAATAATCATATTTTCACTTAAAAAAATTTAATTTTACCAAAAATTATTATTTCGATATACAATTAAAATTTGATTAAAAAAAAAACAAAAGATCCAAGTTTGACCAAAAAAGTCATTAATAAAATCGTCTATTCAGTAACTTTTACACGCCTCACCACATGTGGTTGTCATTCTGTTTGTATTTTCTACAATATTCATAAAAACATTATTAAAAAGAATTTTGCCACTGATGTGTTTTGGACCGAAGCCCTTACAAAAGCGTCGTTGCAGCTAACCGTTTAGCTCAATCAGCCACAGCCCATAAGAAATTATTAATGTTCAGTTTAGTTATTTATTGTTTCAAATTTTTTCTGCTAACCTTAGATTTATTATCCTCACTATTGCTGTTCTTCATAAAGAATGATTAAATATACGTAATTTATGAGTATTGCTATTTTCGGTAGGTTTGTTAATGTTTTTGTTTTATGTAGTTTAAGGTGGATGTGAAACTATTTGGGCGAAACTACATGAGTTTTTTAAATATTGTTTTGCCTAACTTAAACTTTATCTTTTTGTTACCGAATAAACTCAGTTCTATTATCACCAAAGGTGAAAAGGGTTTATATAAGTATAAAATGATTTTTCTAATTTATCAATCATTATAAAACCTTTATAAGACTTTGTTATTCTTTATGTCGCATTTGTTCCTCAAAAGTGTAACAAATCAAAATTTTCACTTTTTGCAAAAACCAAACCACAGTGGTCATATCTACCCACTGTAAAAATCTCCCTTTGATTTGTGTTCTCTTCTGTTTGTGTTTTTAGAATAACTACTTTAGTCTCAATTAACGGAAACAGTTTTTGGCCTCTACTGAAAATTCGTGAACTTTGAGTTGTTACGATTTTGAGAAACAAGTGCGATATTATAATTGTAATCATAAAGTTTAAAATCATAAAAGTAAAAACCGATTGTATATTATTGTGAAATTGAGAAACATAACAGATTGAATTTGTTAGGCGTAACCCAAAGAAGTTTAACCTGGATTTTATTTTCGCTGTTTATAAACGATCTTCCTACCGTTATTAACTACACAAATATATTAATGTACGCTGATGATGTGACATTTTTTTACTCTTTTAACCGCTTTATTGATCACGTTCATCTTCAGAATGATCTTAATAACTTCTTTTTATGGTGTAACATCAACTTGATGGAGCTGAATTTAAAAAAATGTAAATGCATGCGTTTTTCCAGAAATAATTACATTTCCGCAAACTATTCTTTGGGAGGCCATCAACTGGAGTTGGTTGATTCATTTATTGATCTTGGAATATTGCTAGATCCCAAATTAAACTTCGTTTCTCATATTACTATGGCTGTAAACAAAGCTAGAAGTACTCTTGCCTTCATAAAACGTTGGGCTAAAGAGTTTTCTGATCCATACATTACGAAGCAACTCTACATGTCTCTAGTTCGACCTATTTTAGAATATGGATCAGTTATATGGGATCCTTATTATAACATTCACAATGCTCGTATTGAATATGTGCAAAAGCAATTCTTATTGTTCAGTTTACGTGCTTTTCATTGGAATTACACTACAAATTTCCCTTCTTATTCAAGTAGATTAGCAATAATAAAACTGCCTACTCTTAAAAAGTCGTCGTACAATGTTAAATGTTTCTTTCATGTTGAACCTTATCAATGGTAATATTAGCTGTGATTTCCTATTAAGTTCTGTTAACTTTAATATTCCTTGTCATAATACACGTCATTATTATCCTATTTTTATTAAATTGTGTAGAGCTAATTATTCTTTTTCTGACCCTTTTACGAGGTTATGTCGTACATATAATTGTTTGTTTCAATTTATCGATTTTTCTTTAAATATAAATGTAATAAAGCATAAAATTATCGTATTTCTTAATTCATAATAAACTCATTTATTCCATTAATTTTAAGAATTATTGTAACTAGTCTGTAAGGATTATATTGTATTGACTAATAATAATAAATAAGTAAGATAATATTTAACAATACTATGGAGAAGGTGAAGGCATGGTCGAATACAACACTCTTACTTGTTTATTAAATTCGTAGTTATTAGAAAATTTGAAATTAAATCTAAAGCTGTCCATTAGTGAATCTCACTGTAATCCAAACAATTTTACTGTTATGAGATCATCCATGTTAAATTATTTTACTATTGTTTTTTTCGCTTATACAAGTCAGCAAGAATTGTAGCTGAAGCTGCACCGCAGTATGTAATAATTGTCAGTTATTATGGGTACCTTCTTACGCTTGCACCAAATAATATACATACATTGGCATAGAAAAGTCATTCTGGGAGGTGCAATGCCCCCTCCAGACAGGCTTTCTCCCCACCAAATTTTTAAAAACTGTACTAACGAGTGATTTTTTAAGAGCTTGAGAACTTTTTTTTTTAAAAAAACGCATAAAATTTGCAAAATCTCATCGGTTCTTTATTTGAAACGTTAGATTGGTCCATGACATTTACTTTTTGAAGATAATTTCATTTAAATGTTGACCGCGGCTGCGTCTTAGGTGGTCCATTCGGAAAGTCCAATTTTGGGCAACTTTTTTGAGCATTTCGGCCGGAATAGCCCGAATTTCTTCGGAAATGTTGTCTTCCAAAGCTGGAATAGTTGCTGGCTTATTTCTGTAGACTTTAGGATTGACGTAGCCCCACAAAAAATAGTCTAAAGGCGTCAAATCGCATGATCTTGGTGGCCAACTTACCGGTCCATTTCTTGAGATGAATTGTTCTCCGAAGTTTTCCCTCAAAATGGCCATAGAATCGCGAGCTGTGTGGCATGTAGCGCCATCTTGTTGAAACCACATGTCAACCAAGTTCAGTTGTTCCATTTTTGGCAACAAAAAGTTTGTTAGCATCGAACGATAGCGATCGCCATTCACCGTAACGTTGCGTCCAACAGCATCTTTGAAAAAATACGGTCCAATGATTCCACCAGCGTACAAACCACACCAAACAGTGCATTTTTCGGGATGCATGGGCAGTTCTTGAACGGCTTCTGGTTGCTCTTCACTCCAAATGCGGCAATTTTGCTTATTTACGTAGCCATTCAACCAGAAATGAGCCTCATCGCTGAACAAAATTTGTCACATTTGAACATTTCGAACCGAACACTAATTTTGGTAATAAAATTCAATGATTTGCAAGCGTTGCTCGTTAGTAAGTCTATTCATGATGAAATGTCAAAGCATACTGAGCATCTTTCTCTTTGGCACCATGTCTGAAATCTCACGTGATCTGTCAAATACTAATGCATGAAAATCCTAACCTCAAAAAAATCACCCTTTATATGCATACTTATTTTTATAATATTATTTTCTAAGAAAAATCGTTTACACCCACACCCCCCTTAAAAAATATTTGCTCCTACACTATATACTTATGTATACATGTATGTAGTTGTTATTGCTGATCTTTACCTACAACCGTCACTTGGGTGAGGGTATGAACCTATGTATTCTTATTCTAACCTTAGGTTCATAGTTAGCTTGCTATTTTTGATCGATCACCAAGTTCGTTGTTATCTTTTCTAATGGGTAGACAATCCGATTGTCGTCATCTAAAAAGGTTGTCTTCTTAAAAGGTTCATAGCAAAGTTCATTTTCTTTGTTATTGTTAGAGTCTAACGATGTTGGTTTGATTTACTAGAAACTTTTTCATATTCAATTCGTTGCTATAAAATCGATATATTACTATTAAACATATCGATATATTGCTATTAATATTTTTATTAATTAATATATTGGCCCAACCTAACTATAGGGTACTTTCCCGATACTCAAAAGAATTCCAGATGCCATATTCTGTAATTCTCGTAGCTAAATCTATCGCAAAATTATTAAAAATGCACAAACAAATTACTAGTGTTGTTGTAAGAATACTCGTAATTTGTTGATGCATTTTTAGAATTTTAGCGATAGATTTAGCTACGAGAATTACAGAATATCGCACCAGGTTGGAATTTTCCTCTATCTCATTTAGAGAAGTCCATTTTCTCCAACTAATTTAGAAGTCATGTTTTCGTTTGTGCTCCTGGTGAAATTTCAGATATCTGTAGTGTTAAATCTACTAACCGCATTTTTATGGAGAAAATTTTGGCGTATATAATGTTGCATTGGTTCAGCAAACTGAACTTAAGGTTCTTTTGGATTCGAGTAATAAACGTCGGTATCGTATATATTGTATCCAATATTTATACAGCGGATGTAGAAGTTAAATAAATCTGCGAATTCCATCTTACACGATTTGTCGCATGGTGTTTTCGTGTCTTCCATTTTCATGTGTTAAAAGTGTTGCCGAGAGATTCAGTCTGTTGTTAGTTGTTATTTTGCCTTGTGTTAGTTTCTGTTGTTGTTTCAGCTAAGTAGATGATTGATGTGCTCAAGCGGGTCCTAGGCTAAAGGGAATTACATGCCATCTGTCGTTCCCTAGCTACAACGCCCTCCGTCCGAGTTTAGAATTAAAACATTTACAGTAACGTGTAAAGAATTAAAAATATAATTAAATTTTATTTTATTTTTTAACTGGCTTTAGGCATGATTTTTATGCCTGCACAACTGCAAAGTTGTTGAAGGTGAAAGTTACTCTTCAACATTCATTCTAAAATAAAACCCAAGTAGTAACTTGGTTTCATGAAAATTACGCAAAGATTCACTCAGTATTATTTCCATCATCCGCAGACAAGTGTATTTATCACCATTTAATTAATATACTCGTATACAAGTCTACAATTAAAAATCGATAAAGGCAATGACTGGCACTTGCGTAATTTACATCTTCCTTTGGCAATAAAGAAGTTTATGTGCATAACTTTAAGGCCGACAACGAGTTGTACGTAACTTACACCATGAAATCGTTTCATGAAATTTCTTCAATTCTCTTTTGAACTTTCTTGTTTTTCTTGGCATCTCTACACCTCTTGCCAACAAAAAACCGGTTTCAACCAACTGATTTTATGAAAAGTGTCATCGTGTAATTTAGCTATTGGTTACATAATGAATAGCTTTGCTTGAGGATAAAAAATGTGATGAAGTTGCCACGCACAAATAATGAACAGTGTGTACATGTGGTTTATTATTTAATTTTTTACATTCAGGATATGCAGAAAAATGTATGTATGTATGTATGTATGTACCTATTTCAACTAGTGTTGGACATGCATAGCTCGATGTTTTCTTTTATCGTTACTTTTTAATGTGAATGATGATTGAATAATGAACGGTTGAACACAAGTTACTAAATCGTTTTTTGGCTTTTTTCTTTCGATTTTAACGTTGATCAAAAGATGTATACCATGTTTTAAACTATTGAGTAAAAAGATTATTTATTTTACATTGCTGCTATTGGTTATATAGCATGTATTTTAATAAACATTAAGAAATCTTATTTATGAAATAGCGCCTTTTTTACAGTATACCTGGTAAAGGACTTAAAATCTAACATTACAATCGCTGATCACTTTTAACGGACTTCAAATCACGTATAGTGCGGGTTACCCTTTAGTGGTTAATTTTATGTTTTGTTTACCTGTTATTGTAGCGTGAAGTAAAGACTGTGTGAATTTTAATTCTGTGTAAGTTTATCAACTATGCGAACACCGTTTAATTTTAAAATGTACACGTTCTTCGTAAATCTTGCTTATCTGTATATTATGGTTCTAAAGATAAGGTAATATGCATACATGCAAATAAAATATCACCGGGTTGTGACGGGTGTCGACATAACTCTTTAATTTTAAATATTTATACTTGTTGTGTATTATAGTAATACACATTTTGTGTAAATTTAAATGTCCGTCTATAACGATTAAAAAATAAAGCCTTATGCATCAACATACGTCACCTATAGGGCTAACCTTAATTTTTTTGTAATAAGAATTTTGGACATAGTAATCTAAACATTGTTAAAATTTGAAGTGTCTATATATAACAATTCCAAAGATAAGGCCATATAGATGAAATTGCATTAAGTATGGAGTTACCCTTTATGTTCCCGTTTTGTGCAAGTATTAAGTGTTTGTCTACAGCAATTAAAAAATAAGGCTATATGCAACAAATTACATCATCTATGGGACACACTTAAAATAATTTTGTATATATTATTATGTTCATAGTAATATCCAGTTTGTGAAAGCATTAAGTGTCTATGTACATATGTATGTATGTATGTATGTATGTATGTATGTATGTATGTATGTATGTATGTATGTATGTATGTATGTATGTATGTATGTATGTATGTATGTATGTATATCGGTTCAAAAGATAAGGCCATAGACATCAAATAACATACTTGTTGTTATAGCAGCAATAGTAATATAGGTTCTATATAAATATCAAGCTTATCTCCAAAGCAACATTAATCATCAAATAACATCACCGATTGGAACAGCCTTTAATTTCAAATTTATACTTGTTATACATAGATAAATTAGCCGTACAGGTTCAGTATAAATTTCAGCTGTCTATTTATAACAGTTCAAAAGATCAGGCCATATACACAAATAGCATCAACTATGGGGACACCCTTTAATTTCTATTAAAATTTGAAATATTTATACCTTCTATTATAACGGACATGGCAATACACATTCTGTGTAACTTACAAGTGTTTGTCTATAAGGGTTCTATAAATGGAGCCAATTATTTTAAATTATATCACCTATTAGGACACCCTTTAAATTTTGAGTTTATTTTATATTAATTTTCATTACTGGAAGTTGTTCGAAATTTAAATTTTAACGATTCAAAAGTCACGTAAAAATCATGTATGTTTTATGGGGACACCCTTTAATTTTTTTAAATTCAAACCTTTGGGACCAATCTGTAACCATTATCTTTTAAATCAAATTATCAAAATCGGTTCAGAAATGACTGAGTTTTGCGGGCTCAAACATAAAACAGAAAAAAAGCATATGATAACCGGAGTCTAATCATTCCAATATTTTGATTGAAATATTGGAATCATTATGTGTTTCATCAACTAATGACGATTTGGAATCATAATCTATACATATAATAAAATAGTAATTTTTTCCTGTCTATGAGGAGGTACCTTAGTATCTTGATTCCAATATAGGATACTTTTTTCGCAAAAATATCTTATTTCCAAGAGAAAGTGAAGAAAAACCAGTGAAAAAACCGCCGATTTTTTTACCGTTTTAAGGCTGGCGCTGTTTTAAATCAATTACTTTGTGGAATTATATTGTTGTTAAAATATTTTAAACACCTTTTACAGAGCTTTATAATAATTTTTAGAATTTTATATAAATTTTAAAATTTTATCCAGGGAGGGGTACCTTTGTATAAAGTAAATATATGGTGTGGATTACTTTTAAAGAAAAATTGAACAAAATATTGTCAGCACAGTTAGTCAAAACCCTGAAAGAAACTTGGGGCAATTGCCCCCATGTCACCACTTTTGTCAACTACATTATGGTGACTCTTTGGCGACATTGTCAACAAATCGTCTACATTTTTATATTTGCTTCTTAATTTTTTATTCTAATTAAAAATATACATACATGTGTATGTACATACGTCAGATGCAAACAAAAAATACGCTTATTTTAAATATTCAAAAAATCAATATAAATTGTGTTTCAAATCATCAAAACGGCATAACACCTTACTGGAGATTCTGGCGGAGTATAAAGTTTAGCTAGACGGAATGTTCAGTAAAATATGGTTGCTACAAACCTTATTTTTCCCAAGTAGGAGTGAGTAAAAATTAAAAGAACTGGACACTATTTTAGCCATTCATTCAGACCCATACGTAAGTATTTCTATTTGTTTTGAAACGAATTTATTGAAAAGTATTGAATTTTCGATTTATATTTAATAGAGTAGGCAAATCAAGACACTCCTTGCTGGCAATGCTGAACGTAACATTCACCAAGAATTTGGTCAAACGATTATTATGAGCTGCAATGTATATGGACCATTTGGAAAAAAAGAGATTGCGTGATTATCCAAATCTGTTTAAAGTTTTAATAGGTAAACAGTTTGTTGTTTGTTTTAAGTTTTGTAATATTTTGACAATTATTCTTGATTCTGTTTCTGTTATTTAATGATTTATTCTCTTATTTAATGATTCTGTTTTGCCTTTTTTTGTCAAATAAATATTAGACTGCGACAGGTAGATCGCAAGGAGTGCATACAGATCTCGGGGGATCAATAACCCCCTGCGAGGGGCGATTTTTGTTTGTTTTTAGATTGGTAGGGTTTTTCTGCGTTGATTTGTATTAGAGACCTTACTAGAAAGCAATACACATAGAGGTAGCCAATGGACCCACACTGATAAATAGGAGCAGTTAAAAGGACCCCCCATGTGTCAATATGAAAAAATTTTTTTTTTGTAAGGATTTCTTTTTGCTTTAGTCTGACCATTCTAACTCAATATAGATTGCAGAAAGGTCCTAAATTTAACAAAAAAATTTCAATAAAATTAAAAAAAAAATTTAAAAATTTTTTTTCAAAAATATTTACAAAAAAATTTACAAAGCATTTTCCGAAAGATATTTTACAGAAAAATATTCGAAAAAATTTTTTTAAAAAATTTTCAAAAAAATTTTCGAATAAAATTTTAAGAAAAAAATTTTTAAAAAAATATTTTTACAAAAAATTTTTACACACAATTTTCGAAAAATTAAAACAAAAATTTCAATATTTCTTTAAAAACGAAAATCATGACTGTAACATAACATATATTTAATATTAAGAATAAACATACGTATGTATGTGTGTATATAGAGTAACATATTTTTTAAATGCGTTTGATTTCTAAATAGATGATATCTCTGTTTTAAAATCTAGGTGCATTAAACACATAGACATCATCAGGATACCGACTACAAACTGTCAAAAATAAAACGATTATTTTGAAGCCAGCAAAGCTAATTTCTATTTTATTCAACAAAAGAAAATGTCACAAAATTGTAAATTACAAATTCATATACAAACAAAAAGTTTTGGAGGAAATATTTATAATTTTTTGAAAAAGTTATTTAATTTTATAAAAGCAAAATAAGTATTTCTACAACAATGTCAGAGTTTACGATGTAGCTGTCGCCTTCAATATCATTAAGTAGCTGACAATACGGGGACAATTGTAGCAAACGGAATTTGCTTTCTTTTGTCTTCTATTTTTTTAAGTCATGAATAATGATTTTTTCTTATACTACTTTATTTAAGTAAAAAGTCAACAATAAAATCGCCGTGGTGAAGGGTATAGAAGATTCGGCACGGCCGAATATAGCACTTTTACTTGTTTTAACTGAAATTATTTATAATCATACTCTGAACAATCTTATTGAATTGTTCGTAATAATTAATTTTAACTTAAATTTTTTACAATTATAATCTTAACAACCTTATTGAATTGTTCATATTAACACGAAAAATTTAAATTTTTAGATTTTATGTTAGAAAACTGTTATGAATTAGTACTTTTTAGTCATTTATTTATTTTTTAATAAAACCACAAAAGTTAAGAAAATATGCATTTTCATTGTCCAATCTATTTCAGAAAAGTACCAAAAGTGTAAAATAGAATTACTAAAACGTACTAGTGAAACACTAGTTCCAATGTCTACATATGGACCCAAAAGAACTACCTAGTCAATAGTACCGATATCAGTAGTGGAGTTTCAATGACATGCACATGTTAAATGTCTATAGTAAATAGCATTGTCTGGGGTATTATGACAATAGTACTGGTGACTGTGTTAATAGTAATTCAGTACAGATTTACAGTACAGTACAGATTTCAATGCAGATTTCCTGCAGGGAAATAAATATGTATGTATGTATGCATGCATGCAAGAAAAAGATAAAGAAAACGAAAACAACTCCAATGTACTCAATTTTGACCGTTGAAAAATCTTGCGGTATACGAATATTTTTAATACTTAGTCCAAAGTCTTTTATTTTGTAAAACATCATTTACGCGATTTGTACATACTCTCCACCAATTTCTGTACAATTTCTTTTGGAATATTCTTTCATTTATTTTGGATCCGCTGCCAAAGCTCGTCCAAATTGGTAGGGGCTGATTGTTACTGTCCCAACTGTCTCTTCACGACTGACCACAAATTCTCAATTGGATTGAGGTCGGGACTTTATGGTGGCCACTGCATTAATTGAAAATATTGCTCACCAAGCCATCCTTTCACAATTTTGGACGTGTGTTTTGGATCACTATTCTGCTGAAAAATTACATCTTCTGGAGGATAGGCGCTCTTATCTACAAAATCGGAAAGATAAGTCTGCAAAATCCTCAAATAGTCTTCTTTATTCATTATATTATCAATTTGTTGCAGTGTTCCAAGGTCCCACCACGTAAAGCTACCTTATTGACGTTTCCTGCACCGTGCTTCACAGGTTGCTGCACATGACGCCTTTCCATTTTTTTACTAGGGCCAGCATCAGCAATATTGTTTACCGACAGATTGGAAACGGTTGAATTTGGATTCGTCTGACCAGATCATACGTTTCCGCTTACTAACGAATCATCTTTTGGTGTTAAAAAAATTATCTCTTTTCATTTCTCTTATCATTAGACGTGCGTCCGCATTAGTTAGAATTTTTTTACGACCTCTAACTTGAGGCTTGGGAACAACGGAACACCGCTTTTGTACCCTTATAACCACTGATTGACTCACTTTAAGTTCTTTTGCAATTTCCCGGGTAGAACAGCCTCTTTCAGTAATGACCCGGATGCTCTCCTCGGTGGATTTTGAAAGTTTCTTGACTATTTATTAATTCGAGTTTTGTTCACACGCGATTTAAATAATGTCGAGCTTATGTCTTCTCATGTATGTTAAGCGCGTTTTTTCTTCAATTTAATTCCAAGTGTTTTTAATTCATTAATAATTTTAAATACTTATCAAATTCTGACTTTAATTTGCGGCTTTTTTAAACCTTTAGCGGCGTTAAATAAATTTGCTTATTTTCTGAATTATTTCAATGAGAGGTTTTTTCATTTCTTCGAAGTATACATCAATAAACACGGTCAATAACCGAAACAAAAAAAACATAATTTATATTATTTGGTGATCAACACACCCGAATAAATCTAATAAATGCAGTACAAACTTGTAACTTGATCTCTGTAAAGCAGTGTAATTAACAACTTTTAGTTGAAAAGAGAAAATAATAAAAGCAATAAATAATAATTTTAATTATTTAATATTATTATTATGTCTATGAAATATTATTATGTCTATGAAATACAATCCATACACATATGTACATACATATATGTTTTGATATACTAACTAAGTATTAATTACATATATTTATTTTATCTAAGAAATCAATAGAGAAACCGCAAAGTATCAAGCAACTAACAGAGTTTCTGTGGTTTATTACAGACATAAATTTAATTTCCATATCAATGGAATAGAGACATTAAAGCTGAATGGTTAAAATTCAATAGTTATGCACATATGTGTACATACATATGTATGTATGTATATAACACCACAGTAAATAAAAAGCGTACTTACGCAGTCGTGTTGTAGATTTTAAGGCCTAAATATCTTGTTTGTAAATCCATCTTTAAGCGAAATGGACCACCTAGAATCATTTTCTAAGTCGACTTAAACATTGCCATTACTTGAACATAAAAAAATCGCTTTTTAATGACAATAAGTTTGAGTAAATATCAACACATCCGAGTATCTTACAAACACTTCTGGAAATTATGTATATTAATTACCTATTTTAGTTTTATTCTAAACAAAAAAATTAGTACGAAACAAAAACGTCAGGTATGAAATTCTTAGCTTTCTCCAAAGTCTGCAGCGCGACCTACTTATGTATGTATAACTTCGTATGGGAAGTGAGAGAGAATCCAAATTCAGTTAGGTAAAATTAATATGAGGTTGATAGTGCTCTGCCAGTAAAAAATTGAGTTTAATTTTAAGTTCTAATCCAGTAAAAAATTGGAGTTTGATGGTGGTCCTCCAGTTAAAAGTTTTGTTTAATAATAGCGCTCCACCAATATCCGACTTATTGAATTAAAATACTAGGTTATACAAGATAACCAAAAAGATTATACGTGGCTGATCAAAGCAACTACCAAAACAAGTATTTTAGTACAGCTAAAGGGCATCTCACACTACAATACAAGTATTAATACTTTTGAATAAAATGAAACTCTGAGCTAATCGACTTTTGAAATTTGTAAAAAAAACAATAACACTTATCATGTCAGGGTTGCATTTTCCTTAAAAGTATTAATACTTGTATTATAGTGTGAAAAACCCTTAATCAAATGTTACGTGACCTGGTGGCACTTAAGTGATTTTCTTAAGCTATCTCAACTACAGACTATACGGGACGTGTGATCTCAACCCACACTTAAGCCCAAAGGTCAAGCAGCATTTGTGGAACAAGAATAACATGAGTACCTGCCATACTCGGCCTAACCTCACGGTGGTCTTACCACCGAGTGAAATTTAGGCGTAGACTAGCGCCCCCATTGTGTAGTATAACAACACTTTACGATTGCCACCAATCACTTTTTGTGTGTGATACAGTCACAATGAGTAGCAATTTATATAATATGGCAAGCCTAGATCCATATTATAAGCTCTTGCTTAGGGGTTTGGAGACTATCCAAACTCCGTCTGTTGAGAGTGCAACAGCACACTTGATCGACCTTGCACCTTACCTACTTAATCGATCTTAAACCACAACCACCACGTGCACCCCCGAAGGGGACCTCACCAATAACCGGTCACAGAGAGGATAGGCTCTCTGTGGGGCCACCGATTCCCGTGGTACCAGTCCTTTGCGCACTGGTCGGGCCTCGAAGAGAACCCGTATGTTTTCACACACAGACCTTTTCTTCCAGATTTAGGCTCTAGGAACCCTAGCATCTGGTGCCCCTATTTTCCCCGAGTGGACCGCGTCAAAGCATTTGCCATATTCCTGCAGTGACATTTGGAACCCCCGGGGGTAAGGTCAAGCAGCAATTAAAATTTCTTCTATCACAAAAACAATATTTAACACTACGACAACTAACATATTCTCGTTTGCGAAGTTATATGACTCTTCCAGCCGCCCATAGTTTTCCTTCATACAGCGTTGCCACAAAGAAAAATATTTTTCTATCACAGTTCAGGGATGACTTTGATAGAAAAATATTTTATATATTAAAATCTACCAAAACCTAACAAAATTTAAAAAAAACTACCAAAATTTTTTTTTATCGTAAATTAATCGTATCCTTTATTTTGTCAACTGCACAAATAATTTTGCATTGCTTTCAGAATATCATTTACTACGTTTTCTTTCATTCATTTTGGAGTAGGTAAACTTATAAGTAGATACTTATGTATATACTTTTTCAACTGTTTTAGTAAATTGTATAGAACTTTTTATATATTTTGGAAAATAATAATATAAATATGATTGGCATTAATCCTTAGTATTCGACCTCTTATGTTTAAAAATAAATAAATAATAATAAAGAAATAAACACTAATATTTATTTTTTTAAAAAATATTTTATTTTGCTTTTTGTAAGTGTATCGATTTGATGGTAATTGAGAAACACCAATGTACCGATATCTTGTCGTTTCACGATCAACAAACCCTAATTGATCTAAAAAAGGCAATACCAAGTTTAAACTGACATTTTCGCTGTAATTCAAAAGTCAATGACATAAAAACACCTGCAAATAGAAGAAAATTATTAATGTGCTGCTTCTGTATTACAAGCGAGCGATTTGTCTGGAAAACTTGAATAGAAATAACTCAAAAAATTAAGTGCTTTTCATACAAATGTTCTAGACGATGTAATTGTTTGTCATACCGCAATAGCACATAAATAAATAAATAAATATTTAATGAAACAAATGAAAATTCGATTTACTTTCGACACATTAATAAATCGAAATGAAGTAATAAGTAATAATGGATTTTGATTTTCAGAACACTAAAAAAAATTAAATTTACAGAACAGGGGTGATTCCAATTTCAATATGTACCTATGAAAATATTTGCATATTTTTTTAAAACCTAAGTGAACTTTTTGTTTAAGTAAAAAATGTTCCCTAAAGTACAAATACCTATAACAATAAAATAGACTGAGAAAGAAAAAAATTTTTTTTTTAAATTAGCGCTTTTTAGCACGTTTCGACCGCTTGGTTGACGCTCTTGGTCTTTAAAAAGTTGGCATCGCTGTTCAACAAGAGGGAAGCTTAAGGTAGTGGTATACTTCGTTCTCACCAAACTGACGATTGATAATTGATAAATACAGGTTTTCTCGTATTCCTTTATCTGAGTTTGGTTGGTTAATTAGATGATGCTTACAACTAAACACTACCCAAAGTAGATAGATACGAAGAGTGCTGATGAGTGCTGGTGGCTAAAATTTTTCCAATTATTCTTTAATATTATCACCTAATTTGTAATTTAAATTATTCTTTCTTAGAGAGAATAACACGACTACAAATTTCATATGTACATACAGTGCCGGTCAAAATAATAGCACCAACGACAAAATGTAGTTTCTCATTCCAACGGAAAAATAAGTGGTAGGCAAGGGATCACATTCCTACGTAAGAAGACCCTCAAGCGCAGAATTCCACCCAAAACTAACAACTAAAACAATAAAACATGGTGGATCTAGCATAATGGTATGGGGTAGTTTTTCTTACTATGGTGTAGGATATACAAAACCACAATAAGAGGCTGCATGAAAAATGACCCTATGAAAAATCGCCCAAAAGCATAAATGAAAAATTGCCCAAGAAATCTTCATACAAAATTGGGTATTAACCCAAAAATTTTGGGTGTTTTTTCGTCATTTTTGGAGAATAATTCATTTTTATATTTTTTTGGTGATTTTTCATAATGAAAAATTGCCCCAATGTTTTAATGAAAGATCACCCACTTTTAATAATAAGAGTGAAAAAAACAATGGTTTCTCTTAAAAGCGATATATTTTTAATAAAAAATTATCACTAATAATAAGTAGTTATAAAGTTTACCTTTAACCGCAGAAGTGTTAACATTTCAAATTTATTAGGATTTAAACTGGAAAAATAAGCAACTTAGTTTCTGTCTCTGCCTTTCCAAAAAACTGATTAATTTACAGAAAATGTATTGAGATCACATTTAAGGTGGTACCAGGTGGCAGTTTTCAAAAAGCTTCTGATTATTTAAGTAAATTGTTCTGCGAAAAAGTATAAGCTGCTTTTTTTCTTTTATACTAGTAAATATTTCCAGTTATGTTGTTATAAATAAGTTACTAATATGAGTTAAAATACACATTTAATTATTGTTATTAATGTGTTTATTGTTAAACTTTAGAATTAAAAAAACTTAAAAATCGCGCGATTTTTCAAGTTAATAATTTTTTGCCTTCGGCGCCTAATTATGAAATTTAACAATAAACAATAATTAATTTATTAATTTAAAAAAATAATTTAAACTCATATTAGCAATTTATTTGTACCGTTATTATTTTTTTATTCACATATATTTCCTTTCATAATTATTTTAATGAACGCATACAACAACAATATATTTAACTTGGTTATTAACAGACTGTGATCACAGATTACATACAACTGCTTCTCAAAGCTTGCTCGATGAATTCAATCAACGGTTCAATTAATTTAAATCAACGATTTTATTTAGCAATGTTTGCAGCGACCGTGACCACGGTTACTCAGAGTTCCTTTGGCAGCACCCCCAGGAGCAGCAGGTGTCACAGCTTTCTTGGATTTTGATCAAAGATTACATACAGAAGTTGCAAGCTGAAAGCTTTCTCGATAAATTAAACCAATATCAATGCCCTTACTAAAACTATTGAGATTTTTATATTTAGTAAGAAAACTATAAATAAATTTGGGCGATAATTCATTTATATTTGGGTATTTTTTCACAATTTTTGGGCCAAATTTCCATTTTTCTTTTTTGGGCAATCTTTCATTTCTTTAGAGTGATTATTCATTCGGCAATTTTTCATTTTTGTTTTTGGGCGATTTTTCATAGGGCCATTTTACATGCAGCCACAATAAGAACATTTATGTTTGTATACTGGGGGAAGTAATGCTCCCTTATACTTCTTAAGAAATGCCATTAGTGTGGGTCTTCCAGCAAGATAATCACCCGAAGCACACAAGCAAGCCTGCGACAATAAAGTCAATGTGATGGAATGGCCCGCTCAGAGCCCAGACCAATTAATAATTTATGGGCAGATATAAAAAACAGAGTCTCAAATGCAACCAACTAACAACAATAAATTCGATGCCAAACGTTGTGCAGACGTTATTACAAATAAAGGACATGCAAGAAGGTATTAATTAGAATAAACGAATCATGCTCAACGTAATAAATGCATCATTTATAATTCTTTTTAATTTGTTCTTAATTTAGTGTTTAATATTAGTACAAATTAAAGTGAAGTGCTATTTTTTTACTGATTGTTTTTCAAGTTTTTTTAAATAAAGTATAAATTTTAAAATAAAATAATTAGCAAAAGTAAAATTTATTATTTTATGTAGTTACACAGTTTCCTAAGTGTCTTATGGCAAATTTTGAAATATATCAACTTAACCTATAGGAAAATATGTATCGGAGACATATTTTCTTAGGCTTGGTGCTATTTTTTTGACCGCAACTGTATGTAATATAAAAAGTTCGACTAATAAAATTTAAATTTTCAAAAATATATTTTTTTTTAATTTTCTCAAAATTTCTCACAATAATAATAATAATAATAATAATAATAATAATAATAATAATAATAATAATAATAATAATAATAATAATAATAATAATAATAATTAGTAACAATTGATGTAAGAGCAATATATACAAAATTAATAGAAGCCCCACTGTTCCTTAACAGTCATTTATGCCCAGAGAGTCCAGGACTGTCTTAGATCGAGACTTTCGAAAATTCATAAAATTCATAGTAATTATAAGCTAGAATCAGAAGGCTTTCAGAGGGAAAACTGAAGACTGATCTGGCTTGAGCTAATCAAACACGTATTTAGATTCTTTTGGAGTTTTTTTTTCAAATGGAAGAAATTATTGACATCTTTGTAATTATAACTAGAAAAATTAAAAAAAAAAATTAAAATTGTCCTTAAATAATTTTCAAACAACACCTTATTATAAGTTTATCCTTGGCTTAGTAAATTGCCTCTTTCTCTTACTTAACTGCCCGACCTATACGCACATATTTTTCCTATTGTTATATAATACTTACAGTTTACAAAAAGCGAATGGATCCACTCTCATTAGAGGCTACCTGTAAACCTAACCTAAAATTATTTTTTCTAAATTGAGTCATAACTATGTATGTACAAAGACGACTTTTATAACTTTTTGAAACCTTAAAATGTTTCATTTGTGCCTGATAAGTCAGTGGCAAAATCGAAATCAATTTCAAATTGAATTGAAAATGGTCTAGTCGTACCGAAAATGGTAAAAATGTACCAACGTTTCCATCCCTGCTTTCAGCTGGTTACAATCTCTCTTTCTCCTCGTTTTATTTTTCAAAGTCATCATCGCTGAAAAATAAACTGTGTTGTTGAAAATGAAAACGAAATTGTTTTTATTTTTTTTCATTGTTTATATTTTTTTATTTTTCAATGCAAGCGATGTGAGAGAAAGGTGAGGATGACGTTTTAATTAAGGTGGTCGTATCATTTTAAAAATATGACATCTGCTCAGATTTTAAGAATTGGTCAAATGGGGAAGTGAAAATAACTTGTAAAAGATTAGAACTTTTTAATAAAACAAAGCATCTCTGATAATTTTTAGTTTCTTTGTGAATTTTCCGTTTTTACTCTCGCAGTTTCACATGACGAATTATAATACAAAAATAGTAGATTTTTTAGTAAAATTGAATTTTTTGTTAATAAAAATAAAACTTCATTAAATATTAATGTTTTTTTTACAATTATAATTATTATTATTTTTTGATAAATTTTAGGTAAATATGTATTTTTTGGCGAAACTTTGACCATTTTAGGAAATTGTGAATTATTCACAGTTTTAAGTTTCATTTTATAAATTTTCGTTTTTTGATGAAATTGAAATTTTTAATCAATATTAAAATTTTTTGGTAAAATTGATACTCTATTACGGTTTACAACTCAACTCAGTTTGGTCATCTGAGGGAGAATTCAACTTTCGCACAACCAAACTCTTTTTTCGTATTATGAAATACAACTTTTTTTATTGGATTCTGACCAAAAAAAAAAAATTGGTATATGGCAAAGGTTCGAAACTAAAGCGCCATATATATCGTACAGGAAGTGAGATTCCAAATTCAACTAGGTAAAATTAATAAGAGTTTAATGGTGCTTTTCCAGTGAAAAAGTTTAATGATTCTCCCACAGTGAAAAAATTGAGTTTAATGGTTCTCCTCCAGTGAAAAATTGAGTTTTAGATATGGTGCTCCTCCAATGTTCGACTTATTAATTCAAATTCATAGGTTATACACGATAAACAAAACGATTACTGGCTTATTAAAGTAACCACCAATACAGTACAACAGTACAGCTATTCGAGGAAGCCAATCAGCCAGTGTGAGTGAGACGTAAACCACTCGAAGGCCTGATTGACTTTAAGCGATAATGACAATGACGCGTGCACGTGTTCCCCAACCCAAAGCTACTTGCCGTATAACCTTTTTGAATATAAATTTTTTTTAAACTTTTTAGTATTTTTATTATTTAAAGTTTTCAAAATAATTACCTATAACCATTGGTATTCAAATAACATTATATGAATAGGGTTACCAAATTGACAGCACTAAATATTTTAAAATTAAATTATTATTTAAGATAAAAAACATATTTACATATATAAAGATTAGTAATAAAGTAAGAAATAAATTCAAATAACATAACAATTGTAAACAATTTCTTAATCACTAAAATAAGTTTCTGAGTCTAATTTCTTGATTATTGCTGAAAGAGCTGCTTGTATTTATTATTTTTCTATTAGATAAAATTAATGGATCAGAAGAAATTAGGAGTTTATTCATTAAATTTACAATTTTACAATTTTCTCTACTATTTTTTCGAGTGTGCTCAAGTTTGTTCTTTCTAATTGTTTTGTGTAGACATTCTAAAGCATTCGCCCGTGCACTCACCTTGTATTAGTTCGCCCTGGTTTAAAGCATAGCCTAATATTATCACACATTTTCAAATATTAAAAATATCAACTGATAATTTTAATAAAAATATCAAATATGGATCATTTTTAAAATCACTAAAATTCAAAAGTTGGGATAAAAAAACACCTAAATATGTGTATACATGTTTTAGTATATGGGTAATTCCACGTCAAATCAAACAAAGACTTTGTATTTTATTGAAACTTTTGTTGTTCATATTCTTAGACTTTCTGAAGTCAAATATTATTTTAAAAAAATTCCATCTCTACAGTTTTTTAGCTATACAATTATCAAAATAGGAAAATATCGCTTTTTTGCATATGCGCTCGAGGATTAAATATATTCTAATTCCAGTTCTATAAGCCCTAGGAAGTTGAGTAATAGCTCATTTTAAAGGGGATTTCATATGCTTTAATTTGATGTCAATCATGAAAATTTGTAATACATTTTTTCTTATATTTAAAATTTTTTTAAAATTTACATATGTTTTTAAATGTGGCATGGTGAGTGAGTACTTCATAAAAATTTCAGAGTGGGACCATCGTGGGATCAGAAGTTATGCGTGTACTCACCATGCCACATTTAAAAACATATGTAAATTTTAAAAAAATCAAAAGACACTATCTCAAAGATTTGTATAAAACTGCTTTTTAAATATTAGAAAGTTAGTTTTAGTTTTTTTCATGATTGATATCAAATTAAAGTGTATGAAATCCCCTTTAAAATGAGCTATTATTCAACTTCCTAGGGCTTATAGAACTGGAATTAGAATATATTTAATCCTCGAGCGCATATGCAAAAAAGTGATATTTTCCGACTTTTATAGCTGTATAGCTAAAAAACTATAAGAGATTAAATTTTTTTAAAAGTATATTTGGATCCAGAGAATCAAGGACAAAAGTTTCAAATCTGAAATAGTCATTTTGTGTGCCTTGTTGATTTGACGTGGAATTACCCATATATAACAGAAAATAAGATTATTGAAAGTAGTTTTTTGATGTGCCTATTTTGTCGGGTTCATCGAAGCTGACAATTTTTTTAAAAGTACATATTTTGGCTAAAAACTTCACCATATTGAAGCCGACAGCTACATCGTAAACTCTGACATTGGTGTAGAAATACTTATTTTGCTTTTATAAAATTAAATAACTTTTTCAAAAAATTATAAAGATTTCCTCCAAAACTTTTTGTTTGTATATGAATTTGTAATTTACAATTTTATGACATTTTCTTTTGTTGAATAAAATAGAAATTAGCCTAAGTTAACGACAGCTATAACGGTGGTCGTGTAGCCATGTAGCTTTGCTGACTTCAAAATAATCGTTTTATTTTTGACAGTTTGTAGTCGGTATCCTGATGATGTCTATGTGTTTAATGCACCTAGGTTTTAAAACAGAGATATCATCTATTTAAAAATCAAACGCATTTAAAAAAACATGTTGCTCTATATACACACATACATACATATGTATATTCTTAATATTAAATATATGTTTAATTACAGTCATGATTTTCATTTTCAAAGAAATATTGAAATTTTTGTTTTAATTTTTCGAAAATTGTGTATAAAAATTTTTTTTGGAATATTTTTCTGTAAAATATATTTTTGAAAATGCTTTGTAACTTTTTTTGTAAATATTTTTGAAAAAAAATTTTAAAATTTTTTAAAAAAATTTTTTTTTAATTTTATTGAAATTTTTTGTTAAATTTAGGACCTTTCTGCAATCTATATTAGAATAGTCAGACTAAAGCAAAAAAAATCCTTAAAAAAGACAAATTTCCTCATATTGACAATGGCGGTCCTTTTAACTGCTCCTATTTATCAGTGGGTACCCTGTGGGTCCATAGGCTACCTCTATGTGTATTGCTTTCTATTAAGGTCTCTAATACAAATCAAAGCAGAAAAACCCTACCAATCTAAAAACAAAAAGTTGGAAAATGAATATTGTAGAAATTACACACGGAATGACAAACTTTATACCCTTTCCACCTGTGGTGAAGGGTATAATTAATTATTGAGATTTATTTTTCCAAACCCATTTTTTGTTACTTAAAAATTATCAAAATAATTCGACTTTAAAGCCGTGTAACTTTTTATAGGTGTAACGCACATGAAAAACCAAACCGCCTCTGGAACCGTGGGAGTCTCGGCTTACATCCGATATGTATTTTATTGATAAATTCGAAAGTTTTTTTTATTTTTTTCCACTAGACAGTTTACTGTGAGATGATTCGAAATATGTTTTACGTAACAAAAAGAAATCGTGATGAGTCAACCTACTTGAACTGCCCAGTAAAAAGTAAGATAAATAAATTAGTTTAAAATGAGTAATAAATACAAAAATAAAGTAATTTTTACAAATGGGAGTTACCAAAAGTCCAGTAGCAACGTTTAATTATAACTATAGCTCAATATACGATGAAGATCAAATTTGCGGGATCCAAATTGTGGCTTGCCTCGTCCAGTATCGAAATGCATTTCCACAAGTTTTTCAAACTGTTGTTTTATTGTAACTTTTTATTTTTGTATAAATTTGTTCGAAATCTGTGATAAATAATTATTTATAAAGTACATTTTTCGTAAATAATTTACTTGAAACAACTGCTACCGATGGGTTGTAATTTTTTGATACTTTTGTTAACCGCACTAACACTAGGTTGTAAACGGTGATACGACAAAAAAGTTGTAACAAGTAGAGTTGAGTTGCAAACCGTAATAGGAGCCTTAAATTTGTCCGTGATATTTTTGGCGGAAGTGCAGCATTTTGGTAATATTTCGATTTTTTTGTAAAGTTTCCGATATTTGTGCCTGCAGAACCCAGTAATTTCTGAACCGAATTAGAATTTATTCTATTTGAAAGATTATACTTACAGCTTTGTCCCATTAAAAAATTTATAATTTTAAAATTAAAGGCTGTCCTCATACAACATACAAGTTTTACGTTATTTTTCAAATTGTACCAAAGTGCGTACCAAAATAGCTCTCAATAACAAAAAATGGTAATAAAAAAATAAACTTATAAAATAAAGGGTGTCCCCCATAACTGACGTAGTTTAACTGCGTCTAGACAAAACTTGAAAATTAGACAGAATGTGTATAACCAAATTCCATTATCTGAGTTTGGTTGATTAAATAGATGATGTTTACAACCAAACTCCACCCAAAGGAAATAGATGCGAAAAATGCTGAAAAGGATGTAGCGACCCAGGAAATGCACGACATTCTATAATAAAATTAACTTAATAAAAATTTATCTGTATTTTAATAAATAGTTCGAATAATAAAATTGTAATATTTAAATATACAATTTTTAAATTAAGGGGTGCCCCCATAGTTGATGTATTTTGATTTATACGTGCCTAATAGTTCCGCGAAAACATCAAGTATAAACATTGAAATTGGAAATTAAAGAGTGTCCACATAGGCGATGTAAGTACATATATACGCAAAACTTGTATTGATATATCTTCCATCAAAAAATAGAAAACTTAACATTGCAAATTAAAGGGTGTTCCCATAGCTGATATATAGATTTACACAGGTAAGCAAGAGCAAAAAATTAACGACTAAATAACCCATTATAAACCTGATTTTGACGTATATTGTTTATCTTTTATTTTAAGTTTCTATCTGCTTTGAAGACGTTTTTTTGGAAAAAATATTTTCTAAATTTTTGCTTTTTAATACAACAACAACAATTAAAATCGTGGAAAATGGAGGCGCTTATCGTATTTTGACCATATCTCCGCCATTTATACACCGATTTTGCTGAAACTATTTTTAGTAGGATCCTCAGAAAAGACATTTCACTCGAATACGGACAGACGGTCATCGCTTAATCTATATATGTAATTTATAAGTATATACTCCGGGAAAGATTACTGTAGACATTACAAACTGAGTGACAAACTTATATAAATACTCGCTGTACCCACACTCTTACATATTTACTTTATATAAAGGTACTAAAAATTATTGCAAAGCTCAGTAAAAAGTGTTAACTATTTTAATAACGTTATATTCAATTGGCTTTTTGGCAGAAAGTAATTCAGCGCCATCTATTGCGCAACCCTGCTTAAAATATCCCGCTTTCAATTAATTTTGTTATACTTTTTAAAACACCGCCATCTGTTGATTCCGCTTTCAAATTTAAAAGATGCCTCAAAGTATGCAGTACCTTTAAATCGGTAAAAAAAATCAGCATACTTTCACTGCTTTGTCTCCACTTTCTCTTGGAAATAAGATATTTTTGGGGAAGAAAAGTATCCACCCAGACAGATAGGAAATGAGTTGTTATGTTATTATATATACATACTACCTGTGTCCGCCACTTCGTAAGCGACCTTGAATATTTTGTTCGATTTTGCTTTCAAAGCAATCTATACCAAAGACCCTTACGATTTTAGTGCCGCCTTAAACTATGCTGCTGCATATCATTTTATGTATTTACTTAATAAAAAGCTAGCTATCCCCGGTGCGCATCGCTACACCCATCCAAAAAAAATACAATATACACTTGCAGGTATGGCCAACCTCTAACTCGAAAATGCACACTATTCTCACATCAAAAATGTTTTAGTTGATATCCAAGGTACGACGCCTACTGATCCCAACCTATCTGTTTTTTGCTTGACTATACATATTAACACGATAATAATTTTTAACTTTTTATGGGAAGTACCACTACCCTAATCCTGTCTGTATTTTGCTAGACTATGCACATTAGTATGAGGGTTACTTGTGCAAAGTTTCAAGACTCTAACTATTTTAGTTCCCTAGGTACACGATAATAATTTTTCACTTAATATGGGAGGTACCACGTCCATTGCCCCAATTCAGTCACTATGCACATTACTCTGAGGGTTACTTGTGCATAGTTTCAACGCTCCATTTATTGTGGTTATCCAGGTACACGAAAATAATTTTTCACTTTGTATAGGAGGTACCACGCCTACTATTCCAATTCAGTCTGTGTTTAGTTAAACTATTTACGTAATTGTAGAGGTTACGGGTGCGAAATTTCAAGACGCTACCTTTTAATGTTACCAAGATATACGATGATTAATATTTATTTTGTATGGGAGGTGCCACGCCCACGTCGAATATCAAAAAATAAGTACCCTATTTTATCAACCGTATATCCAGTAACAAACTGTGAAAATTTCAGAAAGATCGGTTCACTGGTGTATGCAGCTATAGCTTTCCAAAAAACAAACAACCAATGCTAGGGTACCCCCTCACTAAATTTTGTTAAAATCCATCCAGTAGTTTTTACCTGATGCGAACGCAAATGAAAAGCAGACAGACGGACGGAAGTGAGTTACGATTTTATTATATGTATAGATACCCTTTCCACCTTTAGTGAAATAATTATAAATCATTTAAATTTTAGAAAGTTAAAAATATAAAATATTTATTTTTTTATTTGGTCACCTTAACTTACAAACTATGTACATATTTGTTGTTTAGTGTTTAGTGCTGCCTGCTGCGTTTATGTTAAATGATGACGACCTGTTGTATGACTGTTTTTTTGTCGTTTTTTATTTTATTTTCTATGGCTTGTCTAGTGGAATGTTTGTGTTTGGATGTTTCGTACATATGACCATATCAGAGTTGTGCTAGTCATTCGGAATCCAATGGAAAATAATGAAAAAATTAACAAAGCAAAATACAATAACAAATACAAAAAAAGTAAATAAAGCTTCACAAACGAAGATATCACTGGGTATTGGGAATGAGTGGCAAAAGTTTGTTGTTGCTTGCATTCGGTGCAATAAAGACGTGCAACAAGTGAAAAATACATTTTTTCTCTACTGTTCGATTAAAATCTTATTGTCGATCAGACACTAGAGACTGGAAGAAGTGAAAGAATTTAAAGAAGAGGAAAAAATTTCATGAGAAAAAAATAAAGTTTAAACGGTTCACTGTGACTTGATTAAATCGAACAAGAAATCAGATCGTAAAAAGTTTCGAATAAAGTTGTAGTGACTAATGTAGAGTCTAGAATTGCATGAAGACAAGTGTTTTAATGTGTGCATCAGTGATAAACCTCTCAGCTGAGTAATAATAAAAGGAAATGATTAATTAATGAAACCATGAATTTAAATTAATTATGTGTTTTGAAGTGTTCTGAGTGCAAAAGGAGGTTAAGAAAAAAATATTACTTGAAATTAAAAAACAAAACCAAATTCTTGAACTCACAATTAACAACTAAAAATCAATAAAAAAATATTTGTTAAAAAAGCAACAAAAGTAAACAACCTCATAAAATAAAGTACAAAAATTACAGATTATATTGTGAGTGAGTGGTGTGAGCTTGTGTTGAAATAATTTTATCATGCACCCTACATTTTGCAGAATCCGCATAATTGGTTAGAGATATAGTATATAGATCTTGAGTTTTTTTTAGTTTGTTACAAAATTCACATGTTTTACTTTCACTCCCTTATATTGGTTGGTGTAGGCGTCTATTAAGCAATGTCGTAGGCGTTGTCTAACTTAAAGCTGAATAGACGAGTATCATAAAAACTGTCTTCGACAGTTTTGTAAAATACTCGTAATCACTTGCAATTAGGATGCATTATACGCTTAAATGGGCAAAAAAATCAAATAATATAATCATATAAAATATAATAATATAATCAGAAAATTATCGATTAAATTAGTCCTGTTTAAGTGATTTTCCCCGCTTAAATAAATAAATTTTTGGAGTTAAAAAACCTCTTCGCCTAATAACACAGAGTAAAAGGTGTTTTTATAATAAATGTTTATCCAAATCGAAGTTTTACTACAAATTTCTTCTGGAAAGTCATATTTACCAAGGCAAATGTTTAAATAACTACAAGCTTCAATCATTTTTAACTGTCAGACTCCACAAGCAAAAAGAAAAACATGGTTGAGCTAGCCATAATCTAAGAGCAACAAATGATGGTTAAATTATATGGTTGTAGTCAAACAACATTATTAATAAACATATAAAATATGGTTAAATTAAACGATTGTAGTATGGTTAAATGAATTGTTATATGGAAACATTTTTTCTAAAATAATTTTTTATTTATTATTTTTATCAACGATTTCAATTGTGCTAAATTATCAAAACGTAATAGGCACTTACTTTATATTGTAAATAATAATTAAATAGGTATTCATATAATTTTGCAATTTTTTTTTATTTTTTTTTTTAATTTGTCAAACCCTAGGATTAAAAACAAACATTATTTGGTTACATATGAATAAAATTAACATATTTTGTTTATTACTAACATGTCATGGTTAATAACAATATAATATTTTTGAATATTTATAAAACTTTGCTTATGGTTTTATAAATCATGTTGAATTTTTTGGGTGTAGTAACCATTTATTGATAAAATCTTAACCAAAACTTGTTTTTCATGACCAAAGTAATGTTACAAACAAATAATATTTGTCATCGAAATCATATATTGTTACAGAGAACAAAATGTGGTTGCTGTGATCACACCATAACCATGTTTTTTCTCTGAGTGATTAAATAAAATTAAATGTTCACACGCAAAGAAAAAACATGGTTGAGGTAACCATAATCTAAGAGCAACATGTTATTGTTGAATTATATGGTTATATTCAAACCATATTAGTTTTGAAAATTTTTAATTATTATTAGTCGAACTATTTATGTAACATATAATGAAATTTATAATCAAGTTTAAGTTCGTTTTTGTTCTCTCTAAGAAAGAATTAATAAAATTACAAATTATAAAAGACAAATTCGGAAAATTTATTTTTTAGGCACCAGCAGGAAGGGAATGCACATTTTCTAGACAGCTACGTCCGTCATCAGCACTCTTCGCATCTATCTACTTAGGGTAGTGTTTAGTTGTAAGCATTTTTACTTTTAATATTTACCACCTTATATTTTGTTGTTCGTTTTGAAAGTTGAAAGTTACTTTCATTGCTAACCGAAGGTTGGCTGAAGGAACAACAAAATAGAAGGTGGTAAATATTAAAAGTAAAAATATTCAACTAGAGGGAAGCTTAAGGTAGTGGTAGACTTCGTTCTCACTAACTGACAATTGATAATTAAATACAATTTTTCTCGTATTCCTTTATCTGGGTTTGGTTAGTTAAATAGATGATGCTTACAACTAAACACTACCCTAAGTAGATAGATTCAAGAGTGCTGATGACGGACGTGGCTGTCTAGAAAATGTGCATTCCGCTCCTGCTGGTGTCTAAAAATTAAAGTTTCCCAATTTTTCTTTAATATTATCACCTAATTTGTAATTTAATTAATTCTTTCTTAGAGAGAATAAAAACGAACTTAAGCTTGATTATAAATTCCATAGTATGCAAACCATATTGTTTTAAACCATAATTATAATATTGTTGTCATTGGAACATATTATTGTCTTACAGAAAAACCATAATTATGTTTATAATATAAACATACTATAATATAACGTGAAACATGTAAATAGTTATATGTGACAACGTATGAATATATGTATTAAATAACAAAACACAAATATACGAATATTTCCATTTAGACTTACAAACATATTTAGATATTTTTTGCTTACCTTTTTATATGTTTGATATTTTTAATTATCATTTATACTATCATTTATAATAAAAAACAAATTTCTTTGTTGACAACAAATTTGTATTTAATTTCTGAACGGAAAAAAGGCCAAAACCAAAAGATGTATTTTTAAAACCAAACATTATTTATTTATTTTTAGTCATACTTAACATAATATGTTTAATAATACTATATTATGGTTATAAATATAATTGTATTTTTAAATTTAAAAAAAATTTTGTTGTAGTTTGAATTTTAATATGGTTCAAATCAACGATTTTGCTTTTCTGGTGCGTATAACCATTGAATGATTAACTGTTAACAAAAACATGTTTATCGTGACCAAATTTTTATTTTTCATTTTTTCTTTCTTCTAAACTAAATGTTTTTTATATTTAATGTTAAAATACACTTACAAAATATATTCAAACTTAATTTAACGCGCATAGTAATGCAATAGTTGAAGTGGAACATGCAGAGTCTTTGGTGGGAAGCAAACCTACTACACCCTGACTAGTAGATTAGCACACTACCTATTAGCCTACAAACTATTTGAGGATTATTTTTAAAATACGTCCCGTAAGCAATTAAGCAAACTTTTTTAAACCATCATTTATGCGTTTACCCCAGGTCACCATTTTAAATGGGGATCGGCACTAAAGCCGAGATTACTCTATTTCACAAAATTCGTAATTTCACAAACAAATGGAAATTTCACAAAGCACATAAATTTACAAAAAATAAAAATTTAAGAAAAAACCAAAATAGGTTTCAAAAAAAAACGTCAACATTTCACTAAAATATCGAGAACAGAAAATAATAAATGAAATGTCAAAAAAGTTTCAAAATCATCATAATAATTTTTCGAAGACTGTTAACTTAGATAACAAAGCAGTGCTTTTGCAAATTGACATTGCAGCAAGTTCCACCACCTCTTTCATCATTATTCCCTCTGCAGTTGCAAGTTATACTTTGGAGACAAACTTGTACTGCAGCGTTAAAATGAACGGTTGTTATTATTGGTTACTTGTAAAGTGTCGTTGTATCGAATAAAACTACAGCGATACCGAAATATTGACAAACCTGAATTATAACCGACATATCATTTGATACCGATTGTCGGCGATAGCTACAAATTAAATATAAAAACTATTTTAATTGAAACCTATCATTAAATTAAACACAAAATATAGAACTAACTCAGTTTAACGCGAGCCGACTTGGCAAAACTTCAGCCAAATCCGAAACGTATCGCTTAAGCCATTTTCACACTATTATATTAAGAAAGAAATTTGACATCCCATAATACCAAAACATTTTTAGAAAATTTTCTAAACCATAACATTTTTCATTTTTAGTAGCTAAATCTATCGCTAAAACTCTAAAAATTCACAAACAAATTATGAGTGTTGTTGTAAGAATACTTGTAATTTGTTGGTGTATTTTTAGAATTTTAGCGATAGATTTAGCTGCGAGAATTACAGAATATGGCACCAGGGTTGTGTTTTTTTAAAGCAAAGAACCATGCTGAGTGAGTCGCAGCCGATAGTTCCCCGCCGCCAATGATAGTTCAAATAACGGTTCTTACTCGCTCAGTTTTACCGTTCATTTCGCTTTTATTTCATTTCATTTTCTAATCAAAATTATCAGCAGTTCTAATTTTCTTAAAATAATAATAATATTTTATAATAATGTTTCTATATCCTTTATAAAGAAGTTCTGTGAAGTTTTGTATTAAGATTTACAAAGGCAACGTCAACGTCAACGGCAAACCTCTCAAATCAATCTCAGCTGCAATCATTTCACAATGTTGATTTAAAACCAAATTTATTGTTATACCGTGTTTAGACATAAGCCTTAATTGAGTAATTACAGAAATTACGCAATTTAGGGCTTAATTGAGCTCCATTTACCATTTGAGAACTTAATTACTAAATTGAGAAATTAGTACATAATTGCGCCACTAATTGAATAAAATACGAAATGCAACCCTGTTTTATGTTTGCTGAGAAGTATATTCAGTGAGAAAAATTGAGTTCACAGCATGGTACAATAGTATTAGGAAGTTGCATTACTACAACAATGTAATGTATTGAAACAACCAAATTTTCGGTTTTTTTATTTATTGCTTTTAATTGTATCCAAGAAAACAGCAATTTTTTTTTAAAGCTTAAGTTTTATCCATTTTTTTGCAAAATAAAAAATATTCACGATTATAATAAAAACGATGTTTTTTCAGTTGTCAAATACTAACTGAGTAAGCTTAAAAGAGCATGTGCGAACACTAAATTAAATTGCTTAATTAAGATTAAATTGTCTCAATTAAGAAAACATGAAAAAATGTAATTGCTTTTCTCACTTATCGGCTTCAGCCGTCGACACTTTTTTGACCAGCTACCGCCGCTAATTTGATCTCTGGTCGTGGTAAGACAAAAGAGTTGGTAATCTCTTCGCGTAATATGGAAAGTAGTGCTGGCAAATTACTGATTAGTGGGTACCGAGTACTCGATAATTTTTTTGGGTACTCAATACACATAAGTAGTTAATCGATACTTTTACCGTAGTAGTTTTAGAAATGAATTTATACAAATATTTTACAACTACGACGATACATTTTCTCTGCTAGTATGTAAACGGAAGTATTAAGTACCCAATTGAAAAGTATTGAGTTGTTTCGAGTAATTGAAAGTAGTAGAAATTGCCAGCACTAATAGAAAGTTCTTAAAACTATGCCGGAGCTTCCTTAATGATATGGTGCTGTTTCCAAGGAAAAGAGTTAGGGATATTTTAACACAATTATGGCAATAGGCAGAGGATTGTTTACTGTTTATATAGGACAATGATTTAAAACGTAAAGCGGAAAAACTAAGGAACGACTGGAAAACGATAACGATGTAAAACAATTTCGATAACCGTGTATCAGCCACCTTTGCGACGTGAAATGGCCTCCTCGGAGCTCAACTAATATCGTCCCAGCCATTCGGAGATAGAACCAGAAACCTTCTACAAAGATCGAGAAAAATGGACAGGATAAGCTAGTGCTAAATTAAGCTTAAACTAAAGTCTTAAAAAGGAAAACTGAAATATCTTTTTTAGTTTCTTTCACCTAAACATCCTAAAGAAATAAGGCGAGTAACAAAACTTTATTGCTGCCAATTCTAACACTTTTTTACATTTAAAAGAAAAAGAAAAGAAATATTTATGGCGCCGGTTTCTATTTGTTTTTTTTGTTTTATATCTAGTGTGATTTTTCAAATAAACTTTTTGCATATTTGTAATTCTACTTGTATATTTTTTTCTTCTTTCTTTTTTAATCAAATGCTTTGTTTTGTTGAGTTGTCGTTTTGGCTGCTTTATGAGTGAGTGTTGCCTTTGTTTACATTTTGTGTCATTTAAAACTGACAGAAAGAAAGACCAGTCAACTAGTCAAATTAAAATTGTTGTAGTAGACAAACGTACGCCTACGTAATATTTTCGGTTTGCTTGTTGATAAAGAGCCAACGAAATCGTTAAAGTGAGAGGAAATTAGTATTTTACGAATTTTAAGTTTATACATGATGCATGATGAAGTGTTTTAATCAAGTATGACTTTTCGCGTTTCATAAACAGTTTATAGACTGTTGTCTTCGTACATAATTTAAACTACAGGGTTGTAATCAAATTACAGTAAAATCTCCCATAGGCGGACACTGATTGTCACAGCAGATTTGACCGTTAACGGGAGGTGTCCGTTTACATGGTTCATTAAAAAAGGCCGTGTATTTGTGCTATTAATTATGCTATCATGAGTAATGAGTCGACATTTTCAGTGTTTGCAATCGATTTATCGATGTTGATGATCTTTTTAAAACTAGTCTCGTTATTTTCTAAAACTCCTTGAAAATTCGTCAGTGTTGCTAATGGCACATCATCTGCCGGATGATAAAATTCTTTGACAATTTCGTTTCTGATTTATAAATTCACCTTCGCGAAAACAGTTTTTAATTGTTTAAAATTCCACTTTGCTTCTAGAAGTTTTTATAAAACATATTGCATCCAGCACGCTGATACTCTTTGATCGTTCTGATACCGATTTGTCCAAACTTATTTTCGAGATAAACTTTAAAATTTTGAATTATGCCTTGATCCAAAGATTGACAAACTTAAGTTATATTTGCTGGCAGAATATTTACATTAATATCGGTGAATGACATGTCTTTAAGTAATGAAACTCACTTTTTTTTGGCTTTTCTTAATCTAAGATTGAAAGAGTGAAAAGGCTGATAATAGAACACGAGAAATAAATAAAATGAAAACAGAAATGTTTTGTATTTTTGTTTGCTTTTTTTATTTTCTTTCAATGGTGTATCATTTCATTCCACAGAAAAACGCTAAGATGAAAAATACAATTTAAAATCGCTATATTCGACAATAACACTAATGAATTAGCATCACTGTAACATTTTAAGCTTAAAATGAAATTTTTAAATAAAAATTTTTTTATATTTTTTGCACTTTTTATCGATAACATATACAGAAATTTTGACGTTTGGTGTTTTATTTTAAACTAGCTGTACCCGCTACGTCATGGGCCTCCTGACAATATTTTGCTCGGTTTTTCTTTGAAAGTATTCCACACCAATTGAAAGACTCTTACTTTTATAGTGCTTCACTTATGGTTTATGTATTTACTTTATACAAAGCTACCCATCCTTGGATAAAATTCTAAAATTCATAAATAATTCTAAAATTTATAAAAAATTCTAAAATTCTAAAAATTATTGGAAACCTCTGTAAGTGGTGTTTAAAATATTTTAATAACAATGTAATTCCACAAAGTAAAAATACAAATTTTAATCAACTGGCGCCATCTGTTGCGTAATAGTTTCTCAAATATCCCACTTTAAAAAATAAAAGGTGTGTGGTGAAAATATAACCGTGTTGAAAATATTCCAGTTTTAAACCTTTAATCCGGAAATTGCGTTTTTCACTGCTTTTTCACCACTTTCTCTTGAAAATAAGAAACTTTTTAGGAAAAAAGTATCCTATATTGGGACCAGGATACTTAAGTACCTCCTCACAAAATTTTGTTAAAATCTATCCGGTAGTTTTTACGTGGTGCGAACACAAACAATGAAGGACAGACGGAAATAAGTTACTATTTTAATATATGTAATTATATAAATTAGGATGGGATGAAGCATTGCCTAAAAATAATATAATTTGTGTATCGATTGATGTGATTGATTTGATGCAACCACTCTCTCATTACCTCTCTTTTAAAAGAATTTTGCAAAGTCTCAAATGGACACGTTAACGTAAAAAAACTACACAACAACAACAAAAATAGTGCTACTGTGGGGTAAGTTAATTTTGTACGCATTGTATTTTTGTATTTTTTTCTGTAGTTTTCGATTGGCACTTTTTTATTTGTTGACAATTTTGTCCGTCTACTGTAGGTATTTTATAGAAAAAAGATCCGCGTCCGGCCAGTGGGGTGTCCGTCTAGAAGAGAGTAATCTGTTCTAAAAATTCTTGGAAAACAAAGGGAAAATTATCCTTTTAAAAGAGGTGTTCGCCTAGGGGAGGTGTCCGTTAGTAGAGTTTTTACTGTATTTAAAAGGTAACAATCACTTTCATTATTTTTCAAGTTTAGTTTGCCAAAAGACACACAGTGGTATTCTACTATTCATAAAAGGATCAAACTGTTGTTTGTAAACGAACAGAAATTAACCTATGCAGTAATTGAGGAGCAGAAATAATCTTAGCTATACTAGTTTCATCTTCACAGAAGCATGTGTGAATAATGCATTCGGCAAATCTGCACTAAACAGCGTCACACTGTGAATGTATTTGTTATCGAACAATCACATGTGGGTTTTTCGAACCCCAAATTGGGACGATTGGTCGTTAACATTATAAAATGCTGTCTAAGGCCAGGCTTCACTGTCCTACACAATCGTACGATTTAATCAACCAAAAATCTGATAGAATTCTGTCCTACTTTAAAAGTCGTTTAAACATGGCGTTGTAGATGCCACACTGTCATTCAAAACAAGGTTTTGCAACTCTGATCGCATGGAAAACAATATTTTATGAATTTTTTCAAAAGATTATCAAATCGTACGACTTGTCAAAAAGTGTGTCATACATACATTTCTAAGCCACACTATCATACTTTTTGAACACACATGCATTTTTTAACAGATCGTACGACTGATAGTAAATCATGGATGATTTACTATCATACTCAGTCGTACGATATGTCAAAAAATGCATATGTGCATAAAATATTGTTTGCCATGCGATCAGAATTGCAAAATCTTGTTTTGAATGACAGTGTGTCATCTACAACGCCATTTTTAAACGATTTTTAAAAAAGGACAGAATTCTGTCAGATTTTTGGTTGATTTAATCACGTACGATTGTGTAGGATAGTGAAGCCTGGCCTTTAACAATATAAACGTGTTGACACCTTATTAATTATTTTTTTCTTTAAGTGAACATTTTGGCGCCCTGGTAGGCTAGTTGGTAGAGTGTTATTCTATCAGTCAGGATGTTGTGGTTTCGATTTCCACCAAACACTTTAGTTAATATATGTACGTGTATATGTACGCGTCAATTAGAAAAAATATAAAAGGTGTTTTAATAAAAACTGCTTTGAATTTGAGCTCACTTGATTATTTTTTTCTTTTTTTGCCATCACTGTACAGATGTACATACGTATTTAAAATTGTATGTACATAAATAAATAGAATACGCGATCTTTATATTTCTTAAAATAAAACTTGAGTTGTAATTAAAAACAATTAATAGAAATAAAACTTAGAGAAGAAACTGATTAAAAGGGCGGATGTTGGAGACAATTTAAAAATCAAAAGTGATTTGTTATCAAACAAACACAATCGCGATAATAAGAATAAATACAATCTACGTTTTATTATTTTACAAAAGCTTTTCTAAATAAAAGTAAATTAACCCTAAAAAAAAACTGTTTCATCGTTGAACTTGCTATCTATTTGAAAATCTTAAAGTGGTTTTACACGACATGTATTTGTCCTATGAACCCTTTCAAACATAACATATGTATTTTCCATGTGTACATCAGATGCTTTGTGACAGAGATCTGATATCCTGTAATGCCAAGTCGATGTTTTGTTATTTTAAGCTTTTTGTGGTAGCAAAAGCACTAAAAATATGGCAAAAGCACTGCTGTGGTTGGCAATACAAAACCGTGTGGCGGCAAAAAATTCAAAACAAACTTTTATTTTAAGACAGATGTAATTACACATGTATATACGTTTTAAAGCAAAAATTATAAACCAATTGTAAAATGCCCTACAAGAACAGTGACCGTCAATTGAGCAGTCATTGGAGTGTCACTGATGAGAGATTTTTTGTCATAGCCTAGAGCAAATCCTAAAAGAACAGTTACAGTCATTTGATAGTCACTGGATTTTACCTTCATTGCGTATGATAAACTTCCCATCACATTTTTCAGGGAAAAATGCAAAAAATTATGTACGTGTGAATTTTTCACCTCCCTCGAGTTTATTAACATTACTCATGCATATACGAAATAGTGAAACAACATACTTAATTTGAATTTTTTTTGTTTATGTATTTGTTTCGATTTGTTTCGATTATTAATTTCTTGTAGGGAAGTTTCTTTCACATTATTAAGGGCACAGTATTCAAATGAGGCAAAAATTTGTGTACATGTGATTAGCATCTCCCTCGAACTTAATAATTCTTTGGATGTATACAGTCTGTGAAGAATAAAATATTAAAGTAAAAAATTGGATTTAGTTACTATTGGTTGAGTGATATTTGCTGTCCCTAATTTCAGCTCTACCTCTTCCGCTGCCACAAGGGTCTTCATGGAAAGAAAGCTGGAGACTCCACGTTAACACTTTCATTTTGTTTTTCATTCAATTACTTTTTTTATACACAAAACTACTTTTTATATTTATTTTCTTTTCATACTTCACATTTATTTTAATATTTTCAAAACACGCGGATTCATTCTACAATTTAAGACTCAATGTGGTTTTACAAAAAATGCAACTCTGCTTGATTTTCCATTGTTTATTTTTTAGTTTTAATCATCCATTTTTTGTAGGGTGGCTTTTTTGCCCAACAAATGAAATTACATATGCTTTATCAAACTGGCAAGTCATGTGGTCAATATTTGCGTCGATACCTAGCCGTTGGCCGTTATTCTACGGTTGGTCTTACCACCCAGTGAAACAAAGTCGTAGACTAGCGGCCCCACTGTGTAGTAACGGCACACCCTACGATAACGTGCCGTGTGCAAGAGGCACGATAAACGAATTAGGTGAGTCGCACAGTAACAGTGAGTAGCAATATTTAGAACATGGCAAGTCATGGACCTATGTTCTAACCTCTTGCTTAGGGGTAGGAGACTATCCAACTTCTTCTGTTGAAAATGCAACAGCACATTTTGATCCACAATGCACCTACTCTGCATACATCGATCTTAAACCACAAGCATTACGTATACCCCCGAAGGGGACCTCAGCAAAAACCGGACACAGAGAAGAGAGGGTCTCTGTGGGGCTACCGATTCCCATGGTACCAGGCCTTTGGGCACTGGTCGGGCCTCGAAGAGAACTCGTGTTATAAAACAACAGATCTTTTCTTCCAGATTTGGGCTCCAGGAACCCTAGCGTCTGGTGCCCCTATTATTTTCCCCGTGAGCACCGCGTCAAAGCATTTGCAATCTACTGTACTTTAAGTAATCTCTTTATACGTTTCTTTTATATTACTAGCTGTGCCCGCCACATGGCACAATGTAACCAAGTGTACAAACATTATTGTTTGTAGTTTGGTAATAAATAGTGTAATAGGGCATTTACATTTATTACAGCGAAATCCAGTATATTTATTTTAATTTTTTTTTCTGAAATCTACATCGTTTACACTGCATTTTTGACACTTGCAAGATTTCATTAATTCAATTTTTTTATTGTTTTATCAAAACTAGAGTTCGCCCCGTGGTCGAAATTCGACCAAATTTATATCTGACACATTTTATATAGTTTACATACATACATAAGTACACATTCTTTTTTAATGAAAGAAACGTTAATAGCAATTCATGTTATTCATATATTTATTAAATTAAACAAAATGGGAAACAAAATTGTAACAAAAATCTTATACATACTCATAGTAGTGAGACGTATTTTATTTCGGTTTAAAAAAAAGTAAATAAATTGTGCGTAATTCATATCAAATTGTACTGCGCATAGCATGGTTTTCTGCCACATTCAGTCACCAATGCACCGACGCGATGATAAAACACATCATGAATTTTAAAATGATAGATTCCTTGCATACAATTTCTATCAATTTTTGCCTCTGTACTAACCATTGCAAATGCTGAGTTAAAAGCACGAATATTTTCAAAAAAGTTTTTTGTTTTACGTTTTTCAACAGCGTTTTGTGAATTCAAATTATTAAATAAAGAATTAAAAAAACTATTTTGAGACAATGGCATTAAAGAAACTTTTCCCTTGTGGCAACATGCTGTAAAAGAAGTTAAATCATTTTGAGTTACTTCAGACTCAAAATGCTTAGCACTACAAAAACGGCATATTAAATGCATTGGACCACAGTTATGACTTACAAAATTACTTGGAACAATATTGAAAGCACATTTAAAACTATTTAATAATTCATTGTCATTACGCAGATTGTCGGTGTTAATATTTCCAGATCTGTTCTGAGTAAGATATTGAATTGCTCGTCGCCGTCTCTCCATTCTACCATTTATTGATCGTCTTCGTGGCATCTCATAAAAATATAAAAATTAGTTTCTTTAACAAAAAAGAAAATATATTTTCAGAATAAATGCAAAATTAGGATAACAGTCACTTTGAATTCCAATGCAAAAATATTTAAAAATCTTAAACCGATTTGAAACGTTTTATAAATTATGTACATACACTTTAGAAAATTTTAAAAATGTAAATAATAAAAAAAAAAATCCACCACACTTTTAATTAACACTTCCTAACAAAGGCTTTAATAATTTGAAGCTAAGAATAAAATAAAGCTGAAAATAATGCATTTACAAAACACCTACAAACAAAAGCAAATCGAAAAACTGTTTCCAAATTTCTTGCATTGATTAAGAAGCAAATTATGAAATTATATGTACATACAGAATAAAATTCAGTTTATCAGAAGAGTAAAAAATGCATTTACTAAAAAAAAAACAAACTAAAAACAATGCAAATCGAAAAAATAACTGTTTCAAATTTCTTGCATTGATTTAAAAGGCAATTATTTAATTATGTGTACATAAGATGTTTTCAATTTTTCGTCATTCTTGCACATGTGAACATATGTAGGAATGTGTAGACATACATACAAATATACATATTTAATTATGTTTATTAACTCTAATCTGTTGTTGTGTTTTCAACTTTACTCATTTAAATAGAGAAACAACTGTTTTATTACTCCTTCTCTTTTTGTTTTCAAAAAAATTAAATTGCATACAAACACGCACATTTGGTTTTACTTGAAGCTACCACATACATGTGTGTTTTTAGCATGTGTAGTGGTAGCAATTTAAAGAGCCATATATTCCTAAAATACTGAACCGATTTTAATCAAATATAGACTGTGCACTAAAGCTAGATAATATCTACTAACCGGTGAAAAAATAAACAAAATCGGTTGACAAACATAGGAGAAAAAGGGATCCAAAGTTTTGTCTTTGCCTATTTATATATAGATTTTGTAGATTTTCAGAAATATTATTTTTTGTTTATTTTATTTTAATTAAAATAACATTTTTAATTTATTTTTTTATTTATTTATATTTTTTAGTACAATTTGCGAAAACCATAGTTGCATCGTTAATAAATTGAAATAAATTGAAATAAAAAGCTAAATTTAACATTATAAAAATTTGAAAAAATAATTAATAATGAAATTAATAACAGAAAAATAAATAATAATAGAAATAAAAATAAAAATAACGAAAATAATTATAATAAAAATGAGATCACAAAATTGCTCCAATGGAATCGAAACCCAAAAAGTTGGTTACAAAGCACTACTAAATGATTATTCTCAAAAAAAAACATAAAGAGATATAATAAGGCAATAGAAATAATCAAAATAGCAGCAAAGGTTACAGTCAGTGTTTATCTAAAATTAAGAAAAAATGGAGAAATAGAGAAAAAATATCCTACAAGGACAAAAATAACAATGTCAGTATTTTAGAACAATTGTTTTTTGAAAAACTAGTTTTAAAATAGATTTAATTGAGGACGGACTTTTTACCCAAAACTAAAAATTTTTTTGCTGTAAAATAGTTAATTAGTCTGTAAAAGTCACGTTTATAAGGTTATTTTAAAAATACTACTTCTACTACAGTTTGTATTTGGGTCTAAATGTGTTAAAATATATTTTATTTTTTATAAAAATTTTTGGTTTGCTAGATTCTAGTTTGTATCCATATTTAATACACAAAATGGTTTAATAGAACCCGTGGAATATATAGAAGCTAACAATTTATATAAAATCATTATAATTTCAAGTATCTAAATTTATATTGATTCAGTGCTTTCTTGGATACAATTAAAAGCACTATAAGGAAAAAAACGCACAATTTGCAATTTCAATCGGCTGTTTTTGACATCTACAATTCGATTTTTGTTTTTGTAAAACCAACTCTACCTTGTTTATTCTACCATGGACTGCACCATGGTTGGTTTTACAAAAACAAAAATCGCATGTATTGTATATGTCAGAAACAGCCGATTGAAATAAGTAATTACTAAGCAAATTGTGCGGTTTTTTTCTTTTAGTGCTTTTATTGTATTCAAGAAAGCAATGAAAAATATAAATTTAACTGCTGATTTTAAATATTTTTTTATATTTGATATTTTTTAATAAAAAAAAATATGTTTAACGGCCCTTTTCACAATGTATGATTATTTTATTTTTAATTTAAAATTAACTAACTGTCGGTTTGGTTAACAGACACTATATAACCGACGGTTACCGATTTGGGTTTCACCATCATATTGTTATTTAACAAGAGAATATTATAAAAAGTATGGCAATGTTGTGTTAAATTTCTAAAACTGATTTTTTTTTTAAATCAATAACACAATTATACGTAGATACATACATGATTTTAGACTGGCTCAACTGATTGTTGTCTCACAGACTATTTGGGACGCTGAATGCAAATCTGTAATCTCTTTATTTTTTATAAATTAAAAAATAACAATTTTAAAAGTTTTCATTTAATTTATTAATTACAATAGTACAATTTTTATAGTACGAAAACAAAGAAAAAAAATATCATAATTTAGGGATTTTTAAATTGAAATTTTAATTTTGCAATTTTTCAAATTTTTGTATCTTTCTTCACTCTTCACTACATTTCATTGCTGATCAAATTGCTTCATTGTGTTTAATTGCTGTTTCTATTTTCCGTTTGGTTTTGAAATCTTTGGTGCCCTTCGCTCTTATTTCATCCAAGATTTTGTGTGCACTTTTTGTCATATTGTCGAGGGAGCTTTTGATGATCATCATCAATGCAGCCATTTCGGTTGTACCGTTTACTTCAGAATTAATGCGGCCAATTACCCTCACAAAACGCTGGGAAACTTTCTGGCATTCGTGCATGTGTTTACGGTTGATCTTTCGCTAGCAAAACATGTATTAGCGATGGGTCCATTTTGAGAAACACAATTTTGATTGCACCAGGCCATAGATATCGATGGTTTAATATAGAAAAGGCGTATCTACACTTTTCGTTACTTTTACGGAGAAGGAAAAAACGGAATAAAACCTTAAAAACTTAAGTTACAAAAAACATTTATATTGCAATTTTTATTCAAAACAAGCAACAAATTCAATTCTGGTTAAATTTTTTTATTATTTCTAATTTCTTAGAAGTTATTTTAGATAGGGCTTTTTGTCGCAACTTAAAATTAGGAGAACCTAATATAATAATTAATGTTTGAATTAAAAATATAAACAATTAAAACTAAAATACGTAATTCAGGCAGATGTTAGTATACTAAAATTAGGTTTTATAAGGTAAATTATCATAAAAATGGTGGCAATCTGCTGGTATGAATTTTTTTAGATCTTGCTGGTCGTCCCACTTTTTTTTAGATATGGCCATTTTCTCTTTATAAAGACAATCGGGGGACACATTTTCAATCGTAGACTTCGATCTCTGTGGGAGTAACTGATATTCATCTGTTATATTTGTTTTAAAATAAATTGATCCTGATGAGTCATATGTCAAGGCTCGAAGCATGTTTACTGTATGATCTCCAATGCTTCTGCCTGAAATTTTAAAAAAGTTTGATTATACATATCTAAAGAGTTTTTTCAGTGTGTAATATTTTACCTGGTCGTATTGATGTGTATACCTTTGAAATATTTTCGAAATTTAAAAAATAATCATAACGCAAATGGTGCGCTTGTAGAGGTGCTGGAACTTTTCTAGCTTCCTTAATTAGTTGAACAAATTGAGACGGCAAGTTTATTTGTTTTTTTTTTTTATTTTTCTCTGTATAAGGGAATGGGTTGCATCACATTCCATTTGCGTATGGCCACTTATTAAATACTTCTGTTCAATTGTTATTTCGGTTTCTTTTGAAAAAGTCAACAAGGCGTTAGACAAAACAGTATTACGATTTTGGTGAAAGCAGCCATCCGAGTAAATAATAATGTGATGGGTTTCAGGCGACCGGGCATGAAAATTCCCTAAGTGCATAATAATACATGTAGCAAAAACGGAAGCGAATAGATTTCCATCCGTTTCGTCCCATACATAATTATCTGATTCATGCGTTACAATAATATAGACAGTAAAGTTATGTAGTTGAAGCTTCATTTTATAATATGCAGCGCTCGCGTTTAGTTGAGGTACTAATTTAACTGCCTGCGCAACCATACATAATACTGCACATAGACCGGATTCAGCATTTTTTATATCGTTTTGCTTTTCTAAACGAATTTTTTCGATTTCTTCTCTATGTTTTTCGTATTGCTCATCCGAAACATTATTAGCTTTATGTGCTACGCATAAATTGCACTGATCTTTTCTAGGCTTAAAAATCGAAGAATTTAATTTCTTTATTAATTGCGAAAATATTGGGTACGACAATTTTAGGTCCCCATTTTCTTTTTCGGATTCACACTCGTCGACATAAAGCTTGTAAATTTCCTGATATGAGGAAAAATCCGATTCGAAGTAAAGATTTTTGCTATCTTTTCTACAATAATGGGACTCCATTTTTGGCAACTCCTCTAGCCATTTTTTTAGAAAGTCACGTCGTTTTTTGTTGTGCTTACCTGTTACTGATGATCGTTTAGCATTTTTGCGCAAATTGAAAGCTTTATCGGGACTGCATTGAGTACCGTGTTTACCGCCACTGCTAATCTAATTTCGAACCATCTTTTCCTTTACTCCTAATGTTGAAAAAAACATTTCGCTGCACACTTGTAATCGGTTTGAATTATGACTCAAGAAATATGATATGGACTGATTTCGTCTCGAATTTTCAGAGGTATTCCTTTTTGTCTCAGAAAAGCTTGTAATACCTGGAACATACTGCTTCTTTTGCTCCCAGGACATCTCCCAAAACAAACTAAAAATTTCTTTTCGCGTGGACTCATTAAACGTCGAACACTTTCTCACCGCACTTTTTATACAAAATCGTGATGAACATAGCTCTCCTAATTGCCTAGAAGGTTTTTGACAAAGTTCTTTTTTTGATATACCCAAATATTGCTGACCTTCCATTCTTTTTTTTATTTACAATTTGTTTCCATTTGGATTTGTTAGCAGTATTTTTCCTCTTCGGAACATCATCTGAATCAGAATTTTCTTTTGCACAATTCATGTTATTAAAACTTTCAATAGTACAACTCATTCCAATACAAAAACTTAAATTGAATTGACACAAAAAACAAAAACGCACCGACGAAAGCAACGTAGCACAGAAACTATTTTTGTGCTAGACAAATTCTTTAAGTAAATGCAAAAGCAAAACCATAAGAATAGCTTGGCGAATTTTTGAGTACCATAGAAAATGTATGGCAATTTCTTTTTGTTTTTTTAGTCTACTCTAAATTCAACTTTAAATCACTTAGGACTTTTTTCTTTAAAAAAAACTTCCAATGAGTTAGGGCTTTTTAGCGCACTATTTTTTTAGGGAAGGTGTATTTGACAGTGGTCTTCCAGATTACATTAAAAACGCGATTTCAAAAAAAAATGTAGATACGCCTTTTCTATATTAAGCCAACGATATGTATCTATAGTATTTGCATCAACCAGCTTTCATTCGACCACATCGCTGCCAATGACGGATGGTGTCATGTAATTAGAATATTTAACCAAACCGTCTTGTTATGTCCATATTTTTATTACGCAAGATATCAGTGTAGTTAATCTGTTTCCGCGTATTGCCGTAGTCTTTATCAAGGCTGTGTTCCGCCCCTGAAATTTCTTTCCTTGAAATCGCCTTGTGTAGTTCAAAAGTAGACAAATATTATTTGTTGAAATTAAATTTCAAATTAATATTTTTATTGTACAAAATTTGTCAATTAAAATACTAACCGGCACATTTTCTTCGGTTATATTTAACAGACACTTTTTTATTAAATAATGTCAATTAAAAGTTAATCATACTTTGTGAAATACAATTTAGCTTAACCTGTGGTTAATGTGCATGTTAAATTGTAATCACACATTGTGAAAAGGGCCGTAAAACTAATTGTAATTTGGCAAATAGATATTTTCAAATACTAAATTTCGTAAAAATCAAAGTATATATATTAAAATAAATATACAGCCCTGTTACCAGTTCCGCTCGGAATTGAAATGACTCCATAGTTACAATTCCGATCTCAATGGTTTTTGCTTCTATAGATTCCATCGGTTAAGCCGAAAAAATACAAAACCACTTTTTATATTTAAATATGGCTTCGTAACTAAAATCTAGCAAAATAAATCTGTGGCAAAAAGGAAAAAGTGCTTAAGTCTGATTTTTAAGTTTTGTAGGAGAACAATTTTAAACTTAAAAATTAATTTTTTTAAAAAATATCTGATCTTTAAACTACGCACATGGAAGTCAAACGTATGTTTTGGAAATTATTTTAGATCTACGAAAAGTACGCAGGCGTTGCAATTAATAAGTTGTGAAAAAAAATATTTTTTGATTTGAAAAAAATAGCTTGTAGTTTCTTAAGATTTTTTCCCAATGCGTGTAGACATTGAAAAAAGATAAGCAAAATTAAATTTCGCTATAACTTCCTCAAAAATGGTACAAAATAATTGAAACTTTGCCCATGGGTACTTTGGAGTACGGAGATTCCAATGGTGCCACTAACTTAAATTTTGCTTAAGTCGACTTAAGCACTTATTCCTTAATGCCACAGAAATAATATCTACTTTGCAAGACTATAAATTTAAGAAATATTTATTTGTGTTGTAGTTCAATATTTGTTTTAGGCGGAAAAAATATAACAAAAACAAAAATATAAGAAAACAAATAACAATTTGATAGAAATACAAATAACAAGCTGTTCTGAATAGTTCAAACCATAGATAACACATAGATGGACAACTCTCCAAATGTCTTCACAAATACGGATATGGTGTGGATTCATTAGGGGAGTAAAATTTTTATTCACATTTAGGCACTATTACGCGTTATTCCATTTCACTTTACAAATATTTAAACAATTTTGAATTTTTGCACAAAAAATTATTTAACAATTTATTGTATTTTAAATTTTTTCATACAAAATAAATTAAATTTTGTTGACATTTCTTTGGTGAAATTTATTTCTACACAGAATTGTGTTTTAGGGGATGAAAATTTTCAAATCAATATAATAAATATTTAAAATTAGCTTTCAATCTAACTTTTTTCGCACATAAATATATTAGAAAAATACAAAATTCATAAATTTATTAAAAAGCAAAAGAATTATTTAATTTTAACATCTAAAATTGCATGTAAATAAATATTCTGTTTTTACGAAATATTTTATACAACTATGTGCAGTTTGGGTTTTTTTTAAACCAACACTTATACAATTTTGCCTACCAATACATTCTTAGACTTAGGTTTTTTGACGTTGTAGTTGACTATCTATGTGTTATCTATGGTTCAAACGGCTAGAAAAAAATTAATACCACATAGCAACTTGAAAGTGCTTTTTCTTCTTACGTTTCTTAGAGAAGCAAAATAACAAATCAATTCCATTTCCGAAATGAATTTAGCTTTTTGATGCTGTAAATAAATAATTAATTAAAATATTACGTAAAAAAAGAAAACTAATAAAACGAGAGTACATGGTAAAAACCAAAGCTAAATAAGATGCGCCTAACAGTTGATTAAATTGTAAAAAAGCAAGTCAACTAAAATATAAATTAACCAATTGGGTAATTTCCTTTTACACACTCAATAATGTTGTTGATTGTCGTACCATAAAGAAAACTTCAGCAGGCAAAAAATAAGATTTGGTAATATTTTAACATAACAATAATTATTTTAAAATTTAATGTTACTTTAATTTTAATATTTTTTTTATTTTACAAAAGAAGCTTGAACTGGAAAGTACTGTTACTGAATCAGACTGTATTTCCAGCAAGTTTTAATTCAATAGAACTGCAATGCAAGTGTATCAACATTGTAATGTTCAACTTGAATACTAACTAGTTCTCTTAACTGGGGTTTGCTATTGTTTTAATAGAAGTATAATAAATGTATGTGAACGCAGCTTGATTTACATTTGGTTTTAATTTAATGAAAAATGATCTATACAAATTGTACAAATTTACTCTTAAAATATCGCGTCACTTATTAGTCCTTTCAGCCTAAAGCCAACTTGAGATTGAGTAATTTCCACACATTTTGTCATTTTCCAATTAAGTCAATAATCAACTTCAAATCACGATGTAAAAATGCATGAACAAAAAAATATTATATTTAATTAATATTGAAAAAAGTGCAAAATTATAAATTAATTGAACAATGCAAAAAACTCCACACGTGCTGTTTAAAGTTAGCATAGTGAAAAAGTAAGCGTCAAAGAAAATCAAGAATAGCTAAGTTGACATTACTGCAAACCATGCACACGAATTTGTTTGTTGCTGTTTTCATAACAAAAAATAAACAAATGTAAACAAACTTTAAGATCTACAATTGAAAACAAACGAAGGAAAAAAATGTCAGCTGTTCGACTAACCTTACCTTGTTTATTCTACCATTCTGCAGTCGATACCGAACCCAAGAGGTGAAACGGCGTATAAACAGGACGGCAAAAAATACTAATAAGAAATGAATAAATACAAATGAATGAACTTTAAGAAGCTTGGTCACACATCAAACTGCTGCCTCAAACTCGCTCTTTTGTGATTTTGTTATTAAAAAATACTTACACGTATAGGTGAGAGTGAGTTTGAAGAAAAACTAAATACTTTTGTTATTAATAAAATTTTTGGGAATTCAAATATTAATTATTTAATATTATGCTAATTACCCATAACGTTTTATAATAAAAATGCAATTTATTTGTTGGGGGAAAGAGCTAGTCCCTATACGTATTTCACTGGTTGGTCAGGCCAGACCTTTTTCCTAATTTTAGAGAATCCAAAAATACTCTATAAGTAATAAAATTCTACAAAACACAATGAGAATTATGCCTGTTAATAGAATAATATTACAGAATATTAAAGCTTCAACAAACACCAACAAACAAACCACGTTTTTATTTTTCCTTACTGTCGTTCTACAATTGGATGGTTTTTTGCCATCACTGAATGCAGACGTAAGGTGTGATGAAAAGCACACACAAGTTAATTTTGTTCTCGCAAGAGAATCGAAAAAAGACAAGTGTTGCCAAGGTTTGCACAAGCAGTTGCATATTTAGTTATTAATAAAATTTTTGGGATTTCAAATATTAATTATTTAATATTATGCTAATTACCCATAACGTTTTATAATAAAAATTCAATTTATTTGTAGGGGGAAAGAGCTAGTCCCTATACGTATTTAAATACTTTTGATTTTCACTATTCGTCGCCATAGAAATTTGAAGCCAGTTTGATGTGTGTGCGCGAAATTACTTCAAATTTCATTTTTACATAATTGTCAAAGTGACGGTATAATCAAAATGGAGGAGAAAAATTTTATTTTTGAGGTAATTGAAGTTTATATCGATTTTCCTGCTTTATGGCAAGCGAAAAGTGAAGAATACAGTAATAGAACTGAAAAATCATCAATTTTGCTCATTTTTAACCAAAAAAAAAAAAATACTTTAAACAAATTTTAAAAGATTTTGCGTTTAAAAATTGTACATGTTTCCCTTTGCAAGTCAACTTTAAAATGAAGTTTGATGGAATTGTTTGATGTGTGGCAAATTTGAAGCATCAGTTTGATGTGTGGCCATGCTGCTTTACTCTTTTAGTTCAGAAGTGAGATAATGCCCACCAAAACAAAATTAGGTGTATCATTATGTTTTAAAACAAATACTCTGTGTCAATAATACTAAAAGCGTGTTTACATTGCGTGTACAAGTCATATGGAATGTCAGATTTTCCATATGTAAAACTATACACATAGTGTAAACCTCTTATGTTATTTACCTATGTGCAATAACATGTGTTAGTTTTTTATTTAAAGCACGCTCTATTTGATGTGTAAAACTATATGACAACAGCTGTTTTCAGTGATGTTTCCTTTTAGTTTCAATAATTCCGCTTATTTATTTTTATCATGAATTTAAGGAATTTAAAATTAACCAATATCTTTATTCTAAATTTCGTTAGTAAGTTCATGTTCGCAGTTTTATATCGATACCTCATAGGTGATATTAACAATAAAGTTACATATGTAATCTAATATACATATGTATATTATATATCTATTTGCAAGTTTGTTTAATTGTACGTCAATCACGGCTAAACCGAATTTAATGATATTTAAAACAGACAGATCTTTATTTTTGTGGGTCCAATGGGATATATTTCTTTTTCAAAACTAGGGCCAGGAGGGTATATGGGACATTTTTATACGAAGGACTCAATTTTAATATTTTTGTGTTTATCTTTTTTCCCGTACTAAGAAAGAGGTATTGTGGGTATCGAAAATGCTGCAAATCACTTCATTGAGCCGTTACTTTTGAAGTTGAGAGAACTCCATTTTGTGAGTTTGTAATCCATGTTGAAAAGTACTATTTTTTATATTGCAATATATTAAGAAGCATTATCAGAATTTAGCAATCATACTGCAACTATGGTGTAAAATCTTCGCAATATAACCTAAGAAATATATGTAAGTATTGTAATTTCTTTCTTTCTTTTTCCACTTTTTACCCTTAAAATTAAATATAATTTTATGTTTTTTTTGGTTTACTATACCAAGAAGAATGAAATGATATTGAAATAAAATATGTATGTAAATAAACTATTAAATTTTTTGGTATTATTATTACATTCCAGTAAAAGAAAATCAACGTTTTCATCAAATCATTGCCTTTGAAAAAGAGACAACTACATTGGCGCATACCAATACCTTTCTTTGCATCTAAAATGCATAACTATTATTGCATATTAAACTTACATACTTATTGAATTATTTATTATAATTATTTTTTATTTTGATATAATTTCTTTCTTATAAATTGATTTCTGTACTGTTGTAGAAGCTCCCAAATGATAACCCAAAACGGTAGTTCTTGGCATAGTTGACGTCACTAGCGGGTTTCTTATAAAATAAAATGGCGGCAAAAATATACAAAATTGTCTAATAACTTATTACAGCAAGTCCCAATAAAGCTATTATTATTATTAGTTTTATTATATAGTCTAATAATTTAACAAAATAATCCATCTAAACCACACTTTGATAACCAGCTGTTTTAAATAACGTAAACACACCTTAAGGGCAGTTTAGACAGCAAAAGTGCTTTTACACGGCGTGTATTTGTCATATGACTTGTCACTTTTCCATGTGTAAATTCTAAACACATCATGTAAACCTTTTGAAACATAACATGTTTGTTTTCCATGTGTACAATACATATGACATTTTTCATTTAGAATGTGTTCTATTAGGATGTGACAAAGCATCTGACATCCTGTAATGCCAACTTGATATTTTGCTATTTTAGGTTTTTTGTGGTACCAAAAACACTAAAAGCGTGGCAAAAGCACTACGTTTGCACATTTGCATCAGCTGTGGTTGGCAATACAAAACTGTGTGGCGGAAAAATTATATATTATAGGTTATGTCAGATGTAAATACACATGTACGTTTGAAAGCAAAAATTATAAACCGAATGTAAAATGTCTATTTTGACAAACACATGAAATTACATATGGGTTATCAAACTGACAAGTCATATGACAAACACGCCGTGTAAAACCATTTTAAGACTTAACGTACGTAAAATCTAAGAGAAAAAAATAAAAATCAATCCGTATGAAAAAATAGATATTAAAAATCGTAAGGTTTTTTTCTTACGTTTACACCATTGGTGTTGAATAAAATGAAGTAAAATTGAAACAGCTGTTGTTAAAACAATAAAAAAGTGAAAACAAATAAATAGTGAGCGTACTTGTGAAAAATATGCCAAATTTAAAAAAAAAGTAACAAGGAAAAGGTTCTTGGTGTTGTACTAGCCATTGTCATAATAAAAAAAAACGAAACCAACAACTAAAACAAAATTAAAAAATTTTCACTTTCTGTTGCCAAAAGTTTTTTATTGTTTACAAACTTATTTGTGATGCCAACTGGATCTATTTTGCACTATATTCAGCGGTTTTCTGCTATTTTGACGAGTTTTGCCTTTAAAAAGTTAGCATTAATAAGAAAAGCGTAACCCTGATCTAATGAAGTAGAATAGTTTTTGAAAAATGTCAAAACATAAAGAGAGCCGTAAGACTGTTAAATTTCCATCCGTATTTTCTCTCAATTTCGGACAGTTTCATTACATATTATGTTTAGACGATACTACTTATACTCTTTTACCCAAAAATTTAACATGTCGTATTACTTGTAGTACAATGTAAACCGCCCTTTAACGTGTTTAAGTTGTATGTCAATATTTGCATTGTTGTTCTTGCGTAAAGAAAATAAAACGAAATTAATTGATGCACAGTAGAAAGTGTGTTAAAGTAATTTTTCAACCCTTTGTATGTGATTCGTAAAGTAGCTCTGGGTGGAGGAACACGTGCGCGCGTCATTGTCGTTATCGTTTAAAGTCAATCAGGCCGTTCTTGTTGCTAGGCCTTCGAGTAGTTTACGTCTCACTCTCGCACTGGGTGATTGGCTTCCACGATTAGCTGTACTTTAGTACAGTTAATTGGTGGTTGCATTAATCAGCCATGTGCAATCGTTCTGGTTATCGTGTATAACCTCAAAAAATGAAAATTAATAAATGAAAAGAAACTTAAAAATAAAAATAATAAATAAAATACATACATATAAACTAATTTAAAAGAAATAAAAGAAAATTTTACAAACTAACGAAAACTATAAAATATAAATAAAAATAACATAAATTAAGTAAAGGCTTCACTATGGACTTATTGTCTCCAGAAGCCTTTCTTTCATCAACTGCCGTTTTAGGCTGAACGGCATAATTAAAGAAGAAGAGGAAGAACACTTTGTATGTAGAATTAAAACAACCATTTATGGTATGTGAGTAATGTTCAAAACTAAGCAAAATAAAATAATAAAAATTTCACATGAACAAAACGGTAAATATGTAACAGTATAAGTGATGGAAAATTTAAAATGTAATAACGGAGAAGCATGTAGCGTACGAATTAGCGGAGTCTGCGGTGCTACACGTACATACGTTGAATCAGGCGATAAAAGTAAAACTTACAATATATGACATTGAGATTTTGGTAGACTTTTATGTGGCAGATGATGACATATTTTTTTTAGACATAATAATCGGCAAGGACATTTTAGAAAATAATAACGTATGTACGTTTAATTTTTAACGGCAGCGGTCAGCGTTTTGAATATTTGGATGTCGCAAAAACAGAAATTGAAAAACGTCCACATACTCAAGTAACAGCAATCAAACACGGCGAAATTGATGATACAACACAATTGAAATTATACAAGCTTATTGACGAATATCGAGATGTCTTCGGTAAGGAAATCGGTTTCACAAACGCAGTACAAATGACCGTTAAATTAACACCGAATGAACCTAGCGTTTCAAAGCCATACCGTTTACCGGAAATGAAAAAGGAATCAGTTAAAAAAATGATAAATGAACTTTTAATAAATAACATTATCAAGAAATCAATGTCCCATCGTCTTGGTAAAAAAGAAAAATGGTAGCGATCGCCTATGCGTTGACTACCGGCGTTTAAATCAATACATGGTCCAAGAAATTTTCCTACACCGAACATCGAGGAGCGTTTACACGAGGTCATGAAGTTCATGTATTTCACAGTGTTGGATTTAAATAGTGGATACTACCAGATACCAATTGAAGAGAACAGTCAAAAGTATACTGCATTTGTTAGACCCGACGGTATGTGTGAATTTAAGCGAATGCCATTTGGTCTCAAAAATGCGCCGGCTGTTTTCCAAAGATTGATGCCTTTAATGCGACACAAAACGGAAGAAGGTTTTCATGGATGACGTTGTGATTGGTAGCTGTGATATAGGCGAGATGTTTGTGAAGCTACGACGTGTTTTTGGTATACTGAAGAATTTTAATTTAACCCTGAATGTCGAAAAATGTAGATTCTTTGAACGAAAAATAGAGTTCGTAGGATAGTAAATTCATAGCGGTGGTATGAGCAGCTAAGACAAACGCGATTTTAGAGTTTCCAACCCCAACGAACGTAAAGGAAGTGAGACAATTTCTAGCTTTCAGCGACTATTTTCGTAAGTTTGTTCCTGGATATGCTTTAATTTCAGCACCTTTACGAAGCTTATTAAAAAAGGATATGCAGTTCCAGTGGAAAGATGATCAAAATGAGGCTTTCCAAATGTTAAAATCGTGTCTGAGAAGAAGTCCTATAATAGTTGGTTACAAAATGAGTGCCGAACACAAGATTCATTCGGACGCAAGAACAAGCGGGTTAGCAGGTGTGCTAACATTTAGCAGGTGTGCTAACGGTAGCATTTTTCAGTAGATCAACCACTGACGGGGAAAGGAAATACCATAGTTACGAATTGGAAGCCTTAGCGGTAGTCGAGACGCTTGAACGTTTTCGTTCCATAATGAAGAAGAAAGAAATAATACCTCGAAGATCTAGATGGTGGTTATGAATACAAGATTTCGACATAAAAATTTAACATCGTACCGGTCAACGTATGTAACATGTCGACGCATTAAGCAGAACACCATACGAAGAAGCGCGCAGCTTAGAACCGGCATCCCTACGAATCGCAAAAACGACAATAAACGAAAATGATTTATTATTTTCCATGCAACTACAAGATGAAGGAATTCGAAAAATTATCGAGCAAGTGAAAAATGGCGTCAAGGATATGTGTAAGAGTTACTTAATCCAAAATGAAAGACTATATCGAAAATTCAAGGACAAATCTCTGTGGATAGTTCCAAAAGCCATACGATGACGCGTAATACAAGGGCAGCATGACAACGCAGGACATTTAGGAATAGAAAAAACGTTAAACAGTCTTCAAAAACATTTTTGATTCCCTCGAATGCGAAACGCGGTAAAATCACACATAAAGTCATGCGTAGAATGTGCATACAATAAAGCGCCAGGAGGGAAGCATGGGTGAGCACCATTATGAGAAAATAATCCCTGTTCCTTTCCATACCGTTCATATGGACCTTTTCCTAAAACAACGAGACGTAACGAACACATCCTAGTCATTGTGGACTCTTTCTCAAAGTTTACCGTCATTAAAGCTGTGAAAAGTACAGTTAGCATTAGCTGTATGTCATTAGCGCCTTAAACGAAGTCAGCGAATATTTTGGTATGCCAACACGGATCATTACCGATCTTGGATTAGCGTTTACGTCACATGAATTTTAACGATATTGTAAAGCTAACGATGTAAAACAAGAACTAAATGCCCTCCGTACACCACGACCTAATGGTCATGCTGAACGAACCAATCGTACAATTCTAGGAATGCTCCTACCAGCAACAAAGGAAGATAAAAGTTGCTATGATAAATTGCGTAGATACAGTGGTCCATAAATTCCATGAAAAATAAAACAACAGGAAAAACGCCTCAAGAAATTTTATTTGGATTTGAGCCAAGAAATATTCTTCAAAATAAGCTGGTTCTTGCACTACACAACAGCGAGGTAATAGATAGTGAAAGTCTACAAGCCGTACGTGCAGATGTAGGAGAACGGATAAATACACAGCGCGCGACAGCTAAACAGCGCTACGACAAACAACATTCACAACCGAAACAATACAACATAGGCGATTTAGTTTTAACTGAAAACGATCCTGCTGTAACGGGATCTTCTAGGAAGTTAGAGCCTCTTTATAAGGGCCCATTCATAATAACCAAAGTCTTAGACAAAGACCGATATGTAGTTGAAGATTTACCGTTTTCTAGCCGAACGCAGCGGCATTACATATCCATATACGCCTCTGATAAAATAAAACCATGGTTTACCTTACCATTCGTTGAAGATAAATTTTTAAGCGAAGATGAAAATAACGATGACGATTTGGCGATGAAAAATTGACGATGATGAATTAACGATGAAGAATTTATGATGATGAATTTTCTATGATGAATTAACGATAATGAATTGACTACAATGAATTGAATATCACGAAAAAACGATGATGAATTGACGATGTTTTCAATCGAGGTCGATTGTAATGAAAGGATGGCCGACTGTAAGCATACTATTTTTTACAACTATGTTGGAAATTATGAACATGAAATGGTTAGCCGACAAAAAGGGTGCAGTCGTCGATACCGAACCGTATAAATATAAAGACGAAAGCGCAAAATTAATAAATAGTAATAAGAATAGATATTTAAGAAATGAATAAATACAAATAAATAAACTTTACATACGTATAAACAAATAAAAATACTCTTACTCTTTTACAACGTAGAAAAAATTCAAAGGTGCCAAAATAAGATTCTACGTATGCATCTGCTCTTTGGTAAATAAAAAACTTGAACATCCACATAGATCTAAAGTGCTATCAGTTAAAGCAGAAATGCCGAAATATGCAGTAACGTATTTATAGAAGCTTAAAACACATCCAAATCCGCTGGCCCGCAACATACTAAGTGAACGTGGGTACAGTCGTCTAAGAAGGAGGGACACTGCTTCTCTCATCCGTACATCAACGGGATAAACCGCAAATTACAGTAACCGTGAAACATACATTTTTTTTGTCCAGCACTGGTTGGACTTAACAAGTACAAGATATGAGTAATAATTGTTAGTTCAAATATATCGAAGATACAATAAAGAAATTGTGAAACAAGAATGACGAACTCAGAGCTTGTCCTGATTACATAATTTTATTTTAAAATATTGTGTTAAAAATGTTGAAATAGGTTTTAAAGTAAAAAATAGTAAATTATAAAAAACTGATAAAGGATTTCCCAATAGTTATGTAATTTGACCTATATGGCCCTATCTTTGTGTGTACTTACATAGTTCACAAAGTACGAGCAGATGTTTTTATAGAGACCATCATATTCTTCTTTTTGCCTACAATATACATTTTAGCCATCTTACAATATTTTTACCTGTTATAAGGCTTAGTCTATTTAAATAGGGTACCTACAAATATTGCGCCGATAATATAATACTCCGTACTTGTGCAGGAGAGTGCACACGCCACAAGAATAGTGAAGGTTATTACATTGTATCACTTCTATCGGCAGTCCCAACGACTACATACATTCTCTTTATATTATAATTAGTTTATTTTATTATCTAAAATGCCATGGACCTTTAGGCCTGACGTTATCTTAGAATACCATTAAAAAGAAATACAAATTTTTCTGCTAACTGATATTCGGTTGACCTTTTGCATTTATTTTACGGTTAAAGTAAATATTTATCATCGTGTTACATGCTAACTGAAATTGGTAGCACCTTGAAATTTTGTTCAAATAACTCTCTCATTAATATGCATAAAGTAGCGAAAAACTGGCTGGATGTGTATAATGGGTGTGGTACCTCCTATACAAATTGAAAAATTATTATCGGGTATAGAGAACTACAATAGGTAGAGTCTTGAAACATTGCACAAGTAACCCTCATACTAATGTGCATAGTCTAGCATTAGGATTGTGGGAGTGGTACCTCCCTATCTAGTTTATTATAAAAATTACATCAAAAATCTCTTAAAAGCGTTTGAGCGATTTTAAAAATGTTTGCGGGTAACAACACCTATTACGCAATTTAAATTCATTTTAATAAAAATGCATTTTTTAGAACAGACCTGGTGCCATATTCTGTAAATTCTAAAAATGCCCAAACAAATTATGAGTGTTGTTGTAAGAATACTCGTAATTTGTTTGTACATTTTAGAATTTTAGCGATATATTTAGCTACGAGAATTACAGAATATGGCATCTGGTATTAATATATTTGTTGTCTCTCACATACTTTCCGTTACCTGAATTTTGTATCATGATTTTTTAAGCCTTTTTGCTTGTTTGTTTGTTTGTTTTAATAAGACTATCAATATTTACATATGTACTATTTTAGTAAATAACCATGATTTCTTTAGGAATTGATATTATCCCCGTAATGCAATTATTTTCCCCGTTTTCGGGGAATTGAAAAAGTCCGCGAAATCCCAAACCATAGATCGATCCATGCAACTGAAACATGAGTTGCATACCTATAGACTGAAATAAATGTTGTTTAAAATCGGTCATTTCTAAACCGATTTTAAAAATGTTTGCACTATTAGAAAAGTTATGGCTACAGATTGGTCCCATTTTAAAAGAAATTCAAAATTTTAAAAATTAAAGGGTTTCTCCATACAACATATATGTTTTTTACGAGTATTATGAACTTTATAGGTCACCAATTTAAAATTAAAAAAAAGTGCGTATCACTGTAGCTCACAATAACAAAAAGTAAAAAAAAAAAATAAAATTAAAAATTAAAGGGTGACCCCATAGGTGACTTCATTTCACCTTTATTTTCCTATCTTTTGAACCGTTATAGACTTGAAAGTTGCACAGAATGTTAGTTACTATGTCTGCTATTATAAGTATAAATTTAAAATTAGAAATTAAAGGGTGTCCCATTAGTTGGTTTATTTTGATATATATATATATATATGTACCAAACTTTTGAACCGTTATAGACAGACAGTTGAAATTTACAAAGAACTTGTATTGCTAAGTCCGCTAAAATAACAAGTGTAATATATGAATTTGGAAATTAAAGGGTGTCCCAATAGTTAATGTAAAAGTAATATATATGGCCAATCTTTTCAACTGTTATAGATAGACAGTTGAAATTTACAAATAACCTATATTGCTTAGTCCGCTATTACAACAAGTATAAAATTTGGATCTATAAATTAAAGGGTGTCCCCATTATTGATGTAATTTGACCATTATGTCCTCATCTTTGGAACCCTTATAGACAAACACTTGAAAAATAGACAGAATGTTTACTACTATGTCTGGTATAACAACAAGTATAAATATTTAAAATTGTAAATTCAAAGGGTGTCCCAATAGTTCATGTAATTTGATGTATATGGACACAAAGTTGAAATTTAAAAAGAATCTGTATGACAAAGTCCTCTTTAAAAAGTATTTATATTAAAATTTGAATTTAAAGGGTGTCCCAATAGGTGACGTCATTTGATACTTTTAAACTTTTAAACAGTTATTGATAAACACTTAACAATTAGACGGTCCATTACTATATCTGTTATAATAAGTATAAATATTTAAAATCATAAATTACAGGGTGTCGCAATAGTTTATGTAATTTGATGTATATGCCCAAACTTTTAAACCGTTACAGAAAGCCGGTTGAAATTTACAATGAACCTGTATTGCTACGACCGCTATAACTAGTATAAAATTTTAATTCGGAAATTACAGGGTGTCGCAATAGTTACCGTCTTAAAGAAACATGATTTTAAGTTTGTCTGTTTTAAAGTCGGTTTTTTTTGCAAGAATTATTGTAATGAATAAATAATATTCTTCTAGTGTTCGTAGTTTAAAACTTATCATCTAATTAGTAAAAAAAATATTCCTTTACACCTATTGAGTTGGTAGAGAGCATAAACAAACTTAACTCTGACTTAACAATTAATTTTTTTTTTGTACCATTTGTTGTTGTAACACAACTAAATATTTGCTGGCAACTGCTACTCATAGATTTTTTTTGTATATAAATAATTTGCATTAAAGTTTTTTAAGACAGTAATAACATTCAATTCTTCAAAATCAGTCAACAGTTTTTTAAACCTAAAATGAAATTGGCCAATTTGTTTTTAGTTTTTGTCGTTCTAATAGCAGAATTTGAGCAACTTTCTGCAGAAATAATAAGAGGAGCCGCTAAAGTATAACACATACTTTTTGTTAATAATCTCGGTAATTTTTGACAATGATTATTCTTGTATTTTTATAGACAGGATTCGTGGCTCCATTCGGTAAATGTTATTACGCAAAAGATTGTCGTAAAGGGTGGAAATGCTCAAGAAAAAATGCAGCCGGAAATGCTAAATGCATGAAGATTTGGTAAACATATTGAATGATAAATTTCGATAAAAATTATAAAATATGTGAAGAATAAAGTGTTAGCAGAGAAAAAAATTTGTATTGGTCGTTTTCTGTTTTATGCAAGAGTGACAAAATGTTTATTTTCATTTTGATTAAAAATAAAAATACAAACTAGAAAATTATTTTAATTACAAAAGTGACAAGTGTTTTTGAGAACAAGTAAAAGAACAAATAATTATTGTACAAACGTCGTTGTTTTTAACACTTCTACTTTTGTTTAATAATTATTCATCCTTTTACATTAGTAATATTTAATAATTTTTTCATATGACTAACTGTTCTGTTGTTGGCAAATATTTTAACAGAAACCCTTTCCTCTCGTATACTTCGCGAGTGAAATGAAATTTTACTTCTACATATGTGCTTAGTTCGCTTGTGAAACTGTGGATTCTTGACAAGTTTAATGGCAAGTTGATTATCTAAATGCAAAATAGGAAGTTGTGTGCTGTTATCTAATAAATCATTTAACAACCGTTGTACCCAAATCAGTTCCTTTACGCTTTCACATGCGGCCATGTACTCTGCTTCTGTAGTCGATAGGGCTATTGTCTGCTGTTTCCTCGACATCCATGAAATCGTACCAGCCGATAGCATTGAAATGTAACCGCTAGTTGAATGTCTAGTTTCAGTATCCCCAGCATAATCGGAATCAGAATAACAATCAACAATAAGGGTATCAGTTTTAGTAAATACAATTCCTTCATCTATAGTCCCTCTTAAGTACTTTAGAATTCGTTTTATGCCCACAACATATTCTTCATTAAAGGAATGCAAAAAACGACTTGCATATGATACTGCAAATGAAATATCTGGTCTTGTGGCTATAGCTAGGTACATTAAGGACCCATATGCTTCCCTGTGTGGAAATTTAACTTCGTGTGATATTGAATTAGCTTTCTGAATGCTGGTGTACTTACTGGCTTTGATTCTTTCATGTTGAACTTCTGCAATATTTTTCTTTAAATAGGAGGTTTGACGGACTATTATTTTATCTGGTGTTTTGATTATTTCCATGCCTAGGTAAAATATTGAACTACATACTTTTACGTCAAATTCACATCTTAGAGAATTGAGGAATTCGTTTGCAGTTTCCTTAGATTCTGATGGAATTATACCGGCGTCAATATAAATGGCCAATATAATTTTCTTTTCATTTATCTTGCCAACAAAAACACACGAATCTGCAGAGCTTAATTTAAAATTAAATTTTCTTAACATATCTGTGAACCTTTTATTCCAACACCTGGAGGCCTGCTTTATTCCATAAAGGCTTTTATTTAGTTTGCAAACATTGTTGCTACTATCAGTATACCCAGTTGGCTGATGCATAAAAATTTTCTCCTCTAAATTTCCATATAGAAAAGCTGTTTTTATATCAAACTGAGTTAAGAAAAAATTAAGAGATGCACTTGAGGCTAATATTGTTCTTATGGACCAAAATTTTGCCACCGGGCTAAAAGTCTCCTCATAATCTATTCCTGGTTTTTGAGTAAAACGACGAACCACTAATCTTGCTTTGTAGCGCTCTATTTCACCTGCTTGATTCCTTTTTTTTTATACATCCATTTATTTGATATAGCCCTCTTTTCTTTTGGCAATTTTATGAGATTCCAAGTATTATTAGTTATAAGAGATTTATACTCCTCATCCATTGCAATCTTCCACTGCATTCTAAACTACTATTCATTGCTTCCTGATAACTTTGCGGTTCTTCGCAATCAGCTATTAACGCACAATTAAAATCATTTATGACATCATTTTGTTTTTTAGATCTCAAATTATAACGATTGACTGGTTCATTATGAGTATTATAACTTTCAGTATTTCCAACAGCATTATCTGGTGTTTCATGCACAATGGAATTTTCTGAATTTTCAACATTATCATTTTCTCCATCCTCAAATTCATCACTTGATTCTATTTTTGGTAATAATGTAGATTCACTGTAAACTGTTGGATAATTTGTGCAGCTCTTAACTTCTGGAACTAATACCATTTGATTAATTTCTCTTATGATGACATTTCTTGTAACTTCTAATCTTTTTTCTTTAGGTATCCATACACGATAACCTTTACAGTTTTCTTGATAGCCTACAAAAATACCTTTTTTAGATTTTGAATCTAGTTTTCTTCGTTTCTCTTGTGGGACGTGAACGAATGCATCTGAACCAGAAATACGTAGCATAGATATTAACTGCCTCACCCCAGTAATTCAGATTAAGCCACTTGCTATGTATTATAGCTCTAGCTGCTTCTACTACAGTTCTCATATCTCGCTCAACTCTACCATTATGTTCAGGTGTGTATGGTGTAGACTTTTGGTGTGTTACCTTATATTTACGAAATATGTCACTTACTTCTTTATTTATAAAGATCGTAGTGTTTTCCGGTGTCTGCTTCCACTTGATCTAAATATCTTGCAATTTCTTTAGCCACATCAGCCTTCGTCTTTACACAATAAACGTATCGGTAATTAGAAAAATCATCACGAAATAATAATAAAAAACGTGCACCACCAAAGGATTTGACTGTGTGCACTAGCTCTCCAACTTCTTTTGCTCTGTTACTACTTACTGCGAACGGCATTCTATGCTGCTTGGCCATAATACATCCTTCACAAAAGAAATCATTGCAAGAATATTCAATATTTTGATTTGATAACACATTTTTAATATGTTCTTTATCTTGATGACACATTCTCCTATGCCATGTTTGCAAGGAATCGAATTGGACAGCAACATTTGAACTAGTAGTATCTTCTTCCATTTGTATTAGTAGCTTAAAAAGTTTAGAATTTTTTCTTAAACCTTTAAGGCACACCTTACTGTCAAGCTTAAAGACGCATTCATTTCTATTTGCTTCCAGAGAATAGCCCTTGTCCAAGCATGCATTAGTAGAAAAAAGACTTATTTTGATGCATGGGGCTTAAAGTACATTCGACAGGAATTTTGAATTCCAGACCTTACCAACATAAGCTTTAATAAAAATATCTCCCTTACCAATTGCAGGAATAACATCTCCATTGCCTACTCGAATACTTATTGGAGTTATAAACTAGACATAGTTTTTGAATCACTGTTTCTTACTAGACATATGATCGTTAGCGCCGGAATCAGCAAACCAAGAATTTTCTTCAGAAGTAGACGAAAATAGATGTTCACTAATAACAGCTTCCCCACTTCCAATGACCAAATTTATTACAAATAAAACATTTACCTCTAGAACTTTTATTAGTTTGAGCTTGTTGCCTGTTGCTTTTCTTATCGTGCTTTGCAGCAAATGCTTCAGGTTTTATTGGTTGAATACATAACCTTATCTCCTCCATACATAATCTTGATGTTAAATTTTTTAAATTTCGCTCTTTCTTATCTGTAGCTTCCCATGAAGAAAAGAAATGTTTATATTCAAGCGGCAGGGTCATCAAAATTTTTGTTAACAACATGTTATCAGTTATCTGTTCACCAAGATCCACCAACTGCTTGGGTAACTTTTGTAATTTCGAGATGTGAACAGATATTGTATCTTCAGGATATTTCTGATACTGGAAAAAGTGTTGCTGTAGTAATCAATTGATGTTTCTGACTTACCAGTTTTCAAGAATAGACCACATTTCAGCTGCTGTATTACAATTCATAATATGAAGCATTGGTTCTTCACCCATAGACACGACCAACATTCTCTGAGCTTTTGCATCGAAGGAAATCCATTTCCATTTTTATCTCCGCGATATCTTGTTCAGGCTTCTCTGCAACTCCATTTACTATTGCCCAAAGGTTACCTTTACCTGGAATTTCCACGAAGTCCAGCCTTCAGAACCTTCTAGTTTAGATATCCTAAAATCCTCCATTTGTTATAGAAATAACCTTCTCAACGAACAATTTCACAAAATAGCAATATCAACTTTTATTAAGTTATGGATCTGGGCCCATAACCTGTTAGCAGAGAAAAAATTTTGTATTGGTCGTTTTCTGTTTTATGCAAGAGTGACAAAAGGTTTATTTTCATTTTGATTAAAAAATAAAAATACAAACTAGAAAATTATTTTAATTGCAAAAGTAACAAGTGTTTTTGAGAACAAGTAGAAGAACAAATAATAATTGTACAAACATCGTTATTTTTAGCATAAAGTTTAAAAACCACAATTATAATATTGGCTCATTAATTGTCTCCCTACACTAAAGTCGGTTTTTCTTAAAAGCCACTTTGAATTAAAAAGTTGTCATTAACAATTTTGCTCCTATAGAAAAACGTATGTATATTTTAAGTCGAAACAGCTTTAAATGGGTGCAACCGTAAATTTAGAACATGTTGGTATACAATTGCAATGTCGTTTTCTCGTGTAATATCTTTCATTATATCTCTAGCAAGCAGTTGGTCCTCATTATCACTCTCAGTCTCTTTTAACCCATCATAACAAACATTTCCGTCTGCGAAATCAGCAAGGATTTATAGTGTGGTCGAGACATCCTACGACAATAATTATTAAGATCTGCATAATAATTATTAAAATAAAAAAATTTCTTCTAAAAAAAAAATTACTTTGGGATTAGTAAACTTATGCAGAATCGGTTTAGCATATTGATGTATTTCTACATCACAAAAAAAGACTATACTTTGCTGATATAAGTTTATCAAAATATACAATAACATCAAGGCTTTTCATCACTCTTACCTTTTTTCTATGCGAAAAAAATTGTTCCTGTAAGTTTTTATTAATTTTTATATACATAAAAAAAGCTCATTATTCATGGAGCTGCGTAGCCGCTGCTAAATGAAAACAAAATCCATTGGCTACAGTTGTCGCCGTTTAGTCAGCCACTTAATGATATTGAAGAGGACAGCTATATCGAAAACTCTGATATTGTTGTAGAAATGCCACTACGGTGGTCTTGTAGCCATGTAGCTTTGCGGGCTGCAAAATAATCGTTTACCTATAAACGAGTGTTTTTTACTTTTGACAGTTTGTAGTCGGTATCGTGATGTTGCCTATTTGTTTAATACATCTAGGTTTTAATACAGAGATATCATCTATTTAAGAATCAAACGCATTAAAAAAAAATATGTTACTGTATAAACATATGTACATATAAGTTAGCACATTCTGTGAATACTACTAATGACACCAAAAACACTACAACAACAAATATAACACGCGTAGCCCAATTGCTCAAAAAACTGCTAACACAGAACTTATACTTTCACAACAACAATAACACACAAGAGTTCAACTAACAATTAAGCAAATAGTTATTAAGCAAATAATTAAAATTAAATATTATTTCTAATAAAGCACTTATTAAAATAAAATTGTAAAGTGCAAATATTAAAATTGGGTAAAAATAAGTTTTTATTAATTGCAAAAAAAAAGCAAAAACAGTTTATAAAAGAACAAGTAAAAGTGCTATATTCGGCCGTGCCGAATCTTCTATACCCTTCACCACGGTGATTTTATTTATACAGACATGTACAGCATTATCCACATTGTTGACTCTTTACTTAAATAAAGTCGTATGAGAAAAAATCATTATTCATGAGTTAAAGAAATAGAAGACAAATTCCGTTTGCTACAATTGTCGCCGTGTTGTCAGCTACTTAATGATGTTGAAGCCGACAGCTACATCGTAAACTCTGACATTGTTGTAGAAATACTTATTTTGCGTTTATAAAATTAAAAAACTTTTTCAAAAAATTATAAATATTTCCTCCAAAACTGTTTTTTGCATATGAATTTTTAATTTGCAATTTTGTGACATTTTCTTTTGTTGAATCAAATAGAAATTAGCCTAAGTTGACGACAGCCACAACGTTTCATTTTTGACAGTTTGTAGTCGGTATTCTGATGATGTCTATGTGTTTAATGCACCTAGGTTTTAAAAGAGAGATATCATCTATTTAAAAATCAAACGCATTTAAAAAATATGTTACTCTATATACACACATACATACATATGTATATTCTTAATATTAAATATATGTTATGTTACAGTCATGATTTTCATTTTCAAAGAAATATTGAAATTTTTTTTTAATTTTTCGAAAATTGTGTGTAAAAATTTTTTGTAAAAATATTTTTTTAAAAAATTTTTTGTAAAATTTTATTCAAAAATTTTTTTGAAAATTTTTTAAAAAAAATTTTTTTCGAATATTTTTCTGTAAAATATCTTTTTGAAAATGTGTTGTAAATTTTTTTGTAAATATTTTTTTTAAAAATTTGATTGAAATTTTTTTGTTAAATTTTGGACCTTTCTCCACTCTATTGAGTTAGAATGGTCAGACTAAAGCAAAAAGAAATCCTTACAAAACAAAACAAAAAAATTTCATCATATTGACACATGGGGGGTCCTTTTAACTGCTCCTATTTGTCAGTGGGTACCCTGTGGGTCCATTGGCTACCTCTATGCGTATTGCTTTCTATTAAGGTCTCTAATACAAATCAAAGCAGAAAAAGCCTACCAATCTAAAAACAAACTAAAATCGCCCCTCGCAGGGGGTTATTGATCCCCCGAGATCTCTATGCACTCCTTGCGATATACCTGTTGCAGTCTAATATTTATTTGACAAAAAAGGCAAAACAGAATCATTAAAGCAGAAAAAAAAATAAAAAAAATATAGGCGGGCGTGGTTTTTGGCCCGTAGCCTCCAAAGGAATGATCCGATGTTGCTGAATTGAAATACCAAAATTTTCGAAACTATGCCTGACAGATTGGTGTGCTTAAATTTTTTGTATCTCTTCTGGTGCCTTGGCAAATGACATTACCACACTAACACGGACAGACGGACATCGCTTAATCAACTTCTCTATATATAAGGATCCAGAATATATATACTTTATGGGGTCGGAAATGAATATTGTAGAAATTACACACGGAATGACAAGCTTATATACATATATACCCTTTCCACCTGTGTTGAAGGGTATACAAAAATTTCATCATATTGACACATGGGGGGTCCTTTTAACTGCTCCTATATGTCAGTGGGTACCCTGTGGGTCCATTGGCTACTTCTATGCGTATTGCTTTCTATTAAGGTCTCTAATACAAATCAAAGCAGAAAAACCCTACCAATCTAAAAACAAACAAAAATCGCCCCTCGCAGGGGTTATTGATCCCCCGAGATCTGTATGCACTCCTTGCGATCTACCTGTCGCAGTCTAATATTTATTTGACAAAAAAGGCAAAACAGAATCATTAAAGCCGAAAAAAATTTAAAAAAAACGTAAAAAAATATAGGTGGGCGTGGTTTTTGGCCCGTAGCCTCCAAAGGAATGATCCGATGTTGCTGAATTGCAATACCAAAATTTTCGAAACCATGCCTGACAGATTGCTGTTCTTAAATTTTTTGTATCTCTTCTGGTGCCTTGGCAAATGACATTACCACACTAACACGGACAGACGGACATCGCTTAATCAACATCTCTATGTATAAGGATCCAGAATATATATACTTTATGGGGTCGGAAATGAATATTGTAGAAATTACACACGGAATGACAAGCTTATATATACCCTTTCCACCTGTGTTGAAGGGTATAAAAAAATTTTATTTTTTTATTTTTTATTTTTTTTATTGTAGAAATTACACACGGAATGACAAGCTTATATATACCCTTTCCACCTGTGTTGAAGGGTATAAAAAAATTTTATCATACTGACACATGGGGGGTCCTTTTAACTGCTCCTATATGTCAGTGGGTACCCTGTGGGTCCATTGGCTACCTCTATGCGTATTGCTTTCTATTAAGGTCTCTAATACAAATCAAAGCAGAAAAACCCTACCAATCTAAAAACAAACAAAAATCGCCCTTCGCATCTGTATGCACTCCTTGCGATCTACCTGTCGCAGTCTAATATTTATTTGACAAAAAAAGGCAAAACAGAATCATTAAAGCCGAAAAAATTAAAAAAAAACGTAAAAAAATATAGGTGGGCGTGGTTTTTGGCCCGTAGCCTCCAAGGGAATGATCCGATGTTGCTGAATTGCAATACCAAAATTTTCGAAACTATGCCTGACAGATTGGTGTTCTTAAATTTTTTGTATCTCTTCTGGTGCCTTGGCAAATGATATTAACACACTAACACGGACAGACGTACGGACGGACAGACGGACATCGCTTAATCAACTTCTCTATGTATAAGGATCCAGAATATATATACTTTATGGGGTCGGCAATGAATACTGTAGAAATTACACACGGAATGACAAACTTATATATACCCTTTCCACCTGTGGTGAAGGGTATAAAAAGAATGAAATAAAGAATTCAATTGTTATTACAAGTAAAGCACACGCACGTCATTTAAACCTCATAACTGGCGCCCCACAGTGGCTGAAAATCGTTTTTCGTTGGCCAAAAGATTTTGTAGTTAATATATCCAAATTAAGGTAGCCAAAAAATTATGTTGAAATATTGATAATTGTGGGCGTGGCATGCTGTCAAACTCAACTTTTTTTTAATTTCAGAAAAAGGTGTTTTTCTTTGGTTTTTTATCAAAATTAAATGGTTACTACTCGCAAGCTATCATCGATAATGGTCTGCGGTTTTTTTATAATGTTGTTAGGATTATTGTCTTTAGTTGTTGTAAGTAGACACAGCTCTAGCGTTTAATATTAGGGGCGTTATGAAATATTTATGAAACTACTATATTTTCCTCAAATTTAAACTTTAGTGGAATAGAACTTCTAGGAAACAAAAGGGAACAAGAAACCCATACAACCACGAGAAAGGTGAAAGTGTCCTCTTTAAGGCTATATATACTTTTGCACCCGCCACGAGCCGCCTGTAGAACACTTTTTTCATTTTAATGAAATTACTCGAAAAAAATGCATATACAATGGTGTATTAAATTTTCACCTTTTTGCCTAAAAGTTTATTTTTTTTTTAGTTTAGACTACGTATAACTAAAAAAAATAAATATAATACCTTCGAAAGGGTTTAATGGCTTTGTTTTGATCAGCAAAAAATAAGTAATAAAATTATCACAATGAGCTCTACAGGAAGCATATGATCTCTTTCTAAATTTACCTGTTATCAAATGAAACTAGAAGTACTTGCGTGCAATGAAGAAATTGACTGTAGAAAATTTGGAGATTATGCTAAGGAAACTGCAAAAATATATACAACTAACTACCCATGGAGAAATATGTCTGCAACAGTTCACAAAATCCTTTATCATGGTGAAGATGTCATTAAATATCATTTGGTGCCACTTGGAGATCTATCAGAGGAGGCTCAGGAAAAAAGGAACAAGGATTACATATTTTATAGAGAGCACAATACTAGGAAAATTTCAACAAATGAAGATCTATTTAATATATTATTGGCAACGTCAGATCCGTTCATATCCATTATTCGAAATCAATGGAAAGTGGACCATCGGGATTTAGATGAAGAAGCCAAAAAACTACTAAAGAACAGAAATAGCACAGAACAAAATATGGAATATTTGCAATTAATATTTAAGTCAAATGAATAAAAATTATATTTTCTTGTTGCTTAACCAAAAAAAAAAATTTTTTTTTTGGGGGGAGGGGGGGGGGGGTGATTTGAAGGTAGCGCAGAAGATCCGAGTACATTTTCTATTCGTCATGAAAGCTTAAAAATTAATTTTTTATGCAATCTAGGCTTAGGTAATACAATTTGTTAATTATTGACACTATTTTTCATATAATATGCTATATAAACGCCCACAAAAAGAGGGCGGGGTCAAAAAATAAATTTTTGTGATTTTCTGGCTCCAGGGTAAAGACCTTGAATCTTCTTTGACATAAAAATGTTTCATTTGCTTAACAAATTTACAAAAAAACTTGTAAAAATGTGTAGTTTTTCAAGGGTTGGTTTAGTTCTTCTTAGGGGAATTTTTTCCCCCTGGTTCGATTTGGCCCATTTACGAACTTAGCCTGCCCTATCCTTCAAGATATATATGTGCAAAATTTCAAGGATCTAGCTCTTTTCGTTTAGACTGAATCGTGTTCATACAGACAGGCGAATGGACGGACGGCCGGATGGACAGACGGACGTATGGACAGACGGACATAGCTATATCGTCTTAGATTTCATCACTGATCAAGAACATATATACTTTTTTGGATCTTAGAGGGATATTTTACTATGTTACTCACAGAATAAACCCATATTTCACTCTGAAAGTTAAAAAAATTAAAATGTTCAATTTTGACCTCGAATTCCTTAAAAAGTCCTCAATCAATTTTAATGTAATTAAAACTGAATCAAGCTGAGCTAAATATCTATCCATTAAAAAAAAAATTATTACAATATTTTGATCGGTTCAAAAGTTACAGAATTTTGGCCAACGAAAAACGATTTTCAGCCACTGTGCGCCCGAGCAAACCAAAAAGTCCACAGTTGACAATAAAAAGGATTCGGAAAAAATTAAATTTAAAAGTTTACTGTTAACAAATAAAAAGGATCCCGAGCAAATCTAAAAAAGTTCACAGTTAGCAATAAGGCCATCAGTGATTGGGCAACGTACTCATACAACTCACCCTAAGAACGTGGAAGTTATCTCCAAAGGAAGAAACACCACCGATACCAAAGAGGAAACTACATCAGTGACGAATATCCGTACCCAAGTAGACGGCTAAAGCCCTCAAACTATTTTGTAAGGCACATTTAAAAATATATGAAAAAATTAAAGAAATTTTAACTAGAATTAAGAAAGTGAAAATTATAAATTTTCTTTTTTTGAAAAATAAAAAATTACGAGAAATTTAAATTGTAACTAAATCGTGAAAATTTTCTAGAATTAAGAAAGTGAAAACTTTATTTTTATTATTATCAAAGTTGAAATATGTTGTGTTAGGAGCGAGTCTTTGATTCAACAATCCAACACCTTCTTTTTCAAACAAGAACTACGCAAACACTTTTCTACACGAAACCATATCTATAAATTTTTTTCTTTAATTTAAAATGGAACGGATTCAAGACGCGATAACGCAGCTTACCGGTGCCCTTAACTTACAAATAGATCAAGTGAGACTTCTAGAATAATAGAACAGGTATCTTGGAGAGTATAAATAATCCTACTCCCACTAGGGATGCAACACTCCCTGTTCCTAGGACCGAATCGGATCTGGTAGAAATACGGAAACTTCCCGATTGCGTAAGGGATCTACAGGTCTTTGACGGTAACCCCGTCTAGTATATTTCTTGTAACCACAGTGTGGAATCCCTTTTGAGGGACTATGAGATAGTAAGAGATAAACCAATTTATAGGGCAATTCTGCAACATATAAGACACAAAGTGAGAGGTCCCGCCGATGCGGCCTTAATATCTTATAACATATTCGATGAGAGTTGGGAAAAAATTAAAAATTGTTTGTCCCTGCATTATGCGGATAAACGAGATGTGAAAACCTTAGAATACGAGTTAAGTGTTATGTCGCAGCGCAATAATACGGTTGATGAATTCTATGCTAGAGTTAATCACCAGTTATCACTGATCATAAATAAAATTAAGTCAGCTAATTATTCGGCTGAAACAGTGGAAGTTTTAATCTCAACCTTCAGAAAAATTCAGATTCAGATAAATTTGGACGTATTTATCCGAGGGATAAATGGTGACATATCGAGAATGTTGGCTATTCTGAAACCAGCAACACTCCCAGAGGCATATACTTCTTGCCTCGAGTTCCTAAATTTTAATTATAGAAATACCTCTATTCACCCACGCAATAATAAATATAATACCATTGTTGCACCTATTAATCAATATAGAAACGCAAGTACAGCTGAACAAGTTCGTATTTATAATACACCGATCCCAATAAGACAGGATCAAAAATACACGCAGAATAACTTACCTCCAAGACCCACTCAACCAAAGCCACCAGTACCAATGGAAGTCGATCCTTCCGTAAGAACATGTAAAATTAATTATATGAACCGAACACAGAAATCTGCGTTGCCAAACTCAAGTAATTATTCTTCTAATATTCCTCAAAAACAACAACGTGTACTGCGAACAAGATGTACTGCAAAGTTACCAATAGGAAGAAGAAGGTTATGACGAAGCAAACTTAGAAAATGAACATGAAATAAATTTTATGACAGAGGCCTGTCTAGAATACCATACCTAGACTTACGTCGAAAGGATGGTAAAATCTTAAAATTCCTCGTGGATATTGGCGCGAACAAAAATTTTATTTGAGAAAAAATATCATGTAATTCAAAACCCGTAAATTCACCATTTAAAATACATTCAGCTGCCGGCGAAATAACTATTTCACGTAAAGTTCGTGTCAAATTTTTTCAAAGTGTAAATATAAACGATTACCTCGATTTCTTTGTCCTCCCTAGAGTCCGCTCATACCCCCGGGAGTTCCAATTGTCACTGTAGGAATGGCAAATGCTTTGACGCGGTTCACTCGGGGAAAATAGGGGCACCTGACGCTAGGGTTCCTAGAGCCGAAAACTGGAAGAAAGGGTCTGCGATAAACATTGCGGGTCCTCTTCGAGGCCCGATCAGTGCCCAAAGAACTGGTACCACGGGAATCGGTGGCCCCACAGAAAGCCTATCCTCTCTGTGACCGGTTATTGGTGAGGTCCCCTTCGGGGGTACACGTGGTGGTTGTGGTTTAAGATCGATTTATGTAGGTATGGTGCACGGTCGGTCAAGTGTGCTGTTGCACTCTCAACAGACGGAGTTTGGATAGTCTCCAATCTCCTAAGCAAGAGGTTATAATGTGGATCTAGGCTTGCCTTGGAAAGGCTTGCCATATTATATAAATTGCTACTCATTGTGACTGTATCACACACAAAAAGCGATTGGTGGCAATCGTAAAGTGTTGTTATACTACACAATGACTGCGCCTAAGTTTCACTCGGTGGTAAGACCACCGTGAGGTTAGGCCGACTAGGCAGGTACACACGTTAATCTTGTTCCACTCCGCTCATTTGATGGCATTATAGGCGATGACATAATTAACCGAAAAGATAACACCTAACAGTTAAAAAACGGAGCTGAAATTCTTCTTAAAAATAGAATATCCAAACAGGTAAATAATATCGAATCAACCCAAAATCTTGACAAAGATTTCCAAGATCTGTTAAACGAATATAGTACACTTTTTGGTCCAGTCTCCGAAAGTGGATTAATTTAAACCTCAGTTGGGGTTGAAATAAGAACATCTACAGACGAGCCGATTTATACTAAGCAATATCCCTATCCAAATCACCTTGATCTGAGATAGAGAAACAAGTCAACCAAAGTGGTTATAGATTTTAAACGGCTGAACGCAATAATCATCCCAGATGCGTACCCAATCCCTGACATTAATAATACACTCTCTAATCTAGGAGAACTTAGATACTTTACCACTTTGGATTTAACATGTGGATTTCACCAAATCAGAATGAGGGATAAAGATATAGAGAAAACAGCTTTTTCAACAATTAACGGCAAGTTTGAATTTTTACGGCTGCATTTTGGCTTAAAAAATGCACCAGCCATATTTCAGCGGATGATGAATGACGTACTACACCCGCTACTAGGAATAGCCTGCTATGTCTACATAGACGATATTATTGTGTTCGGCAAGAGTAAAAATGAACATGTCGAAAACCGTAAGAAAGTATTTTCCCTATTAAATGAAGCCAACTTAAGAATAAATTTGGTAAAATCCAAGTTTCTCAGGACAAACGTGCAATTTCTTGGACACGTTGTGTCACTAAATGGCATACAACCCGATCCTGCAATAAATGTCGATGCAATAAAACATATTTCACCACCAAAGAATTTAAAAGACTCAAAAAGATTTCTAGGACTAGCTTCCTATTATAGAAGATTTATAAGAGATTTCGCTGCAGTAGCAAAACCTTTAACAAATCTGACGAGAGGTTCAGATGCACAAATTAAAGCAAATCAATCAAAGCAAATCGCTATTAAACTTGACAATGAAGCTGTAAAGTCATTCAATAATTTAAAAGAACTTTTAGTATCGTCGGAAATATTGGTTTTCCCAGCTTTCGATAAACCATTTATTCTCACAACAGATGCCTCTGATTACGCAATAGGTGCCGTCCTTTCACAGGGGGAACTTGGTAAAGATCGACCAATTACTTACCTCTCAAGATCTCTTAACAAAACTGAAGAAAACTGAAAATGTTAGCCATCATATGGTTCCTGGACAAGCTTTGCTCTTCTTATATAGAGCTCGAGAAATTAAGATATTAACTGATCATCAGCCACTAACTTTCGCATTGAGTAACGCCAATAATAATGCAAAACTTAAAAGATGGAAGGCCAGAATAGAAGAATACAATTACAGACTAATTTATAAACCTGGAAAAACAAATGTCGTGGCCGACGCTCTCTCTAGGTTACCACCTGAAATCAATACGTTTTCATCAGATGATAACTCCCAACATAGTGCTGAGGACGACAGTAGCCTTCTCATACCACATTGTGAGGCCCAACCAAACGTCTTTAGGATTCAAATTATCTTTTCCGAGAAAATAGATTATAATCATTTTAAAAACCCCCATGATAATTTCCAAAGACACTATATAAAAATTAAAAAACTCAAAAAAGATAGTTTGACCCAAACGTTAAAAGAAAAACTAAATCCTGCAGTGTTGAATGGAATTAAAATCCCCGAAAAATATCTCGCATTACTACAAGACGTTTTTAGGAATAATTTTTCCAGATTTCGAATAAGAATTACACAAAGGTTAATAGAGGACATCTCAAATGTGAATCAACAATTTCTGATTATTCAAAACGAACACAAAAGACCCCATAGAAACTCGGAACAAAACAAAAAACAAATTTTGGAAAAATATTATTTTCTAAAAATCTCAAAAACTTGCGAAACGTGCAAAAAAAAATACGTATGATAGACATCATCCAAATCCAGAATTACAATCAACCCCAATTTCATCACATCCTACAGACATAATGGAAATGCAAAAGGAAAAATTCATTACATGTGTCAATAAGTTCACCAAATATGCAAAATTTTTCCACATTAAAAATAAATCTGTTTTACACATTCGAGATAAGATGATAAAACTACTTCATTTCTTTTCCGCACCCAGGAAAATAGTAATGGATAACGAAGGTAGTTTTGTCAGCCCAATAGTATTAAATTATATTGAAGAATTGGGAACTAAAACGTACTTTGCACCACCACAGAAAAGCGAAGTAAATGGTGCGATTGAAAGAGTTCATTCCACAATCATCGAAATACTGAGATGCCTTAGGGAGGAAAACCCAGACTATTCCATCAAAGAATTAATTAACATTTTAGTAGACAGATATAATAATACGGTACACTCGGTCACTAAGAAGAAACCCGCCGATATATTTTTCGGTCGGACAGATAGAATAAACTACCAAAACATAGCAGATTTTAAAAGAATAGTTAATAACGATCTGAGAAATGAAATAGCTAGGAACCAGAAAACACAACTTTACCGCCAAAACGGAAACTGAAAATATATAATTCTGGAGATACAGTCTTTAAAAAAAAACAAGCAAACTAAAGGTAAAGGTAAACCTTTATTTGTAAAATAAACCGTTAAAAAATATAATATTGCTACGGTTACAACCACTGATAACAAAAGAATTCACAAGTCTCATCTTAAAAATTAAAATATATTTCTAGACTCACAACGCATTATGTAATTGCAAATGTAGACGTCTAGGATTATAAGATTCCACTAGTTGCAATAAAGCAAGGTGTCGGGAAAACTTGCAATGGAAACTACAAAATAATTCATACAATCAACTTAAAAGAATACTAACAATCTGTTCAAGACATCAAATCCACATTGCACTATAGAACAAAAAACACGGGAATATTGAGCCTACAGATAAATCATCAACTCGCCAAAATCGAGAATTTATTAAGTCAACTACACATTACCAGAAGCAAGCAATCTCTTTAATAAACTCGGCTTAATAAATGACGAAATATCCCAAATTGTAATGGCTGGCCAGTTGGCGAAAAAAGGTATTGTACATTCGCAAATATTGAATAAAGGCGATATCGCAAACATTCTTTCTCAAATCGAAACACTCCCGTATAAAAATGAGTTACAAGCCCTTAAATTTGGTGAACCTTCAATGGTTGAAAAAGATTCCCTTCTCTTATATATCATTTCCCTACCAAAAACGGAAGATATCATGTTTAATAAAATAATCATTCGTTCAATAATTAGGGATAACAAAAGAATATATCTCAGTTTCACTAACCTACTCGTATCTCACACAGAAAAATATGGAATTAAAGGTGATTGCCCAACAATCGAAGGAGTAACTATATGTAAGAAAAATCAGGTAGAAATTTTAGATTCAAATCATTGTATTGTTAATATACTTAATGGGGGAAACACAACTTGCCAATACCAAATAACCAAACAACCAATAATTGAACTTGTATGGGATGACACAATATTTTTAACGAATTATATTGGAAACCTTACATACGGAAACACCTCACAACTTCGGCCTACTTTTCATTGGTTTTTCGATTATAATTATTGTTCAATTATATTCCAAATGCAAAAATCACCAAGTAACTATCAATTTCCAACTCCACCGCACTTTCCTGAACTAAAAAATATTTACCCATAACATTTTGCTAGGGGGGAGCTAGCACATTCTACGAATACTTCTAATAAGTTAACACATTTTGTGAATACTACTAGTGACACCAAAAACACTACAACAACAAACATAACACGCTTAGCCCAATTACTCAAAAAACTTATAAAACAGAACTTATACTTTCACAACAACAATAACACACATGAGTTCAACTAAAAGTGGTTTTACACGACGTGTGTTTGACGTATGACTTGTCAGTTTGATAACCCATATGTAATTTCATGTGTTTGTCAAAATAGGCATTTTTTATACGGTTTATAACTTTTGCTTTCAAACGTACATGTGTAGTTACACAGTTTTGTATTTTCAACCACAGCTGATGCAAAGATGCAAAAATAGTGCTTTTGCCATGCTTTTAGTACTTTTAGTACCACAAAAAGCAAAAAATAGCAAAATATCAAGTTGGCATTACAGGATGTCAGATGCTTTGTCACATCAAAATAGAACACGTTCTAAATGAAAAATGTCATATGTATTGAACACATGGAAAACACACATGTTATGTTTCAAAAGGTTTACATGATGTGTTTAGAATTTACATCTGGAAAAGTGACAAGTCATATGACAAATACACGTCGTGTAAAACCACTACAATAATCAATTATTAAGCAAATAATTAAAATGAAATATTATTGCTTATTAAAACAAATTGTAAAATGCAAATATTATAATTGGATTAAAATAAGTTTTTTATTAATTATAAAATAAACAAAAATCAGCTATTAAGCAAATAAATGAAATTCCTAATAAAGCACTGTTTAAATTAAAATTGTAAAATGCAAATATTAAAATTGGGTAAAAATAAGTTTTTATTAATTGTAAAATAAGCAAAATCTGTTTATAAAAGAAAAATAATGAAATAAAGAGTTCAGTTGTTAATACGAGTAAAGCACACGCACGTCTTTCATTTAAACCTCCTAACTTATATTCTTACTATTACAAATATGAAAAATTTTTTTATATATTTTGAAAATTGATTGTAAAAATTTTTTTGCAAAAATATTTTTCTGAAAAATTTTTGTAAAATTTTATTCGAAAAGTTTTTGGATAATTCTTAAAAAAATTAAAATGTCAAAAATTTTTAAATTTTTTTTTAATTTATATTGACAGTCGAATGTCCCTTTTAACTGCTCCTGTTTACCAGCGGGTTCATTGGCTACCTCTATGTGTATTTCTTTATATAAAGGTCCTTAATAGAAATCAAAGAAGAAAAACCCTACCAACCTAAAAACAAACAAGAATCGCCCCTCTTAGGGGGTTATGGATCCCCGAGATCTCTAAGCACTCCTTGCAATCTACCTCTGGCGGTCTAATTTTTATTTGACAAAAAAATCAATTGAGAATCATTAAAGCCGAAAAAAATTTAAAAAAAAACGTGAAAAATATAGATGGGCGTGGTTTTTGGCCCGCAGCCTCCAAAGGAATTATCCGATGTTGCTGAATTGCAAGCCAAAAAATATTGAATCTCTTGTGGTGCCTTGACAAGTGACAGACAGACGGACATCGCTCAATCAACTTCTCTATGTATAAGGATCTAGAATATATATACTTTATTGGGTCGGAATGAATAGTGTAGAAATTACACACGGAATGTCAAACTTACGTATGTATACCCTTTTTCCCTGTGGTGAGTAGTATAAAAATTAAAGTAACCGATCCTAAGTATTTGAAAATATTAGCAAAAATATGTGCTGGCGTGAGGTTAAACAAATGTAAAAGGGCTTAACTTCAATTGCCAAATTGCGAAACTCTGGGAATTGGGCAAGACTTTTTGAAATTATAAAACCTTTTTTTTGGAGGTATTTGCAATAATATAAATTTATTTAATATTGAATATTTGAAATTTTATTAGTCGAACTATTTAGTTTACATACAGATTAAATTTGAAGTCAAGTTTAAGTTCGTTTTTTTATCTCTCTAAGAAAGAATAATTAAAATTACAATTTAGGTGATTAATATCAAAGAAAAAATTGGAAAATTTTAATTTTAGACACCAGCTTCCTTTACTTAGGGTAGTGATTAGTTGTGAGCATCATCTATTTAACCAACCAAACTCAGATAAAGGAATACGAGAAAACTGTATTCAAACCTCAATCGTCAGATTGTGAGAACGTGTGTATAAATTTACTTTTCTAAGCTGTGCCCGCCACGTCATGGGCGTCCTGACAATATTTTACTCGATTTTGCTTTGAAAGTATTCCACACCAATTGTAAGTGTCTTACTTTTATAGTGCTTCAGTTATAGTTTATGTATTTACTTTATGTAAAAAATTCTAAAAATTACTGTAAAAGGTGTTTAAAATATTTAAATAACAATGTAATTCCACAAAGTAAAACTACAAATCAGATACAAATTTTATTCAATTGGCACAAGAAACAGCATTTGCAGTGAAATAAGTATGGATGTACTCAATACTTTTAACAAACATTATTTATACACAACGAACTTAAAAATGTATAATGCATGTATGAGTACAACTGGTTATATCTGTCATACCCATACTTATAACTACCTAATACTTACAAGTATGGAAAAGTACTTATAATACTATAAGTATACTTATAAGTAAAACAACTACTTTTAGGAATTGTGTGTATAAAAAGGTGGATGATGTTTGGCAATATTTTGTTTATAACCGAACATTGGTTAAGTATGGAGAACCAAAATAATTTTTATATTAGGATGAAGGAATGAATAAATGTATTTTTAAATTGTAAAATAATTAATACATATAGTTACATATATTTATAAAATACTCTAAGTATACTTAGAGTATTTACATAATTGTACTTATTCCTACTCTGTATTTACAGGTATGGGTATAGCCAATACTTTATCCAACTTTTACTTATACTTAGTTGTATTGCATCCTTATACAAGGATGCGAACACTTATTCTCTGGCTATACTTGTAGTTATTTAAGTTGAAATTGATATGAGTATGTGTGTATGATATGTTGTTTGAGCTGTAGCTATACACATTTATACATGTTCCGCCTCAAATACTTAATAAGTACTAAAAATGATACTTTTGTCATTCTCTGATTGGCACTTAATGTTGCCCAATAGTTTTTAAAATATCCCACTTTTAAAAATAAAAAAGTGTGTTGAAAATATAACAGTGTAGAAAATATTCTAGTTTTAAACCGAAAATTTCAGTACCTTTAAACCGGAAATTGCGTTTTCATTGCTTTTTCTCCACTTTCTCTTGGAAGTGAGATATTTTTGCGGAAAAATGTATCCTTTATTGGAATCAGGATGCTATTGTACCCCCTTACAAAAATTTTTTTTTTAAATTCATCCTGTAGTTTTTACCAGTGTTGGGATCTGACAATCTTAAAATTGTACCGTCCCAGTGATAAAATTGTACCAACATCAATTGTAAATAAAGAAGCAAAACATACATAGTAGTATCTGGATCGACATTAAAAGATTCTAATTAAAACATTAATACAATGAGCTTGATTTCTTACATTTATTTTCTGTGGGTATTAGTCAATGAAAATCAAATCGCACACAAATTTTTAAGATTAAGGCAAAGGAAATTCCACAATTCCTAAAATAAATACCAAAAATCCCGAAATTGGAATTTATAGGCTTTGGCCCATAAAGTCGACATATGGACTAGGATTCATGAAATACTTGCAGCAATAATTGGGAATATATATAGCTTTTTTACAGCAGTCTTCTTTTTCTGACCCACCCCTTTGGTATTTTAGAACATATAGGCTAAAACCAAAATTTTAATGTCAAATAAATCAAATTGAAGTACCTCCATATTCTACTAGGATCATCACTTTTACACGAAATTTGGTTTAAAATACAAAATTTTTATATATTCCTTAAGAATTTATTTTATTAAAGAAAGATTAATGGCCCATTTTTAGGCTAAAATACACAAAAATGAAATAATTTTAAAGTTTTTAAATTGAAAATCATCTTAAATTTTGTTCGCTAAATACGATAAACACTGAAAAAAGATGTCTTTAAGGAGAAGTAAAATTTTGAAAAAATGAACAAAAATTGAAAAAATTTCAAGCCCTAAAAAGTTTGAGGGTGTGAGGTTCTCCAATTTGAGGCCATATAGCGCCACCAATGGTAAGTGAATGATCTCCAGCTTTAAAACATAATCTCATATCCTCTGCTATGTCCAATTTTGGATCAATCGGACTAGCCTTTTACACTGTGCAATGTTAGGAGCTGGCTACACTACAAATACAATCAAGTATGCCTGGAGCTATTTGGAGGAACAAAAAGACGTTACGATTTCTCACTAGAAAGAATGAAAAATATTTCAGCCGAATAATGCCGGACACTGATTAAGGCAATGCATAATATAGGTTTAGCAGAGTAAATAATAAAAATCCTCAACATAAATCAAGATTGTTGTAATTTAGTCAGTTCTAAACAGGGTTACAGGAGAACTGTAAAGTTAGAAATGTAATTTTTTTAATTCCTGTACAAAGTTGTACGAACTTTTTCTTTGGGTAAGTTCGGGCTAGAATTAAATTATCAGCTGTTTTTGTTTACATTTACAAATCAAAAAACTTTTAATTATGGGAAGAAATATTTTTTTAAATTTATTGAAAAGCAAAATAGCAGATTTTCAAATAAAGTTACAGAAGAACGTGCAATAGTTACTAGGCTTTCCATTTTGCAAAAAATTGTAAATAATAACTTGTTTTTAATTTCTTTCAGTTTAGTTTTATTCGCTTTTTACAATGATGCAAATGATTTGCTTTTAAAATATTATGCATTTAAGCGTCTAAAATCACTAAAATTAAATTAATTTAAGAAAGTAAGCAGCATTAGTATCTCAAGATGTTCAATTATGGTTTGTTGCGTTCCAGCAACTTTGGGCAACTTTGTCACATTCAGAGAATAATTTTGTATTTACTCTCAATAGTCCGCACTGTTTTGTTATGCATCTAGAACAGACCTTATATAAACATATTTGTTATACTGAATATTCAACTCTTATTAGTCGAAATATTTATTATTGAAATAATTTGTAAAAAATATTCTTCAACTTAGAAAGCATAAAATGTTAAATGTTAAACCTTTCTTCAAAAATTCATATATTTATTATTTTTGAAAATTATATTTGGAATCTTATATAATACTAGCTGTGCCCGCCAATATTTTGTCCTTACAATATTTTGTTCGATTTTGCTTTGAAAGCAATCCACACTAAAAACCCTAACTTTTTAGTGCTTTTTTTGTATTTACTTTATGTAAAGGGTCTCATCCCTACTAAAATACGCCGCTTTCAAAAATAAAAGGCGCTTAAATTATGCATTTTGGTAAAATTACGTACTTTCAATGCTTTTTCTCCACTTTCTTTTGTAAATAAAATATGTTTGCGGTAAAGTATCCTATATCGGAATCACAATACTAAGGTACCTCCTGACAAAATTTTGTTAAAATCCATCCAGTAGTTTTTACATGATGCGAACGTAGACAGATAGAAAGACAGACAGACACTAAATAAGTTACTGTTTTATTATACACGACATAGTTAATTCCAAAAAATTATATAATAATCAGAGTGGATTATTTTGGGGAAGCTATTCATACATCTATTGCGCAATAGCTCAACTATGCCTAAGAATTCCCAAATTTTCTGAAAAATTTCAGATTATTAAACTTAAAACTTAATAAACTAAGTAAAATCGAAACTATTAAAGAAAACCAGGCTAATATCAAACCGATGCGAATCTGATTTAATTTATGTAATTCGGCTTTGAGTAATTTTTTCTTTCAATCAATGGAAACGAAAATTAAAATAAACATACCACCATGTAAGGAAATTACCCACAATATGTCGTGACTTAAAACACTTTTGAAAATTAATACAAAATTAACTATTCGTTTAATAACCGAGCTTTTTTATTACAATTAGTTTATTTTATTATCTAAAATGTCCTGGATGTGCTATCTTCAGGCGTGACGTTATCTTAGAATACCATTAAAAGGAAATACAAATTTTACTGCTAATTGATATTTGGTTGATCTCTTTGTTGTAGCAAAAGTTTTGTGGTAAGAGAGGAATTTCACAATTACTCTTAGGCCTATTATTACAACTTGCCTTTAGCTAAAGTTAGGATTTTAACTTTAGCTAAAGGCAATTTATAATAATGGGCCTTAGCCATGTATGTAAATTGTAAAGAGGTAGAAATAAAAGAAAACTCGACGAAACGGAATCTTAACCTTTGCAGCAGTGTTGGGATCTGACAATGTTTATTTTTGTACCCCAATGATGATTTAATTGTACCAAATCAGCATCAATTGTACCATTTTGTAAAAACAAACAAAAACTTTTATACTAGCGTATTTTAAAGTAATGATATTTGGCCTTTATTACTTGAATTTCTGTTTTTGCGTTGCTAATTTACTAACAATTATTTTGCCAAAATATTTAACTATTTCATAAGCAAAAGGCTTCCTTATGAACTGGCTTCCAGAGAGTGCTTTAAAATCCACCAAGTAATCGGATTTTAATCCGATAGAGTATGACTGGAGTAATTTTTGAGAATAACTGAAGAGTCTAATTACCTTGCAATTTTTACTATAAAAAATAGAGAAATATATCAGCCGTAAGTAACAGGCGATGCGAAAACTTTCAAATGCTATAGCTCAGCAAAAAGGCTTTGCAAACTAAATTACCTATCAAAGGTCAGTAAATAATGAAATTCCTGAACATAAATGAAGAATGTTGCAATTTAGAAATTATGCATAAAGTAGCGAAAAACTGGCTGGATTTGTATAAGGGGCATGGTTGCTCCCATAAAAAGTGAAAAATTATTAACGTGTATAGACTAGACCATAGACTGAAATAAAATGTTGCTGTTGGGTTCTTTCAATTTATATGGGTACAAAAATAAGTGTTGTTAACTGCTGAAAAATTGCCCAAAATTGTTAGTGGTACTTTTAATGTCAAGTCATGATATGGAACTCTTCGTATTTAGTAAATTTTTATTATGTATTTAATATATTTCCATATATTTTTGTAATGAATAAATAATTTTTAATATTCTCCTAATGTTCCTAGTTTAAAACTTATCATCTAATTAGTAAAAAATATTCCTTTACACCTATTGAGTAGAGTAGAGAGAATAAACAAACTTAACTCTGACTTAACAATTAATTAATTTTCTGTTGTACTATTTGTTGTTGTAACACAACTAAATATTTGCTGACAACTGCTACTCATAGATTTTTTTTTTGTATATAAATAATTTGTTTTAAAGTGTTTTTAACACAGTAATAACATTCAATTCTTCAAAATCAGTCAACACTTTTTTAAACCTAAAATGTATTTGCTTAATTTGCTTTTCGTTTTTGCCGTTATAATGGACAACTTTCTGCAACTTTAACCCCGAAAGGTATAACACATACTTTTTGTTAATAATTTTGACAATTTTTGACAATGATTTTGCTTGTATTTTTATGGACAGGATTCGTGGCTGAATACGGTGAATGTGTATTATCAACAGATTGTGGTGAAGGGTTGAAATGCTCAAGAAAAAATACATGCATGAAAATTTGGTAAACATATTGAATAATAAATTTGGACACAAATTATAAAATATGCGAAGAATAAAGTTTAAAAACCACAATAATAATATTGGCTTAAAATCCAATTTTAAATTAAAAAGTTGTCATTAACAATTTTGCTCGTATGGAAAAACGTTTGTATGTACATATATCTTAAGTCGAATCGGCTTTAAATGGGTGTAACCGCAAATTTAGAATATGTTGGTATACAGTTGTTGCAAAATATAATAGAACCGAATCTCTGATCAACTGACACAAAAAATTTAAATTGTCTATTATCTATATCTACAATATATGTATATGTGTATATAAAGCACAAAATGTGTTTGTCTGTTTGTTTGTTTGTTTGTTTGTCGGAAAGCCTTAGCTGCCTACAATAGTGAACCGAAATTTCTGAAATTTTCACAGTTTGTTATTATATATACGGTTGGTGAAATAGGGTACTTATTTTTTGATATTATTTGATATGGGCGTGGTACTTCCCATACAAAGTAAATCGTGTAGCTTGGTAACAGTAATAGGTAGCCCCTGGAAATTTTGCACCAGTAGCTTCTATATTAACATACATAGTTTAAAGAAAGATAGAATTGATTGGAATAGTTGACGTGGTACCTCCCATACAAAGTGAAAAAATATTATTCTGTATCTAGAGAACTGAAGCATCTTAAGTAACCCTCATATTAAAAGCTAAACACAGACTGAATTGGAATAGTGGGCGTGGTACCTTTATTATCCTGTATCTAGGGAACTGCATTAGGTATAGCCTTGGAACCACCAGTAATCATCATAATAACGTACATAGTTTAGCGTGGTACCTCCCATACTAAAATATCGTGTTCCTGGCGAAATACAATAGATAGCGCCTTGAACCTTTGCAAATGTGTAAAATCTACCAAAATGCAGATGATTTGGGACAGTAGACGTGGTACTTTCCATGCAAAGTGAAAAATTATTGTCGTTCACATAGAGTACTATAATATGTATGATCTTGAAAGAAGGTAGGTAAAAGTAACTCACTTACCCATGCGAATACTCTAGAAAAACATGGGCTAGATTGGGACAGTGATCGTGTACCCCCCATACAAATACCTTGGAATTTCGCACCAGTAACCAACCCCCATATTAACATACATAGTCAAGCTAAACACAGGCTAATTAGTGGGCATGGTACTTCCTAAATACAGACTGTAAAAGGATAGAGTGGTAAGAAATTATTACCGTGTTAATACGTATAGTCTAGCAAAAAACAGATTGGATGAAAGCAGTAAGCGTCGTACCTTGCATATAAACTGAAATATTTTCAATGTGACCATACTTTTCTTCCAAGTGTTTGTTGTATTTTTTGTGGATGGGTGTAGCGAAGCGCAACGGGGATAACTAGTTGGTCATAAATAAAAACGAAAGGCTAACATTTATATTGCAAGCAAAAAGAAGAATATAAAGGTCTCTATAAAAACATATGCTGGTACTTTGTGAAATATGTATGTATTTACTGTAGAAAAGTACCTACATATATGCATACATAGAGTAGAGAACTAGAAGGAGACAGATGTCAGTAGCCAGTATACTACTCGTATGTAATGAACAATATATTAATGATTACTACTGCTTTATGGGCAGTAACGTCTAATTGGTAATTTATACTCTGATAGAGACAGAGGAACAAACGGGAGCCATTGATAAGGCTAGCTAACAGCCGGGTGGGGGGATTCTTGTTCCTACTATCTCTCTTGCCAAACAAACATCATTCCATCACACAAATATTATTATAGACTCCCTAAAAACAAACTATAATAAATGGACTGGGTGTTGATCTTTATAAAAAAAAGAAAAAGATGTAAAAAAAAGCCCCATTTAAGATCAACTAAACGGCTAATTTAAACAAACGTCAACCATGAAAACTGATTATTTTTATTTTTTTTTATCTCTCCTAGCTAATATTGGAGAGAAAACGCCTCTGAACCCTCCCTACCATTGATCTAGATGGCGTAAATGTCTATACTAGATCCCACGTTTACACTACCTCATTTCATTCACATTAGTAAGAAAATTCAAGAAATTTTATCTATCCATATTACAAAAGAAATTCTAATTTATTCAACTTAAATGCATTTTAAACATATGAATAGATTAAAATAATTAAAGTTATGAGAAACTGTAAATTTTAGCGATAAGACAAAAGTATTGAGTAAATTTAAAAACAATTATCGAGATTAATTTAAATAATAAAAATACCAGATAATAACGAAGTGTCATATTACTAACTATAATTTTGTAGCGTGCAAAGAAGCAGAAACATGAATAATAATAAAAAAAAACTTTTAACTTCAAATATCTAAAAATGTAATGGTTCAAAACATGTTGCGACAGATCAAGTTGTTGCTTCTTAAACTTTGTGTTTTAAGAGTAATTCATAGTAATAATAATGTGTAAGGGATAATAATAAAGTAAAAATGACAAAATTATGAATGATTTTTTTTTTTTTGTTTTAACAAAACTCACCACGAGACATGTTGATAACTGCAGCTGTTGAGGAGGCCTCTTCAATTGCTGGATACATTCTTGGCTTAAATTAGGTTGATTACTCTTTCATATGTTTTTTTTTTATAATGATATATAGATTGTGGTGGATTATATGGGTGTTTCCATTTTCTTAAAACTAGTTAAATAAAATTAATATGCACAGATTTTAATGAAAATAAAACTAAAACTAAACTTCATCGTGCAATATTATAAACTTTTGTGCAATATAGAGTTAAGACTTTACCTATGTATATTTATGATAACTTAAAAATTAGTTTTTAAAGAAAAAAAATTTCCTTTTTTGGAGAATTTTGCTATTGATTTTAACACATTAATTTTTTTGCACATTGAAATTTAATTTTAGTATAGCAAAATACACATATAGTTACACAATATAGTTATTTTCGTTTTTTTTCTTTTTTTTTTATTCTATACACTTAATGAAACAAAGATATAGAGAAGGTATAGATGATTTTTCGCTGTGGCCAAATTCGAAGGGGCAGAAATACGTCCTGGACCAGTTGGAAACTATCTTGATTCTTAACTACTTTTTTCTTTATTTTAGTTGTTAAAGATGATTGAGTTTTATTTCACTTGGTACAATTAAAAAGTCTTAATTGCTCTTTATTAAAATTTCAACGTGGTTTTACCAATAAACACATGGATGATTGAAGAATTACAGCGGCGTTAAATTCTCAATTTCTATTGCTTGCTTTTCGTTGCTTTTTAGATTTCTTTGTGGGAGAGGTTTATTTAATCTTGTTTTTGCTTTATTGTTAATAAAGCACCAAATCAGAATTTAAATACCAGTGATGGTTTTATTACAATTACAATTACAATTTTGGGATAAACGTGTAATAGACTTCAGTAAAAATTACCCACAAATTTAGTCTGGAGGGTAAAAAGAAAAGGATTCCGTTTAAACAAACCACGCCATCCAATTAAGTCTTGGATTGCGAAAACTCTTCCAGAACCAGGAGTAAAATAGTATTCTGTTTTAGGAACCCTCGTTCCTTGATTTTATTTTCTAAAAGAATTTTATACACGTTTTAAAAGTTGTTTCACAATTTGTTTTTTCGCTGATGTTGATGTGTCTACTTCAAAGGTTAGATAGAAAAGAAGTTCAGATTCACGTGCTTTAACAAAGACAACCTCGTTTTTCAATTTCCTATGAAACAATTTGACGATTTAACGAAAGTTATGCAAGCGCTATCTGCAGTTCAAGTTTTCATTGATTGTCAACTGCAACTTGTATTTTTTTTTTCAGTGTCGTTTTCTATCAACTAAAACAAAACGCTTAAACTTTGGATTGATATCGTTCATTTACATCAATCATCATTCACCTTTTTGAACAGAATATATTTATCAAATCAACTATTAAATTTTATCAAACAAAATATTTTAGCGAAACTAATTCGTTAACTAATTCTTTAAATCAAGATATACACAAATATTTTGAATTTTACTACAAGGAAAAGAAAATAAATTTAAGCACACCAGATCTTTCGCTACAAACCACGTAATATTGAACCGTCGGGTGAAAATATTATGGGGAATAAAAAAAAAATTCTACGGCCTAAGATCTTTAGCATGATAAGTTCCTAATATTTTACCTTCAGTGTCTTCTAAGATATAGTAGTTATTGCCTATTCTTTCTTTAATTTTTGCTTTAACAAAAGATGGTGCTAATTTCGCATTAAACTTTTTTTCAAAATTGCTTTGAGCAAAGTTTCTTCGGAAAACAAATTGGCCTACGTGATATATAATTGGGCGGGCTCTTAAGTTGTATTGGCCTTGGTTCATCTCATAAGCTTTCGCGATATTGGTCTGAAGATTCTTACGGATAAGTTGTAGATGGTCATCCCTTTGTAATTTTAATGAGGGTTCTTCCAACATTTTTAGACTTTTAAGCAAATCATAGGAGCTTGCATGCGTAATCATTTCTTGACCAAATACAGCGTGATATGGCGAGCATTTTATTGCCTGATGGAAAGAATTTCTCAGAGCGCAGCTTATATAGCTTAAATTAGCATCCCAAAGAGTTTGATCTTTCTTTAAATACGATCGAATACCGGATATTATAGACCTATTGACTCTCTCTGAGGCATTAGATTGTGGTGAATAAATGGCGGTATATATATGTTGAATACCCATTTTTGTCAAAAACGCATTAAAATCATGAGATTTAAACTGCGAACCATTATCACTTACTAAAGTTTCTGGGACACCATAAACATGAAAAATTTGCTCTAACAGATATTTTTGAATAACCGAAGAAGTAAATTTTCTAAGTGGACATAACCAATGAAACTTGGTTAGATGATCTAGAACTATCAATAAACCTATATTACCTTGTTTACTTCGGGGATAGGGACCTAAAATGTCAACGTATAAACGCTGAAAGGGTCTCGACGTTACAACTTGATTACCCATTTTAAGTTTGAAGACTACATTAGGAGCTTTACATTCTTTGCAAGTTTCACACGATCCTATATACGCTCTCACATCCCGTACAATACCTGGCCAATAAAACTTACGTCGAATCAGGTCTAACGTTTTTGCCATTCCTCCATGCGCTGCTATCGGAGAATCATGAAATCTAGATATTACAGTTTTTCTTAAATTCTGTGGTATCCAAAGTTTCCAACAGTCATTTTCCTGTTCGGCTTCTCCCGTATAATGGGCTGTACGAATATAAACATAATTATCAATCACTTTTATATCTGGATATTTGGATGGATTTTCACTAATTTTCTTTTTCAATACACGGTAGTCATCGTCATTAAAATGGGGTGAATACAAATCAATTTCGGGTTCAGTCATCTCAATACTTGAAACTTCTTCATAAGGAAATCGTGACAAAGCATCTGGTACCACGTGATTTTTCCCTTTCCGATGGCTTATTGAGAACTTGTAACTTTGAAGCTTCCATACCCATCTCGCGAGCCTTCCCGTCACATCCTGTTGTTTCATCAGCCAAACTAAAGAAGAATGGTCTGTTATAACTTCAAATTCTTGAAGTTCAAGATAGCATCTAAACTTCTTTATGGCTTCTAGCGCTGCCAAACATTCGCGTTCGGTGACACTGTAATTGCGCTGAGCAGAATTCAGTTTTTTCGACATAAAAGCTATTGGCTTTTCATTGCCATCATCATCCAACTGCACTAGCACAGCACCGATGCCAAAGTCGCTAGCGTCGCATTGTAAATAGAATTTTTTTGAAAAGTCAGGATTTGACAGAACAGGAGCAGATGTAAGTAAATTTTTAATTAGTTCAAATGATTTTTGAGCTTCTGGGGTCCAACAGAATTTTCGCTTGGTCGATAATAATTCCGAAATAGGAAAGACAATAGATGAAAAATTCAATACAAATCGACGGTACCAACCTGCTAAGCCAAGAAAACCTCGAACCTGTTTTATGTTCTTGGGGATGGGCCAGTTTCTAATTGATTCCACTTTTTCAGGATCAGTTTTTATTCCTCCGTTTCCAATTATATAGCCTAGGTAATTTACTTCCGTAACACAAAATTTAGATTTGGAAACATTAAGGGTAAGGCTAGCGTTTCGAAATTGTTCGGCTATTCTAACTAGTACTGTTAAATGAGAATTAAAATCTTCTGAGACAATAATTAAATCGTCCAAGTATCCAAATACAGAATGACGAAGGTCTGGAGGTATAAGGTTATCCATTAATCGACACATAGTGGAAGGAGCATTACAAAGCCCAAAAGGCATTACGACAAATTGGTATAACGGTCTTCCTGGGACTGTAAAGGCAGTTAGCGCTTTTGATTTTTCGGACAAACCGATTTGCCAGTAGGCGTCTTTTAAATCTAACTTAGATATTATGTTAGCTTTAGGCAACCTAGAGAATATACCTTCAATATTAGGTAACGGATAGGCGTCTTTTCTGGTGACCTCGTTTAGTTTGCGTGCATCTAAACATAGCCTTACTTTGTTGGGTTTTACGACGAGTCTCATAGGAGAGCTCCAAGAAGATGAGGATGGCTCTATAACTCCTAAATTTAGCATACGATCTATTTCCTGAAACATTAACTTTTCTACGGCAGGTGAAACAGGGTAAAATCGTTGCTTTACGGGTTTGGCATTACCAATATCGATGTGGTGTTCAATTAAACTTGTACGACCTTCCATTCTTCTCAAAATTGGGAAAAAGTGCAACTATAGCCGTAAGTTGTTGTTTTTGGCTATTTGTCAATGGATATTCCTTAATATACTTAGAATCAGATTGAACTTCGGAAAGCATTGGTTCACTTTTGGATGTTTTATATAAGTTTTGTAGTGGACATTCTCCCACAGAAGAATAAATTATATCAATAAAAATTTCTGGAGCTAACTTAAAAGCTTTCCAAAAATCGAGACCTAAAATAAGTCTTTGAGTTATGGATGGCACAATTAAGATTTTTAACTTCTTCACCATATCTTTAAAGGTAACATCTACATTTAAAAATCCAAGAACCTTTTGCTCTTTTCCATCAGCAGTTTTTACGAAATTTTTCATAGGGAAAAATTCCTGAAAGGATCGAAAATCATGTTTTGCTAGGTCAGATCCAATACAAGAAACATTTGCTCCTGTGTATAAGAGATCGAATTCTACGAAGGATAAAAAATTCACAGGTGCATAATATCTTTTATCTGTTGGATTATTTATGATAGAGGATATTAAGTATTTAGCACATATTTTTCTATTTCTAAAATAGGTACGCAATCTTTTGGTGGATCGTTTTTGTTTACGTTTGGAACAAGAATCGATGGCATTCGTGGCGAAAATTAATCTACGTTTTTCTAAATAATTTTGTAATCTTACATGATACGGTAATTTTGGATGACATAGTTTTTTATTTGCTTTTTCATTAATACAGTCATTCTCAGAATCTTCACGTTTTAAAATGTTAGTTGTTGTTTTAAGGTTTAAATTGTTATTATTGGAGTTTTTTACTTCAGAGTTTTTTATGGGTAATTCCTGGTATTGTTCATACCTAATAAGTTTTTTGAGCTTACTAGTGTTCGGTTAGCACATTTGCTACATTGAGGCTTATAAGTATTTTTCATACCGCACCCATAACAAAAAATATTTCGCGACTCTAAACAATCTTCCCAGTGATGACCGGGTTGGTCACAATTCCAACATTTAAAAGTTTGAGGTGGTTGTTGAATTGCATCCACAGAAATTTCCTGCTCATCCTGAGTTTCAGGAACACTAAGTTCTGGAGTGCACTCAACTTCTGCCACTTGACGTCTGGCTCCAAAATTCGAAGGATATCTGAAGGTCATAGTTTTTCGAAAAGAATCAGACTCCATTAAATGTTCCCTCATCTGAACTAATTTCCTAAGATGAGCGATAGAATATACCGGAACATAAAGTAACTCATGTCTGATTTCTGGTCGAAGATTTCTAGTTAAAATTTCTACCAATTCTGACTCTGGTATAGGGGTCGAAAGTTTATCCAACATTGCACAAACCGATTCATAAAAAGATTCAAAAGTTTCGTTAGGTTTCATTTTTCTATTCCTTATTTCCTCATGTATATCGAAACTAGATTTAAATTCCTTATATTGATATTTTAATGCTTCACAAAACTGTCTCCATTCTATAACTTCCACCTGTTTGTGGTAGCGCCAATACCAATCACGTGCTCTACCAGCTAACAGTATATGCAGATTTTTACATATTAGCGAAAAGTCATTGTTAAAGTTTTCTCGAGCCAAACAGCTTACTCTGTATAAAAATTCGTCAACACTAATACCATTACTGGATCCATCAAATTTAATGTTCCAGTTTTGAATAATTGAGGTGATTTTATCGGCTCTTATGGCAAAATTTTCATCGAAAGACGAGTTGTTGCATGTGGGACGACTACTATGACGTACTTGAGAAAAACTTGATGCATTTTGAGAATGAAATTGAGGTCTAGAGGGTGGTAGTTGTGCGTTCCGATTACCGGGGTTATTTTGTGAAATTTGAACTAAATTAAGATTTTGTAACAGACGTGTTACCGTACTCTCAATTATACCACTTAACTGTGAAGTATCGACAGAACGAGAAAAATTTTCTGAATTATTTCTGTTATTACCGTGTGGTCTGTTATTCTCAGGTGAATTTTGTCGACTGAAATTTATTTGGTTTCTTTGTAAACTGGGTGAAACTTCTGATAATGGATTTGCATTCAAAGATTGTACACTGACATTTAAAGAAGGAGGTTGTGACTCAGTAAACAATGCTTTCACATTACTACGTGTATTGTATTGCTTTGCTATGGCTCCTCGGGGTCTACCGCGTTGACTTACATTCTTAGGGTTTTCACCTATTTGTAAATGAGTTTTGAGTTCCGACAAAGAAAAAGTTCTTTTACAAGAGGGACATTCAGTAGAATTAGTTAGATGATTCTCAAGGCAATTGCGATGAAAGACATGATTGCATTCTGAAATAATTAGGCAAACTTGACCTTCAGCGATTTTGTCGTGGCAAATTGTACAGGACTGATCATCATTCCTTGCACTCATTGACGCAGCCTGAGCTTGGTGAGAAGGAGATCGTTCCATTTTAATAAGAAAATTATATTATCCAATTGAAATAGCAAGTTGTTAACGAAATAACAAAAAATTTAGAAAACGAATCAAAATTATATATTTATCAAATTACTGCAAAAAAATTAACAGTCTTCAGGTACTGTAGATAAATCCAATTAAAAGAAAAATATTTAGAATTTACTTAAAAAAAAAAAATGGTTGATATTTCAATTTTAAACAGCAGAACCTATTTCAAGGAAAATAATTAACCAAAACGTAATTATATGAAGAAAAAAAAAATTGAGAATAAGTAATGGCTAATTAGCCAACTAACTAAGAGAAAAAAATAAAAAAAAAAGAACGATTTTAGATATGGAAGAAAATAGACTTCGAATTCAAATTAAACCAAACAAAATTATTTTTAGAATTAAACCAAGTTTAACCAAAGTATTTTCCCCTTTATTTATGGCAAGCAAGAAAAAAAATTGTTTTATAAATACATATACAACATATGGATCAAAATAAATGTAAGCAAAATATATAAAAAGATTAAATAAGTAATTTAAAAAAAACGAATAGCAATGAAATATATGGTTTTCTTACTCGTCGTAGTGCGAATCGAAAGGGTAGTGAAATAAAGTTTTCTGAAGGTTGAAAGGAAAACAAGTTCGGACTATGGAGTTCGAAAAATATATTGTCACCATTCTTCTAACAAACAAACCGATATGCAAATTTGTAACTTAAATAAACTGATTCTAACGGACAATAAATCGCTAGTTAACACAATTATATTGTAAATCCAGGAAGAAACCAGGATACCGATAACTAAGTTATGATAAAAAAATGAATTCCAACTATTTTTAAAACTGCTACAAATGTTATTTAATTTATAGGCAATATTCATCTCAATTCAAAAGGATTGTTAGTACATTACTGGTCGAGTTATTCGAACCGAAAAATCTCAAATAATCGATATCCGAATAATGCTAACAATTATTTGAAAAGTAGATTTCCACAAACATATAAAATAAAATAATTTGTAAATTAATGAAATTTATAAAAGAAAATTGAAATATTTGGTGTGTAGAGCAAAGAAAATTAAATATAAAATACCTTTAGTATAATATACAAAACTTCCGGCCCCACGTTGGGCGCCAATTTATGTAATGAACAATATATTAATGATTACTACTGCTTTATGGGCAGTAACGTCTAATTGGTAATTTATACTCTGATAGTGACAGAGGAACAAACGAGAGCCATTGATAAGGCTAGCTAACAGCCGGGTGGGGGGATTCTTGTTCCTACTATCTCTCTTGCCAAACAAACATCATTCCATCACACAAATATTATTATAGACTCCCTAAAAACAAACTATAATAAATGGACTGGGTGTTGATCTTTATAAAAAAAAGAAAAAGATGGTAAAAAAAGCCCCATTTAAGATCAACTAAACGGCTAATTTAAACAAACGTCAACCATGAAAACTGATTATTTTTATTTTTTTTTTATCTCTCCTAGCTAATATTGGAGAGAAAACGCCTCCCTACCATTGATCTAGATGGCGTAAATGTCTATACTAGATCCCACGTTTACACTACCTCATTTCATTCACATTAGTAAGAAAATTCAAGAAATTTTATCTATCCATATTACAAAAGAAATTCTAATTTATTCAACTTAAATGCATTTTAAACATATGAATAGATTAAAATAATTAAAGTTATGAGAAACTGTAAATTTTAGCGATAAGACAAAAGTATTGAGTAAATTTAAAAACAATTATCGAGATTAATTTAAATAATAAAAATACCAGATAATAACGAAGTGTCATATTACTAACTATAATTTTGTAGCGTGCAAAGAAGCAGAAACATGAATAATAATAAAAAAAAACTTTTAACTTCAAATATCTAAAAATGTAATGTTGCTAAGCATGTTGCGAGAGATCAAGTTGTTGCTTCTTAAACTTTGTGTTTTAAGAGTAATTCATAGTAATAATAATGTGTAAGGGATAATAATAAAGTAAAAATGACAAAATTATGAATGATTTTTTTTTTTGTTTTAACAAAACTCACCACGAGACATGTTGATAACTGCAGCTGTTGAGGAGGCCTCTTCAATTGCTGGATACATTCTTGGCTTAAATTAGGTTGATTACTCTTTCATATGTTTTTTTTTATAATGATATATAGATTGTGGTGGATTATATGGGTGTTTCCATTTTCTTAAAACTAATTAAATAAAATTAATATGCACAGATTTTAATGATCTTTTAAATGAAAATAAAACTAAAACTAAACTTCATCGTGCAATATTATAAACTTTTGTGCAATATAGAGTTAAGACTTTACCTATGTATATTTATGATAACTTAAAAATTAGTTTTTAAAGAAAAAAAATTTCCTTTTTTGGAGAATTTTGCTATTGATTTTAACACATTAATTTTTTTGCACATTGAAATTTAATTTTAGTATAGCAAAATACACATATAGTTACACAATATAGTTATTTTCGTTTTTTTCTTTTTTTTTTATTCTATACACTTAATGAAACAAAGATATAGAGAAGGTATAGATGATTTTTCGCTGTGGCCAAATTCGAAGGGGCAGAAATACGTCCTGGACCAGTTGGAAACTATCTTGATTCTTAACTTCTTTTTTCTTTATTTTAGTTGTTAAAGATGATTGAGTTTTATTTCACTTGGTACAATTAAAAAGTCTTAATTGCTCTTTATTAAAATTTCAACGTGGTTTTACCACTAAACACATGGATGATTGAAGAATTACAGCGGCGTTAAATTCTCAATTTCTATTGCTTGCTTTTCGTTGCTTTTTAGATTTCTTTGTGGGAGAGGTTTATTTAATCTTGTTTTTGCTTTATTGTTAATAAAGCACCAAATCAGAATTTAAATACCAGTGATGGTTTTATTACAATTACAATTACAATTACAATTTTGGGATAAACGTGTAATAGACTTCAGTAAAAATTACCCACAAATTTAGTCTGGAGGGTAAAAAGAAAAGGATTCCGTTTAAACAAACCACGCCATCCAATTAAGTCTTGGATTGCGAAAACTCTTCCAGAACCAGGAGTAAAATAGTATTCTGTTTTAGGAACCCTCGTTCCTTGATTTTATTTTCTAAAAGAATTTTATACACGTTTTAAAAGTTGTTTCACAATTTGTTTTTTCGCTGATGTTGATGTGTCTACTTCAAAGGTTAGATAGAAAAGAAGTTCAGATTCACGTGCTTTAACAAAGACAACCTCGTTTTTCAATTTCCTATGAAACAATTTGACGATTTAACGAAAGTTATGCAAGCGCTATCTGCAGTTCAAGTTTTCATTGATTGTCAACTGCAACTTGTATTTTTTTTTTCAGTGTCGTTTTCTACCAACTAAAAGAAAACGCTTAAACTTTGGATTGATATCGTTCATTTACATCAATCATCATTCACCTTTTTGAACAGAATATATTTATCAAATCAATTATTAAATTTTATCAAACAAAATATTTTAGCGAAACTAATTCGTTAACTAATTCTTTAAATCAAGATATACACAAATATTTTGAATTTTACTACAAGGAAAAGAAAATAAATTTAAGCACACCAGATCTTTCGCTACACGTATTAGCATATTATTTTTTACCTGGGGTTCAAAAGATAAAGTCATATAGAATAAATATCATTAACTATAGGGCCACCCTTTACGTTCTGTGTAAATTTTAAGCCTCTGTCTATAATGGTTCGATAGATATGGCCATATACGTCAAATTACATCAACTATTATATAAAAGTTATAGGTAAAATTACATCAACTATTAGGACACCCTTTAATTATTATTTTAAATACATATACTTGTTATTATGCCGAAAAGAGTAGTAGACATTATGTCTAACTTTTAAGTAATTGCCTATAATGGTTCCAAAGATACTGCCATTTAGGTCCAATTACATCAATAATGGGGACACCCTTTAATTTCCAAGTTAAAATATTACAGTGGATTTAGCAATATATGTATGTTCTTTGTAAACTTCAAAAAGTTTCGTTTAAAAGTTTCTCCATATACATACAGCAACTGTTCGGACACCTTTTGTTTTCCAAATTAAAATTGTATATGTTGTATACTTGTTGTTGTAGCGAACTAAGCAAATTTTAACCGTCTGTAATGATTATTGGGACACTCCTTCATTATAAATATTTTACTTGTGATTATGAAGGCCATAGTAATGGACATTCTGTCCTATTTATAAGTCTTTGTCTGTAACGGTTCAAAAAATAAGGCCATATAGGTCAAATAACTTAACCCTTAAAAGCCTGATTATTCAAATTCAATTTAAAATTTTATCAATGTGTTCAATTTGTTTACCAGATAAAGGGAAAAATAATAAAAAATAAATTAATTAAGTTTTTATACATTTATTTTCAAAAATAAAGCACGTATCAATTTTGATACTTTAGGCATTTGGGGAATAAATATGTCGTAACTTTTAATGTAGTTAAGCATGAAATAATGCAAAACATTGGTTGTTTTTGTTATCGCATAAAGATGTGAATGTAAATTTACATTTATTTCGTGAGTCCATAAATGCTTTTTCATGTCCAACACGACCATAACGCACGTTATTTGAGGGAAGAATCTGTGCTCCTGACCGGAATCTTTTGGATGTTTGTGGTATCTCCTCTCTTCCACTGTTAGTGCTTGATCTTCCTCTTTTACTATCTGCCCGACATTGATACCGGCATAAGGTGTCAGCAAGCTCGGTTCTGAAGTCAGCTAACTAACACTGATATTTTTATACAGTACCCAAGCGTTTATCACAGTCATATCGTGTGAGTGGTAGAACAGTCTCGTTGACAACTTTCTAGATTTTATGCGAATACGATACCGGCCGAGGAAGCTATCCATTAGATCTACGCCTCCCATGTGAGCATTATATTCTTTTATCACTCGAGGACATGACACGGAGGTTCATTTTCAATTTTTTATTGTAGCGGGATATAGTCTCTGCTGGCTCAGCACCAACATATTATTATCTTTCCAGCTGGTTGCAGAGAACTCTACACCTTTAAAAGTAGCAACATTTTCATGGTATGTTCCTCTAGGTACGTAAGACTTTAAAATTTTTTTTTTCTCTGGTAATTTACAAGAATTTCCAAGTCGTTTTCTCTGTAGAGTACCAAGACAAAAAATTCCATCTATCCTTAAATAAAAAATCCTTTATTAAAAAATTTTATAAATATTTACTGTAAAGTTTCGAAAAAAAACCTTATTTTTGTTATTTAAAATACTGAATGTACATACAGTGTTGTGCAAAACAAAAGCAACAAATTTTATAAATATAAAACACTTATTTATTGCTAATCAATATAGTTTTATAAAAAACAAAAAATCATAAGTTCTTAAAATTGACGATTTTGAAGGGTTATGTAGAAGCAAGTGGACTTTTTCTTGCTTTAAATTAGCTAACCTTAATACAAAAAATTAATATACATATATGTAATTTCTCAGGATGTAGAGAAATTAGAGATAAGGGATTGAAGTTATTAGTAGTGAAAAACTTAGTGTATGTAATTTGGACAATTAGAGAATTTTATACGTGTTCTTACCCTTTTGGCATTTCTTACAAATAAATGACTTCTTATTTTCTTGGTTTAATGTATAATTCAGTTGAAGTTTATTTCCAATTATGTTTGTTTCAATTTGAGTTATTATATAAAATATAAGGATATAAATATAATCTATAATTCTTGCAAAAAAAAAAACGACTTCAAAACAGATATAAGAGCACAAATTCTAAACTAAAAACGTAAGAAGTAATCTGTAAGATTTAGATTTAAACCAAATAAAATATGCGCCAAAATTAGAGGGAAAAGAAGTAAAGACTATGTGAATGTCAAGCCTCTCCCTATTACTGTTCAAAAGTTAAGCTATTTTCACCAGCATCCGTCTTTTATGGGGACACCATTCAAGCCTCTGTGTATAACGGTTTCAAAGATAGGGTCACATAGATCAAATCACATCTTATATTGGGACACCCTTTAATTTACAATTTTAAATTAAAGACATGTTGTTATAACGGACGTGGTCACAAAGATTCTTTGTAAATTTCAACTGTCTGTCTATTACGGTTCAAAAGTTTGGCCATATATATCAAATTACATGAACTATTGGGACACCCTTTACATAATAATTCCAAATATTTATACTTGTTATTATACCAGAGAAAGTAGTGGACATTCTGCCTAATTTTCAAGTGTTTGTGTTTTACGGTTCAATTGATAGGGGGCGATATAGATCAATTCAGAAATTATAATTACATAATTTCTGAATTCAAATTGTATATTTTCTATAGTGGACTTTGGAATACAGGTTCCTTGAAAATTTCAGCTGTCTGTCTATAACAGTTAAAAAGTTTGGCCACATACATAGAATAACATTAACTATTGGGACACCCTTTTATTTCCAAATTCAAATTTTATACTTTTTGTTATAGCTGACTTAGCAATACAGGCTCTTTGTAAATTTCAGCGGTCTGTATACAACAGTTTAAAAGTATGGCCATATACATCAAATTAAATGAACTATTGGAGCACCCTTTAATTTAAAATTTTGAATACTTATATATTTTATTATAACGGTCACAGTAGTCGACATTCTGTAAAATTTTCAAGGTTTTGTCTATAACGGTTCAAAAGATAGGCATATATAGGTCAAATTACGGCACCTATGGGGACACCCTTTAAATTTTAAATTTATTTTTTTATTAATTTCTGCCGTTGGGAGGTATATCGGCACGCAATTTTTTAAAATTTTAATTTGGTGCCCTTTACGGTTCTTAATACACGTAAAAAACATATATGTTGTATGGGGACACCCTTTAATTTTTAATATAATGAACTGTTTTTAAAATGGGACCAACCTGAAAGCATAACCTTTCAAATAAAGAAAAAAATTTTAAAATCGGTTCAGAAATGGCTGAGTTCTGCGGTTACATACATAAAAAAGCAACATTCAGACGAATTGATAACCTCCTTCTTTTTTGAAGTCGGTTAAAAATATATAAATTTTATTCTTTTGGAATGAATGATCTTTTCCTTTAAGCTGCTTGATCAAAAGTGACTTTTAGATTTTTTTTAATTAAAGGAAAGCTCGGCTTATCCTCGTGTAAACTATGGTTACTTAAAGTTTATATTCGAAATAATTCACGATAGGTGTTTAATCGTTACGGTTACAAATTCTTAGTTACATCTCAATATATTACTTTCAGTGTGTGTGTTTTAAATACAATTTAAATTTGAACGGAAAAATTAATTCATAAATAATTTTGTACTAAAATTTCTTGTTATACATTCACAATTATGTATGCTTTAAGCTAATTAAAAAATAAATAAATTTAATTTTTGTCTTTGCTAAAAAATCAAATTAAACTATTCAGGTCTCTATGAAAAGCTGAGCAAAACAAAAGCGACACATTAATATTTTGTATAAGATCCTTTTTTTCTAATAACTTCTGCACAACTGCGTGCCAATGATTCAATGAGATTATCGAGTACATTCTGTGGAATACGCTTCCACACATCTTCTAAACATTGGAAGAGTTCGCTACGATTTTTGAGTAATTTTTTCTTTCAATCAATGGAAATTTAAATGAAAATAAAAATACCACCATGCAAGGAAATTACCCATAGTATGGCGTTATTTAACACACTTTTGAAAATTAATATAAAATTTACTATTCGTTTAATAACCGAGCATTTTTATTATAATTAGTTTATTTTATTATCTAAAATGTCATGGATGTGCTATCTTCAGGCGTGACGTTATCTTAGAATACCATTAAAAGGAAATACAAATTTTACTGCTAATTGATATTTGGTTGATTTTTTTGTTGTAGCAAAAGTTTTGTGGTAAGAGAGGAATTTCACTGCTGCTGCTTCAAACTCGTTCTTTTGTGATTGTGTTAGTAAAAAAATACTCACATATATTGGAGAGAGTGAGTTTGAAGAAAATCTAAATACTTTTGATTTTCACTACCGTCGCGTCGCCATAGAAATTTGAAGCCAGTTTGATGTGTGTGCGCGTAATTACTTCAAATTTCATTTTTACATAATTTTCAAAGCAACAACATCTACACTTTTTTCGACGCGGTACAATCAAAATGAAGGAGAAAAATTTTATTTAAGAGTTAATTGAAGTTTATATCGATTTTCCTGCTTTATGGCAAGTGAAAAGTGAAGAATACAGTAATGGAACTGAAAAATCATTTATTTTGCTCATTTTTAACAAAAAAAAAACTAAAAAAATTTTAAAAAATTGTACGTGTTTCCCTTTGCAAATCAACTTTAAAATGAAGTTTGATGGAATGAGTTTGATGTGTAGCTGTGCTAAGCAAAATGAAATATTATCAATACATACACAAATTTGAAGCACCAGTTTGATGTGTGGCCATGGTGCTTTACGCCTATTATAACAACTTGCCTTTGCTAAAGTTAGGATTTTGTTGGAGCGATAAATAGTTTTTTGTATATAAATAATTTACTTTAATGTGTTTTTAACACAGTAATAACATTCAATTCTTCAAATTCAGTCAACACTTTTTTAAACCTTAAAATGAAATTGCTTAATTTGCTTTTCGTGTTTGCCGTTATAATGGCAGCATTTGACCAACTTTTTGCACTCACTTTAGTTGGGAACGTACCCCGAAGAGTATAACACATACTTTTTTTAATAATCTGAGTAATTTTTAACAATGATTTTGTTGTATTTTAATAGGCAGGGATCGTGGCTGAATTCGGTAAATGTGATTCATCAAAAGATTGTGGAAAAAGGATGAAATGCTCAAAAGAAAGAAATATGGGTAGATGCAGAAAGATTTGGTAAAAATACATAAAATTATTTTTAAAATTACAATAAAAATGCGAGAAAAAAAATTACGATAAAAATATTGTCCCATTATGTGTCTCACTTCACTAAAGTCGGTTCTTTTTAACAGCTTAAAGGCCGCGGCACAAAGAATCCGTCATACGTCGTCTTTTTCAACGTACAAGAAAGTTGAAATACAGGTTTTCTAATGACTGTTGTCACAATCAGTACATCTCCGTCAACGAAAAATACGAAAGTTTTTATTAGAGATTATTTTTAAAATATTTCATTTATGTATGTAATTATTGTGTGTGTGTTTATATGGAAATATTGATTTCCAAAGTTCAAGTTAAAAAATGGTAATATTATGGGGAAAATCGCATAACGAAGTTGGGGAAATGTTTTCCTTCAACTTAGGACAGCTTTTAACATTATTACTTGTTCTTAAAATTAAGGTAGATTTGATTAAACCTTAAACAGGCACAATAAGAAAAAATGCACGGTGCATTGAAAATAAAATACTGAACACTATTCATGATGGAGAACATATAACTGTGGAGTATATGTATTACATGGAACTGTTCGAAACTTTTAATTATGTTTCTGTATAAATAAAATATTACATTTTCCTATTCCTTCACGCAGTATGATTTAAAGAGATTTTAATGAGGCATAACTCCGACCAGATACTAAGAAATTCAATATTTCCGAAAGGTGTTCTTTTGCAAAAATAAGATAAGGAATATATGTATTTTTTCAATAATTTTTTAATAATTGATTAGAAACTGAAGAATAAATAAAAAAATATAGTCATGATGCCGTTGTTTATAATTCTCTATAATTCCATTATCTTATAATTCCATTGTCCAAATTCGTTTCGTACTCTTTTCTGATTGTCGTCTTCCTATAATTCATCAATTAATAAAGCAGCAGCTACTTCACGCGCCATCTTAAATAAGAACCTCACTGCTCAGTGTCTGTTGTGTAGTGATTTTTGACAATCTTCGCTTGATCATGTAAATGCTAAACACTCTCTCTCATTAACCCGCGCTGACAAGCCGCGATTGACCATCTAAATGCCGCTTTAGATTTTTTGACAATCACACAATTCTCATTGGATTTCTATTTTACAAAATCCAATGAAAATCTTAATACTCAGTATTATAGTGTGAAAGGGGCTTTAGCAATGTAAACGGAAACGAATTGTAAGTTAAATTTGAATAGTAATGTCGTATTGTTAAAATAAATAAAGCATTATTTTATATGTAATTTGTCGTTAGAAGAATCATCAATAAAAAGTTCTCGTGAAGACGTCGGGAAAAAAATAACTTGTTTTATTTGCATCATAATCAATCATAATTGGTTATAAACAAAAATAAAAGGCTAAAATTGATATTGTAAGCAAAAAGAAGAATACAACGGTCTCTATAAAAACATATGCTTGTACTTTGTGAACTATGTATATATGTATTTACTGTGGAAAAAGTACCTACATACAACATACATACATAGAGTAGAGCACTAGAAAGAGACAGATGACAGTAGCCATTATATAGCTCGTATATTATTTTTTATCTGCTACTGAGTAAATAAGAAAAATCGGAACAAGAAGCAAAAAGTTTCCCTTAGAAGAACGAATCCTACCTCTGAAAATTAATTTTTTTAGCAAATGCAACTTTTATGGTCAGCGAATGTTCAAAAACTTAAACTTATATATAAGTATATATTGGTTCCTCTTACTCCTGCAAGGAGCATAGGATTGCCACAAGATCTTTCCATAACACTCGATCTGATGCACGTTGCTTAACTTCATTCCAACGCAGATGTAGATGGGATAGTTCAATTTCAATTTGCCGTTTCCATGGTCTTCCTATAAGTCGACTGCCTTGAGGATTCCAGTCTAAAGCTTGTTATCAATGTCATTGGATTGTTTACGTAATGTGTGTCCAAGCCAATTCCATTTGCGTTTGCGAATTTCATTTTGGATGGGTAGTTGACCAGTTTCTGAGCAGAGTCGGTCATTTGATATTGTTCTGGGCCAGAATATATGCAAAATCTTTCTTAGGCATTTGTTTATAAAGACTTGTATAGAATGTACATATGTATATCGCGAGGTGCTGCATTCCATGTCTCGCAACCATACAACAGTGTTGTTTTTACATTGGAGTTGAACAATTTTAGCTTCGTCTTTCTTGATATATGTGGGGAGTTCCACACTGACCTGAGTTGGCCAAAAGCCTGCCGGGCTTTATTTAAACGGCTAAAAATGTCAGCTTTTATCTAATATGCTTCCCAGATAACAGAATGAATCGACTTCTTCAAGCGGCTGATTCTGCACGGTTAGTAATTGCTCATTAATGACATTTATTCGCATTGTTTATGTTTTGCCGATATATATTTTTAAGCCAGCGTGTGATGCAGATTCGTGGATAAGTGATAACTTTAATTGCATGTCTGAGAAGGTGTGGGTAAGTAGACATATGTTATCAGCGTAGTCAATATCCTCCAGTCTGCCTTGGAGACTCCAAGTGATACCTCTTCTATGGGTTGTTGCCTTACTCATTATGGCGATAATACACACCCTTGGCGTACACCGGAATTAATGTTTAGTTTGTTGCTCAGTTGTCCTTCGTGCAGAATTCGACAAGTAGCGTTCCCATATAGACCCCTAATGTGATTTATTAACTCGGTAGGTACACCTTTATATTCCAGTGCGTTCCATATGGCTGTGTGATTCAGGGTGTCGAACGTCTTCTCAAAGTCTATAAACGTTAAGTATAGAGGTGATCTCCATTCAACAGATTGCTCTATGATCACTCTTAGGCTATTAACGTGGTCTACACAGGATTTATGGGCACGAAAACTGGCTTGTTCCTCTCTAAGCTCAGGAAGAATAATAACTGATAGTCTTTTATTTAATATATGAGCTATAACCTTGTTAATCATACTCAGAACGTAATGCCTCTCCAATTTTTGCGATTTGTTAAATCCCCTTTTTTAGGTAAATTCACGATGACACCTTTCGCAATTTCCTCCGGGAGAAGCTCCGAATGCCAGAATTAGTTTTTAATAGTAATGTAAATGGGCACACGTTTCTGTGTGTCTGCTTTTAGCAACTCTGGGAAAATATTGTCTAAACCGGGTGACTTGTTGTTTTTCAATGATTTTATTGCTGCGCTTATTTCAGTGATGTTGGGGCAGTCGATGGGGGATGCGTTTGGCGTGTGAGATTCGCAGCTGCATATTGGCTGCTGAGTGGATACATACGGCGATAGCATAGTCGCGTAGAACTCTTCCCAAAACTTAAAATTGAACCCAAGATATGCCATTTTTCGTCCGCCCATTTTGACACAAAATATTATTTGCAATTATAATGTAATTATTAAAAGAAATGGATTATATACGCCTTAATACCATAAAATAAATTTTTTGGAGGGAGAGGCATCGCTTCCATCCCACAAAACGTCTATGTGAATTTAAAAAAAAATTTTTTTCTAGTTTTAAAAAATATTACTTTTTAAGCTTTTATGTCGATGAGAAGGAGTCTGACCAATCCCCACCACCCAAGATTATTAATAAAAAACATTTTTGTAATTTATTACTTTATAGTAATTAATTTATCTGCAAATAACTAATTTATTCATAACTAGCTGTGCCCGCCACTTCGTCAATGTTATAAGGTACAATTTAACTTCATTTTTAGACGAAATAATTGGTTTTCATCAATTATAACTAGTAATCCAACAATTTTACTCGTATTACTCGTATTAATAAGATTATTAAGAATTGAAGTTGTTTAGACCTTTAACCAAATTTTTCAAAAGCCTATAAGTAATGAAATTCTATAAACAGAATGAGAATTCTGTTAATAGAAGACTTTTGCAAAATATTAAAGTTTTAACAGAATATCTAAATTTATTAGTCAATATATTTAAGCCCGTTTCACACTATAATACTGAGTATTAAGATTTTCATTGGATTTTGTAAGAGTGTCAAAAAATCTAAGGTTTTTTTTCGCAATTTTTATTTATTGTATCTTCAATATAATTGAACTATCAATAATTACTCATATCTTAAGTCTAAAAATATACTTGTTAAGTCCAACCAGTGCTGGACAAAAAAAAAATGTATGTTTCACGGTTACTGTAATTTGTGGGTTATCCCGCTGATGTACGGATGAGAGAAGCAGTGTCCCTCCTTCTTAGTCGAATGTAACCAGGTTCAGTTAGTATGTTACGGGCCAGTGGATTCGGATGAGTTTCAAGCTTCCTTAAATACCTTATAGCAAGTTTCGCTATTTCTGCTTTAACTGATGGCACGTTTAGATCTTTATAGATGTTCGAGTTTTTTATATACCAAGGAGCAGATGTAATTATACGAAGAATCTTATTTTGGCGCTTTTGAATTTTTTCTACTTTGGTAGCTGAGGCAGTGCCCCATACCTGAATGCCATAACACCATATTGGTTTTAGAATTGACTTGTATAATAAAAGTTTGCAATCTAAAGCTAGAGTAGAATTTCTGCCAATAAGCCAGTTTAGTTGGACTGCTTTTAACTACACTTGTGTTAACTTTGTTTCTATGTGGCGTTTCCATGTAAGGCGCCGGTCAAGATGTATGCCGAGATATTTGACGTCCGAAAGCTGGGGTATCGTTTGGTTATTTATCCGAATAGGGGGGCAAAATTCTCTACGCAGTGTGAAAGTTATGTGAGTACATTTTTGTTCATTCACTTTTATTCTCCATTTTATCAACCATTTTTCTAAATTGAATATGTAAATATCGTGATGCTACTTCGGGTCTTTCGTGAATGCTCAAAAAAGCTGTGTCGTCAGCAAATGTCGATGTGTGAACTCGGTTACTCGTTGGCATGTCTGAAGTATACAATAAGTATAAAAAGGGCCCCAATATAATACCTTGGGGAACTCCGGCTTCGATTGGCTGGGGTGAGCTCAAAAAATCTCCTTCTTTCACAATAAATTTTCGTTCGGTTAAATAACTATCTAGCAGCTTATATGTATAGGTTTACGGGAAAATTCAGTTTTAGCTTATATATTAGGCCTTCATGCCATACCTTATCGAATGCTTGAGAAACGTCAATAAAAAGCGCAGAGCAGTATTTTCTCTCTTCAAAAGTCTTCTTAACAACATTAACTAACCTGTGAGTTTGTTCGATCGTACTATGTTTTTTCCTGAAGCCGAATTGATGGTTTGGAATACATCCTTTGTCACTTAGAATAGGGTTAAGCTTAGTTATTAACATCCTCTCAAACAGCTTTGACATATTTGACAAAAGGCTTTTAGGTCTGTATGATTCAATTTTTGTGTGGTCTTTATCTGGTTTAGGAATCATGGTAACCAAGGACACCTTCCACTCTGTGGGAAAGTACTCAAAAAATCTAACGTAACATTTCGTTTTCACACTATCACACTGCAAATAAAATGAAAAATATAAGCAATTTTATGTGGACGGCAGAGGTGCCGGATCTTAAGTTTGTTCGCCGTTCAAGTTTTCGTACATTCAACAATTTCTAGGCATGGCAGAAACAAAGTACTGAATTGCAGCAAAAATGACTGTGAAACTGTAAACAGTATTATTTTTTAATGCTACAGATTTTATGAATTCAAATAGGGCATGTTGTTCTCATAAAATATATTCTAAATAAGAACACGCTGGCAAATACCTTGATTTGAGGTATGTTCAGGTCTCCATTTATTATAATAAAAACTATTTTTTTAATTATTTTAAGTAAAAATTGTACCCTTCTCGTGTACAGTATCATTTGAAATAAAACATTATTTAAATTTTAATTAGTCGAACTATATTTATTAAGATATGAATTGAATTTTTGAAGTTAGGCTCAAGTTCTTTATATTCTGTATATGTTGAAAGAATATTAATTACAAATTAGGTGATTAATTTAAAAAAAAATGAGGAACTTTTATATTTAGCCACTAGCAGAATGGATAGCTAGATCCGTCTTCAGCATTCTTTGCATCTATCTACTTTGGGTATTGTTTAATTGTAAACACCATATATTTTACCAACCAAACTCAGATAAAGGAATACGAGAAAACTGTATTCAATCATCAATCGTCAGTTTGTGAGAACGTGTGTATAAATTTATTTTCCTACTAGCTGTGCCCGCCACGTCATGGGCGTCCTGACAATATTTTGGTCGATTTTGCTTCGAAAGTATTCTTACTTACTTTTATAGTGCTTCAGTTATGGTTTATGTATTTACTTTATATAAAAGTACATGGATAAAATATTAAAATTTATATAAAATTCTAAAAATTACTGTATGAGGTGTTTAAAATATTTAAATAACAATGTAATTTGACAAAGTAAAAATACAAATCAGATACAAATTTTATTCAACTGGCTCCTAATGTTGCGCAGTAGGTTTTAAAATATCCCACTTTCAAAAATAAAAAGGTGTGTTGAAAACATAACAGTGTTGAAAATATTCCAATTTTAAACCGAAAATTTCAATACCTTTAAACCACTGCTTTTTCTCCACTTTCTCTTGTAAGTGAGATATTTTTGCGGAAAAAAAGTATCCTATATTGGAATCAGGATGGTACCCCCTCACAAAATTTTTTTAAAATGCATCCAGTAGTTTTTCCAGTGTTAGGATCTGACAATGTTAAAATTGTACCGTCCAAGTGATAAAATTCTCTTTCTATGAGTATGTCAAGAGTCTACCTATTGAGTTAAAAAAAATAAGTCACTATATGTGAAAAACATATCACTGTTGGAACACCCTTTTATTTTTAGTAATTGTCATAACGGCCATGGGAACCCATCTTCTATACAAATTGTAAGAGTCTACCTATTACGGTTCAAAAAATATGTCGTTTACATGCAAAACACGTCACTGTCGAAAAACCATTTAAATTTTTTTTTGTTTTTATAGGGGTCATAGTAATACACCATTTGTAAAAATTTCAAGAGTCTATCTATTATGGTTAAAAAATTAGTCAATGTGCATGCAAATCATGTCACTATTTGAATACCCTTTAATTTTTACTATTTGTTATAGTGGCCATAGTAATACTCATCCTGTAAACACTTCAAGAGTCTACTTGTTATCGTTCAAAGCCTATGCCATATACATACAAATCACGTCACTAACGGAACACCCTTTAATTTTTAGGTTTAATATTGCATACTTATAGGAACACCCTATAAGTTTTAGTATTTGTGCTATAGTGGCCACAGTTATACGCCTTCTGTGATAATTTCAAGAGTCTTCCTATTATGATTAAAAACTTAGGCCAAACACCCTTTAATTTTAAGGTTTATTTTTTTAGACTTGTTTATAAAGCGAACTAAGTTTTAATTACTGTTTGTACATTTTTAGTGTATGCCTCCTACAGTTCAAGAAATAAACACATATTCGTGAATAACACCTCTCTATCGGAACACCCTATAAGTTTTAATTTTTGTTGCTATAGCGGTCACAGCTATACACCTTCTGTGAAAATTTCAAGAGAACCTATTATGGTTCAAAACTTAGACCCTATAAGTTTTAATATTTATTGCTATAGCGGCAACAGCAATACATCATCTGTGAAAATTTTAAGAGTCTACTTATTACGGTTCCAGAGATAAAAGGCGCTGACAGACGGACAGACATTGTAGCGAAAACACTAGGATTACGTTTTTGCCCTTTGGGTACGGAACGGAACTAAATAAATCAGTCAAGTGCGAGTTAGTCTCACACATATAGGGTTCCGTACTATGTTTAGTATGCCTTTAAAAACTCAAGTTGTTAATTTGTTCATGTCTTATGGGGCACACTTTTCTTTTTAAAATCAAAGTCATATTCTCGAAAATTGCATCGCTATTAAAACACCCTTTAAATTTTAGGAATTGTTGTTATAACGGCCATGGTAATACACTTTCTACAAAAATATCAGGCCTACCTATTGCGGTTCAAAAAACAAGGTAATTTACGTGAAAAACATGTCACTGCTGGATCATCCTTTAGTAATTAGTAATTGTTACAGTGTCCGAAGTACAACATTTATTGTAAACCATTCAAGAGTCTACCTATTATGGTTCAAAAAATAAGGCTATTTAAGTAAAAATCATGTCTCTGTCGGAACACCTTTTCATTTGTATTATTTGTTTTAGTTTCCATAGTAATAAACCTCTTGTAAAAACTTCAAGAATCTACTTATTATCGTTCAAAACTTAGGCCATATACACGCAAAGCACGTCACCCTCGGAACACCCTTTAATTTGAGGGTTTAATTTAATAGAGAGCGATCATAGAGTTAATTACTGTCTGCAAATTTTAAGTGGTTGCCTCCTATAGCTCAAGAAATAAAGACATAACGGCAAATAACACCTCACTTTCGGAACACCCGATACGTTTTAGTATTTATTGCTATAGTGGCCACAGTTATACACCTTCTATGAAAATTTCAAGAGTCTACTTATTATGGTTCAAAACGTAGGCCTTATACATGCATTTCACGCCACTATCGGAACACCCTTTAATTTTTAGGCTTATTTTTTTAGACTTGTTTATAAAGCGAACTAAGTTTTAATTACTGTTTGTAAATTTTTAGTGTATGCCTCCTACAGTTCAAGAAATAAACACACATTCGTGAATAGCACCTCTCTTTTGGAACACCCTATAAATTTTAATATTTGTTGCTATAGCGGCCACAGTTATACACGTTCTGTGAAAATTTCCATAGTCTACCTATTATGATTCAAAACTTGGGCTTTATACATGTAAATCACGCCACTATCGGAACACCCTTTAATTATTAGGTTATTTTTTTAGACTTGTTTATATAGCGAACTAAGTTTTAATTACTGCTTGCATATTTTTAGTGTATTCCTTCTACAGTTCAAGAAATAAGCACATATTCGTGAATAACACCTCTCTACCGGAACACCCTATAAGTTTTAGAATTTTCTACTATAGCGGCCACAGTTATACACCTTCTGTGAAAATTGCAAGCGTTTACCTATTATTATTCAAAACTTAGGCCTTATACATGTAAATCACGCCACTATCAGTTATGGGGCACTGCCTCAGCTAGCAATGTAGAAAAAATTCAAAGGCGCCAAAATAAGATACTACGTATGATTACATCTGCTCCCTGGTATATAAAAAATTCGAACATCCACAAAGACCTAAACATGCCATCAGTTAAAGCAGAAATAGCGAAACATGCAGTCACATATCTAAAGAGGCTTGAATCTCATCCAAACCCTTTAGCGCGTAACATGCTGAATGAACCTGGTTACATTCGACTAAAGAGAAGAGATACTGCTTTTCTTGGCCGTACATTAGAGGGATGACCCGCAAATGATTGCAAAATCCGTGAAACAAACATTATTTTTGTCTAGCACTGGCTGGACTTAAAAAGTATATTTTTATTTTAGACTTAAGATATGAGTAATTATTGTTAGTTCAAAAATATTGAAGATACAATAAACAATTTATGAAAATGAAAAAAAAAAAAAACTATCGGAACACTTAGCGAACTAAGTTTTAATTACTGTTTTTAAATCTTGAGTCTATGCCTCCTACAGTTCAAGAAATAAACACATATTCGTGAATAACACCTCTGTGTCGGAACACCCTATAAGTTTTAGTATTTGTTGCTATAGCGGCAACAGCTATACATCATCTGTGAAGAGATAAAAGGCGCTGACAGACGGACAGACATTGTAGCGAAAACAATAGGGTTACGTTTTTACACTTTGTGTATGGAACCCTAAAAAGAAGCAAAACATACATAGTAGTATCTAGCTCGAAATTAAAATATGCTAATTAAAACTTTAAAACAAGTAGGGTATTTTAAAGTGATGATAATTGACCTTGATATCTTGAATTTATTTTGTGTGGTTAGTAGTTAATGAAAATCAAAGCGTATACAAATTTTTAAGATTAAAGCAAAGGCAATCCTACAATTCCTAAAATAAATACAAAAAATCCCAACATTTAAATTTTTAGGCTTTGGCACATAACGTCCACATATGGAAATGTAAAATACTTGCAGCAATAATTGGGAATATATATATAGCTTTTTTACAGCAGTCTTCCTTTTCCGATCCCTTTGGTATTCTAGAACATATAGGCTAAAGCCAAAATTTTGATGTAAAATAAATCAAATTGAATTCTACTATGATCTTCACTATTACACGAAATTTGGTTTAATATATAAAATGTTTATATATTCTTGAGAATTTATTTTATTAAAGAAAGATTAATGGCCCTTTTTTAGGCTAAAATGCACAAAAATGCAATAACCAACCAAATTCAGATAAAGGAATTCGAGAAAAGCTGTATTCAATGAATAAAGTCAATATTATGTATAGGAAGTGTCACGCTCACTTTAAATATTAAAAAATTATATACCCTCTTTTACCCACTCTATACTATATGTGGTAACAAACTGTAGTACGAATTCCAGGAAGATATGGCCACTGGTGTAAGCTTTGCAAAACACATACACATTTTGTGTTATATATAGAGATAAATTGATATATAATCTGTCAGGTTCCGGTATGTTCCCTAATGTTTCATACTATACCTACAATTTTCATGATGTTTAAAAATATTGTGAAATGCTGTCGAATGTTCTGGGATATTTTAGAAGTTTCTAGAAGGTGTAACTTCCACTTCAAATGACAACCTTCTTCATAGGGGGCGACAACAACTTTTATCGTACCTGAACGTGATTCTAAGTTGTACACCCACATATTTATAGTATATAAATTTTTGGTACTGGGTCAACTAGGCGAAGACATAGACATACACTCCACTATTTTGGCGAACAAATTTTGCAGTTTCGATTGCCAAATAGACGATAGGAGTTGCAAAATGAAATCTATTGCACCTGTTTCTTCAGATTTGATTTACAACTGATTTTTCGTGTTTCCGTAATGAGTACGTCATTTCTGTAACAAAACTCCATTCAAGAGAATCATGTGTTTCGAACGAAAGGGAGACCATAAAAAATAGATTTATTTATTTTTTTACATATTGACTTCTCCTCATAATCACCGAAACTCACTTAAGTATGTCTCCTCATAATTTATGTAGGATATGTATTCGATTTGAGATGATCACAACTCTGTTTACTGTTTTGAAATTGCAAACATTATTGACAGTTTTTCGAAATAATAAATGAATATTTTGACAACTTGTTATTGGTTTTTCTGTACTAGTATCTATGTATGTATGTACATATGTAGAATTTTAATTCTTATCAGTACGTATTTTGAAAAAAAAAATCTTCACATAATTTTATATGTGGAATAGATTTTATTGTTGAAAACAAAGGCAGAAGTAATTTCATTGTTTCAGATTATAAGAATAAAAAACAATAAAAAGAACAATTTTTAATCACAGCAAAATAAAAGTCAAGACAAAGTAAATATTATTGAAATAAATTGAAATATACATAAATTGAAAAACAAAAACTTATCAGTTAAAGACAAGTACAACATTTTGTTCCAATAGAGATGTCTCTTGTGGTTTCATTGTTCCCATTCTTGAAAATAATTTATTTCTTTTTGATGTACATTTTTTATTTAAATATTCAGTAAAGGTAAAACTTTAGCACTTTGAGTTGCAATTTTTAGGTTCATTTATTTATTTATCACTTTTGTTGCTTGCAGTTTTTTTTTATTGTTCAGTTCTCTTGCCAGAGAAGAAGTTACAAATTATATTTATAAATTAATTTAATAAACTAAAGAAAAAAAAAAAAGAAAAGCCAACAAAAAAATTGAATGAATAATTGTTGCCTAATATTGATAGCAGACAAATGTGTTGCATACCTTTAGGATTAGATATAAACAAGAGAATAAATTGGTGGTGTGTGGGATTAGAATATATTTTTTTTAGATTTTCTCTGCTAAACACTGTTGCCAATTTGGAGATTTTACACTGAATCTAGCGTTTTTGTTTGGCAATAGCGGGAAAAAGTTGTTTTAGCGGTTAGCGAAAAATCTAGCGATTTTTAAGGACAGAATTTTATTTATTTATGTATGCAACACTATTTTAGAAATGTTGCTTTATCTTGTATGGAGAGTTTTTATTAATAAAGTAATACAACAATTTACGAGAGTTGAATAACGGTTAATATAAAAAATGCAATATAAAAATGGCAATTTTTCAAGAAATATGTTCTGAATTTAGTGTTAATTAAATGTGTGTGCCATTCTATTCTGTTAGCTGTTACCCATTCTTGGAAAAATTGTATGCCGAAGCATTTAGAATTTTTAGTTAACGAAACTTATAACTTATAAGCTATAAACACATTTTTGAAGCAGGGATCGCAAATAATGATTATCCATCACATTTTAAAAGAAAAAAATCATTATGTTAGGGATATGCTACATGTACAAGGAGTACACCATTGCAATCGTCTTTAAGGGGACTGTCCGTTCCGCCAATGATTTTTATTTTTTAAGTTTTATTGAAAAAAATCAAAAACAAAAATTATTTTTCGAGTTCTATTTTTTTTTCCTCAGACATCAATGATTACTTGTTGAGTTTTATTTTTCGCTTGGAAAATAAAAATTATTCTCCGAGTTTTATTTTCTGCGCAGAAAATAAAAATTATTGTCTAAGTTTTGTTCTTTGCTCGCCATTTAATGATTGATGTTTGAGTTTTATTTTCTGTTTGAAGAATAAAAATTACTTTCTGAGTTTTATATTTCACTTAGAAAATAAGGATTATTTTCCAAGTTTTATATTTCGCTTGGAAAATAAAAATTATTTTTTGAGTTTTATTTTTTACTTAAAAATAAAAATTATTTCTTTTGATAATTTGGACATTTGTAAGTATGTAAATAGTATTTTTTGACACTTTTTAACTAAAAAACATAGAAATTAGTTTAGTTGGCATTCTTCTGATATAGTAAAAGTATCAAACTAGTGTTTGGTACTTTTTTTTCATTTCAATATTGGGGGATAAAACGTGTACTTTGGTACTTTTTTGGAACTTTTTTACTGAAACAATTTTTATTCTTCAATCGGAAAATAAAACTTAGAGAGTAATTTTTATTCTTCAATCTGAAAATAAAACTTAAACATCAATCATTAAATGGCGAGCAAAGAATAAAACTCAGACAATAATTTTTATTCTCTGAGCAGCAAATAAAACTTAATACATAATCGTTATGTTCTAAGCATTAAATAAAGCTCAGAGAATAATTATTATTCTTTGAGTAGAAAATAAAAATCAAGAAATAATCATTAAAACCCAATTTTTAAAATAAAACTCATAATCATTACAATCTCTGTTTTGAAGCCATAAATGATGGACAGGTAAAACCTAAATTTTTTATTTGGTAAAAAACTTATCATTGTTATATGTATATATTTTAGGTTCCTTTAAAAATAACCAATATTTGCGATACTGGGTGGCTGTCGATTGAAACTTCTATTTCAAGAATATTAGACCAGTGGGTTGAACTTAAAACTCATTTCGGAATAGCAAAAAAGTGATGTTGATATTTTTTTAACAGAGTTCCAAAACTATATTTGTTTCAATAATTATTTGGGATTTTCTTTTGAAAATAATTTAAAAGTCATATTAATGAGGAAACTGAAAGTTGCCTGAGGAAGGACTGCATAAATTTCGTCGTCCATCTGATACTACAGTTAAAGAAAAGGTATTAAAATTAAAATTTATTATGGAACATTTTCTTTATTCACTTCTCATTCAGGTTACCGGAAAATTTCAATATTTTAAAAATGGTTAATCTTATTTCTGCTGAAAATGTGTTAAAACAAAACAAAGAAAGTTTGATTCCACTTTTAACTACATTTTCAAAAAATTACGATTTCATTGACAGTATAAACTTTCAATTCAATTATTTCCGCTTAATTGAGTCTCTAAAAATGCACGAATTTCGGCGCAATTAAACGGGAAACTCAATTAAGCGATACTCGGTTAATTGATTTGCCGACTCAATTAAGCGATACTCGGTTAATTGATTTGCCGACGCAATTAAAACGAAAATCACTTAATTGAGCCAGACGAACAATAAAGCGAAGCATCAATGTGTATATAGAAAATAAAATTCATCTTTTTATTTATTAAGTTAAAAGATAACGTTAGTTTATTAAAACAAAAATCAGGTACGTTCATCGTACAATATTTGAAAAGAAACAAAAATTTCAAAATTATACATAAAAAGACAACTGACAACTTTTTGATAATCACCGGTAGCATTACATATAAATAGTAATATCAAACGTTCCTTTGAATTCCAAAAGCCTTGGTTTTGGTCCCCTTTTTTTGATAATGTTGAATTGGGTATAGCTCGGAAAAACAAACCACTTTCATCTGCATTAAATATATCTGAAGGCTCATATTTTGATATTAAATTTGGCAGAACTTTATCAAGCAATGCATTCGCCGCATCAGTGTCAGCAGACGCACCTTCTCCTTGCACCTTTTTTAGCACTATGCCTTCCCTCTTCTGCCAGCGATGTAGCCAACCATTGCTCGGATTGAAATCGACTCCCATTTCTACGGCGAACTTTTTAGCCTTTTCTAAAATTATATTGCGGGAATATTAAGGCTCCTGAATCACGCATTTGTTTAAACCAAGTTGTAAGGGCTTTCTCAACACTTGAACAGGCACCGCTTCTGTTTCTTTTCGTTGACAATTTCAACGTTTTTGATTTTTCAACAATACAATCTTTGCTTTTTAAAATTCTATTGACTGTGACTTTAGAACACTTATATTTTTCGCAAAGATTACTTTTATTTAATTTTTCAGAGTCAGCAATTAAATTTAATTTTTGTTTCACATTTTAAGTAATATGTTTTCTCGAAGACATTTTTTGCGAACTTTCCACTTGTTGAAATTTTTTGCTACAAATGTAAACAATTCATAAAAACATATGATTTGGTGTCCCCATTTACATGATGCGCAGAAAAGACCATTTTACATGGTGAAAAGAAACACAGAAACACGACAAATATTTTTTTTGGCGCAACATAAATGGTTTTGCGTTGTGGAGAAAAAAAACAAGCAGACGAAATCAATTAACCGAAACATTTATTCGTGTTTTTCGCAATGCGGTCTCATTTTAGGAATCAATTAAACGGGAGTCGCAATTAAGCGGAACTCAATTAAACGGGTACTTTTACATAGGCAGTTATACGGAATGATTTCATTTTGTGATTTTTAGTACAATTAAGCGGGGCTCAATTAACCGAAAACAACAATATTTCTTATTAAAAATGGGTAGAAAAAATATCAACAAGCATATTTTGGTCAGAGGTTTTCACTTACAAAGATTCTGGTAAAAATAACCCATTAAAAGAATTGGCAGAATTTGCATTAGAAGTTTTATCACTACCATGGTCGAACGCAGACATAGAAAGAGTATTTAGCCAACTAAACCTAGTCAAAAACAAACTATGAAATAGACTAAAAACTAGTACTGTAAATGCTGTGCTTCATGTCAGGTAAATTCTCAACTGGTTTTACACTTTTACATATTATATTTGTTTTTTAACATTTTAAATAAAAGGGGCATGGAAACGGTACTAATTTTGCAAACAATTTAAAAAAATGAAATCGTAAAATGTTTTTCATTTTCAAATTTTGCAAATAATAAACATTTATTTAAATTTAATTTAACTTATTTAGAAAGTGAATTAAAATTTAATATATGTTATTACCGAAATTTAATATATGTTATTATAGATATAATTTAAATAATAATTAGATAATAATAGAAAAGAACATTGCCAATCTACTTTCAATATCTGCATCTGTTATGTCTGTGTCTTTTACGAATATTTCATAATATACACAGTTGTGTCATCAAGTGCTTTTTTAAATTTGTAATGAAGTGTTGCTTCGAGCCAAGCTGAGCTCAGTCCATACAGGTCCTCCAAAGGGTTGATCTCTGAAAAATTGTTTATCGCAGTGCATAGTGGGGCAGAAACAAAATATTTTGAAAATAATTCGGCCATTTGTAAAGGGCTAGGTCGATTGATACAAAATTTGGCATGAGCATAGCATAGTAGAGAAATATCTCAGCTTAAGTTTTAACGGTGGGCAGGAAAGCAAAAATATTGAATATGCAATAAAATATTTATTAGTTGATAAGTAACTAGTCAGCGAAAATTAAGTCTTAAAAAAATCTGCAATATTAAGGTAAAGAAAATCCCACAATTCCCAAAATAACTGCCAAAAAAACCCAAAATTGGTATTTTTAAGTATTTTCCCCATAAAGTTCACATATGAAATACTTTCAGCAATGTTGGGAGTTTATATATGTAGCTTTATTACGGCAATATTCTTTTTCCGATCCCAGTTTTGGGATTTGAGAACATATAGGCTAAAATAAAAATTTCGATGTAAAATAGGTCAAATTGAAGGACCTCCATCTTCTACAAGGCTAATCAATATTACACGAAATATGGTTTAAACGTACGTATATATGGTTGGCTTACACAAAGATATAAATTTCAAAATTTTATATATTTCTTAAAAAATTTTATTTCTAAAAAATAAGAATGACGGCGATTTTTTAGGCTAAAATACACAAAAATTTAATAATTTTGGAATGTTGAAATTGAAAATCATCTAGTTTTTAACTCAGAAAAGATATAATCTTGAAATTTTTCCACAATATTTTAAATTTCGCTCACTACTTCTTTACTTGTTTAAAGTATTTTGAAAAAACTTAACCAGGGTTTCGAAAAATTTTAATTTTAAAATGCTTCTAACTCGCTCAGTTAAAAATATAATTTGCAGATTAAGCCATTATTTTATAGGTATTAACTAGACCTTTAGCACCATTTATAATAATCTTTAAAAATCAAACAAAAATTGATGAAATGCCAAACTCTAAAATAATTTTCTTGGTCCCAACTTTTGGGACCACATAGCGCCACCCCTGGCAATTGGATGGTGCACACCCTCAAAACTTAAGCTGAGATACTCCTCTACTATGCTCATGTGAAATTTTAAATCATTCGGCTTAGCCCTTTACAAATGGTTGAGTTATTTCCAAAATGTTTTGATTCTGCCCCACTGTGCAGTGTAGTCTTCACTACTCGCAAATCCATCTCAAAGTTCAAAAAGCTATCAAAATGCCCCTTTACGACGACAAGGATTTATTAGGTTAATTGCTGTGGTTCTCCTCGACCGAATACGGTGATCCTGCGGGATAAATGCATCGGCTCTTGTCGGCTAACTGCAGGGTTTCGGCGGATAGGAAATATTTTAACAGATTCTGCCGACATAAATGATGCCGCTCTTAGTCGATTAACTATGGTTCTTTTTGTTTAAGATATTTATTATTTAGTCCCTCTCACAATTTGCGCGATTGGATTTTGTTTTTTTGCAATACATTCTTTTTTCGACTTTTACTTCTTCTCTCAATTTCCTATTTTTATGAAATTAATTTGGAATTTTCTGCTTAAGTTTTGCACAGAAGGGGATTTGGGCAAAAAAATGGTAATAAATATGTAGTTTCTAAATGTTTAGCTCGATTGCATTGAAACTTCACAAGGCTATAGTAGAGGTGTAGTCGAGCTTCAATTATTCGATCCTATTCCCGTTGGCGTGGTAGTTTGAAAACGAAATAAAAACGACAATTTGGCATCACCGTTGGCGTTAACGACATTCGTCGTAAATATATCGGTATTCTCTATTTTGAAACGAAGATAGAAGCGACAATCAAACATTCGTTCTCTGTCGTCATCATTATAGGCAACGAAATTCTAACGACTACAAGGAAAAAAATTAAAATAAAAAAAGTACATCAATTATATGAATTTTATTTGAACTATTTTTGAATTAATAAATTAATTATTTAGGCTTAAGTTCTTAATTATAAAGAGATAAAGAAAAATTAGATACCAGCAAAGCAGAATGCATTTTCTAGACAGCTAGGTCCGTCATCAGTACTCTTTCAATTTTTTCTATTTCTTTGATAAGTTTGTTTAAATAGAAAATTAATAACAATTGATCGGGTAGATCGATACGAAGAATACTGATGACGGACGTAGCTGTCTAGAAAATGCATTCTGCTTTGCTGGTATCTAATTTTTCTTTATCTCTTTATAATTAAGAACTTAAGCCTAATTAATTAATTTATTAAAAGTACATCAAGTTCGAAATTTTACTTTCTTAAATGGAAAAACATGCCGCTTATGCTAAGGGTTTTCGAAGGGGCATAAAACCCTAAAATTTAGGGATTTTTGAAGCCAAAATGCCGAGAAATTAAATCCGTTTGGGCTTCCAAGGGGCTAATTCTCGCAGTCAAACTCATGCGAGATTTACTCGAAGTTGCGATTTTTTTTTTACTTTTGGGATTCTGCCAGTCGTTATCGAGTAAATTGAATCGATATTTCTGATGATGGCACTCGATAGCGAGCTTACGTTCGAACGCAACCGTGCTAGTTTAAATTCGATAGCAAATTTGATGTCGAAATTTTATTTTTAAATAGTTCGTTGGATAAAAAGAAAATGTAAGCTAAATTTTATATATTTTTTTCATATTAACTTATTTTCATTAATTATTAGGTCAAATACAACAAAAATAAATTTTAGACAAAAACAAATTCTTGCTGAATGCAGCTAAAGGTTGTAGACCAAAAACCTGTCAAGGAAAGGCAACGGCTAATAGACTTTGGGAAACCTTGACAAATAAATCAAATTTTCAAAATGTTTTGTAAAGTTTTTTGTAAATATTAAAACAAAAAAAATATATATTTTTTTTTTAATTTAAATTTTTTTCTAATTTTATTGAATATATTTTTTTGTAATTTACGACCTTCCTGCAATCTATATTGAGTTGGAATGGTTAGACTAATGCAAAAAAAAAATACTTAGCAAAATTTCCTTTAACTGCTCCTATTTACCAGTGGGTACCCTGTGGGTCCATTGGCTAGCTCTATGTGTATTGCTTTCTATAAAGGTCTTTAATACAGATCAAAGTAGAAACCCCTACCAACCTAGAAACAAACAAAAATCGCCCCTTGCTGGGGGTTATTGATCCTCCGAGACCTGTATACACTTCTTGCGATCTACCTGTCGCAGTCTAATATTTATTTGACAAAAAAAGCAAAAGAGAATCTTAAAGCGAAAAAATTAAAAAAAAGTGAAAAATATAGGTGGGCCTGGTTTTTGGCCCGCAGCCTCCAAAGGAATTGCAATCCGAAAATTTTCGATACTATCTATGCCTGACAGAGTGGTGTGCTTAAATTGTTTGCATCTCTGCTGGTTCTATGGCATATGACATTACTACCCGAACACGGACAGATGGACATCGCTTAATCAACTTCTCTATGTATAAGGATCCAGAATATATATACTTTATGGGGTCGGAAATAAATATTGTAGAAATTACACACGGAATGACAAACTTATATATACCCTTTCCACCTGTGGTGAAGGGTATGAAAATGGTAAAATCGGTTTAGAAATCGTTGAGTTCTGCGGTTACATACATAAAAAAGCAACATTCAGACGAATTGATAACCTCCTTCTTTTTTGAAGTCAGTTAAAAATAGATTTTCTTTCATGTCACCGATTAAACAAAAAGAAAGACCTCAAAATTAAAAATGAAATTGGCACTTCTGTTGATTTTTTTTTTGCTTTGTAAGCATATTTTTTTTACTTATTTCTAGTGTTGGTAAAGTCTTTTTTTTTAATCTTTTACAACTCTTTACTAAAAAATCGATTCGCAATGTATCGAGTGCCATCATCAGAAAAGCTCGTACAATCGAAATTAATTTCGATACGAATTTATTTCGATCACGAGTCCCATAATTAGCCCCCAGTTCTTGATGGAGACGGTTGGCATAAAGTAAGTAAAACTAAATTATTAAAATGTTTTTTTTTTTTTTTTATTAAAATAAATCAATATAAAAGGGAAAATCTGAATCTAGAGCAACAGAGGAAGGCTGTTATAAACAGGTGCGATTGTCCCCATTGGAGGAAGCGGTCTTAAACTTATTAAAATTTGAAAAAAAAAAATTAACTCGAAAGGAATCGTAGTGGTGTTCGCCGACCAGCTATTAAGCGAGTTTCTTACTTAGAATCTGGCCTGGCTAAAATGTTAACGTTCTGTCGTAACGTCTTCCGATGTATATTAATATCCATTATTTCATCATCATCACTTGAACCTGAAAATATCGTAAATAATAACACAAATAATTGCAGTACTACCACACTTTATTAATTTTTGCCTTTGTTTGCGATAACGTTTCTTCATCGTTTCAATCTATTTCAAGAATATGATTTTAGGAACGATATGACGATAAAAATGACAACGACATAGAAATGACTACTAAAATTAAAACGGCAACGGGAATAGGGCCGATTGTTATAGGGCTTCATGTCATGATGCTCTAAGGTACGACATCTTGGGTGTATGAAAAATTCAAATGGTTTCCAATTTATTTTTTTCGATCTGATTTTAATTAACAATTTTGTCGTTAGTTCAGGTCGAACCCTACAAAAACATAGTTTATTATATGAGCTATATTTTATAGTTTAGTTGATATTCAAATTTGAAAATTAAATTTTTATAATTTTACTTAAAAACCAAACCTGCTAGGAATGCTCCAATATGCTTGCTTAACTGCCATGCAATTGGAAATTCTTCCCTCACTCTTTTTGTAGTAAATACAGAAAAGCAACAAGAATCCCCATTTTTGGAAATTATTAAAACTTTTTTGGGAATTGTGGAATTTGCATTAAACAATATAAATATTTTTGATTACTCATAAAGCTGCATAAAAATCCATATAATTGTAAAAATTTTTTTTAGAAAACAAAAAGATTTATAGCAATAATAAAAATTTTATTAAAACCATTTTTCCAGTCTCTTTGCAAAAGTCTTCTACCACTTTGTAGATTTTTATAAATTTTATTCATTTTCATAGGAAAGACATAATTACCTAAACATCGATATAAACTATTAGAAATTAGATTTTTTCGATTTGAAATATTTTGCAATCAAATTATTGAATTTTCCACGATTTTATAGATTTTTTTACATTTTGTTCTAATTTATCCCTGTTTGTGATTAAAAAAAAAAAACACCAATAAAAAAACTTATTAATACTGTAAAGAAATTTAGTTCCATGGAAATATCACTTGCTAATCTTCAAGTTTTGTACCCTAAGTTTAAACACTACATACGTTAATGATGATTATCTATGAAGTAGATTTGTGATAAAGACGAATTCGTCTTTGTATTAAAAGTATTAATCACACTGTTGTTGTGCAATAATTATTGTAGACATTGTGTTATTTACATTTAATCTCTAAAATTTTTAAATTAATTGTTGCGTAAAATTTTACGTACAATAGTATTTTGTTGCTGTTTTGAACTGCGGTCAGTCATTAAACGAGTTGCCAAAGTTATAGTCACAGTTGTAAAGTGTTAAAAAAAAAAAACTTAAAATAATTTTTATTAAAATACCAAAACAATCAATGAGTTATTAATTCATGAAATGTTAAGTGTTGTGTATGTTTAAGTATTAAGCAATTAAATAAATAATTGACTTTAATATTAAAAAACAACAACAAGTTTATTCGAATAATTAAAAACATATCATTTTCGCATCGAACAAAAAATATATTATGGTCAAGAATAAAAAAATTTCGATCAATGTTTGACAAATAGTCGAATACTTGAAAATTTTTAGGAAGTTTTTAACTACAACCTTAAGATGAGAACATGGCCAGGAAAGTCAATGTATTCAAAAAAGGGTTTAAAATCAGAGTTTAAATTGCTTGCTTAAAAATAGCAACAGCACTGAAATCTTTGCTTTGCTTACATTTTTTGCAGCAAATAAGAAAAACTGAATTTCTCAGTATTTACATAGCATTTTGTTATAAGCGAAGCAAAAAGCAAATGCAAAAAAAGTAAAAAAAAACGCATTTGCTTAAGCAAATGCAGTCAGTAAAGCAATTTTGTGTTAAACGTTAGCTGTTGCTGAAGCAATAGATAATTTAGTCTTTGTTTCTTCTTTTGCTGTAAAACATTATTGTAAATCTTTATTTTGCAGATCTTCTAAATTTATTTATTTTTTCGATTTACACGTGGCGCCATCATTTTAATCTCTCACTGTCAAAGAATTTTCTAAAACTAAGGACTGAAGCAGCGAGTAACAGCAAATAACAACAAGAAACAGCAACACATTAATGTGAAGCTGTGGTTGACTAGAGTTAAGCGAAAGCAAAAATAAAAATGAAAAACAACTTATTGCTTAAGCAACAGCAAACATTTTCAACGTAATTGCTTTGCTGCAGAAAGAGACACATAGTACGCTTAAGCAAATGAGTTGCTCTTCTTTTGTTTTGCTTTCGCTGCACATTTTTTCTAAGCAAATTATTAGGCAACAGTTAAGGCCCAACTATAATATGCATAAGCTAGCTTAAGCCAACTTAAGCAACTGTGCAATTACATATAAATCATATGTGGCAAACTATAATGTACTTAACAACACTTTTCGTTAAGTTTCGTCAAATGTTATTTGCTTAAGCAAAGTCGCAATTTACATTAGACAGAAAAATGGGCAGACAGACGAGATTTGTAGGCAAGGGGTTGAAGAGGTAGAGTGTGTATTTCATGACTAGTGTTGTTGTTTAAGCAAGAGCAAAAGAGAATTCAAAAAATGTCTGCCCTGTTTCTGTCCTATGTAAATTGCGACAAAGTCCGAAACCGATCGTACATTCCGTACGGAAACAGCTGTTTGTGCTTTGGGTTTTACATATGTACAGTCATAAAAAATAGCAATGAAGAACGAAAGTGAACAAATTGTATCTAAATTTAATATAAAATGTTTAAAAAAATAAATTTCTATAAGAAAAAAGGGAAGCGTTGTATAATAATCGTAATTAAAAAGATAGAGTATTTTATTATTTATGAGTTGAGTGATGCACACCGCTGTATTTTTTAGTACTTTTGGCCAAAATTACACAAACAGCAAAAAATGTTAAATTTTTCATTCGAAATTTTCTTAAAACTAATTAATTTTCTTAAAAATTATTATTAATTTGTATATGAGCCCTTGACTTTGAAAGTGGTATAAGTCAAAAATTTTTAAAATCTAGTTTATCAGCAATTTCAAATCAAATCCTAATAAAGTAACATAATCTGAAGTAATTCGCAGTATGCCATGAAAATTAAGTTGATAAATTGAGTTTATTTTTTGGTTGGTAAACAAATTACAATAACTGTATATTTTAATAGTGGTATAAGTCAGTCTGCTTTCAAAGTTTGGCAAAATAATTATTAGTAATGTTGTCATGTCTTCAGATAGCGGTTCAGTTATGATCAGGTAAGCATATTAATGTAAAATGCACTATTTATAATTAATTGTAGACATTATACGGCGAAGAAGAATAAGTTATTTAATAGAATTATGTAAAAAGAGAAGCCCATTTTTGGTACAACAAATGGCTCGGAAAGATTTCATTTCGACGAAATAACTGAGAGAATCAACGACTAATAGAAAGAGAAACACCAATGGATAAGCTGTATCTTAGCTAAAAAATACAATGGATTAGATTTCTAAAAAAATCTCCATAGGAAATGTTTTATAAAACTTCTTTGGATGACAATTCCGAATTCAAAGTGTTAGACCTTTCAACCAAAAGAGGAAGGCCAAGAATATACGAAAATATTGATTTGCTTTCACTATATGCAACCGTTAGACCAATAACAGAAGAAAAAAAGATATGATGGATTTACTACCATATATCCACCAATTTTCCACAAACTCTTTATTTTAACTAAATACTAAAAATAAATTACTTAATTACAATGTAATGATTTTGAATAAAATGTTAATTTTAAACAAAAAATTTATTCTTGATGGTTTAAGTCATTTATAAAGTCATGCAGTTAATTTTGAAAATGGTATAAGTCATTTCAACCTTTTAAAACCACACTACCTTTTAAAAATGGTTATAAATTTCACAATCATAATAAATACTCTTTTGTTGGCACTATTTAATTGTCAAAATATTTTATTCCATAATACAAAAATATTTTTTAAACCTTTAAAATACAAACCTCTTAATATCTCGAAACATAAAATATATGACTTATACCACTATCATAATCAAGGGCTCATATGAATGGTATTAAGTATATTTAATATGTTTATTTAACACCTTTTTGTTAACAAATTTCATTTATTGAGAAAAAAGTATTATTTTGCAAAAGTACGAATAAAACAAATATGCAACTGTGGCATAATAGTTTCTAGATTCATGTAAGTACATTGTAGCCACCTAAAAGTCTTCAATAAGTTGCTTAAGCATTTGATAGACTTTTCGTTCATTTCTTGACATTAGCTTAAGCCAGCTTATGCATATTATAGTTGGGCCTTTAAGCAATTCATATGCATTGAAAATATTCAAGCATTTTTAATCACTGGTTCAATATCACCCTGGGGGCATATTTTCTTGGCAACCATTTTTTTTAACACATTGACGAAAATCTTCAGTTTCAGCATCCTTTTCTTTTGGGTGCTGTTAAAAACACCAATATCAAACAAGAGGGAAGCTTTAGGTGGTGGTAGACTTCGTTCTCATCAACTGACTACAGATAATTGAATGTAATTTTTCTCGTATTCCTTTATCTAAGTTTGGCTGGTTAAATAGATAAGGTTTACAACTAAAGACCACCCAAAGTAGATTGATGCGAAGAATGCTGAAGACGGATGTAGCGATCCAGACAAAGCATTGCAATCTGCTAGTGTCTAAAATAAAATGTTCCCAATTTTTCTTTTCAATTAAATTGTAAAAAATATTCTTTTGACTTAGAGAGAATAATACAAACTTAAGCCTGACTTCAAAACTTAATTTGACTATATCTATACATATGTACATATATCACAAAAGTGTAACAAAACCGTTTCTGTACATGAAATATTTGTTGAAAATTTTATTGCTGGTGCAGATATTAATCGATTCGGAATAAAAAACACAAAATTTTGGAATTTTTGGCGGTCTGTCTGTGTTCGCATCACATAAAAGCTACTACAAGAATTTTAATAACATTTTGTTGAGAGCCCCATGGCACTAAGATGCCATGGGGTTCAAACAAGAATTTTGTTCAAATGAATTTTCGTAAAATTTTCTAAGAAAGTATCTCGGTTCAAATATGGGATATCTCCAATATCCAGGAGAAAATAAAGATGAAATAGTAAAAGTACGTAATTTTACCGATTAAAGGGTAATCAAAACTTGGCAGCACCTTTAATCTTTGTAAGCGGGAAACATAAAATGCTATTTAGATAAGTCTACAATAATTTTAGAATTTTATATAAATTTTAAAATTTTACACAAAGCCTATGTTGTAATGTACTGAGTAATTACCCAGGGATGGGTACCTTTCTATAGAGAAATTACACAAACCATATCTGAAGCACTATAAAATTAAGAGTCTTAAAGTGGCCTATTTTTAAAGCAAAATAAGGACGCTGACGAAGTGGCGGGCACGAATAAATTAATTACTTTTAGATAAATTAAAGACTATAAAGAAATAAATTACAAAAATGACTTTAATTAATATTCTTCTCTTCGACATAAAAGCTTTTTTAAAAATTCACATGGGGTTTCCATTGGTAAAGTAACTAAACTAATTTAAGACGTACTTTACAGCAAACTATAATTAACATTTTTTGCAAAATTATTATACAAATAAATAGACTTCTAAGCTGTAATTTAATTTGAAAATAATTTAATTACTTTGCTGTTCAAATTAAAACAATTAAATTGAAATTGCAAGCAAATAAATCAAAATGCAATTAGATTTTAGATTTTATAAATAAACTGATCAAGATTTAATTCTTACGCTCAGTGCCGTGAAAAATAAAATAAAATATAGAACCAATATCAACCAGTTGTTTTCTGTAACTTGTTTTTACACATCAGCTTACTTACTCTCGTAACTGTTAGAATTTGTTACGTCTAATAGAAGCATCAGAACTAAATAATCAAATCATTTTAAGCTTAAATTTCATCTGTTGCGATTAACAACTCAATTTTAGGAAGCAGAAAAACAAACTTAATTCTAAACTATCTTACAAATAAATAATATAATAAATATTAAGTGCTTAATTCAATTCAATGTTAATTTTTAAGACTAAAACCTTAAATAATTGAAGCTATTCTTAAACCACAGATACTACTAAATGGTGTTGACAGCGACAGTCCGCAACAGTAGGCAGTCAGAGAGCGAGAATAAAGAAAGAAATGAAATCATTGTATTCGGAAGCTAAACATCATTTAAGCAATTGTATGCCAGCAACGTCTACTTCTAATGAGAGTAGAAATGATAAACATGAACTTGGACATGAACATGAATACAAGTATGAAAGTGCGAATGTACATGAGCCTAATGACGATAATGCTGATGCGTGTGAAACGACGACAAGAGGAGAATCGGCGTTGAATTGCCATCGTAGGCATTCACAGACAACGCCCCCCACAATAGGTTTAAATAATAATTTTATAACAAATACAACAACATATGACACGTTGCAGAAACCATTTAAATACGATAAATTACGTGGTCGCTGGTCAACGGCCGCTGACTTTTATTTTGCCTGTACTAGTCATGCATTTGGCACAATCGTATTTTCCGAATTAACACTATTCGTATCGTCGTTTTTGGGAGGTAAGTTGTTAATCAATATAATTAAATATTAAATAAAGCAAAATTAAAAAAAAATATATTTTAGTCAGACTCACAGACACAGGGTTTCGAAATATGTTCAACACAATTTTTTCTAATACAATAATTAATTAATTTTGAAAATTTTAATTATTATTAGTCGAACTGTTTACGTATTACATACAATGAAATTTATAATCAAGCTAAAGTTCGTTTTTATTCTCTCTAAGAAAGAATTGATTAAATTACAAATTAGGTGATAATATTAAAGAAAAATTGGGAAAATTTAATTTTTAGACACCAGCACGAGTGGAATGCACATTTTCTAGACAGCCACGTCCGTCATCAGCACTAATCGTATCTAATCTACTTAGGGTAGTGTTTTTTAGTTGTAAGCATCATCTATTTAACCAACCAATCGCAGAGCACCGCGCAATCTTGTTTACTCAACAAAGTTTGGTTTGATACTAGATTAGTGTTAAACTAAAAACGAATGTTGGAAGTAAAACAAATAAACAAAAAGTAACTTCATTGCTAACCGAAGGTTCGCTGAAGGAACAACAAAATATGGGTGGTAAATATTAAAGTAAAAATATTCAACAAGAGGAAAGCTTAAGGTAGTGGTAGACTTCGTTCTCACCAATTGACGATTGATTATTGAATACAAGTTTTCTCGTATTCCTTTACCTGGGTTTGGTTGGTTAAATAGATGATGCTTACAACTAAAAAACACTACCCTAAGTAGATTAGATACAAGTAGTGCTGATGACGGACGTGGCTGTCTAGAAAATGTGCATTCCACTCGTGCTGGTGTCTAAAAATTAAATTTTCCCAATTTTTCTTTAATATTATCACCTAATTTGTAATTTAATTAATTCTTTCTTAGAAAGAATAAAACCGAACTTAAGCTTGATTATAAATTTCATTGTATAATTAATTAATGATATTAATTTTCCATGTCTTCCCTTTAATATTTAATTTGATGTTGTTACTACTTGGTTTTAAGCTTTTTGAATGTCTACTTGTCTAATAGTTGTTACAGTATTTTTCGGTTAATTGACCCTACGGTTAATTGGTTTCCACGCTTAATTGAACCACATGATCGGGCAAAAAAATATTGCATACGAAAATACATGTGTATTTCCTCGGATAATTGTACCCGGTTAATTGATTTTCCCGCTTAATTGGTTCAAAATTCATGTCATCAAAAATAAATCTCCTCTTACTTTTACCCGGTTAATTGCATTATGTATTATTGAAAAATAATCTGGCATTTTTGCACATACAACGCGGATGAGAGCGCTTTATTTTTCAAAGCATTGCCTCCAAAAAGCCTTTGCAAACAGGGATACCGTAACACTGGATTCAAGTCATCTAAAGTGCACATATGCGATTTCTTTTAATTCATTAGTATGTATGTAGTTCCCATTATGCGTGATTTCTGTAATTGAACAAACTGTTCAATTAAACGAGTATCGGCTAATTGGTTCCCCGGTTAATTGAACAAAAAGTTGTGCAAATTTTGATGTGCAATTAACCGAAAAATACTGTATTATAGCAGAAAATTATAAAATGTTATTAATAATTTCAAGAGCATACCTGTTATGGGTCAAAAATAATGCCATTTACATACATAAAAATCACGCCACTCTCAAAACACCCTACAGTTCCTGGTTTTATTTATTATTCGTATTAATAACACAGTTTTAAATACTCTTTCAAAATTTCAAATAACTGCTAATTATGGTTCAAAAGATAAGACTATGTATTTGAAAATTACGTCACTATCGGAACACCCTTTAATTTTTCGTAATTATTATTATATCGGCCAAAGTCATTAAATTTTGCGAAAATTTCCAATTATTAAAATTAAAAGGGTGTTCCGATAGTGACGCGTTTTTTTTTACCGTGAATTTATCAAGATTATGTAAAATTATATTCGATAAAGCAAAAAATATAAAAAAAAATAAAACTTTAAATTAAGGGGTGTGTCGATAGTGCCACCATTTCGCTTTTATGACCTTATTTTCAAATAGTAATAAGCTGACACTTAAAATATACACAGATTATATTTTATCTACTGTAACAACAAGTAACGAAAGTAATGTTATTAAATATTGAAAGGGTGTTCCCTACATGTTGCAAATTTGAGGAGTTTGGCCTTCTCTTCTAAACGTTCTAGGGACAATTGATATTTAAAGCGTGTCCCTTTAGACCTTAAAAATGTAATATTTGTACTTTTAAAGTTTTATATTAAAGGTAGTATTGAACCCTACGTGCGTGAGTCTGACGTTCACCTGACAAATTTTTTTTTTTTTGCTTTTAGAATTTATGTAATTATATATGTGTTGCTACCTACCATAAAAAATTCGAAAATTTTTATAATAAATAAGGAATTTATATTAATATTACTTTTGTTGTAAAATACGAGTATTGTAAGGCGGTACGAAAAACTTCGTCTGTAAGTCCCACACACACTTGGTTAATTTTTTTATTCTATTAGCTATGTTAAGGTGAATTGATTCTTTATTTTGCTTCTATAGAAAGGTAAAACCAAACTGTATCTATAGAAGCCAAAACCATTCCGATCGGAATGGTAATTACGGAATCATTTCAATTACGAACTAAATTTGTGACATGCGTGTATATCAGTGTTTCTGAACATTTTTGACAAATTGATCCCCTTTTAAAGTTTGTTAAGAAGTGACGGACTACCCCTATAAACAAATAATAAGGAAAGCAATAATTATTACAAAACATTTAATTTTATTATATGAATAGTAGTTATACAAAATTCTTTAAATTAAAATTGTTAATGTGGCGGTTTTTATTGCTTTCACTTAACCAATAAATTGAATTGAGAGATGGTTTAGACAAAGGAACACGCCTATCATGTTCCACATTTAATCGATGTCGATGTGTCGATTTTACAAATATCAGTTCGAAAAGATACACTGTAGCAAACAGAATTATAACTGCCATAGCTCGCTTTACAAGCATTGGCTTCTTTTACTGAACACCAATAAGCCCATCCTTGACAAGGTTCATAACAATGATACAGTCTATATCACAATCTCATCCAAATTAACATATTTTTTAAATGAAACTGGAAGTAAAAGAAAGAAAAAAAAAAAACAATTTGTAACAAGAACGTCAAAAAACCTGTTTTTTTACCAACAGGGCAAAACCAAATCGCAAGTGCTCCTTCTGTACGAAGTGAATGAGGTTGTTCTTTCCAGACGAAGTCCTGTTTGTTTAAGAAAACATTTATCATTGCTAAAATATCTCAACTGCCTTTTTAGATTGCAAAAGAGACTCACAAAATATGAATTCCTTCCTCTTTGATAGTATCAGTTTCTCCGCTCAGAAATAGTTTGTTGTAGATTCATTCTCATGCAAAGGGAAATGGCGATGCTTTCAATTCTATATTGTATAACATCATTGGACAATAGAATAGCCACAATGTTTTTCTCTGTTTTAGTCGACAAACTAATTCAACCACTTCCAGCCCACATGGCTTAATTAACGTCGCTCTAATAGTATACGGTTGCTTGTTTTTTGTGTTTTTTGGAATACCAAATCAAAGTTTGATTAATGATTCAGATTTCTTAAACTAGCCTTTATTTTTAGTAGAAGTTCTAGATCCTTAGATGCTTCATTAATTTTACTGGTTTTGTTGGCGTTTGCGAAAATTTTTTTCTACACAGAGAACGATGCAAACTAAAAGGAGCTTAGTAGAAGATGGTAAAAATATAACAGGGATATTAGAGGACAGTATGCACTCCGCGCAATATTAGGGGTATCTCTACTTATTGGTGGCTTGCCATTCACAAATCGTCTTGTTTCAAATATGTTTATTTTCACATTTTAGGGACAAAAGATCAATGTTATTTAAATATTATTGGTCTAAACGTTTTAATAATTAGGTGTTATTGGCGGACGCCCAAAATATGACACGTGAACCACATGTTAAAAACATTTTTATATGACATGTGATTAGCATTTCAACTGTTGCTTATGTATTTCCACCGGGGTACCCCCGGGGGTTCCAATTGTCACTGCAGGAATGGCAAATACTTTGACGCGGTTCACTCGGGGAAAATAGGGGCACCAGACGCTAGGGTTCCTAGAGCCTAACTCTGGAAGAAAAGGTCTGTTGTTTTATAACACGGGTTCTCTTCGAGGCCCGACCAGTGCCCAAAGGACTGGTACCACGGGAATCGGTGGCCCCACAGAGAGCCTATCCTCTCTGTGACCGGTTATTGGTGAGGTCCCCTTCGGGGGTACACGTGGTGGTTGTGGTTTAAGATCGATTTATGTAGGTATTGTGCACGGTCGATCAAGTGTGCTGTTGCACTCTCAACAGACGGAGTTTGGATAGTCTCCAAACCTCTAAGCAAGGGGTTATAATGTGGATCTAGGCTTGCCTTGGAGAGGCTTGCCATATTATATAAATTGCTACTCATTGTGACAGTATCACACAGGTACCCACGTTAATCTTGTTCCACAATTTCCACCAGGGATCGTCCGGGGGTACAAACTGCCACTGCAGCATTTCAAAAGCTTTGAAAATGTGCTCTCGGGGAAGATGGGGGTCACCAGACGCCAGGGTTCCTGGAACCTAAATCTGGAAGAGCAGGTCTGTTTTATTATGGGTTCTTTTCAAGGACCGACCAGTGTTCAAACGATTGGTACCACGGGAACCGGTGGCCCCACAGATAACCTCTCATCTCTGTGGCCGGTTGTTGGTGTGATCTCCTTCGGGGGTTCACTTGGTGGTTGTGGTTAAGATCGATGTATGCAGAGATGGTGCATGGTTCATTAAAATGTGATGTTGCATTATCAACAGAAATTAGTTTGGATAGTCTTCAAACCCCCCTAAACAAGTGGTTAGAGCATGAGTCCAGGCTTGCCATGTCTCTATAAATTGCTACTCACTATATAGTGCACTATGACTGTGCACTATATCTAGTGCGACACGGGTGCCATTACACACGTTACGTTGTCGTAAAGTGTGCTCTTACTACACAATGGGGGCGCCAAGATCCTGGAACCTGAATCTGGAAGAACAGGTCTGTACAATGCAGGGTTTTTGGAGGCCCGACCAGTGTCAAAACGACCGGAACCACAGGAACCAGTACCCCAACAAAGAGCGACTCATCTCTGTGGCCGGTTGCTGGTGAGGTATTGGTGGCGCAATGGGGGTGCTGTTCTACACATTATTTCACACAGTTGTAAGACTACTGTCAGTTAGAGGCAAGACACCTAGGTACTAACATAATTCTTGCTCACATCTGTTACTTATGTATGTATATGTGAAGCACAGATTGTAAGTGTACTAAAAAAATAATTGGCATTCAAAAGTGCGGTATGTATTAACAAGAAAGTGATAATTGTTATAAGAAAACAAACTGTTTTAATCGTATTGGATAAAATACATTTAATCTGGATTTCGATTTCAAATACTCTACTTATCGCATTCCTTCCAGCATTTTTTAATAACAACCTTTTGAAATTTTTCAGGTTACGGCTTAATACCTTTTCTCCTCGGCACCCTTCTATATGCCATACCAATATTTGGTATACAAACATTTTTGGGACAATTTTCTTCGTCGGGTACCATAACGGTATTTCGAGTAGCGCCTATTTTTAAAGGTAACCATAATCCAAATTACTTAACGATGCTGAATAATATTAAAATTATATTTACATTCTTTCTCACTTTTAGGCATTGGTTATTCCATTCTACTACTTAATTTAGCATCGTTGTCGTATTATGCCATCATTGCTGCAGTTCCTTTAGTTTATGCTACCAATTCTTTAAGTTCTGTGATACCATGGATGAGTTGCAATAACTCATGGAATACTGTCAATTGTTCAACTCATGATTTTTATGATGAAGATGTAAGTAGAAATGACAACTCGAATACAACACTAGTTTTTCATGTCCTGTTTTTCTGTTTTGTAAGGAAGAAGAACTATTTCCACATGCCACAGTAGAGTTCTTTCGGTAAGTTTTTTACATTTAAGAATTTTTTTTGAAAGTTTATTAAACAAATTTTCGCCATAATTAAAGCTTTATTATCCGTTCTGATGATAACTCACCAAATCCTTTGTCGATCTCTTGGCCAATTTTAGGTGCTGTTATTGGTATTTGGCTACTTACCATGTTGGTACTATTAAAGAGAGTTTCTTTTGTAAGTATTTCAATTATCTGCTTAAATTATACAAACACTATTTGACAAAGTTCAGTTTTAATTTACTTTTAAAAATATTATTTAAACAACTTTTCTTGTCTAGATAGGAAAACTTCTGCGCTGTTTATGTCTCCTAATGATGATATTCTTCTTCGCCATCTTTACACATTTAATAATGCATGTGGGCTTTACATGGGAAACCTTCATGGATTATCTTAAGCCCTACGACTACACCGATAATCACTCCGCCATATGGGCTGGTATGAGAGCAGCTATTATAATGCCCATGTGGCTATTAGGACCTGGCTGTGGCAGTGTTTTACAGCTGGCCAGTCATAATCGCTTTCGATATGATAGTGAAAAAACTACTTATTGGATTGCATTCACGTTCCTTATTATGACTCAAGTGGCAGCGCTATGTTCCCACATAGCATTTGATCATTTTGAGGGTAAGATATTTTCCTTTTAAACAACAAATAAATAATAAGACATTTATAAAGGGTGATCTATTTCGAGGTATTTTTTTCAATAGCCTTTGTTTGACTGATCACGTGTGAGTCGTGTCATGCTGTCATGTTATTTTTGTTTAGTGTTGTTTGGCATTTAATAATGTAAATACTTACGCCTGAATTTAGCGATTGTGGAACAAGATTAACGTGAGTACCTGCCTACTCGGCCTAACCTCACGGTGGTCTTACCACCGAGTGAAACTTAGGCGTAGACTAGCGCCCCTATTGTGTAGTATAACAACACTTTACGATTGCCACCAATTGCTTTTTGTGTGTGATACAGTCACAATGAGTAGCAATTTATATAATATGGCAAGCCTTTCCAAGGCAAGCCTAGATCCACATTATAACCTATTGCTTAGGGGTTTGGAGACTATCCAAACTCCGTCTGTTGAGAGTGCAACAGCACACTTGATCGACCTGACACCTTACCTACTTAATCGATCTTAAACGACAACCACCACGTGTACCCCCGAAGGGAACCTCACCAATAACCGGTCACAGAGAGGATAGGCTCTCTGTGGGGCCACCGATTCCCGTGGTACCAGTCTTTTGGGCACAGCGTCATCGAAAATTTGGAGGATCGGATGGAGGTGTGCTGTCAAAGTCGTGGTAGCCATTTGGCCGATATTTTGTTCCATACATAATTGAACCATATCAATATTATCAAAATAAAGAGAAATGAAAATAATTTCCTCAATATTTTGTGTTTTATTCAAAATCAACATCGACCTTAAAATTATATGAAAGCAACACTAGTGTATACACTGGCGGATCGAAGATGATCTATGGCATTGGTTCTGGACTCTTTTCAGAGGAACTTGAATTACAATTCTCATAACGGTCATATTTTTCAGACTGAAGTGCTAATCGGAGTATTTAGAGTTGTTTATGACTTTAATGAAAGGGAAACTGTCACTAACAGTTTTGTTGATAATCAAGTGGTTCTCCTGTCGATGAGATCGCACACTATTTCTTTAGTTCTAGCTTAATTAGGATACGAAAGTCACTTTCAGGGTGCTGGCGATGTCCAAGGTTCTTCCAGTGACCGGTATAAATTCTAGTAGACTAGAGCGGCATAAATTCTAGTAGTCTACGTCCCTTCTGCAGTAGTCATTGTCATAGGACACGGTCTTTCACTTTCTGTGCGTATGTCCGGCACTTTATTCTTCGAGAATATCTTCATATTACTGGATTGCTAGGTTCTACAATTAGATTGACAGTATTATCTAGAGTAATACTTTATGGAAGCAGAATAGCTTGTACGTAGCAAGCTGTCACATAAATCGAACATCTCTGCCCGATCACATCAGGCTGGCCATTTAAAACCTGCTTACTTGTTATTTAAATTTTTGCCCAAGTGTAGATGTTCCAAAAGCTTCGTCTAACACATCCTTATTTTCCTAGAAGTAATAAAAGTTGTTTTTAGCTTTCGATTTTACAAAAAAATTAATAACGCCTTTCTTACAAAGTGGCCAGTGAAACCCGAATTTTTCAGCACCTTCTTTATTTTAAACTATTTTCCTCATCATATGATTTTTTTAAATAAATTAATGTTTATTAAAATTTCAAAATAATAATTAAATTTATTACAAAACTTACATGTCCTTTTCTCCATTTCAGATCATGTCGCAATATTACATGACCAAATTGAAGAGCAGCACAACATGCGCTTTATTTACATCTGCTACGCCTATTTGTTCGGCAGTTTTATCAGTCTACCAAATTTGTGGAGTTTTCTCTTTTTTATCATGTTATTTTTTGCTGAACTTTCCGCTGTGGTAAGTAGTTCAAAACAATAATTTGTTTATGCAAACTTGTTATTAAAATCATTGAAACTTATTGTGAGACTGAAAGCAAAAACAAAAAAATGTATAAACAAATACACAACGTAAATTAATCTTACTAAGTAGTGTCGTCCGCCCAGCTGATTTAGTAGTTTGACATGTCAAAACTTGTATGTGTTTAGAAATTTAGTAGTGCAGAACTGAGAAAACAATAAAACAATAAAACGCCTTCTCAATTTTCTTCTATATTTTTTGACATTTCGAACTACAAAGCAACAACGAAATGCCAAGTTGTTCTTGATTTGTTGTATTTGTTGTAAGGACGCCACTACCTAGTAAGATAAATCTACCTTGTAAATACCTATAGACAAAGGTCAAAGCTTGCCGATTTCAAAAAGTGAAGTGTAAAAGTATAAGTAGACTGGCCATTTATCATAGTTTTTACAAGATAATCTATTTGTGGCGGAACGGCCATGACAATAAGAAATGTTATGCATTTGTATAAACTATATTTCTCCTATGTTTGAACCTAATATCAAGAAAATTTAAAAGATATAACCGTTTACGTTGGCCGTACGATATGTATTAAGTTTTGGGACAATATTCTAGATTAGGTAGTGTATGGTAGTGCACATGAACTTATCGTTAAAAGTTATAAATCGTACACTATAATTAAATCGTTTAATGATTTTTGTGCCCGGGACCAATTCATGTTAATAATAATACTATAATCACTATGTTTGGACCAAAGACCCCCAACCAAAAAAAGTGGTTAAAATGAAAATGCATTAATTTGTTAAATATTTAGCAAAGTGACACAAACCTACATTACATACTTACGCTTCGAGACAATCAGACTGTCACAAGAGTATTTTGAATCTATAGCAGGAAAAAGTTAAGGGTCAAATACCATTAAAGTACAAGAGTAGAGTCGAAAACTTTAAAGGATGCTGATTGACGCAACAACTAGTGTAAAGATTAACAGCTGTATTTTTTGACGATTAAAATTTTTGGCCAATTAGCTCTAGCCCCTCCTGTCTAAAACAAGTTGTGTAGAGCTATATCATGTAAGAAATTTCTCACTTAACTTATAGAACATAGGCTCAGGAGTAATTATTTATTCGGATAAGTAGACTTCCAGTCTACATTTTAAGCTGATATATTGCTGATATGCGTAGAGGGTCAAGTTTAAGGAAAAAGAAGCTAAAAAGTGTTATAAAGCATTTTACGGTGAATAGTGGAATGTTGCTATAACGTAAACTCATAGACATATAAAACAAGAAGCAAATTAGCGAAATACCCTGCGAAAGAATTCAGTTCTTTGAAGGCTATAATCCAGAATTTTACTGGATATGATAGAGCGAGGTTTCACTAGAATACAACTTGTTTACATAACAACGAAAGCGAAGTTATAATCACACCCTAAGCTGGATGAACTATTTAGTGACAGATCAGGCAATGACTTCTTTGGGAAATCTAGTGTAAAACACCGTATGGGACCTCAACCTCGAGCAGTACTTGCTTTGTTCTAAGTAAAGTTGGTCGACAATTACTATGCGTTAGCAGGTCGTAACTGGACCTAAAAAATTAAAAGCTCTGCTTTAAATAATAAAAACTTTAAACTTTACTCTGTATTCAGTCTAACAATATTTTTATTTTTATGCACAGAAAAAATTATTTTCAACAATTAAAGGTTTTAATTGGTTTCAGATTAAAGTTTAATTAAACAATTAATGAATTCAATTAAATGTTTAATTATAATTTTTTACTTCTCTGTTTTAAACAAATATATGTACATATATTTAATTCAATTAAAAAATTAATTGAAAAATTAATAGCTTTTTCTGAGTGGCAAATAATTAAAATTAAAATTAATTTTATCAAAAACCTAAAATCATTTCCACAAATTACAGATAATCCAAATGATGACCGTTTTGACGGCAATTTTCGATGAATTCGAAAAATTGCGAATGAAAAAGATAAGCATCACGATTGGCTTAGTGCTCGTAATGCTCTTGATTTCAGCCTACTTTTGTACGAAGGTAAATTATTTAATTAATGTATTAATTTTGAGTTAATTTTCATTTTATATTGGTATGAAAGAAATTGTTGTAGAGGTTTGTTGCTTCAGACTTTTATTACCTTTAACTGTTTTCCATTAAGTATCGGATGTTTTGTTAACTGCATCAGAACGTAAAATGATAATACAACAGACAGATTATTTATTTCATGACTTTTAATATTTTTTTTTAATATGTATAAGTCGTAGCCGTGCCATATGTATATGCATGATATAATAATAGAAGGTAATTCCATTCTCTCTTTTTGTCGCCATATTAACGTTCTGACTTTTGCGGGAATTATTTCAATTTGTGCTACCATATCACATACTTTATGAAATCCCATTTTACGTTTTTTGCTTTATTTGAAATTTTAATAATTCAAAAAAAAAAGCCTTAAGTTTATGTGTATAAATAAACATACGAAAATTGTTTTCCATACCGTAGTAATAAACTTTTGCAAAAATTTTCAAATAAGATTTTTTAATTACCCTATATCTGACAAAAGTCTCTAAGTTTCCATTTTCTTATTACCAAAGGCACCCCTGGTTCCATATTCTGTAATTCTCGTAGCTAAATCTATCGCTAAAATTCTAAAAATGCACCAACACATTAAGAGTATTCTTAAAACAACACTCATAATTTGTTTGTGCACTTTTATAATTTTAGCGATAGATTTAGCTACGAGAATTACATAAAATATATTTTTTAACTTAGATGGGAAGCTAATCTGTCAGGAGTATCAAGAAAAATTGACAATTTCAATATCATAGGAACTTAAAGTTAAAAAGTAACCCCAAAATATTAAGTGCTTTTCGTAATTTTTTTTAAATTTTCAAATGGACAATTATCCAAAACGTTTTAATGAAATATGTTGATACCATATTTGAGCGGTTATATATTCACCCTTATTCTACTTGGCGATGGCGACATCGTCGTCACTTTTGACCGGACATGATTTTATATTGATGTCAACTTTAATTTGATTATAATTTTATATTTCCTAATGCTCTTATGACGACGTCGACTGCTTATCGATAACACTGTTCTGTAGAGAAATATTCATTTAAAAAAATTTAATGTTTTGGAATGATTCCAAATAAGAATCTCATTTAAGTTTTTTTTTATCACGTTGAGATTTTAAATTTCTTCAACTAATTTTCCGTATTGGGCCAACTTGTTATTTAAATCTTTTCTTTGTTGGCACTTCAGTCCTTTTTAAAAACCAAGGCGACGAAATCGCCGTCGGTACAAGAATAATTCAACGTCACAAAATACCAAATAAAATTAAAAAGTCATCGAAAAATGTTGATGTCGATAAAGGGAATACCAATTTAATTTAGTGAAAGGTCGTCGTATTATGTCGATTATGTCGAGTGTAAATACAACGGTTTATGTCCTAAAAACTAGCTAAGTAGTTACGTTGTCTACCTAAAACTACAGAATTGTTAACATTAAAGATTTATTAGAATTAAAAAAATATCAATGCACTCACTGCCAGTATTGCACTTTTTATATTTTTTGCCAAATTTCCATTTTTCCATTTTTTTACGGTAATTATTCATTTAGCGATTTTTAATTTTTGTTTTGTGGCGATTTTTCATAGGTCAATTAGCATGCAGCTTAAATAAGATTGCAATATATTTTTTTTTGTTTCAATATAAAAGTGTACCTATCAAAGATTAAGGAAATCATAATCTACAACAAGATTTATTCCTCACAAATTTCATTATGAAACCAAAGTACGTTTTTATTTTATGTTATTTATGTAAATTACACACTTTTTTAAAATAATTTCCAAAATAATTTTTTTTCGTTTCTACTTGTGGCAACACTTTTTTTGCTGTTTACATAAAAACATACTTCAATAATTCCGGCAAACTTCAAACATTTTTGAAATGGAACTACCTTGTATTATTATATCATGTGTATATGTATGTATACGTATTGTAGTTTTCTCCCAAACTAAAAGAGATCACCTACACATGTAAGCAAATTTTTTATAGATATTTTCAAAGTCTACTTAAATTTAAAAAATCTTAACATTTGAGTTAAAACTTAACTTTTTATGACATTTCCCAAAAATTATATACCCGAGGTACCCAACTTCGGGGTCTGACCCAGAAGTCCGCCTTTACCGTAGGGGGCTGACCGTTCGCAGCTCTACTCAGAAAGACCTTTGCTTTGCCTCTGTGATATTTCACTAAGATATCTTCAGTGGTTCATGAGATACCGTATTATATCCAAAATAAATCGTTTTCAAACCACTGTGCTGCGTTAAATCGCACAAACTTTTGGGAAAAATTTGTCATCAAACTGTTTTTGCAATAAATCGACTGTTAAGCGCGCTGTGTGGCAAGTTGCGCCGTTTTTTTTTGGAACAAAATCTCGTTGATGTTTAGCTGATTAAGTTTAAAAACAGAGTAAATATTTAACATCGTATTGCTTGATAACAGTGATAGGTAGCGCCATGAAATCTTGCACCCGTAACTTCTATATTAACATACATAGTTTAGAGAAAGATAGACTGGATTGGAATAGTAGGCGTGGTACCTCCCATACAAAGTGATAAACTATTATCCTGTATCTAAAGAACTGAATTAGATAGCACCTTGGAATTACGCACCAGTAACTCCCATATTAACGTACATAGTCAAGCACAACACAGGCTGAATTGGAATAGTGGACATGGTACCGCCCATACAAAGTGAAAAATTATTATCGTACCTGGCAAACTACAATAGATAGAGCCTTGAAGCTTTGTACGAGTAACTCCTATGCTAATGCGCTTAATCCACCAAAATACAGAATTAATTGGGCCAGTGGGCGTGGTACGTCCCATACAAAGGGAACAATTATTAGCTTGTATATAGAGAACTATAACAGGTATGGTCTAGAAAGTGGGTAAAAGTAACCCCCGTACCCATGGGTATACTCTGGAGTCTAAAAAACATAGGCTGCATTGGGACAGTGAGCAAGACGTACCTCCCATACAAAGTAAAAAAAATTATTATCCTGTATCTAGAGAACTGTAATAGGTAGCGCCTTGGAATTTTGCATCAGTATCAATGCATCTTAATATTGAGATAATTGTGCAGAGAAATACAGATTGAAATGGAATGGTCGGCGTAGTGCCTTCTATACATAGTGATAAATTATTATCGTGTATCCAGAAAACTGCAATATATAGAGCCTCGAAAGGTTGCACGAGTAAACCATATAGTAATATTCATAGTCTAGGAAATACAAACTGGATTGGTACAGTGGGCGTGGTACCTCCTATACAAAGTAAAAATTGTTATTGTGTACCTGAATAACTACAATAGTTAGAGTCTTAAAACTGCGCAATTAATCCTCAGAGTAATGTGCATCGTCTACCAAAATACAGACTAGATTGGTACAGTGGGAATGTACAAATAGAAAAATTATCGTGTACCTAGAGAAGTACAATAGGGATAGTCTTGAAATTTTGCACAAGAAACCTTTATAATAATGAGCATAGTCTAGGGAAATACAGACTGGATTAGTATAGTGGGAGTGGTATCTCCCAAAAAAAAGCATAAAAATGATCATCGTGTTAATACAGGATAATACAAAATAATAATTTTTTGGTAGACTTTTTTACAGTCTAGAAAAAAAAACAGATTGGATGGGAACAGTATGCGTCGTACTTGCATATAAACTACAACATTTTTGATGTGAGAATAGCGTGTGTTTTCGAGCTTATGGTTTTGGCCATATATTATTGTATTTTTCTTTTTAAGCGTTTATTGTATTTTTTGTGGATAGGTATAGCGAAGCGCACCGGGATCAGCTGGTAATTTATATTTTGTAGAACTTGTCAAAAGTTTTATACAAATCCTTTATATTTTCATCGTGTACGGTGGCTATTGATGCCTTCTTATTGACAGTGTGCACAAAAAAAAGTAGGCAGTTCTTTATTCATTTACTTTTGGCTAAGTATTTTAAATCATTTTTGTTTTAAAAATAGTTTATGTTGTCTTTGCTGTACCGCTTTAGGTAGTTTGTTTTTTTTATCACTATTTTTTAGAAAATTTCTGTTTCATAAGCGAGATAGAAGGAGTTTCGATTTTTCCTTCTGGTCTTTTATCAGGTGATTTAATTCTACTTGGAAGTAAAACTACGGATTTATCTATTGTGCTATGTATTCTTATAGCTGAAAGTCCAGGTGCCAGCATGTGAAAAACGATCTAAGAATAAGTTGGAGATAATTTAATTTCATGTATTTTGGTGCCTTCATAGATTGTGTTTAGTGCGCTTGTCTCTGAGTCTGGGGGTTGCGGGTTCTATTCAGCTCAAAGACTCTGACTATTTTCTGCGAACAAGCCAGGAACTTCTCAGATTGTGCGGTCTTAAAGAAATCGGTAAAATAATTTTCAAGACAATAAATAAATAATAAATAAAGACAATAAATAATAATTATAAATAATAAAAATTAGGAAAAACAAATTTCGTCGGCTTTTGTATATTGTGGTTACAGTTTCTATTTTCTAAAAGCATAATGCAAAACCTATTTATCGAATACTCTAGATGTAGTAGTTTATGGAAGCAGTTATTCTTCTTTTTCATTTTTATATTTTGTTAGTTTTTTTTATTTCTTTTTATAATATTTTATTTTATTTTTATTTTTATTCTTATTAGCAAGGTTTTGAACAACTCCATCTACTGCCAGACATTGTGGCCGTGACACATTTGACCATTTCCATACTTCTAATAATAATAACGACTTGGATATATGGACGTGAACGTTTCCAATGTGACTTACAGTTTATGTTAGGCAAAACGATATCAAATTTTAAAATTAACATTGTGCTGCGCTTTGTAACACCCTTCTTTATAGGCTGTGGCATTGTAAGTATTCCCAAGTGACACTTGAAATGAAAACATCTAAAATAACAAAACGCCTTCTATTTTTCTAATCTGTTAATTTTATTGTTTTAATTTTTTTTTAGACACAAATTATCTTTTTCACCAGTGATCCGCCCTCTGTCCTCATTTTGTTGACACAAAGTTTTGTTTATGTTGTGTTGCCCCTGTACATGATGTATAAAATCAGTCAAACTACGGGTTCGTTCAAGCAACGCATTCGTCAGTGTTTTGCGCCTCACGATTGGCATCCCGTCGATGCAGACAATCGTCGTTTCTATGAAGAAATAATGGGAACATCTGAAATGCTGGTCATATTGAATAATGAACATCAAATTTGTTGATTTGTTTTGCCGCAAGGAGGAATAAGTTGCAAAACTATTAAAAGACAAACTTTATAAAATTTTGCGTTTTTAAGTGATAAGTACCCAAAAAAGGAAATCGAATAAGAACTGATTACAATAGAAATTATTATTATTTCGGCCAAGACGAATTTTATATGCAGGCTATAGATTAAATTTTAATATTCTTTCGTTGAAGTTAAATATTGCATTTCTTAAAAAGAAGTTTTTATACGTTTGTTTAAAACGACTAAAAATACTACATGCACTGCAAAACTTTCAGTACCAATAGCTGCTGATTGTAAGGGGTCCGCATCATGAGGGTGTCAACGGGTTTCTAATTGTGTCCCCAGAGACATTCATCGGGAAGCTGTAAATATGAACCTTGAAGATCTAACCGGTATCCAAACGACTGATACAATGGGAACTGGTAGTCCTACAGGGATACCCCAAATCGCTGTGATCGTCTGGCTCTTTGAGAAGAAATGTGGCTTCCGTGGTTTGGTCCGGTATACTGAGGCACCAATTGCGTGTCGTGATTTTAGATAGTTGGCAACTTCTAAGTCATGGTTTACCCACTAGTAAGACCACCGTCACGTAAAAGCAACACTACAAGCACTGCCGAAAATCGGTATCAGGTTGTGGGTTTAATACCCTGGAAGTCTTCTGCAGGCTAATTATAGTGTTGTTTATAGCTATGAAGGTAGTGTGTTGTTACTAAATTCGTTAAATTAAATTTTTAATAATTTTGTAACATTGAAAGTTTTGTTTCTGAAATCTAAGAATATGCTAACCTGTTACTTATAGAATATCAATTTTAATTTCCTACAGCTTAATGATGTAGGGCACTCAATAAAATTGTAATAAATATTGTCAACTATTATAAAAAAATTTAAATTATTAACTAAAGTATAATAAACAAATCAATACTCAACTAAAAAATGTAAATTAAATCTGTAAAAATATCGCAATTATGAAAAAAATATATTTTATTTTGTTACAAAAATATATATGAATGTTTATTAATCAAAATAATTAAATAAAAACAACAAGTAGAATTTTAATTTATTTTTGTATCTTTTCATTGTCACTTAGACAAGTTTTGAATTGGAACAGGTAATAGTTGTTTCTTATATTATTTGCTCTTCGTTAAATTGATTTTTTTCTGGAGATATCATTACCCCGAAAATAAATTTAATATGAATTATAACCCTCTATAAACCCCATTTGGTTTATTAAATAAATACAAAATAAAATCCTCATTTAAATTACCTTTAAATCATAATTTGAGTGGGGCAGTATCAACAATTTTGGAAATAATTCAGCCATTTGTAAAGCGCTACTCCATTTGATACAAAAGGAAATCTTACAATTCCCAAAATAAAGAACAAAAACCCCAAAATTGGTATTTTGCCTATAAATAGGGATAATGAAATACTTTCAGTAATAATTGGGAAAATATATGACTTTTTTACAGCAGTCTTCTTTTTCCGATTCCAGCTAAAGACAAAATTTCGATGTAAAATAGGTAAAAAGATGACCTTTTTAGGCGGAAATATACAAAAATGCAATAATTATGGAATTTTGAAATTTTAACTTAGAAACAATACCATTTTGAAATTAATCCATATTATTGCAAATTTTGCTCGAAATAATTCTTGCAAAAAACCGACTTCAAAACAGATAGAAGGGCACCACTTCTACACTAAAAATGTAAGAAGTAATCTGTAAGAATTAAATTTAAACCAAATAAAAGATGCGCCTCTCCCTATTACTGTTCAAAAGTTAAGCTTTGTTTACCAGCATCCGTCTCTTATGGAGAAACCATTCAAGCCTCTGTTTATAATGGTTTCAAAGATAGGATCACATAGATCAAATAACATCACCTATTGGGACACTCTTTAATTTACAATTTTAAATTAAAGACCTGTTGTTATAGCGGATTTGGCCACAAAAATTCTTTGTAAATTTCAACTATCTGTCTATTTTTTATTAATTTCTGCTGTTGGGAGCTATAGCGACACGCAATTTTTTTTAAATTTTAATTTGGTGCTCTTTACGGTTCTTAATATTCGTAAAAAACATGTTGTGTTGTATGCGGACACCCTTTAATTTTTAATATAATGAACTGTTGTTAAAACGGGACCAACCTGAAAGCAGAACCTTTCAAGAAAAAAATTTTAAAATCGGTTCAGAAGTGGCTGAGTTCTGTGGTTACATGCATAAAACAGCAACATTCAGACGAATTGATAACCTCCTTTTTTGAAGTCGGTTAAAAATTTAAAATAAATTGCTGAAAATTGTAGTCAATATTTTTTAAAAATTTTATTTTAAAAGAGTAATTTACCAGTCCCCATTTTATTGTAACTTTTTTATTTTATTTGGATTCCCTTATATTTTTCACTTTTTACCGAATATTTCGTGGCTTTATTACCCAGTTTATTAAACAAAAATGTATATTTTTTCAGTTTTTTGTGAATTAAATTTTGATTTTTTAACATAACTTCTGATCCCACCATGGTCCCACTCTAAAATTGAATAAGATTGAAATTAAAGCGTATGTAATCCTTTTTCAAATAAGCTAGGGCTTATAGAACTGGAATTATAATATATTGAAGTAGTTATTTTGAGTGCCTTCTTAAATTTGACATGGAATTATCAAAAACGCTTATTTCTCGCTCATTTTAAAACATAATTTATAGATAAAGGTATCATTTTGTAGGTCGTAATTAAATCTTTAAGACCATGTGTAATCGAACAAAAATTGAAGAAATGAAAGCTCTAAAAGAATTTGCAGAGACGAGGTAGCCAACTTACATAGCCCCACCACTGCCAAGTGGATGGTGCCCAGCGTTAAAACTTAAGCTAATATACTCTTCTGCTATCCTCATGTCTAATTTTAAATCAATCAATTAAATAATTCAAAAATTATTTGATTCTGTCCCACTGTGCATTTTATTTTACCTCGCTAAGTCATCAGCGTCCTGACAATATTTTGTTCGAATTTAATTTAGAAATTTTTAAATAATATTTAGTTTACTTAACAAGAAAGCGAAAGTTTAATTAAAAATAGACAATTTGGTCATTTTTATACCTGCACCAAGGGTGAAAATCAAAAATCAATTTTCTCATATTATAATGGTACAAATGAAGTTGAAAACGATATATCGTGTGTTTCAATTTTAAGGGCCGATGTTGAATGTGAATCACACCTAAACGTCAAGTTTTTTTCTGCATATAAGTTAACATTTCTCAATTTCAGACTATCTCAATTTGAACCATGGTCATTCCAACCTTCGTCAATCGTCAGAATGGTGGCAAGAAATGGCATGATCAATTTCCGAAGCAAATCATCTACAGTGATGAGGCATATTTTCACCTCAGTGGATTCCTCAATAAGCAGAATTGCCGCATTTGGGCGAATGATATTCCAAGAGTGATTGTGGAAAAACTAATGCACACACATGGAGTGACTGTTTGGTGCGGTTTATGGGCTGGCGGCATCATCGGGCCGTATTTTTTACAAAATGACGCCGGTAAGGCAGTTACTGTGAATGGTGTTCCTTATCGTGAGATGATAACGAACTTTTTATTGCCCGAATTGGAAGATATGGATGTGGACGATATGTGGTTTAAACAGAACGGTGCCACTTGCCACACAGCTAACGAAACAATGGCTCTTTTGCGCGACAAATTCAATGGCCGTGTTAGCTCACGTGGTGGCGATGTCAATTGGCCACCAAGATCATTTGATTTGATACCGTTGGACTTCTCTCTTTGGGGTTATTTGAAAGAAAAGGTGTACGTCGATAAGCCAGCAACAATTCAAGAGTTAAGGATGAGATAATTCGGCACATGACGCTGAGGCATAATTGAGGTTCTATGCCGTTAACCTCAATTATGCCTCACGTCATCGAAAATTTGGAGCATCGGATGGAGGTGTGCTATTTCCTCCAAAACTTTTTGTTGGTATATGAATTTGTAACTTACAATTTTGTGACATTTTCTTTTGTTGAATAAAAGAGAAATTAATCTAAATTTTTTGTAAAAATATTATTTAAAAATTTTTTGTAAAATTTTATTCGAAAATTTTTTGGAAAATTTTTTAAAAAAAATTTTTTCGAATATTTTTCTGTAAAATATCTTTTTGAAAATGCTTTGTAAATTTTTTTGTAAATATTTTTGAAAAAAAATTTAAAAAAAATTTTTTTTTAAATTTGATTGAAATTTTGTTGTTAAATTTTGGACCTTTCTCCAATCTATATTGAGTTAGAATGGTCAGACTAAAGCAAAAAGAAATCCTTACAAAAAAAAAAAATTTCATCATATTGACACATGGGGGGTCCTTTTAACTGCTCCTATTTGTCAGTGGGTACCCTGTGGGTCCATTGGCTACCTCTATGCGTATTGCTTTCTATTAAGGTCTCTAATACAAATCAAAGCAGAAAAACCCTACCAATCTAAAAACAAACAAAAATCGCCCCTCGCAGGGGGTTATTGATCCCCCGAGATCTGTATGCACTCCTTGCGATCTACCTGTCGCAGTCTAATATTTATTTGACAAAAAAAGGCAAAACAGAATCATTAAAGCCGAAAAAAATTAAAAAAAAACCAAAAAAAAGTATAGGTGGGCGTGGTTTTTGGCCCGTAGCCTCCAAAGGAATGATCCGATGTTCCTGAATTGCAATACCAAAATTTTCGAAACTATGCCTGACAGATTGGTGTGCTTAAATTTTTTGTATCTCTGCTGGTGCCTTTCCAAATAACATTACCACACTAACACGGACAGACGGACAGTCGGACATCGCTTAATCAACTTCTCTATGTATAAGGATCCAGAATATATATACTTTATGGGGTCGGAAATGAATATTGTAGAAATTACACACGGAATGACAAACTTATATATACCCTTTCCACCTGTGGTGAAGGGTATAAAAATATGTTACTTTATATACACACATACATACATATGTACATATATTCTTAATATTAAATATATGTTATGTTAAGCGGCATTTAGATGGTCAATCGCGGCTTGTCAGCGCGGGTTGATGGCAAGCCAACAAGATCGTGTAAACGACCAAAATTCGTGTTTGTCAGCCGCGCTGGATGGAAATCAAAAATGTTTGATATTTTGTGTTTGCCGTCACGCCATCAAGCTTGTCTAAATGTATGTTTGTCAACCACAGTGTAAATTTCATTTGAATTTTTGTAAGCGAGCAGTAAAGATGTCTCGGCTAGAGCGCTTGTTTTAAAGAGAATTTATTGTTTTGCATGTCGGTTAGTTTTTATGTATGGTATTGTATATAAAGCGTTTTTATTAGAGTTTATTTTTAAAATGTTTCACATTTATTTAATTATTGTGTGTGTGTTTATATGGAAATCTTAATTGCCAAAATTCAAGTTAAGAAAGGGTATGTAGACGAGTTAGCAAAAATATTATTTAATTGGTATTTTTCAATTATTATAAAGGAAAATCCCATAACGAAGTTGGGGAAATATTTTCCTTCAACTTAGGACAGCTTCTGACATTATTACTTGTTCTAAAAATTAAGATAGATTTGATTAAACCTTAAACAGCACCATAAGAAAGGATTCGCGGTGCATTAAAAGTAAAATACTGAAAACTATTAATGATATAGAACATATAACTGTGTAGTATATGTATGTATTACACGGAACTCTTCGAAACTTTCAATTTTTGAATTACATTTATTCTTACATTTTCCTATTCATTCACACAGTATGAATTAAAGAGATTTTAATGAGGCATAACTCTGACCAGATACTAAGAAATTAAATATTGCCGAAATGTGTTCTTTTGCAAAAATAATATAAATAATATTTGTATTTTTTCAATAAATTTGTTTAAATAATTGATTAGAAACTGAAGAATAAATAAAAAAATATATTCATGATGTCGTTGTTTAGAATTCTCTATAATTCCATTGTCCAAATTCGTTTATTACTCTTGTTTGATTGTCGTTTTCCTATAATTTATCAATTAATAAAGCAGCAGCTAAATCATGCGCCATCTTAAATAACAACCTCACTGCTCAGTGTCTGTTGTATAATGATGTTTGACAATCTTCGCTTGATTATGTAAATGCTAAACACTCTCTCTCATCAACCCGCGCTGACAAGCCGCGTTGACCATCTAAATGCCGCTTTACAGTCATGATTTTCATTTTCAAAGAAATATTGAAATTTTTGTTTTAATTTTTCGAAAATTGTTTGTAAAAATTTTTTGGACAAATATTTTTTTAAAAATTTTTGTAAAATTTTATTCGAAATTTTTTTGGAAAATTAAAATTTTTTTTTTTCTGTAAAAATATCTTTTTGAAAATGTTTTGAAAATATTAAAAAAAATTTAACCGTTATACAATCAATACTTAATAATTGTACAGATCGTATATTCCTATGTTCACTATAAAAAGTATAAATTTGGAAATGAAAGATGCCACATGTTTCATTATTATTCTGTGCTGTACCTACAGCGTTTTTGTACATAATTTTCATAATTCTTCTCTCACACAAAACTAAGTTTAATATTATGTAATTATAATTATCTCTTTCTAATAAAGAACTTAAGCCTAAATAATTATTTATTTAATTATTATTAACAATATAAACGAGACACTCTATGCGTGGGTTTTTTATAATTATTTTATTTGAAAGACATAATTCGTGTAAATGTTTGTACTCAAAAATAAAAATAAATAAAATCATTGAAATATCATTTTCAGTTTGCGTTTTATTAAGTTTAATGAAAACAATTTCCGTATAAAATAAAAAATATATATGTATGTACATATGTATATCAATTGTAACAAAACTTTGCTATTATTCTACATTGTTTTAGGCAAAATTCCACAATTATCGTGAACATTTTGGGAATGTCCCACAACAGCCACATAACTAATGATTAATTAAAAGTCATAACAAATAACAGCTTCAATGAAAATCAGGGTTGGTAAAGTTAGAACAATTGTTCTTTTTTGGTATATTTTAATCCTAAAAAGTACAATGGTACACCAATGGCTTAAATGGTGTAATTAAAAAGCTTTCCTAGCTTTATGTTTAAAATGGTTCGAAATGTCAAGTTTAAAAAACTTTGTCTCATTTGTAATTACACAAATCCTTTAACATTCAAATACTTAAATTAAAGTTCGAGCGTCACAACGGGACCAAAAGGACCCAAGTCGAGCCGACCGACCCGTGCAACCTAACTTAAATAAAGTTTGGAATTCCATGTAGCCTAGAAATAAGTCCTATGCCAGTTTATTTTAGAAACTAGGAAAATTCTCCTTAAAACGTATCGGAATGCAGCTATATATATAAAGCACAAGTGAACCGATGTTTCTGAAATTTTCACAGTTTGTTATAGGATATACGGTCGGTACTTATTTTTTTGATATTCGACGTGGGCGTGGCATCTCCAATACAATCAATCATCGTGTAGCTAGGTAACATAAAAGGTAGCGCCTTGAAATGTTGCGCCCGCAACCTATATATGTATTAACGTACATAGTTTAGAGAAATATATACTGGATTGGAATAGTGGGCGTGGTACCTCTTATACAAAGTGAAAAAATATTATCCTGTATCTAGAGAACTGAATTAGGTAGCACCTTCGAATTTCGCACCAATAACCACCATATTTACGTACATAGTCGAGCTAAACACAGGCTGAATTGAAATATTGGGCGTGGTATCTCCTATACAAAGAGAAAAATTATTATCCTGTATCTAGGGAACTGCAATAGTTAGCGCCTTGGTATTTCGCACCAGTAACCACCATTTTAACGTACATAGTTTAGCTAAACACAGACTGAATTGGGATAGTGGTCGTGGTACCTCCCAAACAAAGTAGCAATATATTATCGTGTACCTGGCGAACTACAATAGATAGCGCCTTGAAACTTCGCATGAGCAACCCCTGTATAAATGCGTAAAAACTACCAAAATATAGAGTGAATTGGGATAGTGGGCGTGGTACCCACCATACAAAGAGAAAAATTATTATCCTCTACATATAGTACTATAATAGGTATGTTCTTGAAAGTAGGTAAAAGTAACCCTCATACTAATGCGAATTCTTTGGAAAAACATAGGCTGGATTGGGACAGATATCGTGGTATACCAATACAAAGTAAAAAATGTTTGATGTGAGAATAGCTTACGCTTTCGAGGTAAAGTTTGGCCATACTTTTCTTCCAAGTGTTCATTGTATTTTTTGTGGATGGGTGTAGCGAAGCGCACCGGGGACAGCTAGTAGCTAAAAGAAATGAAAGAAATAAAAATAATGACGAATATATTGAAAATACGTGCATAACCTTAAAATATATATTTAAATCCAAAAACCCTTTCTGGAACCAGTTGCAATTTAATTTAGTGAGATCAGACGCAGAAGATATTTTTAATTAACCGAACTTTCTGTCGAGTTTTGTTTTTGTTTTTTTTTTTTTTTAAGACAACACTACCTCTGCGAAGCTTTTGGCTTGTTTGCAGAAAACACCCAAAGTCTTAGGCGGGAATCGAACCCGCAACCTCCAGACCGATAGACTAGCGCGCTACCAATCGGTCTAACGAGGCACTAACGAGGGGCTACCAGAGTAGCGAAAAACGTTGGCAAATGAAAGATCTTTTCTTTGTTTTTTTCTTTGTTTTAATTTCATTAAAATCTCATATGACTGCAGAACGCTGGTGCTAATCTCAGTTTAACACTTGCATGCTAAGACAAATTCTATCAGTTAAGTATACTCTAAAGCACTTTTGTTGAATATTAGGTCGATAATAGTAGGCAACACTTTACCATTAACATTAACATTAAACCTATTGTTGAATTTCGAACAAAATATATTTAATTATTTTACACAAATTGTGTTCAATTTTTTCTCTTTTGTAAAATTTTTTAAATTTTCTTTAAATAAAAATGCATTTCATAACTGTGTTAAATTACATTTATTATAATAAATATACCTACAATAATATTAACTAAAGTTCATGTATAATTCATTGATCCGTATATTGTTTGATGATGATATATAGACTTGTGCATTTTAGTTCATTTTAGAGATCGCTCATTTTAGTTCAAAGTAAAAAAGTGAACTAGTTCAATCTTTTAGTTCAGTCGCTCTTTTTTCTTTTGAACTATGATTTGTGCTCTGAACTACTTTTTATTAATCTTATTATAATTTTATTACTAATAATTATCAAAAATAATAAATTCATAAAATGGTTATTAAATTGTATGGCAGTTCTTCATTGTTGTCAAAAAAAGGAAACAATTGTTTAATAGTTCAAATACAAAGCCATAGTTCAAAAATTGAACTGGGTAGACATAAAAAATTGAACTAGTTCAATTGATAGAATAGTTCAATTGAACTAGTTCGTTCGTGAACTACCCAAGTCTAATGATATATGTAAGAACGGTATATCAAGAACTAACGCTGATAGTCGTTGTAACAGTTGTGTGTGTATTATCAATTTATCTATGTTTGGTGATACCACTATTGTGATGAAATGATGATTACTCATATTATTAATGCCGGCAGCAATAACTCTTGCACTACTGCCATCAAAAGCTACAGTACTAGAACTGTGAGTATTTGGTTGCTGTTTTAAACTGAAAGTTGTTGTAGCATTATGTATTTGGTTGTAGCATTATGTATTTGGTTATTCTTAATATTGTTACTGCTGTGGTCAATTATTTTGCGCCATTAATGCTATCGCGATCACCGACTTTTTTCAATCATTTTTGCGGCATAAACTTAAATTCAAAATATTCATCCGTTCCGTGCAAATGCGGTCGAGGACCGCATTTGACAAAGTTAAATATTTACGTATTTAACTTTGTCAGGTGCTTCACCACCTAATTGATCGGCCGTTGTGGTAGTTCGTTCTATAGAACATGAAGCTGAATTGGGTCTACGAGTAGTATCGCCTCTAGAAATACTCTTTATATTAAATTTTGGCACATCCATGGAGGAGACAGGAGTTGGTGCTCATTTGGTGGCATTATTGTTGACGTCTGCTACTGTTTCTGCATCTACCCGGCTTAGGGGTTCAACTACTTCATCAATTGGGTTGATATTACTTTTTAGTTGAAACAAAGATTATATTTTCTTTTTTTTAATATTTTTAATAAAAAAAAACTGATTTATAATTTTTCTTCCTTTGACATCTTTTTTGATTTTAGAAATTATGTTTAAAATTAAACACTTTTAAACGCCTTTTTTATTTTTCTGCGTCAAATTAAACAAATTATGTGTTTTGTTGCAAATAACCATAAAACCGACGTAATATTAGACAAACAATTTTTTTCAACAAAAATTTAAACACTATGTGATCCTAAATTTTCTAATATTTTAGAGTGTAGCTATCGGTACTGTTTTCGTATCTATGCACACAAATAAGTGTAATTGTCGAATGACCAGCCATCCGATAAAAGGATAAATTAAAATTTAAATTCACAACCTAAATTTGTTTAGTACAATTTCTGTACAAAAAGTACAATTTAAAAAGCCGGTTGGAACAATTTGAAAATTTAATTTACCATCCCTGATGAAATTTTTCTCTTTCAAATTTAAAACAAAAAGTGTGAATAATGAATGTTATTTAATATTCTAGAAATGATCTTGTTTCAAACCAAAAGTAGATCGAATAAATTGGTTTAACGCATATTTTTTTCCGTCAAGCTTATTATCTTTAATTTTTATTATTATTTAAATTTATAGTCATTAATTGTATTTATATGCGAATATATTTACAATACATATTTTATATTTACTAAAAATAATTAATAACAACCCTAAAAATAAAGTTTTCTATAATAAAAAGTATAAAACATAATTAAAATTTAAAGGGCGACTCAATAGAGGAATTGATTATGACAAATATAGCTTTATCTTTTAGGTACTCGCAGATACTTTAAATTTACAAAATGCATGTATTACCATGCATAAACAAATAATTAAACATAACGGGTATCCCAATAGGGGAATTGATTTTTGCAAATGTTGCGGTATCATTTAAACCGTTACAGGCAGACAGTTGACATTTATAGAGGATATGTTAAATATACATATATAGCAATAAGTATAAGAAACAAATTTAACGTTGTCCCAATAGTGACATCATTTTAATAAAGGAAGTCTTATTTTTTAATTGCACTAGACAGACACCTAAAAAAAAACTAAAATTAATTAAATGATAGTGTATTCCCCTAGAGTAGTACTAAACATTTAAAAATTATTTCGTAATTTGTACATTAGGCAAAGTTGTTTGTTGGTGTTTGATCAAAATTGAGCCCTTGATTTTGAAAGTGGTATAAGTCAAAAATTTTAAAAATCTAGTTAATCAGCTATTTCATATCAAATCCCAATAAAATAACATAATCTGAAGTAATTCGCAGTATTCGATGAAAATTAAATTAATATTAATATAAGTCAGTCTGTTTTTAAAGTTTAGCCATTCGTTTTTCCCAAATGATCGCGATTTTGGTTTGAAACTTAAGTTAAAAAATCAAATTATTTATACATCCCTGAGCATTATTTTAATTTAATAGAATTATGTAAAAAACTATACACATTTTTAGAAAGATTTAATTTCGATGAAACAACTGGGAGAACCAACGACTAATAGAAAGAGAAACACCAATTGAGAAGCTGTGTCTTGGCTAAAAATACAATGGATCAGATTTCTAAAGAAATGCTCCATATAAGATGTTTTATAAAACTTCTTCGGATGATAATTCCGAATTCAAAATATTAGACCTTTCACCTCAAAGAGGAAGGTCAAGAATATACGAAAATATTGCTTTCATTATACACAATCATTAGACCAATAACAGAAGAAAAACGTAAACATATTATGGATTTACTACCCTACTATATCGCATTAATTTTGCACAAATACTTTATTTCCCTAAATACTAAAAAATAAATTACTTAGTTACAATGTAATGAGTTTGAATAAAGTGTTAATTTCTAGTAAAATTTTCCTTAATGATTTAAGTCATTTATAAAGTCATGCAGTTAATTTTGAAATGTTTTTTTTAACCTTCGAAAACTACATTTCCATTTGAAACTGGTTATAAATTTCACAATCAAATATTCAATAATTGTCAAAATATTTTATTCCATAATACAAAAATATTTTGTAATCCTTTAAAATGCACACCTCTGAATATCTCGAAATAAGAAATATATGACTTATACTACTTTCATAAACAAGGGCTCAATTGTCTTTAAACAATTCAGTGTTTTCTGGTCACACTAAGCACATTTATGGAAGATTTAAATAAAAAGTTGTGTGAACATCTAATGCACAATTATATTTGTACATACATATCGCACACTGAATCCCAAACAGTCACAACTCAAAATTCACAAATGTTCAGGAGAGATAAAACACAGTTGTAATGGTTTTAAGTAACATACATGTATATGTAAGGAGACATATGATGTAAAAAAAAATTTTGGTGGTCGTTAGAGATTTGACCTATGAACTGGTTCATGATAATTTTTTAGTTGTTTTCCATATAAATACAAATTAAAAACATAGGATTCAATCCCTTTCAGTTGTTGCAAAAAAATATAAATAAAGTCTAATAAAATAATATTAAGGTTTAATTTATCAACATTTTTACTTGTTGCATTATTACATCAAGTGTTTCCTTATAACGGTTTAAAAAAAAATCATTTTACTCAAATTGCGTTTCCATGGGGACCCATTTAGCTTTAATTTACTCTGTGTAAATTTAAGTGCCTCCATATAAAGATTAGTCAATTTACGTGAAAAACGCTCTTAATTGGAACATGGTTTAATTTTTATTTTATTTTTTATATTTGTTATAGCGAGCTGAACACTCTGCAAATTACAAAGGTCTCACATAACGTTTAATTTTTAACTTCATTTTGTTATTTGTTGTAGCGGCCAAACAACACAAGGTCTGTAAACACTTCAAGTGTGTAGGTATTACGGTTCTGGCGATCAGTTGTATTTTGCGGTCAGACTATGGTAAACAAAAATGTCGAAGATTTCAGGTAAACATTTGTCTAATGTGATCGTACCTTTAGTTTTTTTGAAATTGTGTTTATTGAATCTTCAAATATAATTGAACTAACAATAAGTGTTCACATTTAACCAGTGTCGGGCAAAAATTTATTTAATTATGTCATCCTTCGGCCAAAAAAGGGAATATCCATCCAGCGGATTTGTATGTGTTTCGAGCTTCTTTCAATAAATTGATGGAATGTTTCGCGATTTCTGCTTCAACTAAAGGCACGTTTAGATCTTTGTGGATGTTCAAGTTTTTAACTGTTTTCAACTTAATTTGTGTTAACTTTCATTCTATAAGGTTTTTCCAAGTAAGCCGTCGTTCGTTTTAATTTATCGATAATTTATCGTATCAGGGACAACACACCTCTACAATTAATACCAATTAAACGTCGCACATAGGGGTATTTTGCCAATCTAGCCGGACATTATTTATTTTTTACTGAGCGCCCCTAGATTAATGAAACTTTGCAGAAAAATCTCTCATGGTCATAGGCTGTTATTCAATTTTTTTAAAGCTTTCCCATACTTTAGCAAATGCAACAATGCCATTACAGGCCCCTACCCCTTCTGTGGGCGTTGTCATAAAATATTATTTGCAAAAATAATGTAATTATTAAAAGAAATGGATTGGATTACATACGCCTTAATACCATAAAATTAAATTTTTGGAGTTTTTATGGGTAGATCCCACCCCGAAACCTTCATGTGAAATATTTTAAAATTTTTTTTTGCGAATTTCGAAAAAATATTCAAATTTAAGCTGTTATGTTGAAGAGATGCATATCAATAAAACTCATTTTTATAATTTATTACTTTATAGTATTTAGTTTATCTGAAAATAATTACTTTATTCATAACTAGCATTGCCAGCCACTTCGTCAGCGTCCTTCTTTTGCTTTGAAAGTAAATATACTTTAAGAATTTTACTCTTATAGTGCTTCAGATATGATTTATGTATTTATCTTATATAAAGGTGGCCATCTTTGGTAGAGTTCTGTAAATAGTGTTTTAAATTTCACGCTGACAAAAATAAAAGTTGCTGCTAACGTAGGGTTTACACATGCAATTACAAGTTCGAAAAACACTCGAAATACACTCTCAGGTTTTTACTTACACACTCACATTTTTCGAACTTGTTGCTAAATTACCAAGAAATTTTTCATGAAAGTGATTTTAAAAATGCTTGCAAGCAAAGTATATCTACATATATAAAGTACATGCAAGTCCACAGCTGTGAATATTTATTATTGTTCTGAAATGTCAAAATTTGTTTTCATTTTTAAAGCGCCATTGTGTTTGTTTTTATTAAATTCAAAGAATTTTTCAAAAGTGAAAAAGTGAAATAAAAAGTGGACAAAAGTGTTAAAAAAAAGCAAAAAATATAAAACCCTATAAATAAATTACTTTTTTAAAAATATAAAAAGGAAAATGCGTGTTTGTTGTTTGTGCAACAAAAAATATGTAAGTGGAAGTGGCAGCTTGTTTGGTGTGCCAAAAGACCCTCTAAAGAAGCAAGCATGGGAAGAAATTTGTGATAAAAGATTGGCACAAAGGAGTTTAATATGTCAAGATCATTTCTTGAAGTCAAGCGTCATACACTCGGGAACAAAAACATATCTTTTGCCAAATGCTGAGCCGTTTGTTGTGCAACTGAAAGATGTTGAGATGAGCGCGAAAGAAAGTGAAGTGGAAGAAAATTCACCCAGAAGGTAAAAAGTAAATACTTTAAACTGTTTTAGAAATATGTATTAAGTTATTTAATTATTCTTTTTTACATATTCAGTTCAAGAACAAAATAAACAAAATATTTGGTGAACAGGTAATTCACGGTAAAGTTAACAACTTGGGTAACAACGTTACCTTCGAGCGGGTTAAAATGAAGTTATACGTCAACTCCGATGTCCACTTCTCAAAAGCCTATGAAGATGAGGATGCTGAGTAAATATTTTTCTACTGAAGTGTTAACATTTGTTAGATACAAATGTATTAAAAAAATAAAATTTTAAAAAGTTAAAAATGCTTTGTATATTTTTTGCAAAAGAATAAAAATTTTTTTTTCTTTCCAAAGATAAATAAGGTGCATAATACATAATATTTTGAGTATTTTTCATACAGACTTTATTTATCTATTAAACTTTTAACAATTGGAAGTATATGTGTTTTTGTAACTTTAACATTATATTGTTTATAAAATGATCCAGCCATAAAATTACAATCTTTATAATATTCCATAGATAATTTAAGCTCATTAAGTAATAACAGGTGTTTTTGGATCGATTCACATAAATAAGCGTTGTTAATGTTAATTATACCTAAATCACGATGAACACTATTGTCTTCAGGTTTAACAAACATGCCAAGTAATAAGACAACACTACAGTTGAACTGTTCTGCATATTCTCTAACGGCCTCGTCAGCATTAGGTTTTGAGATAAACTGTTGCACCGGCAAAGGAAAACCGGGTAAAGCAACTTTAATTTCTGCACTTTCAATTACAATTTTCTTCTTCTTCTGCAAAAATTAAAAGAAAATGATTGAATTTTACTTTTATGAGTTTCTTATGCGGAAACATACCTTTTTGTCTTCTTCACTATCACTGGAGGATTTATTTTTGCGTGGTCTTTTGGTAACAGGCTTTTTCTTGGGTGGTGGCGACTCTTACACCACTTCATCTTGCATTTGACAATCATCTGATTCTTCATTAGAAATTTTTTAGAATTTCTTCTGTAACTTTGAATTCGACCTTAACGCCCTGGTGATCAGGAAATACGTCAGCATTACCGTCCTTGTAGCTGCTACGCTTTTTCAAGGCGACATTAGCTGTTGCTTTGTTTTTGGCCATAGCTTTGGCTTGCTTCTTATTGATGCCCAATTCATCGAGGCGTTCTTTCTCTTCCACCTCATTCAGTTTCTTTTCTAATTCATCCAAATCATCCAACCACAACATTTGAACAGTTTTGGCTTTTAAAGCGTTTAATTCAACCAATCAATCAATGAAGTCAATCCACCATCCTCTTGCGCTATACGGCCGAATTCTTCTGGAGCCAAAGTTATGACAAAACGTATCATTGTAACAGTATCACATCATCAAAAGCCACAAATTCACTTAACAACGGTACTAAAAACATTTTATTATTAGTATCTTTTTTTGCAGAAATTATTCAAAGCTTTTATGCGCACAAAATAACAATTTTAGTTTTGTTTTCAATTTATATTCCAGTTTCAATACATTTAATATACACATTTTTTTGTTTTAGTCAGCTGTTTTTGACTTTTAGAACGAATTTTACACAAACAAAATTCCTGTGGTTTTTGTAATATTGTATTTGTTGTAGAACTGCATGTACTTTATATAGATATGCTTTGCTTGCAAGTTAAATGTCAAAAAGATAAACAAAGTTACCACAAAAGTTTTATTTAAGGAGCAGAATTAAATGGGTATAAAATAATTATAGTTTTAACATATTTTTTTTTCTACAAAAATTCACTAAAAAAAGACAATTAAAATTTGTTAATGTGTACTAGGTTTAAATCTAGTTTAGCGAAGCTTTTCAAAAAAAAAAAAAAAAAAAAAAGAATAGAAATTGGCGGTGTCCCTATTTTCCGAATTTGAAGATATCGGGTCAATATGGTTATCAATTAAAAGCTTTTGAAAATATATTTCATGTGCACCACATGAAATATATAATTTAACCCATTAATAACCGATGACATTTTGCGATGTAAATTTTTATATAGTAAGTAGCAAATATTTAGTAAACAAAACCAGTGTTTGTCATACCATAGAGGAGAAAATCCTTGCGCCCGGCCGGCTATGCAAGAAATCTCTAGTAAGCGAAGCCGGTGATGATCAAAGAGGAGAAAATCCTTGCACTTAATAGTGTATTAATAAAAAAAATAGTTTTGACTCTTAATGGGTTAATTTGTTTTTAATTTTAGCACCACCTAAAAGATATTTTAAAAAGCTTTTATTTTGTACCCATATTGACCTAATATGTTTAAAAATGTAGCGCGAAATCACAGTTTCATATGAAAAATTCACAGGCCCATAGCTCGGAAAATATGAGCGACCGATAATTTCTTCACTTCATATTTTTATACCCTTCACCACAGGTGGAAAGGCTATATATAAGTTTGTCATTCCGTGTGTAATTTCTACAATATTCATTTCCGACCCCATAAAGTATATATATTCTGGATCCTTATACATAGAGAAGTTGATTAAGCGATATCCGTCTGTCCGTGTTAGTGTTGTAATGTCATTTGCCAAGGCACCAGAAGAGATACAAAAAATTTAAGCACACCAATCTGTCGGGCATAGTTTCGAAAATTTTAGTATTGCAATTCAGCAACATCGGATCATTCCTATGGAGGCTGTGGGCCAAAAACCACGCCCACCTATATTTTTTCACGTTTTTTTTTTAATTTTTTTCGGCTTTAATGATTCTGTTTTGCCTTTTTTTGTCAAATAAATATTAGACTGCGACAGTTAGATCGCAAGGAGTGCATACAGATCTAGGGGGATCAATAACCCCCTGCGAGGGGCGATTTTTGTTTGTTTTCAGATTGGTAGGGTTTTTCTGCTTTGATTTGTATTAGAGACTTTAATAGAAAGCAATACGCATAGAGGTAGCCAATGGACCCACTGATAAATAGGAGCAGTTAAAAGGACCCCCCATGTATCAATATGAGGAAATTTTATTTTTGTAAAGATTTCTTTTTCTTTAGTCTGACCATTCTAACTCAATATAGATTGCAGAAAGGTCCTTGAAAAAATTAAAAAAAAAATTTTACAAAAAAATTTACAAAACATTTTCAAAAAGATATTTTACAGAAAAATATTCGAAAAAAAATTTTTTTTAAAAATTTTCCAAAAATTTTCGAATAAAATTTTACGAAAATTTTAAAAAAATAATTTTTACAAAAAATTTTTACACACAATTTTCGAAAAATTAAAACAATAATTTCAGTATTCTTTGAAAATGAAAATCATGACTGTAACATAACATATATTTAATATTAAGAATGTACATATGTATGTATGTGTGAATATAGAGTAACATATTTTTTTAAATGCGTTTGATTTTTAAATAGATGATATCTCTGTTTTAAAACCTAGGTGCATTAAACACATAGACATCATCAGGATACCGACTACAAACTGCCAAAAATAAAATACACACGTTTATAGGTAAACGATTATTTTGAAGCAAGCAAAGCTACATGGCTACACGACCACCGTTGTGGCTGTCGTCAACTTAGGCTAATTTCTATTTTATTCAACAAAAGAAAATGTCAAAAATTCATATACAAACAAAAAGTTTTGGAGGAAATATTTGTAAGTTTTTGAAAAAGTTATTTAATTTTATAAAAGAAAAATAAGTATTTCTACAACAATGTCAGAGTTTACGATGTAGCTGTCGGCTTCAATATCATTAAGTAGCTGACAACACGGCGACAATTGTAGCCAACGGAATTTGTTTTCATTTAGCTGCGTCGCCGCTGTCTTCTATTTCTTTAAAGCATGAATAATGAATTTCGCTTAGGTAGCCGCAAAAGTGAAAAACTTTTGCAGAAGTGAAAAATTTTTGCGGCTACCTAAGCGCTACCTAAACGGTGTTAAGAATCATTCCTAGGAAGTTCATATGTTCTAGAAAGTTGTTTACTGAGATCTTAGGTTCATTTTTGTAGTTGATTGTTTCCGTGAATTTTGAACGGTTTGCTACCTATGGACCTGAACAGGGGAAAAAAGGTAAAAAAATTGAATTTTTTAAAGTTTTTTGCGATTTTGACCTTGAAGATGAAGTTTTTTGATTTTATATGTTAACAATTTTTGTTCTTTATGATAAGAGCTACAACTTTCCCTCAGAGAGTATATCAAAATTTCAAACGGTTTGCAAAATATGAGCTTGAGGAAATGATCATTTTTTTGCAAAAATGACATTGAGGCCCCACATTTTTGAGGGCCCATAAAAAAAAACCTGGAGGACTTTGGGCAAAACTGGGAGACAGGGGTCTTTTTTTTTGGTCTTTTATCACGTATTGGTGTCCGGATATGGTTATTTTTTTCCGTGTTGCACTGTGTAAGTAAAGAAAACAGATGAGCAATTTTTGAAACTTTTCGCTTCGACGACATTTTTAAAATTAACTTTTTAATTGCATGTGTAAACATGCATGCAAATTACTAGATTTTCGAATAATTCTCCGTCAATTTCGTAAATAATACCTATACAAAACTTGTATGCAATTACTTGCATGTGTAATGGCAGCGTAAGGTTGCAATACCAATAAATCGTTAGAATGCATACTTTCCCTACTTGTTCTCTATTTTCTCTTGACATGAGATATTTGTAAGGGGAAAAACGATACTAATAGCGTTTTCTTTTCTGACATAAATGTTACATATTTTCTACCCTTTGCACTTTTTTGTGTTCTATTCTGAAAAAAAAGTTATAGTTCAAAAAACGCTATGTTCTTTTCTAAAAATGTCGCACTACAAAGTGTAAAATGTGTAATGATTTTAACACTCTATTTGTTTTAATGGTGAGTATTCTACACTTTTTACCATATTTTGCTTAATTTTTTCTTGTGTTTTACAGAAAGTTTTTTTCATGGACGCCAAAACTGAATTTCTTTTAACTTACTTATAGGAATCATCCTCTTCCTCCGATGATGATGAAATCTATGATTTGCTAGATGTACAAGTGTACGGGGGAGAAAAAGTTTGTTCTATTGAAATCCTAAAAAATGTTACAATTTGTGAGTTCGTGGGTAAAAAGTGTTGCATAGAAATATGTAACATTTTTTGACAGAAAAGAAAACGCTATAAAATTTTATAATAATACATCCACTAGTTTTTACGTGATGCGAACACAAACAGACAGACAGGCAGAAAATCACATTTGTGAGGTGCACAAATGAGGTGAACAAATTTGTACTTTGAGCATTTTTTATGTCATAGAAATAAAAGTAATAAAGCAAATTCAAAATTTTTTTTATAATTTATTAAGTATTAGGTAGTTAACAAAACAGTGTAAAATTCAAATCTTAAAGCATCAATTTCTAAGGAAAAAATATGGAAAACGAAAACAACTCCAATGTACTCAATCTTGCACCGTTGACAAATCTTTCGAAATACGAATATTTTTAATACTTGGTCTAAAGCCCTTTATTTTGTAAGACATCATTTACACGATTTGGCATACTCTCCACCAATTAATTTCTGTCCAATTTCCTTTGGAATATTCTTCAATTCATTTTGGATCTGCTGCCAAAGCTCGTCCAAATTGGTAGGGGCTGATTGGTACTATCCCAACCGTCTCTTCACAGTTGACCACAAATTCTCAATCGGATTGAGGTCGGAACTTTGTGCTGGCATTAATTGAAAATTTTACTCACCAAGCCATTCTTTCACGAAATTGGACGTGTGTTTTGGATCACCATCCTGCTGAAAAATTACTTCTTCTGCAGGATAGGCGCTCTTATCTACAAAATCGGGAATATGAGCCCGCAAAATCCTCAAATAGACTTCTTTCTTCATTATATTATCAATTTTTTTCAGTGGTCCAAGGTGCCACCACGTAAAGCAACCCCATACCATGACGTTTCCTCCACCATGCTTCACAGTTTGCTTCACATGGCGACTTTGAATTTCTTCACCAGGGCGGCGCCAGCAATATTGTTTATCGTCGGATTGGAAACGGTTGAATTTAATTTCGTCTGACCAGATCACACGTATAGCCAATGTTGCGAAGGGCTCTACATGCCGTCCACCGACTAACGGGTTTACCGATTGCTAACGCAGTATGTTTTGGTGTTAAAAACTTATCTCTAGTAATTTCTCTTATCATAAGACGTGCGTCCGCATTGGTTAGAAGTTTTTACGACCTCTAATTTGAGGCCTGGGAGCAACGGAACACCGTTTTTGTACTCTTATGACCACCAATTGACTCACTTTAAGTTCTTTTGCAATTTCCCGGGTAGAACAGCCTCGGCCCGGATGCTCTCCTCGGTGGATTTGGAAAGTTTCTTTATTATTGTTAGGTATTTCTTTGATTTTTATTAAAAAAAATTGCACAATGTTTTTATCACACGCGATTTAAATAATGTCGAGCTTATGCCTTCTTAAAAACAAACTAATAAAAAAGCATTGAAAAATAACGCTACATTTTCATTTTTTTTCTTCAAATTCTTCATAAAATGCAGAGGTGAAAATGATGCATTTTGTTACAAATTTTATATAACTTTATTAAGTACTAGATACTTAATAAACGACAATAAATAATTTAATAATTTTTGGATTTAATAAAGCTTTTATATTTATGAATCAACAAGTGCTCATAATACAAACATGTACTCATTTGTGCACCTCACAACGCTTTTTTCTAGTATAAAAGTAGAGATCGTAAATTTTATAGTGATATACCTACGACACTTTTAGGATCGCATGGCCCTCACTCTCAAAAACCTTTTCACTTTTTTTTTTACAGAAAAATGAACCCAGAAATTCCATTTTTTAATTTTGAAAGAAATTTTTTATCATAAAAATTTAAAATAGAATTTTTCCAAAAATTATAATTAAAATCATTACACCAGAAAGGTGTAATGATTTACTTATTAACACAGTTCTAACTGAGCGTGTTTAAATTAAACATACATACGTCATTTATCTCAAAAGCACTAAGGATGAAAAGCTAAAAAATAGTCTATTTGTTATCGGAATTCCTTTCACATAGACTAAATTTCAGCTTATAAAAAATTTCCCAAGAATTGCAATTTCTCCAAATGAATGACGGGAATTATAATCATAAAAAACAAACACATTTCGGAATTTTGAGGAAATTAAATAAGTCAAATAAGTAATCAAACATAAACATGTGCTACGTAATAGGAAGACGACAGCTACAGTCGACATTGTTCAGCACCAGGGTTGTCAGATTTTTTTTCACCAATATCGCCAAAATCGATGTAAAAAATCGCCAAAATCGCCAAAATGGGTTTTTGTTAGATTTTCCTAAGAATATAAATAATTTTTTCTTAAATTTTAAAAATATTTTTATTAAATCACAAAAAAAAGTTTATTGAAATCGCTAAAATTCGCCAAAAAGGGGGAAAAAATCGCCAAAAATATATAAGTACGTTCAGATTTAAGTTTTTATTTAAAACAAAATAAAATGATTAGAGAACACGAGAGAGATACAATTTTTACTTAAAGCAATAATAAATTTATTGGTAATTTATTTGGTATATAATTAATTGAATTCTGAAGTTAGAGATTTGTTATATAACGAATATGCTGTTATATAACAACTTATTTGTCATCATCCTCTTATTTTGGTTTTATTTTATGAGAATTGAAATACACAAAAAATGCAACATGAGCAATTTGTATTCATATAATTTATAGGATCAAGAAAATTATTCTTTATTCTATTTCGCAAATGAGTTTTGGTGGAGTTCATAATTGAAAGCCCTTTTTAACCGACTTCAAAAAAAAAGGAGGTTATCAATTCGTCTGTATGTTGCTTCTTTTATGTTTGTGCCCGCAGAACTCAGTCATTTCTGAACCGATTTTAAAAATTTATTAGAAAGGAAATACTTACAGATTGGTCCCATTTTAAAAGAAGTTCAGAATTTTAAAAATTAAAGGGTGTCCCCATACAACATACGTGTTTTTTACGTGTATTATGAACCGTAAAGGGCACCTTTTAAAATTTTAAAAAACTGCATATCACTATAGCTGCTAATAACAGAAATTAATAAAAAAATAAACTTAAAAATTAAAGGGTGTCCCCATATGTGACGTCAATTTAAATATATGAGCCACTTTAACCATTGTAGACAATCACTTGAAAATTGGACAGAATGTCCAATATTTATAATCAGAAATTAAATATTTATAATTAGAAGTTAAAGGGTGTCCCAATAGTTGATGTAATTTGATGTATATTGCCGAACCTTTGAACCGTTACAGAGAGACGGTTGAAATTTACAAAGAACCTGTATATCTAAGTCCTTTATAACATCAAGTATATAATTTAAATTTGGAAACTAAAGGGTGTCCCCATAATTGATATAATCTAACCTATCTAGCCCTATCTTTTGAACCGTTATAGACAAACACTTGAAAATTAGACAGAATCTCCACTACTATGTCCCGTATAATAACATTTATAAATATTTAAAATTTTAAAGGGTGTCTCAAAAGTTGATGTAAATTGATGCATATGGCCAGACTTTTGAACCGTTTTAGACAGACATTTGAAATTAACAAAGAATCTGTCCTTTAAAATAAGTGTTTAATTTAAAATTGTACATTAAAGGGTGTCCCCTAGGTGATATTGTTTAAGCTATATGGCCATATCTTTGGAACCTTTACTTTTTATTACTGTATCAGTAATAATAACTGTAAAAAAATAAAGGGTGTCCTCATATCTGACGTAATTTGTCGTTATGGATAGACATTTGAATGTACAGAACGTATATTACTTGTCCGTTAGAGCAAAAAGTATAGAAGTATTTGATTTGCGTACTATTTCTTACAGATTACTTCCTTTTAAATTTTTAGTTTAGAATTGATGCACATATATTTGTTTTGTAGTCGGTTTTTTTTTGCAAGAATTATTCTATACAGGAATTACCAGCATCTAAAGTAAAAAATCAAGTAGTTTATTAACACACAAATTAATTTTTGAAGTGTTCCTTTAATTCTGTCTTATTAGTTTTTATACATACTTTAATGTAGGGGAATATCGAAGACGCCCACTTTCTTTTCGCCCCTTCCGTCCTCTGCGATTATAAGCAACCGAAATAAAAATTACGGCAACCTTACCCTCATAGAGTCACGTGCTACAAACACCCTTCAAGCTTGACTAAAGTGATTTCAGATTGGCGACTGGTAACTGCCGACCTTTTTTCTCATCACGCAGCCTCTAGTAATTTCTAGCATATGTTCAAGGCTCAGGTCCCCATGGTATCCACTTTTAACAAGCTTCTACGAGTGGTCTTAAGTCTTATGCTAGCCAGTGCGGACATTCACACGTAATGTTCTCTTCCGTCTCAGCCTCTGAGAACTCTACTGGCCTTCCTTCCCATGCGTTCTTTGTCCACCATTCGAGCCTGCCTGGTTTAATGAGTCCATCATTGTAGGAACTTAGCTCGCATTATGGCATTATCCAGCGTTACTTTGGGTTATCATCCACAGAAATTAATAGCAGATCCCCCTTTTGCTGGTTGGTCTGCTGCTTCATTCTCAGCTGTGGCTGTGTATCCTTTAACCGTCATCAATGTTACCCCATTAACCGTGGCACATCTGTTAAGTTTTAAAACACTTTCCAGCAATAGTTTGGAGTACACGTTAACCTGCCTCATACGAAAAAATGAATTTCTTTTTCCTCAACCTATTATTTTCTATTGTGGTTAAACAGCATCCAAAGGTATGATAGGATTTATGAAAATCTTTGAAAACAAGGCATTTTGTTTGTGATAAGGAATTGCAACATTTTGAAATGGAAAGATGTTCGTAAACTTTAAATAAATTTCTATTTCTGAAAGTTTCCGGAAGTAATATCATCTGTAAAATCGCCAACAAATTCGCCAAAATTTTTAAAAATCGCCATGTCGCCAAATCAAAAATTTGATCGCCAAATAAGATTAAAAATCGCCACGTTTGGCGAGAAATCGCCATATCTTACAACCCTGTTCAGCACTTTGTTTTGCAGTTCTCTTAAGAATCTTTTGCTCGTTTCGATTTCTGAGAGAAATAAAATACGACGATGATAATGACGATGATGACGTTGACGTTGACAAAGTGGTCATGGTGTTTTGAATTCGACAAAGTCGAAGAATATAAACAATTAGTGATGTTTGTGGTTGTTGTTAATTTGTTGAGATAACAAACTGATCGGATATAAATTCGTAAACGAAAGCAGAGCAGTTGTAAGCCAAATCAGGGCTGAGCAATAGTAAATAAAATTTGTACCACATACATAGAGCGAAGCGTACCATCTATATAATTAAAAAAATGATTGTTGCTATTGCTATTTGCAAGCTAATTATAAAAGCTTTTTAGGGTTTAAAGCAAAACTGATTTTGCAATGTCTCAAAATGAAATTTAATGGGGATGGCTGCTGCACCAAAAGCGCGTGGTTAATGGTGGTATATTGTTTCTTTAACTAAAAATGACTTAAAAATCACGAAACGGCTAAGAGAGCTACTGGAATCCCGAAGGTGTGCATCCCTGGAAAATTGCCTAAAAGAACCCGACAACACTCCACAATCAGACTATTAATTATGGCATGCAAGTAGAAGCTCCAAAAGAGCAGTTGTACGTCATTTATGTGCATAGTCCCTGGGTGGATGGTATCGTGTACTCTAAATATTTTACTATCATTATTGTCTTTAAACAAAAAATTGTTTTAAGGACTAATACCTCCTAACTAAACGATTCCTTTTTTAGGGTTCCGTAACCAAAGGGCAACCACGTAATCCTATGATGTTCCATGTCTTGTTAATGGATTCCTGAGATTTTTACAGAAGTTGTCTTACTGTGGAAGCTATAACAACAAAGACTAAAAAATAAAGGGTGTTCCTATAGTGACCTGATTGTCACGAATATGGCCATATTCACCTGATAAATACTCAGAGTGTGTAATATTAGTCCCAATATAAAAACAGTTAGGGTTATAATTTTAAGTATATGACTTCGTTTGGGAAGTGTTATAGTCAGATACAATAAATTTCTATAGAGTATGTTTTAAAATGTCTACTATAGTAACAAGTAATAAACATAAAAGGGTGTTCCCTAGAAGTCGCAGTTTTGACGAATTTGGTCTTGTCTTGTAAACATTATAGGGAGATACTTGTAATTTAGACTGAAAATAACGCTTGCTAAAACAACAAATAATTAAAACTTTAAGGGCATTCCCATCGAAGATGGTGACGAATGCATGTATATGTACTTATATTTTGAGCCATAACAAGCAACTTTTTAACCGACTTCAAAAAAAGAAGGAGGTTATCAATTCGTCTGAATGTTGCTTTTTTATGTTTGTGCCCGCAGAACTCAGCCATTTCTGAACCGATTTTAAAATTTTTTTCTTTATTAGAAAGAAAATGCTTACAGATTGGTCTCATTTTAAAAGAAGTTCAGATTTTTGAAAATTAAATGGTGTCCCCGTACAACATACGTGTTTTTTACATGTATTATGAACCGTAAAGGGCACCCTTTTAAAATTTTAAAAATCTGCTAATTACTATAGCTGCCAATAACAGAAGTTAATAAAAAAAATAACTTAAAAATTAAAGGGTGTCCCCATATGTGACGTCAATTTAAATATATGAACCATTTGAACCATTGTAGACAATCACTTGAAAATTGGACAGAATGTCCAATATTTATAATCAGAAATTATATATTTATAATTAGAAGTTAAAGGGTGTCCTAATAGTTGATGTAATTTGATGTATATTGCAAAACTTTTGAACCGTAACAAAGAGACGGTTGAAATTTATAAAGAACCTGTATATCTAAGTCCTTTATAACATCAAGTATATAATTTAAATTTGAAAACTGATATAGTTTTACCTATCTAGCCGTATCTTTTGAACCGTTATAGACAAACACTTGAAAATTAGACAGAATCTCCACTACTATGTCCCGTATAATAACATTTATAAATATTTAAAATGTTAAAGGGTGTCTCAATAGTTGATGTAAATTAATGCATATGACCAAACTATTGAACCGTTTTAGACAGACATTTGAAATTTTAAAAATAATCTGTCCTTTAAAATAAGTGTTTAATTTCAAATTGTACATTAAAGGGTGTCCCCTAGGTGATATTGTTTATGCTATATGGCCATATCTTTGGAACCGTTACTTTTTATTACTGTGTCAGTAATAATAAGTGTAAAAAAATATCTGACGTAATTTGTCGTATATGGCTTTATCTTCTTAACCGTTGTGGATAGACATTGGAATGTACCGAACGTATATTACTATGTCCGTTAGAGCAACAAGTATAAAAGTATTTGATTTGAGTACTATTTCTTACAGATCACTTCCTTTTAAATTTTTAGTTTAGAATTGATCCACATATATGTGTTTTGTAGTCGGTTTTTTTTTTGCAAGAATTATTAAAATTCCTAAACAACATAAAATTAAACACTAAAACAGCCCCATAAAAGATGTGAAAAATTTAAATGTTGTACTTTTTATTTTAAACACAGTACGGAACCCTACGTGAGTATTTCTGAGGTGTATACAAAGCAGGTAATTAAACAAAATCTTTAGTGGACTGTAATAACAATATACTCGACTTATTCCTTCCATTGCTTTTTCTCTTGGAAATATGATTATTTTCTAAAATTCTAAAATTCTTAAAATTTATTGTAAAGCTCTGTACGAGGTGTTTAAAATATTTTAATAACATTGCAATTCCACAAAGTAAAACTACAAATCAAATACAAATTTTATTCAATTGACGCTAATGTTACTCAATTTTGTTTAAAATATCCCACTTTCACTCTTTTGCGGAAAAAGAGTATCCAATATTGGAATCAAGATGCTAAGGTACCTCCTCACAAAATTTTGTTAAATTTTATCCATTAGTTTTTACGTGATGCGAACACAAATGAAAATCAGACAGACGGCAATGAGTTACTATTTTATTATATGTATAGATTATGTACGGGAATACTCATGTTTCCTTCAATGATCCCTCATTATCTCCAGCATACGATTCTGCATCCGATATGCGTATTAACAAAACAACAGAAAATTTAGAATACAACGACATAATCTTAGCAAGAAAAAACAACTATAATTAATAAAAGTTTAGTAAATGAGGATGCAATCATCATAGACTCTGTGATGAGGAAGAATGTTGTATCATTTGGAAGGCACTGCAGTCGAGATTAAAAGGCTAGCGACAGCACAAGACTCAATGAAAATAAGCCATTCGTAAATTTCCACTCTGATACCAAATATCATTGAGGAACGCAGGCGGTCGAAGATGAACCCATAAAGTTAGTGGTCTGCTTCGGTACCCACCTACAAAATAATAAAAAAAATAAATAAAAGTTAAACATGTAGAATATCGAACGATGTTGATTTCGATATTTTTATTTTATTGTTAATTGTCGCTTTTGTTCAATTGAAGGAATTAAACAGAGGATGGTGTAGAAATATATGGCATGGCAGATCAATTGTTTAAACGAACGATTAAATAAAAATGTAATTCCTAAGAAATAGAAAGGTCAAAAGTCATTACTATTAGATACATGTAAAAATATTTATAGATATAAAAATATTTACTGGTATCCACTCTAAAACATATTTCAGTTTTGCTTATTTCTTCTGTATCCTTAGACGCTATCTTGGCTTATTTTGCTTCCACTTCACCTATAATTGTTTGAACGATTACATTATCGGCTGCAACCTCCATTGCGATGTATTCGTAAGGCGTAAGACCAGGTTTTGTTTCAGATATAGTTCTCGGTCAGATATATACTGATATCTGATTTTATTAAATCCAAAAAGTATTTGTATTTGCTTAAGCAGCTATTAATACAAATTTGTAGGGCTACGATATCACGGCGGTCGATGTTTAAGTTTTCACTTCCTTCCATACAACGCTCCCGATTTCATACAAGTGTGGACTGTGTAACGACACGCTTTGCGCTGTTTGCTGGGGTAGGCTCAGCAGCGTCCAGGGTTGATTTAAAAAATAAAACACTTGTTGTTCAAACCGTAATCCAGGTGGTTTATTTATAACAAATAAAAAAAACAAATAGACTAAAATCTAATTTTAAAGAAATTAACTTTAAAAAAACGTTACAGCGTCCACAGACAGACCACAGTACTGGTGGAAGCAGAACTTCCGTTAGCACCCTGGTCTTGCTTACACGCAGGCTAAAGCGAGGTCCCACACAAATGGTGGCTTTACAGGGAACGAGTAATTCCGCTATAAGTCCGGCCAAATGATGGGTTAACACCGGTAGAAGCAGTACTTCTGTTGGTGTTTTTTTTTCACTCGTACCAGTTTATTGGCCACCACTAGATTGTATGGTTCATTTGGGGAATTAGTAATTCCTTACCAAATGAGAACTTACCGTCTAGTAAGTCACCAACTAACTCCCTACTTAATGCAAATGCTCGTGCTTTTATACCCACAAGCAAGCACACACATTCACTCATACACATGTATACTAATGTTCATGTCAACAACAGCTGCGTGGTTGTGTTCATTACAGTACGTCTCACTATTACAGTGTTGATATTTTAATTATTGTAGGAGGCGCTTTCATTCATTCGGCCGTTAGATTTAAATTTAAACTTAACTGCTAATATTCAATAATAATATATATTATAACCAAAATACAGTATATGCAATTTAGAAACGCCATATGGCGTACATAATAATTTTATAATTACAAAAAAATATAATTCATTATTAAATATTCTGTGTTGCTCAAAACGAGCGTGGTGACTTTGGGCGTTACACTACCCTCCCATTCAGACAACGAGCACTTAGCTAGGTGGTTAAGGTTGTAGCCACTGGTAGTATTTAATTGTGGTATGGTTTCAGATCACTTAGGTGGGCTGTTCGTTCGTCTTTACTGTGTTCCGCTTGAACTTTAACGATAACAGGGGACACAAATCCCTTAATGACAAATGGTCCCCCGTATTTTGGTGCTAATTTCGCGGCAAAATTGTCACTAGCTTTGGACAGTGGGTGTTGCCGTACTAACACTTGACTACCAATTTGTGGCGTCCAACGTCGTCGTCGAAGGTTGTAGTGTCGTTGCTGATTTTGTGACGCTTTATCCAGATTCCTTTTTACTAACTGGAATACATCCTCGAGTTCGCGAGCTCGTTCCTCTGGGCATAGCTTTCGCGCTCCGGTTCCTTCTGTTACTTCGTCGTACAGGGCTTTCGGAAGACGTGGTTCTCGTCCTTGCGTTAGGTACGCCGGGGTATAACCTGTGGATTCGGCAACACTAGTGTTAATAGCCAACATAATTTCTGGTAGATAGTGATCCCAGGTATTATGATTTTGACCCGAGAACTGGGCTATAATAGTTTTTATGGTTCGATTGGCTCGTTCCGTAGGATTTTCCTGGGGTGTATATGGTGCGGTGAACTGCTGACGTACTCCAATATCTTCCAGATACCTTCTAAAAATTCTGGAAGTAAATTGGACCCCATTATCTGTGATGATGACTTTGGGTACCCCGTATCGGGCTAGGATTCGTTCGCGGAAGGCTTTCACCAGCCCTTCTGCGGTAGCCTTCCGTAGTGGCACAAGTTCGCACCATTTGGAAAATTTATCGAAAAGCACTAATAACATTGAATTCCCATGCTTTGTTCTAGGCAAGGGCCCCACGAAGTCTGCACATATCGTTGCCCAGGGTTCCTCCGGTATACGGGTGAGCATATGACCAGCAGGCATTTGCTGTGAGGTTTTATAGGCTTGACAAGATTCACATTTGCGGACATAGTTTTTTACGTCTCTGGCCATTCCTGGCCAGAAATAACGGCTAGCAATTTTGTTCATTGTTTTCCTAATACCCAAGTGCCCTCCAGTGGCACTGTCGTGGTTTTCTCGTAGAACTTGCTTTCTTAATGGGGAGGCAACACATAACTTCCACGGAGTGCCATCTTCATCATTTGTATCCCGTGAAGAGCGTTTGTAAAGTTGATTATTTTCTATAACAAAATCCGGAAATTTTTCCGGACACTGTCGCACGTCCACCATGCGTTGAGTGATCCATGGACATGGGCCTTCACACGATGCCTGCAGCAAATTGATGGTGTCAATTGGTTGGCGAGATAGGGCGTCGGCCACCACATTCTGTTTTCCCCTACGGTAATGTATGGCGAATTGATATTGTTGCATCTCGAGGGCCCATCGCGCCAACCTACCGGTCGGATTATTAATTGTATTCAGCCATTTCAAAGCCAGGTGGTCTGTGACGACAATGAAATCATAACCTTCTAAGTATTGTCTCATTTTCCTTATGCCCCAAACAATTGCCAGACATTCTTTTTCTGTGGCCGAGTAGTTCTTTTCGGCGCCATTGAGGTGTCGACTAGCATAAGCTATTACCCGTTCAACATCATCGAGATTTTGAGTCAAAACAGCACCTAACCCGTGTTCACTGGTATCGGTTTGAAGTATGAATTTTTTAGTAAAATCTGGGCAGGCCAAGACTGGAGCTTCTGTTAACTTGGATTTCAGTTTAATGAATGCCTCTTGTTGAGCTTCATTCCACTTCCAGTGTTTGCCTTTTTTAAGTAGATGTGTTAATGGCTTGGACAAAACAGCAAAATTTGGCACAAAGCGTCGGTACCACGATGTAATTCCTAAGAAACGACGTACACCCTTTACATCTGTTGGAGGAGCCATGTTGACAATAGCCGCTATTTTGTCCGGATCGGTTTTTACTCCGTCTTTTGTGATGACATGGCCTAAGTACTTTGTTTCAGCTTTAAAAAATTCACACTTTTCTGGGTTTATTTTTAGGTTGGCCGCTTGTAATCTCCGAAAGACCTCCTTTAGATTAGCCATGTGTTCTTCGAATGTTGACCCAACCACAATAATGTCGTCGAGATAAGCGAATGCATGGGGCTCCATTTCGGGCCCAATTACGCTATCTAATGCCCGCTGGAAAGTTGCAGGTGCTGAGTGTAACCCAAAAGGCATAACGCGCCATTGGTATAACCCACGGCCTGTAACAGCAAATGCGGTATACTTTTTACTTTCCTGTTCCAGTGGGATCTGCCAGTAACCATCTTTTAAATCAAGACTGCTTATAAATTTAGCATTCCGAAGCCTGTTGAGGATGGTGTCGATTCTGGGTAGGGGGTACGCATCGGGTACGGATCTGGCATTCAGTTGGCGAAAATCCATGCAAGTGCGCCACGTACCGTTTTTCTTTTTTACTAACGTAATCGGAGAACTGTATGGGCTGCACGATGGTTCAACACACCCAAGGGCAATCAACTTATTCACCTCAGCGTCAATGATGGCTTGCATGGCCGGGTTACGCTGCGCATATCTGAGTTTGATTGGCCGATCATCCTTCATGACAATTCGGTGTTTGGCGATGTTCGAAAAACCTTTAATATTTTGAAATTTGGGCAGTTCCTTCTCTAGAAATAACGTAACCTCTCTTTGCTGGTTGTGAGGCTCCACTTTGCGGGGTCTTGTCTTTTCCTTTTCGTCACTTAATGATTCATTACGAATACTGCTTACCTTCACTGGTTTTCCTTGTCCCCCAAGATGGATGTCCTCTGCCTCATATGTGGTTTCCAATCCGGCACAGATGAACGTGGCGTTACAAAGTTGTAGAAAGTCCAATCCCAGGATGAGGTTCTCCATAGCTTCCTTCATGACAAGAAAATGGCACATGACTGTCCTCTGTCCGAAAGTTACGCTCAGCGAGATAGCTTCCCTTATCACTTTCCGCGATCCATCAGCTAAGAACACTTCAATGTTCACAGGCTTGCATGTTGGTATGTTAGCTAGTTGTTTTAGTTGTGAAGGAGATATAAAACTTCTGGTGGCTCCAGTGTCAATAATTGATGAAATCAGCTGATTTTGCACCAAAATAATAGCCTTTATCTTTTCCTCTTCCCATATAAGCCTGGTATCATTTGCCTTAGGTTTCTTTCCCGCATAGTGGTGTGTAGGGTAGCTCCCTGTAGATAGCTCTTCTCTGACCATACGATGCTGCTCCCGTGTACGTGATACTGCGGGAATACTCTCTAGATCGTCCGCTAACTGGATCAACTCTTCTAGATCAGCAAAATCTTTTCGGCGTATATACCACTGGTAGTCCGGATGGGCATTGCGGAAAATCCTATCAAGCTTCTGTTTTTCTGTCAACTCGGTGTGCCGCATCAGGTCCTGTAGTGCCAACACAAAGTCCTTGAAGGGTTCCCGAGGACGCTGGGTTCGCTTTCTAATATCATCCTCAAGTTTTTCAAAGTAGTGCGGGGGTAGGAAGAACTTGTAAAAATCCGTTTTAAATTTCTCCCATCTATCCCAGTGCCGGTTGTTGTTTCGATACCAGATCAGCGCCTTTTCCCGCAAGACTTCGGGCATCACACCTGGCAGTTGATTCATATTTACTCCATACATAGCAGCTAACTCTTCGGCTCGCTCAATGAATTCCAACGGGTCTTTCCCTCCGTTGTATTTGAGAGCCCATTTTCTCACCAGTTCGATGACCATAACTCCATCATTGACCTCAATATCAGGGGCGAGTCTCGTTGTCATCATACTGGTCGATGGTATCACTTGATTGTGATGCGTTGTTGCCATTGGTAGTATGGGGCTCAAGTTCGGCTCAGTCATTGGTTTATTTATACCTTCTTTTGCTGGAGACCCTCCGGAGGTACGTCTATTCTTACGTGAGGTGTGCCTGAGGAAGAGGTTGACGTGGTGTCATATCTGGCCTGTATTTCCAGCAGTGCACGCTTACGGCTCTCTGTATGTTCTGCCATTAGAAATTTTGCCAACCGTTTACGTAGGTCTTCCACGTTGCCGGTGTAGTCTTGCTCAAACTGGTTGAGATATTTGACTAACTCGTCCCTCTTCAAAGCGTAGACCCACGACGTCTTTAACATTTTGCTAAATGATTACGTATGCTTTTGTTTTTTTTTTTTTTTTTTTTTTTTTTTTAGATAGAACTCTATATAAGTCCCTGCTCGGGCGCCAATGTAACGACACGCTTTGCGCTGTTTGCTGGGGTAGGCTCAGCAGCGTCCAGGGTTGATTTAAAAAATAAAACACTTGTTGTTCAAACCGTAATCCAGGTGGTTTATTTATAACAAATAAAAAAAAACAAATAGACTAAAATCTAATTTTAAAGAAATTAACTTTAAAAAAACGTTACAGCGTCCACAGACAGACCACAGTACTGGTGGAAGCAGAACTTCCGTTAGCACCCTGGTCTTCCTTACACGCAGGCTAAAGCGAGGTCCCACACAAATGGTGGCTTTACAGGGAACGAGTAATTCCGCTATAAGTCCGGCCAAATGATGGGTTAACACCGGTAGAAGCAGTACTTCTGTTGGTGTTTTTTTTTCACTCGTACCAGTTTATTGGCCACCACTAGATTGTATGGTTCATTTGGGGAATTAGTAATTCCTTACCAAATGAGAACTTACCGTCTAGTAAGTCACCAACTAACTCCCTACTTAATGCAAATGCTCGTGCTTTTATACCCACAAGCAAGCACACACATTCACTCATACACATGTATACTAATGTTCATGTCAACAACAGCTGCGTGGTTGTGTTCATTACAGTACGTCTCACTATTACAGTGTTGATATTTTAATTATTGTAGGAGGCGCTTTCATTCATTCGGCCGTTAGATTTAAATTTAAACTTAACTGCTAATATTCAATAATAATATATATTATAACCAAAATACAGTATATGCAATTTAGAAACGCCATATGGCGTACATAATAATTTTATAATTACAAAAAAATATAATTCATTATTAAATATTCTGTGTTGCTCAAAACGAGCGTGGTGACTTTGGGCGTTACAACTGTTATGATGATTTAAACTTCGAAAAGTTGTTGAGATTTCCAAGCTAATCTGCTAATCTCTTCTTTTCATTCGCCAGTTAATTTTTTATTTTATTTATTTTTTGTTTGGACCAGACCTCAAGGAATGACTTCTGCAATGCATTGTGCTGGAGTTAGAAAATTAGATTTTTGGAAGAGGGATGCATTGGATGCATTACGTACAGTTAATATTGGCATTTGGAAAGGATTGGCTATAGAATACGCCACTATCCTATTGGCATTTCAGGAATATACTTTATATAATTCTTTCTTGAAATGTTCAAACACGATCCTAAACCCCCGTCTTCATTTGCTATCAACATGTCTTAACAAAAGTCAAACTTCATATGAAAAAAAACCCAGTATTAAAAATAATGTTTTTTATATGAAGTTTGACTTTTGTTAACACATGTGTCACGTTAACGGAAAACCCTGGCAATAATACAACCCTGTGCGCGGATGATTAAAACATACTTTTTAGACCAACAAAGAATTGCTTTAATTTTTAAAAACTCAACGACATTCTTTGTCTGACGCCACGAGAACAAGTGTTACGAATAACGTATATTTTCATAAAATTCCTTTATATTAATTTCAAACGTTCTGTTTTATTAGAAAATAAGGCTATCTTGACACATGTTAATGTCTAATGGAGAGGGGGGTAAGGAACCAACGTCCTATTTAAAGAAGTTGGCTTTTTTGCGCAGCGAAGGCACGAAGACGGTGAAAAATTATTCCATCATCCATTTAAAAGCTTACTGTTAGCATGGGAACCGAAATAACAATGATTAGTTACAGTGCCAAAGTTCCCCACAATTTGTGATAGTCAACTAGTTAGTTATCTTAGTCCAGATTCGAGTTAGTTATCTTAGTCCAGGGATCAATTTGCGGCTTGGCTGTTGAGAATCAAATAAAAATCGTGTATTTAAGATTTTGTAGTACTTTAGCCAGTGTGTATATTAAAAAAAAGAGATATGTAATCGAGTATCACTATTATGATTCTGCATTCCAGTTGGCTCCACAAATGATTTATACTTCTTTGTTCTCTTGTAACCAAAGGTTTTAACATAAAATGATTACGATAAAGTAGACCTTTTCAAACATTCCTTGTCGTCCGAGATCCACACCCTTTTAAAGGCGAGGTTTGCTCATTAAAATGGCGGATACATTCTCAGGTGCCATGTTCAGGTTACCGATAACTAGGCAACCATTACTAACCAAAGGTTAGCTAATTTCAGACAGATACGAGTAATTAAAAAAAAATAACAGAATGATAATAATTTAGTGTTTATTAATGAAGTTGATGATTGCACAATTAGTCGCTCGGAACCTATTACATTGCCTGAAGATCGATATCATCCGACTATTGAAATCAGTTCTTCCATTTTATCTGGAGTTAAATTAAACACATCTAAAAGTGATAAAGTTTTTTCTTTCAAACGAACAGATTATTATTAAATAATTTAATAAGAAATACCAACTGGAATGAAATTTTGTCTATTCATAAAAACAATAATAATTCTGACATTGATAAAATTGTTACGATCTTTTATAAAAAAAAAATCTACTCCTTTTTAAAACTTGCGTTCCTAAACAACCTGTTAAAACTGCATTTGGACCACCATGGAATTCTAAAAATCTCTCACGGCTGAAAAACCTTAAGAACAAAAATTATAAAAAATATAAAAGATCTGGTTCGTTTGTTGATTACGGAAAGTATTCTGTCAGTCGCTTGGAATATAATTTACTAAACCATGCATTATATAAAGATTATCTAGATGAAGTAAAAAACAATTTCGTACAAGATCCAAAATCTTTTTATTCATTTGTCAACTCGAAAAGAAAATTTCGTGGATACCCATTAGTTATGAAACTTCACAATCAAGAATCGAGCAATGTGGATGTCATATGCAATATGTTTGCTATTCTGACGCTGTATACGATGGCAGTAATGTTTACCCTTACGCAATTGCATCGAACCAATTATTCTCTTTTTCTACGTTCAACACAAGTGATACTTTGGTTAACTTAAGAAAGCTTACCAATGGACCTGATGGAGTCCCAAGTTGTATTTTAAGTCGATGTGCAGATTCATTCGTCAGACCATTAACTTTATTGTTTAATACATCTATTAAATGTGGTTATTTTCCTGTATTTTGGAAAGACTCGTATATTATACCTTTATATAAATCTGGTAATAAGTCCAATATTTCGAATTATAGAGGTATTGCCAAATTAAGTGCTGTTCCAAAATTATTTGAAAAACTAATTACTGATTTTCTCTGTCATCATACTGCATCGTTATTATCACCTCATCAACATGGTTTTAGAAAGGTTTGCTCAACCACAACTAATATTCTTCATTTAACAACTTTAATAAATAGTGCATTTACACACGATGCTGTTTATACAGACTTTAGTAGAGCGTTTGACAAAGTAAACCATCAACTTCTTCTAACTAAATTGGATTTGTTAGGCGTAACCCAAAGAAGTTTAACCTGGATAAAATCATATTTAATGGGTAGAAAGCAAACAGTTCGATTCAACAACAGTACTTCTAAATACATATATATTTCATCCGGTGTACCATAAGGCAGTCATCTTGGACCACTTTTATTTTCGCTGTTTATAAACGATCTTCCTACCGTTATTAACTACACAAATATATTAATGTACGCTGATGATGTGAACTTTTTTTACTCTTTTAACCGCTTTATTGATCACGTGCATCTTCAGAATGATCTCTTAATAACTTCTTTTTATGGTGTAATATCAACTTGATGGAGCTGAATTTAAAAAAATGTAAATGCATGCGTTTTTCCAGAAATAATTACATTTCCGCAAACTATTCTTTGGGAGGCCATCAACTGGAGTTGGTTGATTCATTTATTGATCTTGGAATATTGCTAGATCCCAAATTAAACTTCGTTTCTCATATTACTATGGCTGTAAACAAAGCTAGAAGTACTCTTGCCTTCATAAAACGTTGGGCTAAAGAGTTTTCTGATCCATACATTACGAAGCAACTCTACATGTCTCTAGTTCGACCTATTTTAGAATATGGATCAGTTATATGGGGTCCTTATTATAACATTCACAATGCTCGTATTGAATCTGTGCAAAAGCAATTCCTATTGTTCGGTTTACGTGTGAATTACACTACAAATTTCCCTTCTTATTCAAGTAGATTAGCAATAATAAAACTGCCTACTCTTAAAAGTCGTCGTACAATGTTAAATGTTTGTTTCATGTTGAACCTTATCAATGGTAATATTAGCTGTGATTTCCTATTAAGTTCTGTTAACTTTAATATTTCTTGTCGTAATACACGTCATTATTTTCCTATTTTTTTTAAATTGTCTAGAGCTAATTATTCTTTTGCTGACCCTTTTACGAGGTTATGTCAGTTTGTCGATTTTTCTTTACATAAAAATGTAATAAAGCATTAAATTATCGTATTTCTTAATTCATAATTAACTCATTCATTCAATTAATTTTCAGAATTATTGTTACTAATCTGTAAGGATTATATTCTATTGACTAATAAATGAATAAATAATTCTTGCAAAGAAACCCAACAAAACAGGAGGACGACATCAAATATAGCGTAGAAATTGAAAGGAAGTAAGTGCTTGTTTACAAAATAAAAGATAAATCATATACGCGAAAATGACGTATATATGGGTCACCATTTAATTATTAATTTTATATTTTGTGTACCTTTTATTAAAGCGGACATAAAATACGAATTCTGTATAAATTTCACGTAACTGTCTATAACCGTTTAAAAGGAAAGGCCATACCAGTTTAATTACGCCACATATGGATACATCCTTTATTTTATTACAAAATTTAGTTAAATTTATAGTGTCTATCTATAACGGTTTAAAATACCATTGTAATATATATGTAAACCTTTAAATAATATCAACCTTCCTTCTTTAATTTCTAATTTAAAATTCACAACCTATGACGGAAACCTTTAATTTCTGATTTTAAATATTTTAACTTGTTACAAAGGCAATAGTAAGACACATTCTGTGTATCTCAAGCATTCGAGAAGGTATGGTATAAAGGCCTAATATATAAGCTAAAACTGAATTGGCCCATAAACCTATACAAGCTGCTAGATAGTTATTTAACCGAACGAAAATTTATTGTGAAAGAATGAGATTTTTTAAGCTCACCCTAGCCTATCGAAACCGGAGTTCCCTGAGGTAGTATATTGGGGCCCTTTTTATACTTATTGTATACTTCAGACATGCCAACTAGTAACCAAGTCCATACATCGACATTTGCTGAGGACACAGATTTTTTAAGCATTCGCGAAAGACCCAAAGTAGCATCACGATATTTACATATTTAATTTAGAAAAATGGTTGATAAAATGGAAAATAAAAGTGAACGAACAAAAATGTACTCATATAACTTTCACACTGAGTAAGGAATTGTGCCCTCCTATTCGCATGAATAACCAAACAATACCACAGGTTTCACTTACTTGAAAACGTCTATGTGGCGTTAACACAAATGTAGCTAAAATATGTCCAACTAAACTGGCTTATTGGCAGAAACTCTACTCTCAGCTTAGATTCCAAACTTTTATTGTACAAATCAATTCTAAAACTAATTTGGTGTTATGGCACTCAAATATGGCGCACTGCATCAGCCAGCAATGTAGAAAAAATACAAATAATATTCTTCGTATAATTACATCTGCTCCTTGGTATTTAAAAAACTCGAACATCCATAAAGTTCTAAACGTGCCATCGGTTAAAGCAGAAATAGCGAAATTTGCCATAAGGTATTTAAAGAAGCTTGAAGCTTATCCGAATCCGCAGACCCGTAACATACTAAATGAACCTGGTTACATTCGACTAAGAAAGAGGGACACTGCTTCTCTCATCCGTACATCAGAGGGATGACCCGCAAATAACAGTAACAGTGAAACATAAATTTTTTAGTCTTGCACTGGTAGGACTTAACCAGTATATTCATTTTTTTTTTTACTTTGAACCATAAGGACGTATACATTACCTATAGGGAGACCCTTTAATATTTTTAATACTAGTAATTGTGGAAATTAATATTTCTGAAATTGCAGGTGTCTATCTATAACGATTTAAAAGATGAGACCATATACAGTGTCTGTCTATAACGGTTCAAAATATTAGGCCTTATACATCAAATTTTACCAATTATGGGCCCACGTTTTAATTTCTAATCATTGTGTGTAATTTATAAGTGTTTGTCTGTAACGGACCAATATAGCTTTAGGTCGACTACTTAGCGCCTGGGTTTGTATGCTAGCCGCGACAAACAGAAAAGTCATTTTTTTCTGATATTAAGTAGTTTTTCTACTCTTACTAGTATACATATATCAGAGCGCCCTCCTTCGTCGGTATACTCTGTAGCACTAAATCGTCGACGAAGTAAATTATTAATAAGAAGGCTATACAGCTCTAAAAATAATTATGACGTGCAATTACAGAGTGCCAAAAGTGAAGCTTTCTTTCTTTATTTCACCATCTATTTTCTATCTACTCTGTCCCTTTCCCAAAAAAGTAAGAAATTTAATTAGTAGGCATAATTGCCTGAGTGGTACTTCTCTCTAGTAAAAAAAATAAAGGGCCAAATTATGTCACCTATGGGGACAGCCTTTAATTATTAAGTTTATTTTTTTATTAGGTTTTGTTACTATTAGCTAAAGTTATTCCCACTTTGTTAAAATTTTAAATTGGTGCCCTTTACGTTTCAAAAGGCATCATGTATGTTGTATAGGGATACCCTTTAATTTTTAAAACTCTGAACTTTTTTTTGAAAATGGAATCAATCTGTAAGCCCTTCAAATAAAAAATATGCAAAATCAATTCAGAAATACCTGTGTGATATGGGCACACAAACAGATGAATTGATAACCTTCTGTCGGTTAAAAAGTGTGTGGCTTGTTATTGTGTGGGTACTCGTAAATAATGAAACCCAACCGACAATTATTAATTCATTTGCTCGAATAAAATAAACATTAAAAGAAATAAATCAGTCATGTGCGAGTCAGACTCACACATGTAGGGCTCCGTACTAAGTTCAGTACAACAGTAAAAATACAACCTTTAATTTTTAATTATTTTTTATACATGGTACTAGATGCCCTGTGTATATATGTATCAAGCGTCTGCCTACAACGTTAATAAGAGAAGGCCAAATTTCTTATTAATTTATTTTCGTTTCTTGTGGTTACAGTAGATATTGTGAAATATAACCTGTGTAAGTGTCTGTTTATTTACAAGGACTGTTTAAATACAAGGACTTTCTATGAAAATATCAGGAGCATACCTATGCGGTTAAAAAATAAGGCATTATAATTGAAAAACATGCTATTGCGGCACACCCTTGAGTTGTTGCAGCGGCAATGACAACACATCTATTACCTATTACGTTTCAAAAAATAAGGCTATATATGTGCATATCTCGACACTGTGGGAATACCCTTTATATTAAATATTTATTATAAAGGCTATATTAATACACCTTCTATAAAAATTTAAACAGTCTACCTATTATAGTTCAAAAATAAGGCCATATAAATTCAAATCGCGTCACTGTCGGAAACCCCTTTACTTTATGCAATTTGTGATAGAGGCCGTAGTAACATACCATCTGTGAAAATTCTAAGAGAATCTGTCAATTATGGTTCAAAATTAGACCAAATTCATGTACATAAATCACTATCGGAACACCCTTTAATTTTAAGGTTTAATTTTGTATACTTGTTTATAAAGCGTACATAGTTTTAATTAGTGTCTGCGGATTTTAAGTAGTTGTCTCCTACAGCGCAAGAAATAAAGACATAAACGCAAATAACACGTCACTTTCGGAACACCCTATAAGTTTGTTGCTATAGCGGCAACAGTTATACACCTTCTGTGAAAATTTTAAGAGTCTACCTATTATGGTTCCAGAGATAAAAGACCGTGATAGACAGACGGACGGACAGGACATTGTAGCGAAAACAATAGGGTTATGTTTTTACCATTTAGGTACCGAACCCTAAAAAGGCCCTTATTGCTCCTATATTTTCTTTTTTAAAAGCTCTCTAAATATGTACATATATAGCACTTAATTTTCCATCCCTGATATGTAATAAGTATTTAGTAAAGAGAAAGAGATGAAACAATATCAAAAAATTATAAAAGAGTATCTGATCGTTTGTTCCGTTGGTTGTGTGCATTCTGTGTCCGTTAGTATTCAAATTGCATCGCAAATGTGTGTTTTTTTAATTTAAAATTATCGTTACTTATTAGTCGTTTGACAAAGCTTCTACTAATTAGAACAAGCTAATGTTTCTAATTAAAACATAAGCGAAGAACTTAAACTCAATTAATTGTTAAAAACACACAGTACGAGTAAATGAAAAATATTTAGTGAAAGATACTTAAAACGAAATTGTGTGTAAAAAAAGATTAATTTAAAGAAACGATTTTAAACTCAACTAAAAATTCCAACGAAAGAAACCAAGTGCGTTTTCTCTCAAAAAAATAATTGCAAACAAAAACAAAAAGTTTCCTCGTTTTGACTGCATGCAGCAAAATATTTGTTTTAATTATAAATATTTTTTTGTTTCATTCTGTAATTTGTTTTATTTTTATTATTATTTTTTGATTTCAATGTCAAGTTCATACACAACATTTTGTAGATGATAAAAGCTTCAGAAAAATAAAACAGAAATCATAAATTGTGTAAAGAAGAGCAAAATTGTTTATTAATTTGTTAACTTTTGGTTTATGATTTCCAAAATATTATTATTTTGGTTTGAAAATGGTGTATGAGTCGTCGTATGAAAGCGGCCGCAGGCCCTTTTTCCCCGATACTAAACGAGGTTATTGGTCTAATCCAAATGACTTTGTTTACGCTGGTCTGGGTTTGGCTTTTCGCTTGGATGTGTTCTCAATGTCATGGTTCTTTATGATTGAATCGAGTGGTAAGTGGAATATGTTGGTATTAAGATAATAAAAAAATTCTAAATAAAGTGCACTGTAGACTACATGCATATATTTGGACAACTACTTCGAGACCTACATAATATTCAAAAGAGAGTTAATTTTTAAACAACCTTGAAAGAAACGTGCAGTTGAATTTGAGCTTTGAAAAAAGAACCGTAAAGAACAACCCATTTATCAGCGTCCTTGCACCTGTTGAATTTATTGAAAAATTCCAAATTCCACTAGCAGGCAAAGAATGCCAAATTGAACAGGCAAACTTTGTGTTCTACCAGCTGCATTAAAAAATGGAAACTATTATAACAGTTAAAACCAAAATAAAATAGACATAAATACATAAATACTCGTATAACAGTCAAATGTTTCAATTTTGTTTAACGTCTGCTAAACCAAAATTTGGTGGCTGAATCAACAATGACGAATTGTACACAAATTTTGGCATCGAAACTATTCTCGTTATTACTAAATGAAGAAAGTGGTGAAGAGAGTAAATCAGTTAAGTGCGAGTCAGACTCACACATGTGCTGTTCCGTATTATGTTTAGTATAACTTTGAAAATGCAAGTAATTAATTTTTTCATTTCTTATGGGGCACCCTATAATTATTTTTTTATACTAGAGCGTAGTACTAAATACCCTGTGTAAACATCAAGTGTCTGGCTATAAAGTTTTGACCTTCTCTTCTAAATGAATTGCTCAAATTAGCGACATTTAGGGAACACCCTTTTATTTTAATTAAATTTTGTTCATTACTTGTTGTTACAGTTGATATTGTAAAATATAATCTGTGTAAATTTTAAGTGTCAGCCTATTACTGTGCAAATATAAGGACTTTCTATGAAAATATCAGTAGCTTACCTTCAAGGTAAGTAAGGCAATATAAGTGAAAAACATGTTATGGCGGCGATGGCAACACATCAAGAGTCTACCTATTGTGGTAAAAAATAAGGCCATATACGTCCTAATCACGCCACTTTCAGAACACCCTTTAATTTTATTATTTGTTGTAGAGGCCATGGTAATTACCTATCTATAAATATATGAAAACTCTACCTAGTATGATTAACAAAATAAGACAATATACGTGAAAAACATGTCACTGTCGAAACACCCTTTTATTTTTGGTAATAACCAGAGAGGCCGTGGCAACATATCTTCTGTACAAATTTGAAGAGTCCCCCTATTACGGTTCAAAAAATAAGTCTTATATGTTCAAATCACGACACTGACGGAATACCATTTAATTTTTATTATTATAAAGGCCATATTAATATACCTTTTGTGAAAATTGTAATAGTCTACCTATTGTAGTTAAAAAATTAGGCCATATATGTAAATGCAAACCACTTCACTGTCGGAAACTATAGGCTGTAGTAATATAACATCTGTAAAAATTTCAAGATTCTATCTATTATAGTTCAAAATTTAGGACATATTCATGTTACTCTCGGAACACCCTTTAATTTTTAGGTTTTTTAATATAGCGAACTAAGTTTTAATTACTGTTTGTAAATTTTAAGTGTATGTTCACGAAATAAACACATATACGTATATAAGAAATCGGAACACCCTATAAGCTTTAGTATTTGTTGTTATAGCGGTAACAGTTATACATCTCTTGTGAAAATTTCAAGAGTCTATCTATTACGGTTCCAAAGATAAAAGCTGCGGACAGACATTGTATCGAAAACAATAGGGTTACGTTTTTACCTTTGGATACGGAACCCTAATTATAGGACGACCAAAGACCTCATGAAAAGAATCTCGCTTATGATACCTTCAGACGAATCTATATATATATATATATATATATATATATATATATATATATATATATACAGTGGTGTTCCGTAAAATAGAGCCACCTTTTACTATATATTTCGAAAAAGGAAAAAACATACTAAATCTTCATAACAAATTTTAAGGTTTATATTTTTGTGAGATCGAATTACTGACCAACTAAATTACTATAGACCGGTTTTGATAAAAAAAAAACTTAAAATAAAATATATACTGTTCTGTTTTTTCTTCTGTTTTTACACGGTTTGAAAATAAAAAAAATATTTTTTACACGATTTTATTCCATTTAGCACGATTGAAAATCATTTTGGCTTAGATTTTATTTGTAAAATTTAAGTTTTGCGAAATATTTTCATATCAAAAATTTAGAGGAATTAAATTTTTGTCCAAACAAGCATTTTTACTTGTTGGAGCAATTGAAATGCGTTAATATTTTGTGAACTATCAATGCATCTCTAAAAGAAGACGTAGAAAATTACAAATAAAAAACTACAACGTAAAGCCATTTGATTAGAAAACAAAATTGAAATTTTAGATCGCCTTCGATCGAAATGGAGAAGGCTCAACATTTCTTGGCAACATGTTCGGTTTAAACGAAGTCACAGTAAGAACTATAAAATAAAATTAAAATTCAATTAGGCAATCGTTGATTTCTGGAACGAAACTATCTGTTAAGTCTTCATCATACACTAAAGATGCATATAAACGGTGCAAATACACATTATATGTACATGCATACATACATATGTATATGTATGTGTAAAAATAAACATGATTTCTTGTCCTTAAAAAAATTCTCGTTTTTCACTAATTTTAATACGTTTTAGAGATAAGGAACCAATCGCCTATTTTTGTATATGATCAATCTCTTTTTTTACACGGATGTCTCTGGAACCAATCTACCGTGTAAAAACAGAATTAGGTGTACGTAAAAACATGCGAAATTCAAGATTATTGTTAGTTAGATTATTATTCAATTATCTAAAAAACACAAAATTCTAAGTGATGAATAAAAAAAAAAATTGTTATAAAGATTTAGTATATTTTTTTCTTTTTCGAAATAAGTGGCAAAATGTGGCTCTATTTTATGGAACACCACTGTATATGAGAATATGGCCTCAACGATTAAGTAAAAATCTCTTTTGTCTGCTGCAAATGGCTTCAGCTCGTTCCATTTGTTATCTTTAAGTATGGCTTGGCCCTTCCGTCCATCGGCTGCCTTGGGATTTCGATTGCAGTCCTGGTTATGTCGGATTAGGGTCTACGCAAACCATACCCGTATTCGATTGACTAAAACCTTAATTAAAATTACGGCTCGCCTCCATACAAGGCAAGTGACTGACGGTTATTTTATTATGTGTTGGGAGTTCCAAACTGGATTTAGTTGGCCATAGGTTTGACAGGCGATTCTCAGTGTCTTCTTTGGTAGCTCCGTTTGTTGTAATTGTAACAAAAAAAGATTGATTTTACACAGAAAAAAGTTAGTTTTAAATTAAAGTTCAATTAGTTTTTTAATCGAATCAAATTTTTTTAAAACAGAACAAAAAAAATTCCAAATTAAACAATTAATTGAATCAATAAATAATTTAATACAATTTTAATCTGAAACCAATTAAAAACATTTAATTGGTGAAAAATGTTTTTCTGAGTAGGGTATTGCTGTAGAGGCGGAGAACTATAAATCGAAATAATTAGGTGATTTTATGACATTATTGCTTAAATATGATATGGCGTGCAATCCTGGAGGTACAATCGTAGTGAATCAGGCTGTACCAATCAGTAGTAGTAATTGATAGTGCGCTAGTCAAACAATCTGGTGGCTGCGGATTCGATAATGAACGAGTTGTAATTAAGGTGCGATAAAGTCTACTCTTAACCGTTGAGGGTAATATCGTTTATTTTAATGAACTGTGGGGTATGGTGCGTATTCCTGCCGAAACCGAAGATTATCCAAATTTAAATTGCAAATCAATTCAGGCCATACAAATTTCGTAATAACGTTGTTTCCATTACCATTTTAGAATGAGCCGCTACTCCAAAATCCACATTAAACCGTCTTTTCTGTGGATGCATTTGCTTCTCATGACGTGCAGCAATTCCGATTCCCAGTTGTGGCAATTTTGTTTATTGACAAAGTCACCGATATGAAAGCTCAATCGTAAAGCGACTTATTTTGGTACCCGGAGGTATTTTATTACTCATCATATTATCATACATATGTATATCCGCACAGAAAAAAACTATCATAGTCAAAATGACTACCCTTTATGAGTAATTAGATTAAACACAAAAATAATTTTTCGTTTGCTAATTTATATTATTTGAGAAATCGTTAATCTCAGATAAATTAAAAAAGATACGGTGGCATGTTTTAAGGCAATTAAATAATAATACGGTTAAATATGTACAAAATGTCAGTCGAGCTGTCACCAATCGTAAAATCTATATTTATACATATAATAAAACAGTAACTCATGTCTGTCGTTTTGTCTGTGTTCGTATCACGTTAAAACAAAATTTTATTAGGAGGTCCCTTGGTATCCCCATTCTTCTTATTTCCAAGAGAATGTGAAGAAAAAGTAGTGAAAGTACGCCGATTTTTATACCGATTTAATGGTACCGCATACTTTAACACATCATTTCCGTAACATATGGCGCTTTTTGAATTGAAAGCGGAACGCGGTTGCGCAATAGAGGCCTCTGTTTTAAAATAATCACAAAATATGAATTACTTGCTGCCAAATATCCAATTGAAAAAAATTTGTATTTGATTTGTATTTTTACATTGTGGAATTACAACGTTATTCAAATATTTTAAACACCTTTTACAGAGCTTACAATATTTTTTAGAATTTTAGAATTTTATCCAGGGATGGGTACCTTTATATAAAGTAAATACGTAAGAGTCTTAGGGATTACTTTCAAACTAAAATCGAACAAAATATTGTCAGGATGCACACAACATGTGTGGGCTCAGCTAGTCATAAAATAAAAATATAAAATTAATTATTATCACTTGTAGATAGATACATTCTGATGGCTTGGCATTGATGTATGTATGTAAAGGGCTTTGGCATACGTATTTATACTCGCATAAGTAGCATTTGGAGTTTTATCTCTGTATTCGATCTTGTTTTTTGTTTCAGGAAAATTTGATTCGAGTAAAAAGTTTTTGTAAAGAAATAAACAAGAATTTTAAGAAATTTGATTTGATTCCTTACAACAGTTGCCAGGATAAGTCTGACAAACATTTGTGTTGAACACACTTTGATTCTTTTTTACTTTTTTAGTTTATTCGAAAAAAAGTGCTAAAAGAAGGCGCCTAATAAACAGCTATACAGTTTAGGTAGATACTCAGTTAAGATTACCAGCTGTCTGTCAACTGTCAACTCCTTCTATCCCTGCCACCCTAATAGGTAGACTCTACTCTTGAAATTTTCACAGAAGTTGCACTATGGTCGGTATAACAATCAATACTACAAATTAAAAGGTGTTCCGATAGGATCATGAATTTGAGTAAATATTCTGTGTAAATATCAAGTGTCTGCCCAATATTTATACAGAGTACTTAAAACTATTTTGGCTATACTAACAAGTATACAAAATAATACTAAATATTAAAGGGTGTTCCGATAGTGGCGTGATTTTATTGTAAATGGCGTTATTTTTGAACCGATGTAGTCAGACTTTTAAAAGATTCACAGATTGTTATGGCAGCTACAATATAAATTGCTAAAATTAAAGAGTTTTCCGATAATGACGTGCTTTTCCAGTATGTGGTCTTATTATTTGAACTTTATTAGGTAGGCACTTAAAATTTATACAGCAAATAGTCCTCTATAACAAATATAATAAAACAGACACTTAATATTTATGATTATTTTTTACAATATCTTCCATAACAACAAGAAGCAAATATAAAATTAATAAAAATTAAAGACCGAAACGAATGAAACGTAACAAAGACATTTAAAAGTTCTAAAAACACGTAATAATAATATAAAATTTTAAATGAAAGGGTGCCCCAGTAAAGACATGAATATAATAATATCTTGTACTTTTAAAGTTGTATTGAAAATAGTACGGAATCCTCTCTGTACAAGTCTTACTCGCAATTTACTGATTTATTTACTGTTCCCCTCTATCAGAATCCGTTGTCTAAACTTTGTAATTTTCGATCAAGTTTGATTTTGTTGTACAGTGTTATTTCTATTTCATATTCTGGTTGTGAGTCTATTTTTCAGAGACAAACACTGGGAAAAATAATCTATAAGATTTTTTGTGACTGCTAGTAAATTGGTGTTTTAATAAAAAAAAACCTTTAACTTAACCATAAAAATAAATTCTCTTCCCTTTTAATTTTTTGTGGAGCATTCTTTTTTGTAAGAGAACAATTTTGTTAAGAGAATAAGCGAAATTTCATTGCAATTATTTTACAACAAACATACTTACATACATACCTACAAATTTTAGTAGATTATCAGTTTTGAAAAGTTCTAAAAAGATTTTTAGGGTTATCGCTAAAAATTTAAAAACAAATAAACAAATTGCCCCGACCTTTTTATGAAAGAAACAAAAGAAATAAACTAAACATTAAACTGCTCTCTAATTTAATTCGTATACGTATATGTACTTAGGTAAAAATTGTTTTCTTTTACTGATTTAAAATGGCAAAAAAAAATAAAATTAAAATTAAATAATTTTAAATATTTGCTAGCTTTTGAAGCCACGAATAAATTTACATGTTTAGATTAAATGACATTCAATTTCCTTAATGCCTTAAGCTAAATTTCTTAGTAAGCGATTATGGTTCGCACAAATGTATGATAATTTTAAAATATTTTAATATTCTGAAAATTGCCAACATCTGTTAAGAAAACCAACACGAAAACTTTTTTGTGACTCTCTATAATTGGTTTTTGTTTCTGATTTGTAGACTTCCTGGAAAAATAATTATCAATTATTATTATGCAGTACCGCAGCAACCCAAATTATGCCTACAGCAATCTAAAGAACTAAATGCTTAAAATCCGAAAGCTTTCGCTAACTTTTGATTGAGTAGATAAAAATATCAGTTTAATAGAGACAATAAAAGAATTTATTAATTTACAAACTAATTTCACTCGGCGTTGCCTAGTGTAACTTCTAGGATCTTCCGAGGAACAAAAGAAAGAAGTTTTTTTTATCTAATTCGAATCTACGAGGATTAAACATTAGTTTAGATTACCCCCGGGGGTTCCAATTGTCACTGCAGGAATATGGCAAATGCTTTGACGCGATTCACTCGGGGAAAATAGGGGCACCAGACGCTAGGATTCCTAGAGCCTAAATCTGGAAGAAAACGTCTGCGATAAACATTGCGGGTCGTCTTCGAGGCCCGACCAGTACCCAAAGGAATGGTACCACGGGAATCGGTGGCCCCACAGAGAGCCTATCCTCTCTGTCACCGGTTATTGGTGAGGTCCCCTTCGGGGGTACACGTGGTGGTTGTGGTTTAAGATCGATTTATGTAGGTAAGGTGCAAGGTCGATCAAGTGTGCTGTTGCACTCTCAACAGACGGAGTTTGGATAGTCTCCAAACCCCTAAGCAAGAGGTTATAATGTGGATCTAGGCTTGCCTTGGAAAGACTTGCTATATTATATAAATTGCTACTCATTGTGACTGTATCACACACAAAAAGCGATTGGTGGCAATCGTAAAGTGTTGTTATACTACACAATGGGGGCGCTAGTCTACGCCTAAGTTTCACTCGGTGGTAAGACTACCGTGAGGTTAGGCCGAGTAGGCAGGTACTCACGTTAATCTTGTTCCACAATTAGTTTAGATCTTAACAACAATGCCACTTGTCGGCCCTAACCTAACAAGGGTACACAGATTTAAGGGTAGAAAAATTTTTGCGAAATCGGTTGGTCAGTTTTGAAGATTGTAGTTTTTCCCCTTTTCTTATCTCTGAATACGAGTTTGAAAACATACATAGTCAATTGTATCTTTTAGATAAGGATCTACTTATGTACACTGGAAAAGAAATTCTGCTCCGATCAAAAGTTTTAATTAGTATCAAACAGGGCTGTATATGAATCATTTATTTTTTTAATAATTCGCGAATCGTTCATGAACTGAATTAGCAAATTTTGAAATTATTCTTTACACACAAAAAAATAATAATGAATTGAATGAACTTTGAGTCAATTCAAATGAATTTAGTAAAAATTACCTGAAATCCATTTCGATTTCAAATGAATTTGTAAATTTCAATTCATATCCAATTCATTTAAATTGAATTGATTTTGACTTAACTCAAATGAATTAGAAAAAATAATTAGTAATTTATTACCAACTCATCTGCATTGATTGAAATTTGAATTGATTATGTAAGTAAATCTGCAGTAAGCATCATTGTCGTTTTGTTATCAGGGTTGTCAGATTTATTTTCACTCATTTCGCCAAAATCGATGTGAAAAATCGCCAAAATCGCCCAACCAGTTTTTTGTACAAATTTGTCTCTAATATATGCAATATTTTTTAAAAATATTTTTAACAAATCACAAAAATAAAATTTTATCGAAATAGCTAAAATTCGCCAAAAATAGAGAAAAAGTCGCCAAAATATATAAATATTTTACTTTTTATTTAAAATGATTATTGAACACGAGAAAGGTGAAATTTTTATTTTAAACAATCAAAAATAGTGGTTATTATAATATATGGACGGACCTGAACGTACCCATCCTTAAGGTATTTGTAACCGTGTTTTTATTTAGAATATGTTTTATAGGAATTAAATTTATTCAATATTACTAAAGATCAAAAGATGTGTGCCACTTACCTTATTTCAATTCATAAAATTTTTACCATGTATTTCGCAGTCGAGTTTTGGTGGAATTCATTATTGAAATCGATTTTTCTATCCAGTAACTGGATATAAATTAAAAAATAAATAAATTTTTCTATTACATACAATGAAATTTATAATCAAGCTTAAGTTCGTTTTTATTCTCTCTAAGAAAGAATTAATTAAATTACAAATTAAGTGATAATATTGAAGAAAAATTGCGAAAATTTTATTTTTAGACACCAGCACGAGCGGAATGCACATTTTCTAGACAGCCACGTCCGTGATCAGCACTCTTGTATCTAATCTACTTAGGGTAGTGTTTAGTGGTAAGCATCATCTATTTAACCAACCAAACCTAGATAAAGAAAGACGAGAAAATTTGTATTCAATTATCATTCGTCAGTTGGTGAGAACGAAGTCTACCACTACCTTAAGCTTCCCTCTTGTTGAATATTTTTGCTTTTAATATTTACCACCTTATATGTTGTTGTTCCTTCAGCAAACCTTCGGTTAGCAATGAAAGTTACTTTTTGTTAATTTGTTTTAGTCCCAACATTCGTTTTTAGTTAACACTAATCTAGTATCAAACCAAACTTTGTTGAGTAAACAAGATTGCGCGGTGCTTTGCGATTTTTAATTTTGAAAATTTTAATTATTATTAGTCGAACTGTTTATGTATTACATATAATGAAATTTATAATAAAGCTTAAGTTCGTTTTTATTCTCTCGAAGAAAGAATTAATTAAAAATCGCAAAGCACCGCGCAATCTTGTTTACTCAACAAAGTTTGGTTTGATACTAGGTTTTTTCATCTATATACATACTTCATATCCGAAAAAAGATGGACAACAGCTGAATACTAAATATGACATTCGCTCCAAGCAACTCATGGTCTAATCTGAGTTATTAGCAAGGTGAACCTTTCATTTAAAGAAGGCGAAAGGTGTAATAAAAAAATCAATCAATAGAAGATGAAACGATAAAAATGTGTAAAAATGTAGTTAAGATAAAGGAAAACTGTTGAAATTTTTATATCAGTTAAGAATGGGAAATTAAAGAATAAACTTTAATAAAAAAATTACAGAATTAAATTATAATTTTTATTAACTTTTAATCACTGCAATATATGTTCTATTACAAAAAATGTCGTAGGTACGGAAAAAACTCGTCATCGACTCTGCTAGCTGACGTAAAACTACAAAGCATTACACAATAAACCTGAATATTTTCTATTATGGTTGGTTGATAAGTTTCCAAAAGTATGTTAGGATTTATAAACATTTTGGAAAAAAAGAATTTATGTTTGTGATAAGAAATTGCAACATTTTAAAATCAACAGATAAATTTTCCAGAATAAAATCATCTTTAGATATGAAAAACTTTTTCAAATATAAAATGTTCATGAACTTTAAATAATTTTATATGTTTCGAAAGTTTCCAGATTTTTTAAAAATCGCCAAAAAGTCGCCAAAAAGTCGCCATGTCGCCAAATCCAAAATTTGATCGCCAAATAAGCTTGAAAATCGCCACGTTTGGCGAGAAATCGCCATATCTGACAACCCTGTTTGTTACACAGTGCAACACGGAAAAAAATAACCATATACGGACACCACTACGTGATGAAAGACCAAAAAAAAGACCCCTGTCTCCCAGTTTTGCCCAAAGTCCTCCAGGTTTTTTTTCATGGGCCCTCAAAGATGTGGGGCCTCGATGTCATTTTTGAAAAAAAATTATCATTTACTCGAGCTCATATTTTGCAAACCGTTTGGAATTTTGATATACTCTCTGAGGCAAAGTTGTAGCTCTTGTCATAAAGTTTTTCACTTTTGTGGCTACCTAAGCGCTACCTAAACGGTCTTAAGAATCATTCCTAGGAAGTTCATATGTTCTAGAAAGTTGTTTATTGAGATCTTAGGTTCATTTTTGTAGTTGATTGTTTCCTTAAATTTTGAACGGTTTGCTACCTATGGACCTGAACAGGGGAAAAAAGGTAAAAAAATTGAATTTTTTAAATTTTTTTGCGATTTTGACCTTGAAGATGAAGTTTTTTTGATTTTATATGTTAACAATTTTTGTTCTTTATGACAAGAGCTACAACTTTGCCTCAGAGAATATATCAAAATTTCTAACGGTTTGCAAAATATGAGCTTGAGTAAATGATAATTTTTTTGCAAAAATAACATCGAGGCCCCACATCTTTGAGGGCCCATAAAAAAAACCTGGAGGACTTTGGGCAAAACTGGGAGACAGGGGTCTTTTTTTGTCTTTTATGACGTAGTGGTGTCCGTATATGGTTATTTTGCCATGACTTAAAAAATTACACAGTGTGTTATTCAATAAAATAATAAATATAATATAAATATTACCAAAAACTTTGATGTTGGGTGGTCGTGGGTCAAAAAATTTCAAAAATTATTCAAGTATGTGATGGAAAACGATTTTGAAAGCAAAACGATTTTAAAATGATTTTGTTGTTTTGTATTAAAATTAGTTTTTATTAATTTTTCATTTTTTATTATTTTTTTCTAAATACTTAATTATTGTTTGATTTTTATATTATGTTTTAATTTTGAAATCCAAATGTTAAGAGATGTGTTCAAAAATAATCCTCAAAATCGATCGAAATTCTTCACACCCTTTGAAAACGATCGTTTTAAAATCGATCATTTTCCATCACATACCTGATTAATTGCTTCTTGAATATCAAATGTGTTTTTCATTCATTTGAAATTTCGGACATCATTATTTTCAATTGACGACTATTTTTCCCCGATACATCTGCTTTTTTCGATACAACATACAATTAAATTGAAATCAACGTTACCATTATTTTGATATTTTTGAAAACGTACTTATGCCAATTTTAAAATAAACATTTTTGTAAAATTTAAGTTTTGCGAAATATTTTCATACCAAAAATTTAGAGGAATTCCGCTTTTGTGCATACAAGCATTTTTACTTGTTAGAGCAATTGAAATGCGTTAATATTTTGCGAACTATCAATGCATCTCTAAAAGAAGACGTCGAAAATTGCAAATAAAAACTACAACGTCAAGCCATTTGTTTAGAAAACAAAATTTAAATTTTAGATCGCCTTCGATCGAAATGGAGAAGGCTCAACATTTCTTGGCAAAATGTTATATTTATTCAAATTTCAGATGTTTTACAGCAGCAGTTAGTTATTGAATTTCAAAAAAGCGTTCGAATGGCAATAGAAAGCAGTCATCATTGAGCGAATAAAAATATTTAAATATGTTAAATTACACAGTGCAATACGGAAAAAAATAACCATATACGGACACCACTACGTGATAAAAGACCAAAAAAAAAGACCCCTGTCTCCCAGTTTTGCCCAAAGTCCTCCAGGTTTTTTTTATAGGCCCTCAAAGATGTGGGGCCTCGATGTCATTTTTGCAAAAAAATGATCATTTACTCAAGCTCATATTTTGCAAACCGTTTGAAATTTTGATATACTCTCTGAGGCAAAGTTGTAGCTCTTGTCATAAGAAAAATAAAATCAAAAAAACTTCATCTTCAAGGTCAAAATCGCAAAAAACTTTAAAAAATTCATTTCAATTTTTTTTTTACCTTTTTTCCCCTGTTCAGGTCCATAGGTAGCAAACCGTTCAAAATTCAAGGAAACAATCAACTACAAAAATGAACTTAAGATCTCAATAAACAACTTTCTAGAATATATGAACTCCCTAGGTATGATTCTTAACACCGTTTAGGTAGCGCTTAGGTAGCCGCAAAAGTGCGATTTGCAAGTCCAGAGCCATCAACATTATAAACGGTGTTAAGAATCATTCCTAGGAAGTTCATATGTTCTAGAAAGTTGTTTATTGAGAACTTAGGTTAATTTTTTTAGTTGATTGTTTCCTTGAATTTTGACCTTGAAGATGTTTTTTTTTTGATTTTATATGTTAACAATGTTTGTTCTTTATGACAAGAGCTACAACTTTGCCTCAGAGAGTATATCAAAATTTCAAACGGTTTGCAAAATATGAGCTTGAGTAAATGATCATTTTTTTGCAAAAATGACATCGCGGCCCCACATCTTTGAGGGCCCATAAAAAAAAACCTGGAGGACTTTGGGCAAAACTGGGAGACAGGGGTCTTTTTTTTTGTCTTTTTTCACGTAGTGGTGTCCGTATATGCTTATTTTGCCATGACTTAAAAAATTACACAGTGTGTTATATATTAAATAAATATGTATAAATTAATTTTAAAATGTTTTTTAATAAATATAAAAATATTGAATCTGTTTCTGCATGAATTTAGCTTAGTCAGCTGTGAGGGGTTTATTCATCCAGTTTGAGATGATAGATGATAATTAAACAGCACTAGAGTGAGCACTACAGATATATGTTCTATAGTCGAAAGACTTAATAAGTTCGAGGGAGATGCAAGATCACACGTCCACAAATGTTAACCTCATTTTCACTAATATTGCCCTTAGAAAGGTATTCAAAATTTTGTTCTATGTAATGAGAAATAAATCCCTCAATAGTGACACTTAAGACCCGGATTCACTATCCTAAACAATCGTACTATTTAATTACAAAAAAAAAAATATGGCAGAATTCTGTGCTACTTAAAAAATCGTTTCAAAATGGCGGTGTAGGTGCCTCACTATCATACAAAAAAAGGTTTTGCAACTCTGATCACATGTAAAAATATTATTTTATGAATTTTTTCAAAAGACTAAAAAATCGTACAGATCTGTCTAAAAGACTGTCATTCACACATACACTTGTAATCCACACTATCATACTTTTTGAGCACACATGCAACTTTTGACAAATCGTACGACTGAGTATGATAGTGAATCATGGCCTTTAAATGACTGCTCAAATGTATGTCACTCTTCTTGTAGTGTACTTATGTATATAAATATAGATTAACTAAAAAGGTCAAATTATTCTATTTCATGCCATTAATATAATTCTTCCGTATTTAATATCTTTATATCTTTAGTTTTACAATTATTCTACAGCCTTAAATTATAATTGCTTTTTTATTTAATTATATTTCAGTTATTGCCTTTGTGCCAATTTATCTTTTAAGTTTATTTCTCTACATAATACCATTTATTGTGATACAATCATTTTTGGGACAGTTTTCCAGCAGTGGATTTATATCGGCATTTCGTTTGACACCCCTTTTTAAAGGTTTGTTTAAATATTTTTTATGAAATAAATATGTTTTTTTTTTCAATTTAATTGTTGTGAATCTTTTTTCTTAGGAATTGGTTATGTAACGCTGGCCCTAAATATTTGTGTACTTTCTTATTATAGCATTTTTGCCATGGTACCTCTTGTCTACATGTTTGCCTCAATGCAGCCAACATTACCCTGGGGCTGTGAGGGGTTTAAGAAATGGGCCACCAACTTAACGGAAGCGGAAGAAATAAATGTAATAGAACATTTTTGATAAATTAAAATTTGTCTTGATAAAATGATTTTTATTAATTTTTAGCTTTGTAATTTATATACAAAAAATGACACAGACGAGAGCTATAGATTTATTAATCATCATATACCTTCGGTATTGTATTTCAAGTAAGTTTTTCTTGTTGTTCAATTCAAGTCAAGTCAATTTAATTCCAATTTTTATTAATTTCTTTTTTTTTTTGTAATATACTAGAACCCTGTTTAATGACATTAATTTGTTTAGCTACGATGATGTTGAGTTTTCCATGTCATGGCAATTGATTTTATGTGCTATTTTAGTATGGGCCATAGTGATATTAATTATTTACAAATGTTTCAATACTGAAAGGGTAAGTCATCAGTGCCTTGCACTAGGAGCAAAGTTACAATAAATCGTATATTTTGTTTTAAAATTGGCAAAGTTTGGATAGAACGGTTAAAGTTTATGAATCAGTTTTTATATTCGCATGGGCCATAGATTGTCTGTAAACTAGTTTAAAAAAAATTTACTAGTACCGAAGTAATAAGTTAATTTACATAAGTTAAAAAGCTATATTGTAGCACCTTTTTGGGGAAAACTTAAAATCGGCAGTTTTGACATTTCTCAAATCAGTGACGTATAACTTTTTTATTACCGAAACCAGCTATCAGGATAAAAATGCAAGTTTTTTAATTATTTAGTATTATGCTAATTCCCGATAACGTTTTTTAATAAAAATGCAATTTATTTGTTGGGGTTTTTTACTTTAAAATTTATCAAAAGTGAAGGCGATATCTTAAAACAACAATCCGATCATAATTAAATCCATCGAGTCTACCTAAAGAGATAACCCAAACATGAAAGTACATTTTACTGAATTATTTTCAAATTTGCAAGTTTTTAAACGTCTATTCGCCAGAGCAGCTTTATGAGTTTCTTATTGTTGTTGTAGATGGTGAATACGAGTTATGTGCATGTTCTGATTGACCACCAGTGGAGATTAAGATAAAAATCAAGAATATGATAATGAAGAATGCGAAAACCATAAGGACCCAAATTTCGGACCTAATAGATCTGATGGTGCGAAATTTCAATTTGTCGAAAAAGTTAAGTGACATCTTAGGGCCACAATTAAAGGCCTGGAAATTACGAAATACAAAAATTTCTATGTATCGATCTCGCCATCACGAATTTAAATTGTTTTTTTTTCCTCACAAGGCCAACTTTTTTTTGCAATGATGTCTTTTCAGCCTTAGGTCGATCCAAAAATGTTTTTTGCCTCCTCTATATATTAAGTTAGGAGTTTTTAAAAATTTTATGAAAGTCATGGACAAAAATAGTTCTGGGGTCTAATCGGCGCATTCGAATCAGTGAAGCATCCTTGCCTCACTGATTTATTTAATACTTAAAGAACATGGGAAAAATTTTATTGTTGACAGTAGCAGAAAGTGATTCATTTTCTGGATTGCTACATCCTGCTTTAGCATTCTTTGTATATATGTACCTACTTTGAAATAATTTCAATTCTTAATTTGAGGTTAGGTTTACAGGTAACCTTGAAATTTAAGAGTGGGTCTGCAAAAAGGTCGATTTTTGTTATCTGTAGCTTTTAAAAGTAGAGATAAGTGTGCAAAGATCAACTCCTGGTACGGATCCGCTTGCAATTTACGTAAGACAATTTTTTGCAGTTTTTAGCTTTTTACAAAAATAATTGCCAAAATATCATTAATTGCTTCCTTGAAAGTAAATCCAAATGCCTGATTATTCTAGTCCAAGCCAGCTCTGTCACCTAAGTTTTCAAGTATGTAGGTGTTCTAATTACTCTATTTGCTGCTTAGGATAGGTTCCGTGCCAATACAGAAAATTGAATAATTAATGAAAGTCACGTAACTTATTTAAAGATTTAAAACTTTTCTGAACAATATTTAATTTTATTAGCAACGCCTTTTTATACAGGGTGGCGCAAAAATAACCTTCCGATTTTTTTGGCTGTAATTTAAAAAAAAAATTAAAAACTTAGATTCTTCTTGTGGATTATTTTTATTTGGTCTTTTAATTTTTTTACAGTTGATTGTCATTTGAGTCCTTTTTATGGCATTTTCCATCACTTTGGCCAAAACTTCCGGCGATAAATCCTGACATTCTTGACGGATATTGTCTTTAAGAGCTGCAAGAGTCTGAGGCTTGTTGACATAAACCCGCGACTTCAAAAAGCCCCACAAAAAGAAGTCTGCAGCGGTCAAATCAGGAGATCTTGCTGGCCAGTGCAAATCGCCAAAACGGGAGATTAGGCGCCCGGGAAATGCATCCTTCAGCATATCGGTTGTGGCACGTGCAGTGTGTGCCGTTGCACCGTCCTGTTGGAACCACATGTTTTCCAATCCCAATTCATCAAATAGCGGCAAAAAGATCTCGTTAATCATTTCTCTGTAGCGCTCACCATTTACAGTAACCGTTTGGCCCGCGACGTCTTCGAAGAAAAAAGGTCCGATGACTCCTCCAGCGAAAATGGCTCTTCGTGGGTTAAACGCGGATTTACAGGTGCCCCAGAAGCGTAAATTTTGCTTATTTACGTACCCGCTAAGATGGAAATGGGCCTCATCACTCATGATTATTTTTGATGAAAAATCATCTTCCTCTTGGTGGTTATTAAGGATGGCTTGAGCGTATGTTAGACGCGATTGGCGGTCAGCAGCTAACAGCTGATACACCGTCTGGACTTTGTACGGAAACATCTTCAAATCTTTTACCAAAATTCGCTGTAAAGACCGTCGACTGATACCCTTTTGCGTGGCACGTCGTCTGGTCGATGTCGACGGCGCTTCCATGACATCCTCGGCTACAGCAGCAATATTCTCTGCAGAACGGCTACGTTGTGCCAAAGTCACCGACCGATTATTGGTCAAATAAATAGTCAACAATATTCCGCGTTCTGGAGCAGTGTAGCGTAACATTGTTTATTAACGTGTATTTCGCAAGTATTTACTACACAAATGTCAAAACAGAATTGACATTAGGGGCCAATCGCAAAATTTATAGCATTTTCTGATAGGAGGATTACTTTTGCACCACCCAGTATTTACATTGTCATTACTTCTTTTGTATAAAAAAACACTTCAAATTACATTTCGGAAATGTTTTCGCACCAGCTCGACAATAATGTTTTAACTCGATCTTTTAATAGTTTCACTTTTTGTTAAAAATAAACATGCAGCCAATTGTTATTTACTACAAAAATTTCATATTATATTATTTTTGTAATAGGAAGAATAATGCAAAATTTTAATAATTCTTGCAAAAAAAACCGACTACAAAACAGATAGAACTTAATATTTTCCGTATTGGAAAACTAAAAAATGTTTTTTTGTTAACACGGTCAACGCGACCGCTTCTTTATTTATAGTTTTTTACAAAAATGAGAACTTAAGTTCTAACTAAATAAGAACCAAATAAGAACTAAAACTAAATTTCCAAATATTCATAATTTATATTAAATTAATTACAAGTAAGCAAAAATAGCGATATTAACATTATTGCAAAATACTTATTGACCTAATTCACAAATAAGCGAGAATTGCATTATTTGCTTTCTTATTAATTGATTACAAAGTATATTTTTATTAACCTAATTAATTGCTAAAGCATTGCAACTTACTTCCGCGTTTAAAAAGATGAATAAGCATAATTATTAAAGAATAGAGTTTATTGACTTTGTTTGCGTTAACTCTTCCCTTCTTAAGTCGATTGTCCCCAATCGGGGTGGCTTAGCAGGCGAGTTAGTGAGCTGAGATGTTGTAAGCTGTAGAAATGGCCCATATGCACTTGTACTGCTTGCAACATTATCTCGAAGCTGAGGTGTGATATGAAATTTCTGTTTATTATTGACAAAATAGTAGCAAATAAATATGGTTATGGAAATAAGGATTATTATTGCAATGTCCGAACTTAAACTTATTATATGCGTACTTTTATTTTTATTAATTAATAGGTCTATTTTATTCTCGTTATTTAATTGACTTACATACAAATTTTCTAGTTTCAGATGTAATTTATTAACATTTTTCTTTTCTCTGATTTTTGTCATCAAATTAGGTAAGATGAAGGTTTCATGTATTTTTAAATTAATATTAGTGTATGTTGTATTTAACGTGTTAATTTTACAATTTTCAAACTTAATAAGGAAGGTCCCCTTAGGGTTGACCTCTAGTTTGTTACAATCTTGAGTAATGGTTTCATTAAAATTTTTAAATATAAGTATTCCAGGCATTACCTCTGTAACAGAGGATTCTTGCACTGTTTCTAACTCACATTGTGCTTCTTGGGACTTCAAGATACTTTCTACACATTTATCTTCTATTTTGACTAAGCTTTTTTCTAAATCATCTTTTATATTTTTGTTAAAAATGTTATTATTATGATCGATTAACATTTCATATTCGCTTAAAACTAAAGATTTATTAATGGCATTAGGAATGGGTACAAATTTTATTTTGGATAGGGTGTTACTGGAGAATTGCGGTATCAACAAGGTTAGGATAATATTGTTAGCTTCGGAAATTACTGCAATTTTCATTCTGCTATAACTGTCAAAGTCACTAATTAGACTAATTTCCTTGTCTGTTAGGATGTCGGAAGGAACAATGCCCAATTTGCAAGAGAATATGATTTGTCCGATTCCGTTAATATGGTTTCGCAAGAGGGATATGTCGTTGTCAATTCTATATATCTGTTCGATAAATTCTACTTCGTCTTCCAAGGTTTTTATTCTGTTTTGTGATTCGTCTTTAAATTTATTTATGTAACTACTAATAATCGTCTGCTGTTTATTAATATGGCTTGTGATATTTTTAATCTCTTCTGCCATACCGTTATTAAAGTGTATGAGTTCATCTAATGTCTTATTGTTATTATAGTCGTTATTTTGTAGGTCCGCTATTGCTTTATTTATTGCTTTCTCGTCATCGCTATCCATTGATCCTGCTATATATTTCAGTCCCTTTCCTAAAATGTTTACAAGACCTCGTTTTTGTTTCGAGTGTACATGGAGGTTGTTTAATTTGGCTTTCAATAAAATAAGGTTTTTATTTATAGTCTCCAGAAGTCGTTTGTCTTCGTAAGTCTGGGTTGTCAATGTTTTTATGTTTTCGGATAGTAAAAGTATGGTTTCGTCGTATGTAGTCACGTTGATGAAATGCAATACCTTGTCGTATCTTTCTATTGTCTTTACTTCTCCAATTTTAATGGGAACATAACCATGGTTGTTATTCAAATCGTGTATGTGAAATTGTTGTCCATTTGCCGCTATGGCTATTGCTAAAATAATCATTATGGTTCGCATGTTAAGTCTCTGGAAGGAAAGAAATTATCGTCTGAATACAATGGGTTTCTAAGACTGTCTAATGTTATTTTTGTGTACTATTCTTCCTGTTTTTGTTTTTACTGTAGTGTTGTAATTTTCAGCGACTATTTCTTTTTTGTACCTAGCCGATAGTTTGTTTCCTACTCTCCTATTTATTTTAACAAAAATTTCTTCTCCCTGAGAATATTCCTTTGGGGGTGAACGATTTGCATTGTGGTAGGACAAATCAGCTTGCTGCTTTTGCGTGAGTTTTTGTATGGTTTCATTTCTTTCCTTTTCGAGCAGTGCGGGATCACTACTGACACGTAAAATATTTCTAGTGGTCTTTTCCCTGTGACAGTATGTATAGAATAGTTGTATTCTTTCACTGATTTTTCTAACAGTTCCTGAAACGATCGGTGTGTTTGTTCTGACTGTATACAGCGCATAATCTCTTGAAGTGTAGAGTGGAAACGCTCCACTTGACCATTTGAGCTACTCGAGTATGGTGCAGTTTTAAATATTGAAATACCAAATTCGTTTTCCAACATAAATCTTATTGATTCTGAATTGAACGATTTCTCATTGTCCATCACTACTTTTTCGGGCATAAGGGAGAAAAGAATATCTCTTAAGGGTTGTCTTATATCTTCCGTTGCCTTCGAACGTATTGGTTTTGCAATTGCATACTTTGAAAATTTGTCTAATGCTGTTAATAGCAATTGTTTCCCTATTATAAGTATATCCATATGGACTATTTGTCCGGGATACTGGGGAATTGGAGTTGGTTGTATCTGAGGCTTTGGAGGATGCCTCTCGTATTTATTAGTCTTACAAACTGTACAATTTTTAATAATTTTTTTAATTTTATTGGTCATTGACGGAAAATAGTACTTTTCTAATACTTGTATTTTATTTTCCTTGCAGTTTCTATGGGCTCTGTTGTGATATGCTATAAGTATTTCTTCCTGCTCTTGGCTATTTACTATATCTTCTACCATTACTTGTGAAAACCTAATCTTGTATGCACTGAAATGTAAGGGATATAGTTGCTGAATTTTTCCCATGATATCTTCTTCGGTTTTAATGCAGTTTATAACGGATGGATTGAGGTAACGTTTTAAGATGCTGAGTAATGTAGATTCTGAATAATAGGGTTCGGTGACTATATGTCTGTGATATGTAGGAAACACTATTTTAAATTGATATTCCTGATTTACATCGATATTCAGGAATATCTGGTTCTTGAAAGCATTAACAGGTGTTTCTACACTAATTATGAGCCCATGAGAGGAACTATCATCAGAGTTAGTAGCAATTGATAAGGAATTTAATGGTGATTCCTGCGGTGGGATTCTAGATAGGGCATCGGCCACAACATTCGTTTTTCCTGGCTTGTAGCAGAGTTCATAATTGTATTCCTCAAGTATAGACTTCCACCTTTTCATTTTGCTGTTATTATTTTTGTTGCTGAGAGCATATGTCAGCGGTTGGTGGTCCGTGTGAATTTTCACTTTCTGTGAACCATACAGGTAGTTTCTAAAAGCGTTTAAGGCCCATATAATGGCTAACATTTCCTTTTCGTTAGCCGCGTAATGTTCTTCAGCTTGACTTAATGTTCTTGAGATAAAGGCTATAGGTTTTCCACCTTGAGATAGAACCGCTCCAAGTGCAAAATTAGAAGCATCAGTTACTAACTCAAACTCTTTGCTGAAGTCCGGATAAACAAGAATTATATCCTCGGAGATAAGAGAATACTTGATTTTCTTAAAGGACTCAATGGCTTCTTGGTCAAAGAAGACCTCAACCTTTGCCGACTTGTTTTTGGAGGTACGACCCCCTTCCCCTCTTAAAAGGGATGTCAAGGGTTTTGCGATTTTGGCGTAGTCTTTGATAAATCGCCGGTAATACCCTGACATACCCAGAAAACTACGGAGTTCTTTTAATGTTCTAGGTTGGGGAAAATTAGCAATTGCCTCAACTTTGGTGCGATTAGTTTTTACACCATTTTCAGATATTACAAAGCCCAGAAACTCTACTTCTTTGTTGAAAAATTTACATTTATCTAGTTGGATTTTCATATTAGCGTCCTCCAATGTTTTAAATATTTTACTTATATGTTGGAAGTGTTCTTCTTCCGATTTACTAAATATGATAATATCGTCGATATAGACATAGCAACATACCCCTATGAATTCTCGTAATATATCGTCGAGAGTACGTTGAAAAATGGACGGGGCATTTTTTAAGCCAAACGGTAGACGCGTAAATTCGTATTTAGCATTTTTTATTGAGAACGCGGTTTTCTCAATGTCAGATTTTTTTAGTGGAATCTGGTGAAAACCACTTTTCAAATCAAGTACAGAAAAAAACTTACTGGCACCGAGTTGGGAGATTACCTCTGATATCTCGGGGATTGGGTACCTGTCTGCGATAGTAATTGAGTTCAATTTTCGATAGTCTATCACCATGCGGTATTGCTTATTTCCAGTTGAATCTGCCTTCTTCGGGACAATCCAAACTGGGGAGTTAAAGGGTGATCTTGATGGTCTTATGATACCATCGTTTAATAGTTTTTTTACTTGATTTTCTACCTCTGTTTTAAGAGATCCGGGGTATGGGTAGAATTTTGTATATACTGGAGAATCACTTGTGGTTCTTATTTCACCTACAACTTTTGTAGTATATGTAAGCTTTTCATCCGGTTCACTAAAAAGATTAGGATGAGCGTTTAGTATTTGTGTCATTTCTCCTTTTTGTTCTGCAGGCATGCTGTCTATATTTATAGCATTTACATGTTGAGTGGGGAGTTGCTTAAGATGCACTTTAAACCCGTTTTTTAATAACATATAGTTTTTGTTTGTAAAAATAGTAGCTTCCAGCTCTCTAAGGGTATCGTTACCTAAAATACCGTCGAATGTTTCTAACGAGGGCATTAGATAAAATTTTATTTCTTCTTTAATTTTAAAAAGTTTTGCGTATGTGTGTTCATTTATTTTAATATCTCCCACGATAGATTTTGCAAAAAAAGGGCTTTCATTAGGGATGCGTTTTTTTACTAAGTTTGGTTTTATATAATTCTTGCTAGAGCCTGTGTCTACTAAAAATTTTAAAATATTCCCGCTCTCCGTTTTTACTTCAAAGTAAGGCAACGAAGAGCTTATCATGCTAAAAAATGAATATCGCTGGGCTCTCCATATTGCCTATTGTCATCATCGGCTTGCCTGATTCCCATTTCTTCCGTGTCTATGTGAAATGTTCTCTGATTTTTATGCTGTTGTTGATGACCGAATTGGTTTGGCCTTTTGCCAAAAAATTGGTTCTGATGAGATCTGTTCATATAGTTTACGCGATGTGATCGCAAACTCTGATCCACATCCATTGGCTCTGGACGAGGTTGTGGCTTCGGTGGGCGAGGGGGATTACTATTTATTTGACCTCTCTGGTGGGAATTATGATTCCAAGGTTGACTTGTACTTGGGATATAGGCTAAATGGGGATAAAATGTTTTGTTTTGCGAGTTTCCTAAATTTCGTCTAGGTGGCAATTGTGAAGACTGATATCTTTTTGCGTTATTGGCATGGCTTGCACGAAAATTTTGATTTTCTAGTTTCAGGCACAAGTGAAGTGCTTGAGGTAAATCAGTAGGTTCTCTTATTCCTAACAGTCGTGGCAAGTCACCGTTAAGACCCCTTACAAATCTTGGATGCTTTTATTCCCTTGCACCAAAGTTGTCATCTGGTACTCAAGGGTGGATAAATCACGCTTGTCGCCATAATGCGTTATTAAGCATTGTGAAATTGCTTGCCAGTTCAAAGGTGTGTTATATGATTCCAATGCCACGTCGGCATTGCCAGTTATTTTATTTCTTATTACGCTTAGTATTCCATAATACTTAGGCGTACCTCTGATCGTTTCATAGATTTTTAGAATTCGTTCAACGCTTTTTTTCCAGGAATTGAATTCTCCAGGCTGCCCAGAGAATTCCTTTAAACATTTTACAACATCAGGTATTTTGTCCATGTCAGTTAGGTTATCTGTCTGTCTAGTTATTCGCTGGTCACCTACGTCCGCCAAATTAACGGGAGGATTAATAGTGTCTTGTATTACCTGTGGTCGTTGTTGTCTCAGAACGTCAGAAGCTATGTTTGATATAAGGGATCTTAAGTCCTCTAAGCTTAATTGAGCATTCCCTGGGAGAGGATCATTGTGTGGAGGTAGGATTGGGGGACGTATTAAGTTATTTTGATTCGCCATTGTATTTTTTATATGTTTTTTTATTTTATGTATTATATATATTTTTAAATAAAATTTCTTCGAAAAAAAGAGAAATCTTCTTCTTTACACTAATATGTACTTAAATATTTGAGATATCTTTTTCAAATTTACAAAAATTCTTTCTTAACTTTAAATCTACCTTATATTTCTGGATCTATAGAATCGCCTCTGATGCAGGTTCCTTCGTTTGATTCACAAAATGGTTTCAGATCTGGATTCTGGGGATGAGTTCTGTTGGTATTATGGTTTCACCTCTGGTTGATTTACACAATATTTGGTTCACAAAGATGGTTTCAGATCTTGATTCTGGGGATGAGTTCTGTTGATACTATGGTCTCAGCTCTGATTGATTTTCACGATATTTGGTTCACAAAAATGGTTTCGGATCTGCACTTCTTTTAATTAGTTTTTTTTCCAAATAATGTTTTTATATCTTCTTCGCACAAATACGTTTTCGTAATTAACCGTTTGATTATATTACATTCAGTCACTTGATTACATTTAGTCACTTTATCACATTTAATCACTTGATCCTTTTTAAGGATATTCCTTGTTTTTTTATTTTTCGTTCTTTACGATAAAGGCTGGCACATCATATGCCTCCTTTTTGCTTTTGCTACTTGGGAGCCTTATTATCGATTTATATGTTTTAATTCAAACGCCAGTTTTAAACGTACCGGACCGGCCGAATGGTGCTCGGGCGCCACTTAATATTTTCCGTATTGGAAAACTAAAAAAAAATGTTTTTTTGTTAACACGGTCAACGCGACCGCTTCTTTATTTATAGTTTTTTACAAAAATGAGAACTTAAGTTCTAACTAAATAAGAACCAAATAAGAACTAAAACTAAATTTCCAAATATTCATAATTTATATTAAATTAATTACAAGTAAGCAAAAATAGCGATATTAACATTATTGCAAAATACTTATTGACCTAATTCACAAATAAGCGAGAATTGCATTATTTGCTTTCTTATTAATTGATTACAAAGTATATTTTTATTAACCTAATTAATTGCTAAAGCATTGCAACTTACTTCCGCGTTTAAAAAGATGAATAAGCATAATTATTAAAGAATAGAGTTTATTGACTTTGTTTGCGTTAACTTAGATGAGCACCAAATCTAAACTAAAAATGTAATCTGTAAGAATTAGATTTAAACCAAATAAAAGATTATTACCAAAATTAGCGGTAAAAAAGTAAAAACTATGTGAATGTCAAGCATCTCCATATTACTGTTCAAAAGTTAAGCTATTTTCAATAGGAACCGTCTTTCCAAGTGTCTGTCTATGACGGTTTTAAAGATAGGGCCACATAGATTTAATAGCATCACCTATTGGGATACCCTTTAATTTACAATTTTAAACTAAAGACCTGTTGTTATAGAGGACTTGGCCCCAAATATTCTTTGTAAATTTCAACTGTCTCTCTATAACGGTACAAAAGTTTGGCCATATAAATCAAATTACATGAACTATTGGGACACTTCTTAATTTATAATTACAAATATTTAAACTTCTTATTATACCAGACAAAGTAGTGGACATTCTGCCTAATTTTAAAGTGTTTGTCTATAACGGTTCAAAAGATAGGGCCATATAGGTCAAATGACATCATTTATGGGGAGAACCCTTTAATTTCTTAATTCAAATTGTATACTTGTTATAGCGGACTTTGCAATACAGGTCCCTTGTAAATTTCAGCTGTCTGTCTATAAGAGTTCAAAAGTTTGGCCACATACATACATAGAATTACATTAACTATTGGGACACCCTTTTATTTCCAAATTCAAATTTTACACTTTTTGTTATAGCAGACTTAGCAATACAGGTTCTTTGTAAATTTAAACGGTCTGTGTACAACTGTTAAAAAGTATGGTGAGATACATCAAATTAAATGAACTATTGGAGCACCCTTTAATTTATAATTTTGAATAGTTACACTTTTTATTATAACGGTATGACCGTTCTGTCAAATGTTCTAGGTTTTGTCTACAACGGTTCAAGAGATTGGCCCATATAGGTCAAATTACGTCACCTATGGGGACACCCTTTAAATTTTATATTTATTTTTTTATTAATTTCTGTTGTTGGGAGCTATAGTGATACGTAATTTTTTTAAATTTTAATTTGGTGCCCTTTACGGTTCTTAATACACGTAAAAAACATGTATGTTTTAATTTTGAAAAATTATTAAAAAATTAAAAATTTTAAAATCGGTTCAGAAATAGCTGAGTTCTGTGGGCACATACATAAAAAAACGCTACATTCAGACGAATTGATAAAAAAAATACTCATTTAGGGTAAACTAGCCGACCCGGCAACCGTTGTTTTGCCATCAAATATTATTTATATTTAAATAGAGAATGTTAGTGTTATTCATTATAGTGGACTCGGCAAACTTTGTCTTGCAGGCGTTGCCCTGCGTCATCTCAAACAGCAGCAAATCTGTGGTCAATAGACCATTGTATTTGATTCTTTGTTTTGAAATATTTTCTGGATTTTGAATTGTGTTTTCCCTCATTGAAGCACTCTGTGATAAACAATAGTTTTCGTTTTGTTGTCAGGTGCGAAAACGATCGAAGCTGATGGTTATCCGACACATGCGACATTCAGTTGACCTTGTGAAAAACATTCATTCTCTAGATTCAGGCCATAAATACTCAATGATAGGCCTTGTGATTTATTGATTGTTATGGCGAATATGAGACGAAGTCGGGCCATACTAAAACGGCGACATTCCGAACACTTCCTGCATTGCAGCTTCCATGCGAAAGATTAAATCTTTTGGGTCGCGGCATTGTGTATAACAATGAGAAATTAATGTCACAAAAGCAATTAAGGAATTACCAATACATACAGTGTACAGAATTCATGACCTCACATAAATAAACATAGATGCAAATATGCGCTCAAATATCATAACCTCACAAAATAAAGACCTTCGTTGGGAACTTACGGTTTGAAAATAGAATTCCACGCCAAAATGATCAATCGGAATAAAATAAACAGTGAATTCGAATTGATTTTTAAAGTAATCCACCTAGAAATAAATTGCACAATCGGAATTTAACGTTACAACTTTGCTCCAGAGAGTATATCAAAATTCCAAACGGTTTGCAAAATATGAGCTTGATTAAATGATCATTTTTTTCAAAAATGACATCGAGGCCCCACATCTTTGAGCGCCCATAAAAAAAAACCTGGAGGACTTTGGGCAAAACTGGGAGACAGGGGTCTTTTTTTTTTTTGGTCTTTTATCACGTAGTGGTGTCCGTAATTCACTATTGTTCAAAAAATGCGTCATATTCTCTATTGATATACCTATAATACACTTATAGCTATTATACATATAACTCTAATTTATTTAACGTCTTTTTTCTTGCAGTTTAGTCAAATCATTCGATATACAGTTTGGTCTCTATCTGGACTTTTGGTTTTGTTTTTAATACGCTTTAGTTTTTTACCTGGTTCTAGTCAAGTTTATCGTCGTGTTGTCATACCCAATTTCGGTGACATTGCAATTGGTCTCGCCTCAATACCTTTTTATGGGCTATCAGCTTTTGGGCCCGGCTGGGGTCTCTTTGTGACTCTATCTAGTTTTAATAAATTCAAAACAAACATCATGAGACAAAGTTGGCTTATTGGTCTTGGACAAATGGTAATAATTGTTGGTTTAGATTTGTTGGCCAACTTAACGGAAAGGTATTTCGGTGGTAAGTTTATTTAAAACAGATTTTCTTGACATTTTTTCACTCGAATTTATTTCCAATTACAGAAGTTACTAGGGGAAACTATTATACGGAAGTGGAGCATGTTTGGGTTTTATATTTGTCGTGTGCAAGTGCCATGTCTCATATGGCTTGGGCTAATTTTTGGTCGATATTATTTTATTTTATGCTGTTTCTAGCTGCTATGCTTCTAATTGTAAGTATTAAATTTATGGTTTTACTAAAAAATTGTTTATCTTAGTTTAAGAATTGTGGCACAAATTCAATACTAAATTTTTGGCTTTTTATCTTATAAATACTTTCACACTTACTTTCACACTTATCACTATCATAATGGGCCATTTTTTTGAATTTCGTTCATAAATCGTTAAAAAGAGTCAAATAGATGTACATAAGTATGTATATTTTTTAACCTTAACCTTTTAAATAAAAATCGAAGTTTGAATTTGGTAATTGAAAAACAAAAATAATGAAAAGGAAAGGAACAAATTAGTCAAGTACGGATTAATTATTAATTCTACACAGTGGGTTAATAAGAATTTATTTTGGAAATAATTCGATAGCTAATGAACCACTACAGACATATTGATAAAATTTCACAGAGGTGCTTTTGAGTAGAATTAAGGAGGACTTGTGGGTAAGCCCCCAAAGTTGGGTACCTTGGGCATACATTTTTTTAAATCTCATGTTATTTATCACCGAAATGCTAAGATTTTTAAAACTTAGATATTTCTTCTTTTGGTTTGGTTTATAATTGGCTTGGAAAATATTTTTTTTTAATTATTGGCTGACCTTAACTTGGTATTTTTGATGAAATGGACTCATGATCGGATTATTACCTTAACATATTGGCTGAACTCTTTATAAAATTTGGAATAAAATAGTGCCGAGTTTTGTGCAAATAATCTAAATTTCTATCAGAAAAAAGGAAGAGCTGTGAAATTTTCACAGAAGTTCTATTGCTATGGCTGCTTAAAAAACAATTACTAAAAATTAAAGGGTGTTCAGATAGTGATATGATTTTCACCTGATTTTTGATCTGTTATAGATAGACTCTTGATATCTTCTTGCTATGGTCGCTATAATAATAATTAACAAAAATTAAAGGGTGTTCCAATAGGGCCGAAATATTTTCGTATATGACAATATTTTTTGAACTGTAATAGGCAGACACTTGAAATTTACACCGAGTACTTAAAACATTGTTCGTTATAATGGGTGATTTTTTTGAGGTTAGGATTTTCATGCATTAGTATTTGACAGATCACGTGAGATTTCAGACATGGTGCCAAAGAGAAAGATGCTCAGTATGCTTTGACATTTCATCATGAATAGACTTACTAACGAGCAACGCTTGCAAATCATTGAATTTTATTACCAAAATCAGTGTTCGGTTCGAAATGTTCAAATGTGACAAATTTTGTTCAGCGATGAGGCTCATTTCTGGTTGAATGGCTACGTAAATAAGCAAAATTGCCGCATTTGGAGTGAAGAGCAACCAGAAGCCGTTCAAGAACTGCCCATGCATCCCGAAAAATGCACTGTTTGGTGTGGTTTGTACGCTGGTGGAATCATTGGACCGTATTTTTTCAAAGATGCTGTTGGACGCAACGTTACGGTGAATGGCGATCGCTATCGTTCGATGCTAACAAACTTTTTGTTGCCAAAAATGGAACAACTGAACTTGGTTGACATGTGGTTTCAACAAGATGGCGCTACATGCCACACAGCTCGCGATTCTATGGCCATTTTGAGGGAAAACTTCGGAGAACAATTCATCTCAAGAAATGGACCGGTAAGTTGGCCACCAAGATCATGCGATTTGACGCCTTTAGACTATTTTTTGTGGGGCTACGTCAAGTCTAAAGTCTACAGAAATAAGCCAGCAACTATTCCAGCTTTGGAAGACAACATTTCCGAAGAAATTCGGGCTATTCCGGCCGAAATGCTCGAAAAAGTTGCCCAAAATTGGACTTTCCGAATGGACCACCTAAGACGCAGCCGCGGTCAACATTTAAATGAAATTATCTTCAAAAAGTAAATGTCATGGACCAATCTAACGTTTCAAATAAAGAACCGATGAGATTTTGCAAATTTTATGCGTTTTTTTTTAAAAAAAGTTCTCAAGCTCTTAAAAAATCACTCGTTACTAACAAGTATAAAAAAATCACAATTAAAGAGTGTTGCGATAGTGACGTGCTTTGGTCGCTATAATGATAATTACCAAAAATTAATGGGTGTTCCAATAGTGACGATCGATACGAAGTATTGCCAACATTAAATTAAAGGGGACTCATAAATTATATAAAAAATTAATATTATTCTGCTTCTAAAGCTGTATTGAACATAGTCCGGAACCCTACGTGGGTGAGTCTGACTTGCAATTGACTGATTTTTTATGTTCTATTATTGCTAGATAATTTAGCTTGTTACGGTTTTCGTAGTTGTACCTCGTCTACAATAATTTTGTACTAGATTAAAGTTAACAAATACATTTTTCTTTCACCTAGTACAAAATTATCAAAGTCGAAAACGAATACAACTAACAACCTAACAATAATCCTAATAAGGTCGCTTTTTTACATGGCGAGTTAAACATTTGAAAAGGTTGCTTTTTTCTTAAGAAAAAAGCTACTCTTGGGAAATTATATCGTAAAATGTATTCCAAATTATATTTACTATCGCACTTTAAAATAAAACTTCTTTTTTATTTTCCAAAAACTTAATAATTTAAAAAATTTCGCCTTTCCTTTTTCAGATCATACAATTGTACGCAATATTGACTACCATTTTTGATGAGTTTGTTGCCTTAAGAGAGCGCAAGACGGAAGTTTGTATGGGACTAATAGCCTTCACAGCAGCAATATCCCTGTACTTTACATCGAATGTAGGTTTAATTACTAAATAGAAGATCATATTATTGATTTCTCTATTTCAACTTAGCATGGCGTAACATATTTCTCAGCTTTATCAACCGATACTTATATCACGCAAACGGCCATTAATTTGCTACTGATCTTAATTGTGTTATGGATATATGGGCGTGTACGATTCCAACGCGATATGGAATTTATGATAAATGAACGTTTCTCTACTTGGAAAATTAATATTTTAAGATTTGTGGCACCTTTGGGAATGTTTTTGGCATTGGTAAGTTCAAGTTCTAATTATTCATGGACAATTTTTTGTGAACCTTTGACTAATTTTATTATTACTTTATTATGGCTTTATGATAAATTTTTTTCTTGAAGAGTTACCCTGTTCTGTGCCATTTTCTGAATCTTTTTGTAATGACAAACTTTCCAAAATCTATCGATTAGATATAAAGAAAATGGGCTGTGTATTACTTTTTGTGTGTGTGTGTGTTGTTGTATCAATGTTGTTTTTATGAATTTCTATCTGTTATAACTTCCTTTAGTAAATGGTTGTGGTATTGTATTCAGCTCAGTTGTTTATCCTTTATCTCTCTTTTGCTTTGTATCTCTCTCACTCTCTCTTTTGTATGTCTATCAATGTATATCAGTGTTTATATACCAAATTATAGATCCAAATCTCTTTTCCTTATTTCCCTTACAGGCCTCGGCAATACAATTTGCCATTTGGGAACATTACTTTTCCACTTCTATAATTGATTTTTATGCCATACTTCTCATTGGCCTACCATGGTTACTTATACCGGGTTATGCTATTTATTGTATGTTCAAAACCATGGGCACCTTCAAAACTCGTTTCTTCAGATGTTGTCATCCCACCGACTGGTATCCCGTAGATGCCGAAGATCGTCAACAGTATGAAAAATCCGTGGAAAATACAGACATTACACACACTCTAAGTGAGGTTAAGGATGAGGAAGTGATATAATTTGATCTTTTTTATCAAAACTTTATCATTTAACAATTTAATTTCGAAACTAAAAGCATTTATTTATCTTTATGTTAAAGTTATATTAAAATCATTAAGAAGCGTTGTTACAAAATAGATTATAAGCTTTAAATTGACAATTTAAGTGCATTTCACGTAAAATAAAAAACGTAATTTAGACGAAACCCCCTTGAAATAATGGAAGTTATAAATGATACTTATTTGCTTAAAATATAGATGCGCACAAGTAATTTAAACTTTTGATATTTTTCAACGTTTTGTTGACTGCAAGAATGATGAAGACACGATTACACCATCCCGAAAATAAATTTTAAATTATCTGCGCATGTCGGCCTTAAGCGGCATTTCGACGGTCAAACGCGGCCTGTGAGCAGGGTCTGATGGGAGAGATTGCTTAGCTTGAACATGACCAGGCCAAGACACTGACAGTGAAGTTCTTATTTATGATGGCTCATTAATTAGTTGCTGCTTTGCTAACTGATGAATTACTGGAAGACGACCATCAGAATAAAAGAACGAAACGCATTTGAACAAAAGACTGATTAAGATAATTGGAAACAACAGCATCTGACGACTATAATTTTTTTTAAATGAATTCTGCAGCTTACAATGAATTATTGCAAAAAATTAAGCCGCTTATTGAAAAAAAATATATAAATGTTACTTTTGCAAATCAACACCTTTCGTCAACATTTAATTTCTTAGTATCTGGTCAGAGTAAAAAAATAATAAAAGTTTTACGAAAATGTATTAATGTTACATACATATTTTATTTATACAAAAAAAAATCGAAGTTTCGAACAGTTCCATGTAATACATTTACTCCGCAGTCATATGTCCTCTATTATTAATAGTTTTCAGTATTTTACTTTCAAAGCACCGTGAATCCTTTTTATTATGCCTGCTAAACGTTTAACCAAATCTATCTTAGGCCTATTATTATAACTTGCCTTTAGGTAAAGTTAGGATTTTCTTGGAGCGATAAGTAGTTTTTCATTATAATAATGACGATAATGCTCATTGCTGTAGCTTGTCCTTATAGTACGTGATAGTTAAAAGTTTATCGCTCCAACAAAATCCTAACTTTAGCTTAAGGCAAGTTATAATAATGGGCCTTAATGTTTTAAACAAGTAATAAAAATATTTCACCAATTTCATTATGGAATTTTCCTTTAAATAATTAAAAAATACCAATTAAATAATATTTTTCCTGTCAAACACGATTTTTGGCTTTTTAAACGAGTATGATGGCGTGCCATCTAGCCGTGCTCACGGCCACGTTTGAGCGTCTAAATAACGCTTTATGATCTCACGAAACTTCCTATTGAGAAACCGGTAGTAAATTATGAGAGCTTTTAATAGAAATTATGACAGCTGAATTTTAGGGTTGCCTGTTCTTACATTTATTTGAAGCAATTTGTTGATTTTTGAATTGTAACCTTACTTTGGTTGACTGTAAGACTACAAATACTCGTAGGTAAATGTATTTACTTGTAACCGCAAATCGGCAAATTACTAACTTTGTTGTGTGGCAAATCATCGATAAAATCCAGTATCTAGTTTTAAGCGGCTGGCTAGCTAAAGTAAACGAAGTAGTTAAGCCATGACCATACCAATCGGTGCAGTGATTTAAATAATGCAACAAAAACCGAATTTTTTTTTAAGTTGCATATTTAGAAGATGCCTTAGAAGAGCGCTTGCATCTAGAAAGTATAATAGAAATTCCAATGATGGCCTTTGTTTACTAATATGTCAAGATCTGTTGGAAGGCCTCTATTCTTGTTAATATCTGTTAGCATTAAATAAGCTTGATTTTCATTATTTGTATTTGGTGTGTTGTTGGTTGAGAGCTCATTTTATAAATAAAAACTCTCTTATTTCGGAGAAAATTCAAAATAGCACAATTGTGATCCTTTATTGGGATATCTTAACGTCTTGTCGATTGTAAACTTATCACTTTCGTCTTGAAAAACACCATTTCGTCATTAAAACACCAAATTGATGGGTCTTGAACCTACCGATTCTCAAATCATTAAATACGCCAATAAAATTATGCTGATAAATATTCTTAATTAGCTCACGAAAGGTGAGTGATGTGCTCTTCTGGTTGGAGATGTTTAGGTTGTTTGAATATAGGTGTGTAAAACATATTACTTCTTCAATTAACTCCTTTACGCTTCTTAATTTATCTTAATCTGTCGTCATTCATGCAAAACGTTTGTTATAATGCCATAGACAGTCAGAAACTCCGCCTCCGACAAGGCTTTTATGCAATATGATGTGCCCAACGACATATCAGTTTGATCTGTCCTAATGCCATATACTCTTAACTTGAGCAGTGTAATGAAAACGCCACGCGGTCCTCGACACGATACGAAGTCTTGACTTTAGTAAGGAAGTCGTGCTTGAATCACGATCTTCATTTAACAAAGTACTTTGTTTTGAAACTTAACAAGATCGGCCAACAATAATGCTATAGTTATATACCACACGATTTATAAGCTATAACTGTCTACTCAGTTGAGTGTTGAAGCGTTCTCCTTTTTTATTTTATAAGGGTGATACCGAAGCAGACCACTACCCAGTAGTAAAACTAAAGAGGCCTTCTCACTTCAGGCCTTCTATAAGGCATGCTTAGACATTCTCTCGGATACAATCCTCATTTTTGTGTGCCTTTAAGAAGGCCTTTGAGAAGGCCTTGGATCTTTCTTCTAAAAGATCCAGTACAAATTCCTACTTCGCTTCTCTTAGTATGGAAGCAGGAATATGTAACTACTCATTTTGTATGGCAAAAAGATATATAAGAAACACAAAAGTTAATTGAAATTCCCTTTATCAACTTTATTGCTGCTTGCGATTGATATGTTTCGAGAGACTGATAGGAAATGCGTTAGACTATCAGCCTGGATGTTGGTTGACGATTCGAATCCTAAAAAATTTTAATATTTCGATTAAAATTAATAAAACAACAATAAAAATCTTGTCTTAGAACATTTTGTTTTTTAGGTTTTGCTACGAAAAGCCTTCTAAGAGGCTTTAAATTACGGGCCTTCTAGGAGATAATTTTCGGAAGACCTTCTGAAACGCTTGCCGGCATAAGCGAATGTGGAAGGCCTGCTCCGCAGGTACAACCTGTGTAAAAAAGATATGAGAATGGAATGCGCACGGTAGGCCATGTGCTTCAAAAAGAAGGAGTAAAGAGGCCTTCTAGAAGGCCTTCATAATCCTGTTTTTTACCAATGGGTAACTTCATGGGTCCCTCTTCGACCCTGTTCGGTCCTTAATGATCCCTGGTATCCGACTGCTAATTTACGACTACCTTACCTTCATTAACCCCGTGCTGTCACTTGCCTTTTACTCTCGATTTTAGTGATTTCAGACCAATACATTTCGACATACTTCGTCATCACAGAGACTATAGTAATTGCTAAAATTTGCTTAAGGGGAAGGTCTCCACAGCATCTCCATTTAATATGTGTTTGCCCGTGGTCCAAAGTCTTTTATGTTGGTCTATTTCCAGGCACAGCCTGCAAGTATCGTCTTACCTCGACTTTTAACTTTTCCAGATAATACTTGACATTCCGTAAACTGTCATTAGCGCAGTTAACCATTTGTAGGCACCCAAATTATCTCCAAGCTGCTTCCTGGTCTTCCTGCGAACTTGTAGTGAACTTGCGCGTAACATTCTTAATGCTCCTGGTTACATTCGACTAAAAGGAAGAGATACCGCTTTTCTTGGCCGTACGTTAGAGGGATGACCCGGAAATGATTTCAACAATCGTGAAACATACAATATTTTTGTCTAGCACTGGCTGGACTATATATTTATTTTTTTACTTTAGATTTAAGATATGAAGTTTGCATTTATAGTCCTAGTGTTGCACGTTGTGTTTAGGCTCTTGAATGTGTTGCAAATAAGGTTCTGTAGTCGTCCTGGAAAACAGGATGGTGTGCGCTTGGTGAATGCTGTTAAAGGTTCTGAAAGAAAATGACTACACAGAAAAATTATCCCTTTTATAAGATTCACAAGAGACAGAATCACAAGCACAGATGTCCCAGACTCATTATAACCTCACTTCACAAGTCCTATGTTGGTTAAGAACAATTGCTTTTGAATAGTTAAAAAAATTTATAGAATCTCAAATGAATATATTAAATTGAATGAGCTTTCATTTGAGGCAGAGGCTAATTTAGAAGAAACTTTTCTAAATGATAAATAATATAATGAAAAATTTTGCAAATTCCAAAATTTTTTTAAATCTAAGGTTTTTCTTCTTAAAACAGATAATAATATGATTGGTATGAAATAACTATAATTAATATAAAATCATAATAGAAAATATTTTTTCTTGTCCCTCGCTTTTATAGTTTTTAGCGGGGCCCATTTGGCATTGGGCCTGACAAATATATAACAATGTAAAGATAGTCAGCCCTTTGATATATATGTGGTTGCCGGGAGAGTGTGAGAGTGAGAGTCACACAACTATATTTTTATTATATATTTATTAATATTCTGTTAACAACTTTCTAAAAATTTCTCTCATAAATTATTATTTTAGATAGTTGGTATTTTTGTGGCCTATTATGAACATATGATATCGAATGGCGTTATTGCTGTTATGGCTATACTCTTTATTCTGATACCATGGCTTCTGATACCAGGCTATGCCGCCTATGTTATGCGACAAAGTATGGGCTCATTTAAAACACGTTTTCAACGTTGTTGCAGACCAAACGATTGGTATCCTGTGGAACCAGAGGAGCGTCAACGCTATGAAGAGGCAATGGGAAATATGGATATAACCCATCAACTTAATGAGATTACCGACAATGTGCTATAATAATTTTATAAATTATAAAGTTTTTTGTTTTATAATAGAGTTTTATTTTTTAATTTTTAATAAAAGATTTATTTTTTTATAAATATTTTTTGTTATTTTATCTTGTAGCAAATTCGAATTAAAATGATTTAAGAAAACTAAATTGTGTACATATTAGTGGCATGCAAAATGGCCCTATGAAAAATATCCAAAAACAAAAATTAAAAATTTTCGTCTTTTCACAGGGTCATTTTGCATGCAGCAGTACATATTAAATTAAAAAAAGATGTGTTTTTTGTTCCATTAATGATTATAAAGACACGGATTTCTATGCAAATTTATGTTTTTTGTTGAGAGGTAAGAACTTGGCAACCAATTACCTATTCGAATAAACAAATTTTAAGCATTATGGTATCGATTTATAATTTAATATTTTGAATATTTTTATGGTAAATACATACTTTTGCATATTTTGGCAATAAATGTTTTCGTGTTTTAAGTGCTTATTTAATTATTTTTAAATTCATGTTTCAAAGATTTTTACTACATAATTGTTAAAGTATGTTCGGCTTTTTTGGTCACACAATTTTTTTTTTGTATTATTTAAAAGTTTCTTAATAAAGATAACGCTACGCTTATTCATATAATATCCAATTAAAAATAACTTGTCCTTTTTTCTTCCAACTACCTCTTTATGAAACTAAATGACTGGTGCCTAAATAAATGCTTGTGATAGCAGCACAAGCAACTTCTTTGATTTTTGATTTTTATTGTTAAAATTATTGTTAAAATATATAGTATAATCTATGTGTGTCGACGTTGCCCTGACAGAAAATGTTGTCCTATACTCACGAGTTTAAGAAATCAGAAAAAAGCACCACTTCCCTAAAAGTACAAATTTATTACATTAAAGGGACTTATGAAAAATAATAATATAAGAGGTCTAATATCAGATATACATATAACAAAAGAAATATTTTTAAAATTTTAGAGAAAAACATTTTAAAGAATTTGGAAAGTCAAATGTAAATGTCATTAAGGAAATATGTCCTTTTAAGTAAAAACGGATTTTAGTAAAAGAAAGCAGGATATACAATTTAAGCGGGATAGATCGTAAGAAAGAGGAATAATCCCGACAAAGGTGGGTTGTCTGGACAGGCTAGTCATGGTGTATAAAACTAATTGCTTGTGGATGACGGTGTCTAATTCTGTTTGCCGTTAGCACATGTTTTTTTTTTATTAAATGTTACAATACAATTAAAATTATATTCTAACTGCCAAGCATAGTAACGAAGACACTCGGTGTAGTGAAACAGCTTAAGTCTTTGGTCGGAATCGAACCGACGATCCCATATTGATAGACTAGCACACTACCTACTAGCCTACCGGGGCACTCAAGTAAGTAGTAAAATACCCATTCCCATTCAATTCTCTAGTTTAAAAAAATAGGTCAATCTACCCTTAGGTCCCTTTCTCTGTCCTCTTCTTACGCTTCGAGGCGCTTCCGTGGTATATGGTGGTACCAGTTGCGGGGGTTCCTGGAACTTAAACCTGAGAGAACAGATGTGTCCAAGCGACTGACGCCCAAAAGACTAGTACTACGGAAGCCGGTGGCCCCACATAGCCGCCAATATATGTGGCTGTGGTTTGGACCAAGGTTTGCAGGGATGGTGCAAACCTTGGTCAAGCTACCATTGAGTGTCAGAAGTTAAATACTCTCCATAACTAAACAAGGCATTAAAACATGGGTCCAGGTCTTCCTATGAATTGCTACACAATAAGGTTTCATTGGAGCACAATAAGGGCGCTATGCTTAAATTGCATTCAATGGTATGACCGCCGTTAAGTTAGGACGTAAATCTTTATCACCTCTGTCCCTTACTCTGTGCGCGGTCACATAGCGTATGTAAGTAGTTGTATTAAATTGAAATTGACCACTTTAATGGACATTTCGTTTACGTTGAATAAACTTTTTTTCTTTAATGTAATAAATTGAAATTATAAATTATGTCTGGTATTTATAAACAAATTTCTCCTTCTTCCTTTGACTCATACAGTGATGTGTCTAATCCTTAGTGGAATGTTAAATAAAAAGTGACGCGAGGCAGTAGGTCTATATTGCCACATTTGGGTTGCTACTTCTCTCCCTCCAGGTTCTGCAAAAGGACCTTTACCTTCGCATAGGAAGTGAGAATTCCGAGATACAGCCTGTATGCACTTGGATGATTCATGCAACCACCAATAACTGTACCACAGTATAGCTATTGGAGGAAGCCAATCAGCCAATGCGAGAGGGAGACGCAAACCACTTAAAGGCCGAGCAACAGGGACAAAATGACGCAATAACGACAACGACGTGCGTACGTGCTCCTCAATCCAGAGCAACTTTTCGACTTTTCGAACAAACTTATTTAAAATGCCGAAATAATTTAAATGACACTTATTTACAAATTGCATAATGATTATAATATAAAAATTTACATATCCATACAACCATACATACATATGTATAATAATGATTTATTGTGAAAACATTAATCTGAATATTGTGTATTATCACTTATTATATGGGTGAAAACAATTATTAGTTAAAAGTCTGAATCCCGTTGTTTTTTTTTTTTTTTTTGTATTCCTAGTTGCAATATTAGTTCCCACTCATATTCTTGATAATGACGCCAATCCATCGTGATGGTGGTGCTCGGGCATTTGCTAACTACAGTGTGTTCGAGTGAATGTTTGAGACTAGAATTTGTCGTAGTTTGAATTGCAAGTGTTTTGTGATAATCACTTGGAAAATAATTGAAATGTGAACGAGAGGCTGTTAGTATTCCAATCGCATAATATGTAATTTATAAATAGGAAAGGAAGTATTATTATTATTTATTTTATTTATATTCATATGCTGTGAACACATTAATTCTGTTTGAAATTGTCATTGCGGTTTTAGTTGTGTATCAAAGCTTCGACTAATTAAGTGGGAAAATTAGACAAAAAATAATATTTTTATTTTGTGCAATATTAAGCAATTTAAAACACAAACAAATCGTATAACTCACACTTACACATGAATAAATCTATTAATTAAAAGCTGTGTCTAACAAACTTTTAAAAATAAAAATCAATGTTTCTGTTTTAGAATCAACAAAAAAGTTTAAATTAAGATAAGGAAAATATATAAAAAATATTGAAAATATTAATTTCAAATGTTAAGTTTGAATTCTTTTTGAGCTGTAGTTTATTAGTATTAATGATGGTTTATGAAACTACCTATGATACCGGCCTCCGCCCATTTGTCCCAGACACAAAACGCGGCTATTGGGGCAACCCAAATGATTTTATTTACGCTGGCATTGCTTTGGTGTTTCGTATGGATTTTTTTTCGCTGTCATGGTTTTTTTCTACGCAGTTTGGAGGTAAGTATCGTTGCCATAAAGAGTTTTTTTGTTAAATATCCTTATTAATTAATTGAGGTCCATATCAGTGAATTTACACATTTGGAAATTTTGTCATTTTATCAGCTACACTACAGTTCGAAAGTAGTCTTAATATGTAAGTTCTAGTCAATTATAGACTGACTCATCAAACTTTAAAATTGCAACAGCATTTATAAACAACTAGCTGTGCCCACACACGTTGTGTGCGTACTGACAATATTTTGTTCGATATTGCTTTGAAAGTAAACTACTACAAGTTTTAAGGCTCTTACGTATTTACTTTATGTAAAGGTACCCATCCCTGGATTAAATTCTAAAATTAATATAAAATTCTAAAAATTATTGTAAAGCTCTGTACAAGACAAACAGGAAATGAGTTACTCATTATTTTAAAACAGCGCCATCTGTTGCACAATATTGCTTTAAATATAATGCTTTCAAAAATAAAAGATGCCTCAAAGTTGCAGTATCCCTAAATCGACAAAAAAAAAAATCGGCGTACTTTCACTGGTTTTTCTCCACCTATATTTGGAATCGGGATACTAAGGTACCTCCCCATAAAATTTTGTTAAAAACCATACAGTAGTTTTTACGTGATGCGAACACAAAGAAAAAGACAGAAAACAGGCAGGTAATAGGGTATTGTTTTATTATATGTGTGTATAGATTAATGGCGGATAAAGGGGTTTTGTTAAAACTGGTTGTATGCTTCCTATGATCAATATACATGCACCACTTACACTTGCCAATAGCTAAAGTTAGGATTTTATCGGAGAGATAAATAGTTACTTAATACTCAAATTATTTGTTCGCAATTTTGTTTCAGTGTAAAATTTTTAATTTTTTTGTTTTGCATTATTTATTATTGTATCTTCAATACTTTGTGGTGCAATATTATAGCTGCATGCGGTTTTTAAATATTTCCTACATTTATATTACTTTTTATCTATTATCATATAAAATGAATTGTTAAGTCAGGCTTAAGTGCGTTTAACTACTAAAAAAAGGTGGATACAGCGATATAGAAAATTCATTGTATTCTGCTAGTGTCTAGAAATATAATTATTCCATTTTTTTATAATTATTCACCTAATTTGTAAAAAAAATATTTTTGTAACCCTCTTAAGTAGTTAGAGAGAATAAACAAACTTAAGCCTGACTTAACAATTCATTTTGTAGTTATTACATCTTCACAAAAACTAGAGAATTATTGTCTATGTCATCTGAGAGGCGAGCACCTTAAGTAATAACAAAAACAACAAAGAACTTTATTTATTTGCATTTTGACAAAAGTTAAAAATCATATTGTTTGCTTAGTCAGCTTAGTTCACTTTTTATGAAAGTTGGAATTTTTTATAACTTATTTAACTTTAATTATATAAAATAAAAAAAATATATATAAAATAAGTAAAATAATATTGACTATATAAAACTATAAATACATCATGTAAAAATATCTCATTTCCAGAGAAAATAGAGATATAATTCTTGCAAAAAAAACCGACTACAAAACAAATATATGTGCATCAATTCTAAACTAAAAATTTAAAAGGAAGTAATCTGTAAGAAATAGTACTCAAATCAAATACTTCTATACTTTTTGCTCTAACGGACAAGTAATATACGTTCTGTACATTCAAATGTCTATCCATAACGACAAATTACGTCAGATATGAGGACACCCTTTATTTTTTTACAGTTATTATTACTGACACAGTAATAAAAAGTAAAGGTTCCAAAGATATGGCCATATAGCTTAAAAAATATCACCTAGGGGACACCCTTTAATGTACAATTTTAAATTAAACACTTATTTTAAAGGACAGATACTTTGTTAATTTCAAATGTCTGTCTAAAACGGTTCAAAATGCATCAATTTACATCAACTTTTGAGACACCCTTTAAAATTTTAAATATTTATAAATGTTATTATACGGGATATAGTAGTGGAGATTCTGTCTAATTTTCAAGTGCTTGTCTATAACGGTTCAAAAGATAGGGCTAGATAGGTTAAATTATATCAATTATGGGGACACCCTTTAGTTTCCAAACTTAAATTATATACTTGATGTTATAAAGGACTTAGATATACAGGTTCTTTGTAAATTTCAACCGTCTCTCTGTAACGGTTCAAAAGTTCGGCAATATACATCAAATTACATCAACTATTGGGACACCCTTTAACTTCTAATTATAAATATTTAGTTTCTGATTATAAATATTGGACATTCTGTCCAATTTTCAAGTGATTGTCTACAATGGTTCAAATATTTAAATTGACGTCACATATGGGGACACCCTTTAATTTTTAAGTTTATTTTTTTATTAATTACTGTTATTGGCAGCTATAGTGATATGCAGTTTTTTAAAATTTTAAAAGGGTGCCCTTTACGGTTCATAACACACGTAAAAAACACGTATGTTGTATGGGGACAACCTTTAATTTTCAAAATTCTGAACATCTTTTAAAATGGGACCAATCTGTAAGCATTTCCTTTCTAATAAAGAAAAAAATGTTAAAATCGGTTCAGAAATGACTGAGTTCTGCGGGCACAAACATAAAAAAGCAACATTCAGACGAATTGATAACCTCCTTCTTTTTTTGAAGTCGGTTAAAAATAAAGTATCCTATTTCACCGATTTAATAATACTGAAAACTTGGCAGCACCTCTTATTATTAAACGGAACATTTTGACATTTCTAGAATCTCTTTATCTAAAATAATATAATTTTATATAACGAGTGATTTTTTAAGAGCTTGAGAACTTTTTTTTTTTTAAAAAAAAACGCATAAAATTTGCAAAATCTCATCGGTTCTTTATTTGAAACGTTAGATTGGTCCGTGACATTTACTTTTTGAAGATAATTTCATTTAAATGTTGACCGCGGCTGCGTCTTAGGTGGTCCATTCGGAAAGTCCAATTTTGGGCAACTTTTTCGAGCATTTCGGCCGGAATAGCCCGAATTTCTTCGGAAATGTTGTCTTCCAAAGCTGGAATAGTTGCTGGCTTATTTCTGTAGACTTTAGACTTGATGTAGCCCCACAAAAAATAGTCTAAAGGCGTCAAATCGCATGATCTTGGTGGCCAACTTACCGGTCCATTTCTTGAGATGAATTGTTCTCCGAAGTTTTCCCTCAAAATGGCCATAGAATCGCGAGCTGTGTGGCATGTAGCGCCATCTTGTTGAAACCACATGTCAACCAAGTTCAGTTGTTCCATTTTTGGCAACAAAAAGTTTGTTAGCATCGAACGATAGCGATCGCCATTCACCGTAACGTTGCGTCCAACAGCATCTTTGAAAAAATACGGTCCAATGATTCCACCAGCGTACAAACCACACCAAACAGTGCATTTTTCGGGATGCATGGGCAATTCTTGAACGGCTTCTGGTTGCTCTTCACTCCAAATGCGGCAATTTTGCTTATTTACGTAGCCATTCAACCAGAAATGAGCCTCATCGCTGAACAAAATTTGTCACATTTGAACATTTCGAACCGAACACTGATTTTGGTAATAAAATTCAATGATTTGCAAGCGTTGCTCGTTAGTAAGTCTATTCATGATGAAATGTCAAAGCATACTGAGCATCTTTCTCTTTGGCACCATGTCTGAAATCTCACGTGATCTGTCAAATACTAATGCATGAAAATCCTAACCTCAAAAAAATCACCCATTAAAACCCATTTTGCAACAGAGACGGGTACCTGTATACAAAGTAAATATATAAAACTTATCTGCGTCACCATAGATGCTGCGAGCACTACAATTAATAATAAATAATTCTTGCAAAAAAAAAACCGACTTCAAAACAGATAGATGGACACCAACTAAACTAAAAATGTAAGAATTAGATTTAAACCAAATAAAAGATGCGCCATAATTAGCGGGAAAAAAAGTAAAGACTATGTGAATGTCAAGCATCTTCCTATTACTGTTCAAAAGTTAAGTTATTTTCACCAGAATCCGTCTTTTATGGGGACGCCATCAAGCCTCTGCCTTTAACGGCTTCAAAGAGACACCCTTTAATTTACAATTTTAAATTAAAGACCTGTTGTTATAGAAGACTTGGCGACAAAGATTCTTTGCAAATTTTAAATGTCTATATATAACGGTTCATAAGTTTGGCCATATACATCAAATTACATGAACTATTGGAACACCCTTTAATTTATAATTCCAAATATTTATACTTATTATTATACCAGACAAAGTAGTGTACATTCTGCCTAATTTTCAAGTGTTTGTCTATAACGGTTCAAAAGACAGGCCCATATAGGTGAAATTACATCATTTATGGGGACACCCTTTAATTTCTAAAAAAAATACTTGCTATAGCGTACTTTGCAATACTGGTTCCTTGTAAATTTCAGCTGTCTCTCTATAAGAGTTCCAAAGTTTGGCCACATACATACATAGAATTACATTAAATATTGGGACACCCTTTTATTTCCAAATTTAAATTTTATATTTTTGTTATAGCAGACTTAGCAATACAGGCTATTTATAAATTTCAACGGTCTGTGTACAATTGTTAAAAAGTATGGTCAGATACATCAATTTAAATGAACTATTGGAGCACCCTTTAAGTTATAACTTTGAATATTTATACCTTTTATTATAACGGTCATAATAATCGATATTCGGTCCAACTTTCAAGGTTTTGTCTATAACGGTTCAAAAGATGGGCTATAAAGGTCAAATTACGTCACCTATAGGGACACCCTTTAAATTTTGAATTTATTTTTTATTACTTACTGTTGTTGGGAGCTATAGTGGCACGCAATTTTTAAAAATTTTAAATTCTTTAGGTTCTTAATACACGTAGAAAACATGTATGTTGTAGGGGGACACCCTTTATTTTATAAAATAATAAACTCTTTTCAAAACGGGACCAAACTGGAACCATTATCTTTCAAAAAAAGAAAAAAAATTAAAATCGGATTAGAAATGGCTGAGTTCTTCGGGCACATTCATAAAAAAATGCAACATTCACACGAATTGATAACTTCCTTCTTTTTTGAAGTCACAATTTTGGTTCCTTCTGAATATATAGGGATCGGCAAAACAGCCCGAAAAAGGACTGTACCTTATGATTTTTGTCAACAGCATGGAAATAAGTCTGTAGTGTTCTTAATTTAAAACAAATCAAACATCTCTTAACAATAAAAACAAATAAAAAATGCAGAAAATCGGATAAGTTTACACATTCTATATATATATATTGTTACAGGTTACATGCAGAGAAAAAACATGACTATGGTATGATCACAATAACCATCCTATATATATATATATATATATAGATATATATATATATATATATATATATATATATATATATATATATATATATATATATATATATATATTATATATATATATATATATATATATATATATATATATATATATATATATATATATATATATATACTATATATGTATGTATAAATATATATATATATATACAATTTCAAACCACAACGAAATTTTTATTAGTATTCCAAAATGATATTGTATTTATAATCATAATATATTATTAGTAAACAAGTTATGATTAGATGTAACCATATATATGATTGAAAATAAACAAATAATTTTTGTTTTTTTGTGTCTTTTATTATAACGCATATTTATATAAACAAATAAGTTGTCTTTTTATATTTATATATCTCATTATATTTATTCAATGTTATCATTATATTTATTCAATGTTATTTTAACGTTAAACAATAATATGGTTCTAACATAACAACACTATTATTATGTTAATTAAATTATGGTTTGACTACGACCATATAATTCAATCATAATATGTTCCTCTTAGATTATGGTTACCCCAACTAAGTTTTTTCTTTGCGTGTAGAAGTTTGCAAAATATTTAGTTTAGATTTATACGTTTACACATTTAGAAAAAGTTAACAAAAAAGGTTTTTGGTCACTAAGCCAGTGAGATATACATATTTCTTAGCTGTCGGCTTGGAGTTCATTTGTTTCTTTTTACTTTGATTAACTGTACTTTGTAATAATTTTAAAATGTCACGAAATTCTTAATTACCGAATATGAAAGAACGCAAAATTATTTCTATTCAAGAAAAAGGTATTGGTTTTCCCGAAAAAAAAATGCTGAAAGGAACCTAAACTTGGCAATCGTAGTAGACGCAAAATTATCTAAGGCGCTTACAACACTACGTACACTGCCAAAGATACAGCGAGTGAGTGTGGTGTAAATGTGTCCTGCTGGACTGTTAATCGTGTTCTAAAGCAATACGAATACGAATTGCTATAAGGCAAAAAATACTGATATGCAGTATGCAAGTTTGTAAAGAAATGTCGAGTTCTTACTGCTTACAAACCTGCTTACGTATGACATGATTTTTATTCGAGGAATCTCACTAAAGGCCGTTTCACACTATAATACAAGTATTATTACCTTAGAATAAAATGCAACCCCGATCTAATGGATGTTTGAAAACTCATCTTGACAGTTTTATCCGAACCGATTTGTAATATCCCCTTTAAAATTACCTTTTTACTCAACTCTTTAGGGATATCTCTAGAACTAGAATTAAAATATATTTCATCCTGCAGCGCATATGCAAAAAGCGTTATTTTTCTATTTTGATAACTGATAACTTTTGATAACTTTTTTCGCACAAATATCTTACTTCCAAGGGAAAGTGGAGAAAAAGCTTTAAAAGTACGCCCATTTTATTACCGATATAAAGGTACTGCATACTTTAAGGCATCTATTATTTTAGAAAGCAGTATATTTTAAGCAATGTTGCGCAACAGATGGCGCTGTTTTAAAATATTTAGTAACTCATTTCCTGTCTGTCTTTTACAGAGCTTTACAATAATTTTTAGAATTTTATAAAAATTTTAGAATTTTATCCAGGGATGGGTACCGACATTGAGCGACATTATGGTTAGTTCAGATACATATGTATATTAAATATACAATAAATAATTTAAGCAAAAATTTTCCATTTTTTACAGTTCAAAATGTAAAACCATATATGTACATCAAAACACGACTTCTGAGGGGACACCCTCACATTTTTAATTTTAGTTTTTATTCCTTTTTTATTCCATAGTGGACAAAGTAATACAGACTCTTTGTGAATTATATTTTAATTGCTCTTGTTGCGGCGGTCATAGTGCTATTTTTTAGGAGTTCGTGGCCTGAGATGGACGGACAGACGGTCAGACCGGCCAGCTTTGGGCATTAACCCTAAATGACTCCTTTCTCTATTAACTTACCATTCTTGATCTTAGCGTTCCTTATATAGTTTTTAAAGATATTTGACTCGCCCTAGGTCCATACAAGTGTGTAAGTGGATGTAAATACAATTTTTTCTTATGACTTCAGATACCGCCGTCATACCCACTTATCTATTAACCTTGGCTTTATATGGCATTCCTGTAATGGTGATACAATCGTTTTTGGGACAATTTTCAAGCAGTAGTTATATATCCGCATTTCGGCTAGCACCCTTGTTCAAAGGTAAGTTTCATTTTATTAGAATTTCTTGCTTATTGTCTTATCTTGTATTTTTTTTTTGTGAAGGTGTCGGTTATATAACATTGGCTATTAATTTATGCGTTATCATGTACTATAGTATTTTTGCTGTTGTACCTTTGGCCTATATGTTTGCCTCAATGCAACCCACCTTGCCCTGGAGCTGTGAGGGTTTCAAAAAATGGGCAACGAATTTAACAGAGGAAGAAGAAGTCAATGTTAGTTTATAATATACGAATAGTGTTTTTAGTTTTACTTTTTCTGATAAGAAACCATTTATAATCGTTTTCTTTTTATTTTAAAAGCTGTGTAATATAAAATTTGAAAATGATATGGAGGATGTGGGCGGAAATGATACCGAATATGAGTATATAAATCATCATATACCATCTGTCTTGTATTTAAAGTATGTGTTGAGAAACAAATTACAACTTTTTGCATAACCATAAGGGTATTTATAAAGTTTCTTTTTTCTTTTTAGGCATATTTTTAATGATCAATATTTATTTAGCTATGAAGACATGGAGTTCACCATGTCGTGGCAATTGGTATTGTGTTCTATTTTGGTTTGGTCAATTGTGGCTGTAATAATTTATAAATTTTTTGAAACTGAAAAGGTATGTATTCAATGAATTTTGTATTGAAGTATATTAGAGTATCCAAAAAAAACTGGCCGTTTCACACAGTCGAGTTTCGGTTTAACCAAAAAAATTGCATTTTTGAACAACTGGCCACGATTCAGGCTTTTTTAAAAAACTGTTTACTGGTTTTATATATACTTTTATATGAATTATAAAACAAAAAAATATTGTTTGTTAATTTTTTTAATATACATATGTATGTACGTATTTTTGTTTCACAAAACATTTATAGAAACAACTTCACATATTACTAGCTGTCCCCGCCACTTCGTCAGCGTCCTTACAATATATTGTTCGATTTTGCTTTGATACCAAAGACCCGTACCTTTTTATTTTTGTAAACTTTTTATATATTTTTCAAAAGTACATATGAAGATGGAAATAAGAATAGAATGAACAAATAAAATAACTTTTTCCTTCTGAGTGTTTACGGAGTTGCCAAGCCAAATTTTTAGCAAATTAAGAGAGAAAGAGGCTTTATGATTGGCTAATATTCTTAACTCTTTTTAACTATCTTAGACACAAAAATGTAAAAGCAAAAATACATTCTGAACTGCTCCTGTTGACAAGCTATCAAATAAAAAAAATATCAAGCGAATACGTTGAGTTTAAGTCAGTTAAAATGGTTCTTAACTTTTTTCACTTGCCTATTTATATATAGATAAAGTGTCTCGTCCCCACTAAAATATGCCGCTTTAATGTATGCATATTGGTACTTTCACTGCTTTTTCTCCACTTTCTCTTGGAAATAAGATATTTTTACGAAAAAAAAAGTATCCTATAATGGAACGAGAATACTCACGAAATTTTGTTAAAATCCATCCAGTATGTTTTACGTGATGCGAACGCAGACAGACAGGAAATAAGTAACTGTTTTATTATATGTGAGACTAGCTGTGCCCACCATGTCGTGGGCGTCCTGACAATATTTTGATCGATTTTGCTTTGAAAGTATTATTGATATTTTTCGCATTCTTTGAATTGCATCTTCTAAGGGTTTTGTATTTATTACATTGTAAGCGGGAAAACTAGAAATTCCGGGAAACTATATTTATGTCATTTACAATGTTGCCACACATGTAAAAAAGCACTAAAGATTTTATGTAGAACAATTTTGAACAAAATAGTAGTATGTCTTTTTAAGGAAGGAGGACTTACTTACTCGTACACAATAACTACGAAAATTTGTAATGATAAAAACAATAAAAGTTTTAACAGATTTTTTTTGGAAAAAGTTTATAGATAAAAAGTTCATAGCAAATTGTATTTATTTTTATCAATCACTAATTTGTTGTCAAAATGGACTTACCCCACTTTCAAAGAAAACGGATCATATTTTCCATTTTCTTCATAGATACAAAAAATTAGTAATATAAACGAAAATTATGTCAAATCAACTAGATTTCTGTGTTGTTTTTCTTAGAATGTTTTACTACTGTTTTTACAAATTTTTTTTTAATTTAAAATAATTTTATTGGAATTTTTATGTCACGAATTACATTATGCAACTTTTGTCGCTGCAATTCCTGATTAGTAGGCGAGAGGGGAGAGAGGAATTGAAAAGGGTACACATATGCATGTCAGTGTTGGGATTTGTTGTACAATTGTACCAAATTTGGTACAATCGACACATCACTGGTACACTTTATACTTTTTTGGTACAAATTCATGTAAAATTTATTCAATAAATTTGTTTATTTAATCAATATCTTTTTCTTACAATAAAAAACATTTCCAATTTCAAAGTTCATCGACCCTGTCTAGAGTAAACTAAATTGCTACATTCTTGATTTTCGTTCATGATTTTTATTATTTAGTTTGATAACCCTTTCATATACAATGCCGGTCAAAAAAATAGCTCCAACAGAAAAATATATGGTATATGAGTCCCAAATGGTGGTATTTGCAAACAAGATATCACGTTCCTACGTAAAAAGATCCCCTAACTCAGAATTCAACTCAAAATTTACAACTAAAACCATAAAACACGGTGGATCTAGCATAATGGCATGGGGTAGTTTTTTTTACGATACTGTATGACCTATACATTTGGTCAAAACCACAATGGATAAGAACATTTATTTGGTATACTCGGGTAAGTAATGCTTCCTTATGCTTCTGAAGAAATGCCATTGGTGTAGGTCTTCCAGCAAGATATAAATCCGAAGCACACAAGAAAGCTTATGTCAAAGTGGTTTCGGGACAATATAATCAATGTGATGGAATGGCTCGTTAAGAGTCCAGACCCTAATCCAATTGAAAATTATTCGACAGATATAAAAAAGAGAGTGTCTCAAATGCAACCAACTAAGAACGAAATAAAATAGCAAAGAAAAGATCCCAAAACCTTGTAAATTCGATGCCAAAACGTGAAGTGCTATTTTTTTGACTGATTGTTTTTCAAGATTTTTCAAATAAAGTATAAATTTCAAAATAAAATAATTAGCAAAAATAATTATTTTTATTTTATGTAGTTATACAGTTTACTAAGCATCTTATGACAAATTTTGAAATATGTATATCAATTCAACCTATAGGAAAATATGTATTTGAGATATTTTTTCTTAATCTTGGTGCTATTTTTCTGACCGTAGCTGTAAGTAATATGTAATTTAGTAACAAGACCTTTTTGCTGAACTACAGCGTTTTAACTTATTTCCACCGCCTCAATCCGTTTCGGGCAGTATTTGGCTGATATATTTTACTATTCTCTCTAGAGAGAAATCGTAAGGACTTTTATGGTAATGAGATGACTCGTTAATTATTATTCCAAATAACTCCAACATACTCTATCGAATTAAGATCCGGTTACTTTGGTGGAGTTTCAAGGATATGCTGTAAATCATGCTGGTAACATACTCATACTTTTGCTTATAAAATATGTATTTTGGCCATATAATAGTTAGTACATAAATTAGCAACACAAAAACAGTAATTCAAGGAATCAAGGTCAACTATCATTACCTTATAACACCTTAGTATAATACCCTAGTATAATGATTTATAATGTTTCGGGGGGTTTCAGGTGTGAATACTCTATCAAAAGTATATTCTAATTTTATATCTCTTTTTAGATGGGTCAATTAATACGTTATAGCGTTTGGAGTTTTGTTGGTTTGTTGTCTGTATGTTTAATACGCTTCAGTTTTTTACCTGGTTCTGGCGCCGTATATCGCAGAGTTTTCCTGCCGCATTGGAGAGAATATTTGCGAGGCATCAGTATGATTCCCATTTATGGTCTATCCGTCTTTGGTCCAGGCTGGGGTCTTATAATAACACTTTCCAGTTTTAATAAATTCAAAACCGATATCAAGAAATCCAGCTGGATAATAGGATTGGCACAGATGTTTGTAATTGTGGCACTTACTTTATTAACCCATTTAACTGAAAGATATTTCCAAGGTATGAACTCAAAACAATTTGAAATTTAAGTTATATTTTAATATCTTCTGGTTTGTTCTTTTTGCAGAAGTAACTGATAATAACTTCTATTCGAGAGTGCAACGTGTTGCAACTTTGTATTTATCCAGTGGCAGTGCCATGGCCCATATGGCTTGGGCCAATTTATGGTCCATATTATTATTTTTTATGCTATTTTTGGGAGCTACCTTGTTAATTGTAATTGATTCTGGTGATAACGTTTTTTGTGGTTAGTGCGCTGACCATTTTTCTTTTCAGGTCATCCAATTATTTACAACTTTGACTACAATATTTGATGAGTTTGCCGGCTTAAGAGAACGTAAAATGGAGACCTGTATGATGCTTACTGGAGCTGTAGCCTTTAGCTCTCTGTACTTTACCTCAAATGTGAGTTGTTTTAATTAAAGTAATTTACCTCAAATGTGAGTTCTTTTAATTAAAGTGTATGAGTTCGTTTCCACTGTTTAAAATACGAAGCATCATTTAAAATGAACTGAGAATTGTTTCAAAGAAATGGCCATGGCCAAACCCTATTTTTTCATCAAGTACATGATTTCTTTTTTTTTATTTTGTAGGGTGACTAGGGTCACTAACTTCAACTTCTTAGTTCCTTAATGATTTCTGGTATCCATCCATTCCGATAGCAGAAATCATTGAGGAACTAAGAAGTTGAAGTTAGTGGTTTGCTTTGGCATCACGAATACCTTACTTTCATTGGGTCTCGTGCTGTCACTAGCCATTTACTCTCGACTGTAGTGATTTCAGACTGATGACTGATACATGTCGGCATTCTTACTCATCACAGAGTCGAGGGTAATTGCTAACTGTTGCTTAAAACTAGGTCGCCTAGATCTAGGTTCGACTAGCACTATACCTACTAGCCCACCGAGGCACCCACATGATGTCTTAGAGATTCTTGTTACTATCGTGGTGTTGTGGTTTAACCAAATTAGCGGGGAATGTTTACAAAAGTTATAAGTTCCGGAAAATTTTTGACGCAAAATATTGACTACTTCAAATGCAATAATCCAAAATCCTTAATCTTATTTTTTTTTTTAATATTAATATTATTTATTACCTTTTGATTGCATGTCACTATGGTTTATTGTAATTAAAGCGTTCGTCAACTGCAATGGAAATCTCCTGTCCGTTTCCGTCTTTCATATCAATGGCGCCAATTTGTCACCACTAGACTTTATTAATAATGAATGCACTTATGATAACATTTCTTCTTTTACCGCTTAGCTATTCTTCGGCAACCTTACAATAAATACATATGAACGTTATATACATATGTGAGGGAACGAACTCAATCTATCCTTAATGATTTATGATATCCGATTGTTAATTTATGAGTATCTTAACATCCACTTTAGATATGGGCCTGCCCGTGGTCGTAAAACTAATGCTAGGCAGTCACCCTGTTTCAGACACAGTCTGCAAGTATCGTCTACTTCGATTTTCTTCTTTTTCAAATGATTCTTGAAGTTTCCTTGTCCTGCCATTACTTCCTCAGTTTTTCATCATAAGATACCACGATTATACGAGTATCAATCGACTTTTTGGTCTCCTAGGGGCTATTGACTTAAAAGTGCCTAGAGATGTAAAACCGCCCACCTCTTTCGGGGTGTGTGATACAGATTTATATAAAAGTATGTCGCGTTGCCTAAACCACGGTGGTTTTACCACTGTGTGAAAACGATGTGTGTACCAAAGTCCTCGTTGGACATATCGACGAAACAGGTAGCAGTTTTACAACATGGCTGGAACCATGCTCATTCTCCTTTATTAGCAGTTAGAGATTATTTTAAATCCTGACGCGCTAACTGGTCACATAGATTTGGGGAAATTCCTGTGGGGCTACCGATTCCAGTAGTACCAGTCGTTTGGAAATTGGTCAGATCTAGAAGGTCCATTTCCTCTGGTTTTAGGTACCTTTTCTAGCCTGAGAACATTGGCGTCAAAGTTTTAGAAGTCAACACGACAATAAAGACTATTGCTTTAGTTATAAACCCGCTCACCTCTTTCGAGGTATTCTGGTCCATCCCTTGAAGCCTGTAAAAACCGCAGTTCCTGCAGCGATAAAGATCCCCACCTTTTGCGAAGTTTCCTTATTTATCGCCGTCGGATTCTCACGATCCTGTTTGTTTTTATTAAGACTAGAATTCGTTAAATTCCTAGTAATGAAGAAAGGATGTTTACCCACACAGAGCTCTGTATGCCCAAATCGAAAGATCTAAAGATCGACAGGTATCTAGATTTGACTCGACTCAATTGAGCCAGTCTCCTAGCAGAGACGAAACTGAACTAGGAGCCTGCTACCGACTACCCCCATAAAGAAGTACATATAAATGGATATTCTGACAGTCTGTAAACTCAGTTACGGGATATCATAGTGTTTACGAACAAAACCATATTTTAACGACAATTGGCTGCTGTTTATAATCCAGTCGACACTTTATTATGGAACCTCAAATAATGTGCTGTGACACAATCTAATACAAGGCGATTAAAAGGAGCCTGTCCATATTTGGAACAAAAACTAAACAGGGAATTACTACTCTTTGCTTGCCGCCAAACTGGTTTTAAAATGTGTGTTCGAAACAAAACTCCACCAAGTCACAAGTAACACTGCACAGTGGGATCACTGTTCCAAAATTTTAGAGACAACTGATAACTATTAGTCCTGCTGCCTTTGAAACATATACCGATATCGTCACTCGACATTTTTGTAATACAACAATAGAATATTTGATGACATTTTATAATCAAAAACTCCATAAAACCATTGTACGTGACGATTATCGGGAACTGATTGACCTATCGATTATTTTCTTAATAGAAAGTGAGAGAAAATTTAAATTAGACCTCCTAGAGCGATGCATCAAGTAAGGTGGATATCTAGAGCTATTTACTCTTTAAAGATATGTTTGTTGCAATCCCATTTCAAAATTAACGCC